>CM049569.1:3573046-4773046 GCA_027123335.1 Amphiprion clarkii | reverse complement strand
AAGGTTGGTATTACAGAATACTGAGAGGAACTTGTGCTTGTGGGTGACTAAACTGCCAGCATGACAACAAAATACTTCCTCGTGTTAACTTTATCCATGTTCTGCTTACTAAACATTGCTTTGTTGTGACTCTGACTTTTTAAAGAAAATCTAATGATAAATATGAACTGAATAAAGCAGTTTGCAATCACAGCAGTCAACTCGGACACTGAACGTGGCCTTTGCAGTCTAGGAAATATTGTTGTCGTTTTCAATAAAGAAAAAATGCACTAAACTAGCTTCAAATGTTCAAATCCATGCAGTTTGCTCAAATACAAAATGCTTTTTCAGTGTGTCGGATTTTTTTTCCTACTATCCGGAACATCCTGAGCAGCACAAACAGCAGTCAAATCTGTTAAATCAAACAGTGACAAACGATAAGTAGGAATACGATTTGAATGTATGCGCAAACACTGTAAATATAAATCACAAGAATGAATGCAAACGGTTAAAAACTTACATGTGACAACGAAGACCTTGAAAAGCCACATTTTCCATCGAACCTTACATGTAGAGTCTGTGTTGCCGAGTTGAGTCCTATCTGTCGTGTTCTTTAATTGAACAAAATAACGTGGGACAACTGTGTGGTGTCAACATGAGGCTTTTACTGAGCAGCCGGAGCAGACCGACAACAAACTGACGTTACAGCGTCGGCTACGTCACACGTTCGGTGCGTGCCCAAAGAGTATTAACAACACAAGATAATACTGTGCTATAGAATACACCGCCAATATCTACTGTGCAGCGAAGCTTACTAAAGGAAATAAATTGCAGTTGAGTTGGGCGTGTGACAACTTCGTTTCTAAACGCACCTCAGGAGAACAGCTTTCCTGTCTCTGACATCTGCTTTTTTCTTGTTGAAGCAATAGGAAATGTGTTGGTGAACCACAGTCAGATGCGTGTCTTGTCAGCGTGAATTTGAACAGCTGATTAGTGCCGAAAAGTGACAGAGGGTTTAAGCAGGGGTGAAAGTAAGCCGGTACGGTCCGGTACTGCGTACCAGCAAAAGTTCTGGTGGCGGTACGCAGTGCCGGGAAAAGATCCGGTGGCGGTACGCCGCTCTTCCACCTGGACGCCACCTGGCTGCCTTCTATCAACCAGAGTTCACTCAGCAGTATGTGAGTGCGCATGCGTGTCTACTTCCGTAACACAGCGATTGCTATGGCCAATAGCAGCCAATAGCAAATAGGTGCGCTTGATTTATTGCACTGGGACATTTTCCACAACTAGTCAATAGACGTCAACAAGCGCCGGGACGGGGCGAGCAAATAAATTACACCTGAAATTCCACATGTTCTTGTGATTGGCTGAAAAACTTTCAACAGGATTTACAACGGTTATCATCGACAGATATTTTAAATAAAAATGGAGAGGAGCACTACAAAACAGTCAAGATTTTTTTTTTTTTGTCAAAGTAGTAATGCAGAGGAAAATAACCTCTATGTTTACAAGAAAAGACAGGGACACTGAAGATGCGTTACCACAAAAAATCTGAAAAACATCCAGTGATGAAGATGTAGAGCAAGCTGAGAGTCAGGGTGAGGAGGCACCATGTCAGGAGAAAGAAGCAGTTGCAGCATCCCCAGAAAAAAGCACAGGTGATGATGATGCTACGCCTCCTGCATCCTTCCATTTGGACAAAGGGTCAATATGAACAATTTAAAAGCAGAAATGAATGGTTGTATGCCCAACATGGGAAACAGGGATGCACTCCATGCCACGATGTTAAGATGTTAAGAGCGAGATGAGGGTTTTGGTAATAGTACCGGCAAGAATTTAAAACTACTTTCACCCCTGAGTATGAGAGAGAAACGAAAAAAGGTCAGTTTTTTTATTTTCTGAGACCGGAAGTGGTCATCAGCAAGTGTGCAGCCAAACGACAACAAGATTCTCAGAGGGCGGAGCCAGAAAGCAGTGACTGGTCAGACCATAGAGCTATAGAAGACAGCGCGCTAGCGTATCTAGTATTCTATGTATCTGTGGTCGGCACGTCTGGTAGTATCTCTGGCTGCTGTTGGTCTTGTTTTTGGAGTAAAACACGGTAAGAAGATAAATACTTCTAACCTGTAGCGTTGTTTTGTTGTACGTTAAGTCAGCGACTTGTGAAGAGTTGTGTTTTGTCGCGTTTGAGCAGTTGGTCCGGACACGTTAGCTAGCTAAGCGGCTAAGTTAGCTAGCGGGCTAATTAACACAGGTGGCTAACTTACCGCTGAACACCTGTGTTAGTTGCTGCCGCGGCTGTCCGTCTTTAGAATGAACTTCTCAACCTGTATTTCTCTGCTGTGTATTTTACCTTTTAAAAAGGTTATTTTACTTTAAGGTTAACTGAAACCCGTTCAGCTGCACTGAAGTGTAACATTCAGCTGGTTTGAATTAAACCGCCGTTAACATTGCGCAACATGACCTCTCTGAATCACCATCATTTCATTAAATTCCTTCTCTTCCACTGCTCAAGTTCAATCCAGTATATAAAGTGACATAAATAGTGAATAAACTAACAACCAGCCATTGTATTTATTTATTATTGCATGTATTTGTAGTAAAACATGAGTTGAAACATCCTACTTTTGGATCTAGAACTGCACAAGCCGTTCATTTTCAGTCACCTGACAAGTTAAACTCCCCTTTTTATGTGAGGTTGAAGTAGAAAGTCTGAGTTAATAAAGAAAGCTGTTTATAATTTGCGATACCTGTTATCTCTGACTGAGGCTTTAGTTTTTGTTGAGCCGATTTACACGTATAAACTTTGTTCAGGAAGATTTCTCAGTAGCTCAGAGGACAGGCTGCTTTTTACGTACACAACCTTGACAGTAATGTCTGTCAATGCTTTCAGCAGAATTTAGAAACACAACACTTCCTAAACAGATATTTTGAGGCTGTGAGGTTGAACGTTTGAGAGTATATCAGTGTGTTTGTTTGTGGTCTTTCTGTTTCTAGGTGGAAGCTGAATTAGTGAGGATGACTCCTGCTCCTGTCATCTCTAAGCTCCTCACACATCTTTACCTGCACATGAGGAAAATCACTCCTGTAGAATGCAGGTATGTTTGTCATTATTATAAAAAGATGTTGCCTGGTGACCTGTCAGAAACCCATCATACAGAGTCAGCCAAAATAATGTTTACACACATCAGGAAAAGAAAAACTTGCATAAATATTTCAATACCAAATTTATTCAGACATCATGAGATTAATAGAAGTTATGTTTGGCCTCTACAATTACAAGAGGTGCTCAAAGTGGTGGCCACTGGCTTCCAGACATTTGTTCTGTTGTAGACGTCACTTGTTGATGCTCCATTCATGAGGGTAGTGTCATCTGTTGGGAAAACATCGTACAACAGGACACAGAGTTATCGTGATTTGATCAAGCTTAGAGAGAGGTATCTATATGTGTAGAAGTACTTCTACAAATGAAATATTTATAAAAGTTTTTCTTTTCCTGATGTGTGTCTACATTATTTTGGCTGACTCTGAACTTAATGAGAACAAAACTGTCATTTAATTGTTTCTCTGGAAGCTTCTTTAGTGAAAACCGGCTGGTGTTCTGCTTTGAAACAAACTGCTGTTGAGGTCTGTGTTTTTAGGTTTAACCCCACAGTTTCTGAATGAACTGATAGTTTTTGGGTTTTTTTCCTGATCAATGTGGACGTTATAATTGATGGTAACATTTACTGATCATATAATCAGCATGACAATATAACAGTAGAACATTCTGACCACCTGACTAATACTGTGTTGGTCCCTTTATGCTGCTAAAACTCCTCTGACCCAGTGGTTCATCAGAACCTCTGGGGATGTCCTGTGGATTCTGTGGATCCTGTGGGTTGCAGGGTGGGTGCTACCTAGACCAGGCTGATCCTGGACCATCCCACAGATGCTCCATCAGATCTGGATGTGAGGAGTGTGGAACCCAGGTGAACAGCTTAGCTCTGTCGTGTTCCTTGGACCACTCCTGAGCAGTTTTAGTTTGTCCTGCTGAGGGTGGCAGCTGGCATCAAGGACTGCTGTTGCCATGGAGACTAGGGGGTTGTTTGTCCTGCAGTGTTTAGGTGGTGGTACATGTCAAACGTCCACATGAATGTCAAGGTTTCCCAGCAGAACGTTACATTAGAACAAGATGATGGATGTTGTTCTCTTCAGCTGTCAGTGGTCAGAATGTTGTGGCTGATCGGTGGATCTGTCTGCCTTTACTCTGACATCCAGAGTTATACAAAAGTGGAGTATGTGTGCCAGTGCAGAAGAGATTTACTTTATTGTATGCATTTTTTTTTTTAAAAGAGAGTATTTTTTTTATTATCCACCTGAATGAAGACCTAATCTTTCCCTTCAAAGGATAGTTAATAATTACTACAGCTTCCATAGAGGTCCCATCAGAGAAAATCATATCGATATACAGATCTTTATTAATCCCAGGGCTGGTTCAGTAAAGATTATAATAAGTACATCAGATAATTCTTGGTTGCAGTTGGAATTTTGCAGCCTGAGAGATGGTTGAGAAGGTTTGCAGTTCTTGTTTTAGCAAAATAGGTTACAATAGAAGATCTTTATTGTCATTGTACATGGAATTATCTGCAAACCAGCTAAGTGCATCAGTCTGAGGTATCTAAAAATAAATAAGTAAAGAAAAATGCTTCTAAAGCCAGTAATAAAGAGAATATTTTGAGGGAATATTCTAAAAAGGAAAGAAAAGCTCCATTCTCACTCCTCTCAGGATAAACTGTCATTAAAATTCACTTTAAATTTAGCTTCAACACGAGTTAAAAACATTTGCTTTCATTACTGATGTCAAGTTTTCATAAAGTTCATGCTACTTTTATAAAATGATGAAAGTGAATAAATTGTATTTCTGTGATCTGTGTTTGATTTCTGTCTTTTCTCCTGTCATCCAGATGTTCAGAGGGAGATGATGCCACATCTGGTCCAGCTGATGGAAGGTCTTGAAGTTCTCTGACTGGCCTGGACTGAAGATGGTCGTCTCACTGGATTTAAGGTTCAGATGCTCAGTAACAAACTCCACCAATGAGCCAACAGGGAAGTTTTAAGTTTATTAAATGTTGCTATGAAGGTATCGCTGTTTTTCTTTGTGAATGCAATGAGCTCCCACTGAAACTTGAATTAGAACTTAGAAGTAAATTCTTCCATCTGAAAGGATTTAGTTGCATTAATAACCTCATAACATTCTAATTTTTATTCCAGCCTTGCTTGGAAATAGAATCTCTGTATTGATTCAGGTAAAAACTGAACTTCACAGCATGTTGGAGCAAAACAACCAGATGAAAACTGTGATGGTGTTGGATTGTCAGACGTAATGTTGCAGCTCAAAGCAGCTTTTCTATCTCAGTTCATTCTGACATTCAGCTATGAATCAACACAGCAGATGGTGATCCATGCTGTGGAAGTCTCACATCTCCTGATTTAATGGAGCTGCTTTGCACTTTTTACACTGTTTATTCACCAACACTTTATTTAATAAAAGTCCCATCTAGTTTTTATGAGGAATGTGATGTTTTAATTTCTCTGAATAACTGCAGTCTAATGGAACAGCTGGAGTTGTAACATCTGTCCTGATATTGATCATGAAGTATTGATCAGAATACTTATGGTCAGCAGTCATCCCTGAAGTTTACATTCAAATCTTTACTTGTGTTGTGAACTTTGGTAAGAAGCAGAAACTTTAGCGTTGCCATGGATACATGAGTGTTAAATTCTGTCCATGTTTCCATTGTGGGAAATTCAGTCCAGCAGATGAGTTTGTTTTTACTGCCAGCTACCATTCAGTCTGAGATATTAAGAATAAATAAATGTGCATAATGTGGAAATTAACAGATTTTATTTTAATTTATTCCTGCAGCTGCTGCAGGGAAGTTCTAGAATGTTGAGGAATTTAGTCTCCCAATAACAGACAATAAATATTATCTGAAAGTCAGGTTATTGTTGTTTATCAACACAATACAAAAAGATTAATGTTAGAAATATTCCAGTTAAGACTCTAGAATATCATGATTTCTGTAAATTTACCTCAATATGAATGTTCAGGTTAAGATTGTGCTGTGATATTATGCAAGTTTAGCTGATTAAAGTTTATGACTCTGCACTAAAATATTAATTAAATTGACATCATTATTATAATATTTAGGGTCAGACCCTACAGTATTGAAATTAAGAAAGCAAATATTCTATAAAATGCAAATACACTGAACTCATTTGGATATATTTAAGTGAGACTCTACAATATTATTTGACACAAAACTATCTAAAGAGTCCTGGTTCCAGAACATGATGATAGAATTATAGACAAACTTTAACAAAAGCTGCCTGAGAGTTTACAGGTTTTTATGTTGGATTTCTTCAGTAATTTAATGAGTTATCAGCAAAAATCAAGTGTTACTTTGATGGACTTCATTTCCTAAAACATCCAGAATTGGAGCTCATATCTTTGGCAGCTGTAAAGTTTCTGCTCCTTCAAAGTTCACAACACAATGAATGAATTTCTAAAACACTCTCAATGCTGGAGAGCGTTTGTGATGCTGAAGCAGTGAGCAGTTTTTCTGTTTCTTCTCTGGAGATGCACAATGAGGGACATCTGCAGCGACTGAGAAAGAGTCTCACCACATCCTGACATGAGGAAAAAGACTTTATTGAAGACAACAATGAGAAAAACTATCAGACAGCAGACGGCTGCATTCAAGGTGAGCTCTGAACATTTGATCTGGAACAGGAATTCAATCACGGCAGCATGAGCTTCATTTCAGTCTGTAGCTGCTGAATTCATGGATGAATCATCTGGCACTAGAGAGGAAGACCATCAAACATCCACGTCAGCTGATGGAGGTCCAAGAGTCTCACCCAACAAACAACCTACAGAGTAGTGATGTTAGGAGACGTGCTGAGGCGAGTAATGGCGGGGGCTTTCCACGAAACGCGTATCCAGGCTTGCTTCATTTAGGGGAGGAGCCAAAATGATGACGTCCGAAGCCTCGCTGCCTGGCTGAACCACGTGACTGCTTCGGAATTTTCTTGTATTTCATAGTCATTCCCAACAGCCATAACTGATAAAAATTCAGTGTATCAGACGTTATGTGGTTCAGATACAGCTGCCTGTGATTATACACCTGGCCAGTAGGTGGCTTCGTGTGCTCATGAAGCTTCAAGAAATGAACCGTTTCTTGAACCAATTGGCTCAAGTGGTTCAATGCCTCCTGGGGCTTCATCTCACCATCACTACTACAGAGTGAAGACCTCGAATCTGATTGGACAGCCTCCTATTCAGCCACATGTGTGGGTTAGGGTCGATGCCTGTGTGTTTGCTTCATTACACCGCTGTCAACAGTTTAGGCTGTTAGATTGTTCCAGATAAGACAAGTACAAGATTCTTCAGAGCCGTTCTACCACGAGCCTGACAGGAAGAACTCCAACAGCTACTGAATGTTCCTGTGGTCCCCTCAAGGCTACAGGAGGAGTCCTATGAGGACGAGCTGGTCCACCTGATGGCGGCCAGTCGCTGCGGTTCAAAGCCAACACCGACTACGTGGACTTCTACTGGACCACACGGAGGCCTTCAAACCAGACCAACAAGTTCAGCTGCTGAGCCTCAGCCCAGCCGGCTGCCTGGCTGCAGGTGTTTGAGTGCTGAGAGGTTTGTGGATGCATGTGAACGTGTCTGTGTTGAAACAGCAGCTTTTGACTCAGTAACGCCGGCAAAGACCAAGAGCTCCTTTATTTGTGACTTCCACTAAAAAAAAAAAAAAAAGATGAAATTAAGTTTGCCCGGGTTCTGACTGATAACAGATTATTGAATAATGAAAATAATCCTTTAAATATTCCTTTAAGCAATCCTTTTAGGTCTACATTTCCTTTACACTGACTTCTTGGTATATGTACAAGTATTTTGGGTGGAATATACCATTAAGCCCAATGTTCAAGGGTTCTTCTGGGAATATACCATTCAACCAACCTTTTAGGTAAATGTTCCAGGATGTTGGGTAGAATATACCATCAGATCAACCTTTTAGGTCTACATTGGAAGATTTTAGAGTAGAATATTACTCCAAACCATCCTTTAGGTCTACATTTAAGGTGGAATACTCCTTTACACAGATTTTTTGGTCTACATTGAAGGATTTTAGGTGGAATATTCCTTTAAACGAACTTTTTAAGTTTATGTTCAAGGATGTTGGGTGGAATATACCATCAGACCAACCTCCAAGGTCTACAGTAGTGAATTTTAGGGGGAATATACCATTAAATTCACCTTTTAGGTCTACATTGGAGGATTTTAGGTGGAATTTTCTTCCAAACCATCTTTTAGTCTACATTTAAGGATGTTTAGGATGGTATATTCTTCCAAACCAACTTCTCAGGTCTACATGTCAGGTGGAATATTCCTCCATACTAACTTTTTTGGTCTACACTGAAGGATTTTTTCTAAAGCACCCTTTCAGGTCTATATTTGAGGTTTTAGGTGGAATATTCCTTTTAACCAGCCCCTCAGCTCTCTGAGGATTTTGGATGGAATACTCGGTTAAACCAACATTTTAGGTGCATGTCCAAGGATTTTTCATGGAATGTTCCTTTAAGGTGGATGTGTGAGGACCTTGTAGGTGGAATACTTCCTGAAACCAACCTTTTTTGTTCAATGTGTTTTTATTGAAGATTCAATGTGACAGAAAAATAGTACAATACAATTCCGTTTTTTTTTTTTTAACATAACCCCAAATCCCTCCCCCCCCACACTGTTGCACCAGTCAAAAAATAAAATACATATATATATATATATTATAAAATACAAATAATAATAAAAAAAAATAATAATACAATGTCTCTCATCTCTCTGCTGTTGATTAACGTGTGAAAGTAAATAGTTTATTATTTACTCTTCTGTAATGAGTGACGGATCCACTTCTTGGATCTGGTCCAAAATAGGACGCCAGACTTTGAAGAATTTTTCAGTGTTCCCTCTGACGGAATTTCTTATTTTTTCCAAGGCTAGATGGTGTAGGAAATCGGTGAGCCACATTCTAAAAGATGGCGGATGTTTTTCTTTCCAATTAAGGAGAATGAGCCTGCGGGCAATTAGCGTAGTAAAGGCTATTACTTCCTTTTGTTTTTTATTTGAGTTGGTAGATTCAGGCATAATGCCGAATATTACAATTTTGGCCTCTGGTTCAATATTGATCTTTAATGCGCTAGAGAGGAATTTGAAAATTGACTGCCAGAGGGGTGCCAATTTTGAGCAAAACCAGAACATGTGTGATAATGATGCTTGCTCAATTTCACAGCGGTCACAATTTGGGTCTATATCCGGTTTGAATTTTGCTAGTTTAACTTTTGACCAATGCAATCTATGAACAATTTTAAGTTGAATTACCTTGTGTCTTAAGCAAATTGAAGATGAATATATATTATTCACTGCAGATTGCCACTCATCCTCAGATATTACAATTTCAAGCTCTTCTTCCCATTTTCTTCTGGTATGTGCAAGTGGTTGTACATTGTAAGAAATGATAGAAGTATATATTTTCCCAATGACACCCTTAGAAAGCGGGTTTATATTTAACATTGTTTCAAGAAGAGAGTCGGGGGGCCGTGATGGGAAGTGATTGAGCGTGGTTGATATAAAGCTGCGTAATTGAAGATACCTGAAGAATTGAGAGTTAGGGATTTCAAATTTTGTTTTTAGTTGTTGAAACGAGGCATACTGTCCATCAATAAACAAGTCTTTCAGTGTCCTTGGGCCACGCGTAGCCCAGGTTGAGAAGCAATCGTCTATCATGGAAGGAGCAAACATATGGTTATGTGCAATAGGGCCATTGATTGACATATCATTTAAAGCAAAACGCCTTCTGAATTGACACCATATCTTGAATGAGTGTTTGACAATTGGGTTTGCAGAGAATTTGCACACCGGTTGAGACAGAGGTAATTCTGAAGTCATCAAAAAGTGAAGGGAGGTAAAACTGCACGACATATTTTCCAGTTTTAACCATTCAGGGCTGCAACAGGGGGAACACCAAAATAGCATTGCTCGGATGTTGGATGCCCAATAATAGAATTGGAAATTTGGAAGTGAAAAACCCCCTTGCTCTCTATGCCTCTGGAACACACTTTTAGAGATGCGTGCAGTTTTCCCATTCCATATGAATGAAGATATAGATTTGTCAATAAGGGAGAAAAAGGCATTTGTTAAAAATATAGGTACGCATTGAAAAATGTACAAAAATTTAGGTAAGATATTCATTTTAACAATATTTATTCTACCTCCCAATGATAATGGGAGTGTGTTCCATCGTTCGAGGTCCTGTTTCATGGAGTCTAATAATGGGATAAAGTTTGTTTTGTACATGTGCTTGTAGTTTTTTGTTATCCATACACCTAAGTATTTAAATTTATCTTGACTTATTTTGAATGGGAATTGGCTCAGCATGTTTTGTTTAGCCACAGAGTTTATAGGCATTAGCTCACTCTTTTGCATGTTTACCTTATAGCCTGATATCCTTCCGAAGCGCTCAAGAACATCGGATAGTTTAGGAAGGCTCCGGAGTGGGTCCGATATATACAGGAGGGTGTCGTCAGCATACAGCGAAGTTTTGTGCTCTGAGTCCCCTCTTTGGATGCCTTTAATGGAAGGTTCGCTACGTATTGCAGTTGCTAGGGGCTCCATTACCAATGAAAATAATAGAGGGGATAATGGGCACCCTTGCCGTGTGCCCCGTTCTAGTTTGAAAAAATTTGACCGATTATGGTTTGTACGGACTGCAGCTAGAGGGGCGGAGTATATCATACGGATCCAAGATATAAACTTTACACCAAAACCGAACCTTCTGAGAGTATAGAAAAGGTAGTCCCACTCCACACGATCGAACGCTTTCTCAGCATCAAGTGATAAGACCACTTCTGCTGTATCTGGTGGAGTGGGACTATGCAGGATATCCAAAAGCCTGCGGATGTTATAAAATGAATATCGGTTTTTGATAAATCCTGTTTGGTCATTGGATACTATTGAAGGGACAATTAGCTCTAGGCGGGTTGCTAAAATTTTGGCAAATATTTTATTGTCTACATTGAACAATGAAATTGGTCGATATGAGCTACATTTCAATTTACTTTTGCCCTTTTTATGAATTAAAGATATGACCGCCTGCCTCATTGTTTCTGGAAAGACACCAGATCGAGATGATTCATCATAAACAGAAAGTAAAATAGGGGACAGCTCTTTAGAAAATGTTTTAAAAAATTCGGTTGAGAAGCCGTCAGGCCCGGGAGCCTTTCCACTCTGCATGGAGGCAATAGCTTTCATAATTTCTTGTTCAGACAGTGGTCTTTCTACATCTACTGCCGATTGCTCACTAATAGTTGGAAGGGTAAATTTTGTGAAAAAGGTCTCAAATTGTTTTTCATTACTACACGATTCAGAGGTATATAGTTCCGAGTAATATTTACTGAACTCGTTATTTATGTCTATAGGATCTGTTAGTTTCTCACCTTGTTCATTATTAATTTCAAGAATTGACTGATCAGCCTGTTGTCGCAGTTGATGGGCCAGGATTTTCCCAATTTTCTCCCCATGTTCATATACTTTATGTTTGGATTTATTTAAGAGGTTTTCTGCATGTTTTGTGGTTATTAAGTTAAATTCAGTTTGAAGAGCCAGGCGTTCTTTAAATATTTCAGATGAAAAAGAGCAAGCCAAGGCATTGTCCAGTCTTAAAATATCACTTTCAATCTTTCTGAGGCGTTCATGTTGAGCTTTTTTTATTCTGGCATTATAAGCTATGATTTGGCCTCTAAGATATGCCTTTAGTGATTCCCAGATTAATCCAGACGATATGTCTGGAGTCCTATTTCGCACCAAATACTCATCTATTTCCTTTGATATAAATTTGACAAATTCTGCATCAGAAAGCAGAAGAGTGTTAAATCTCCACGGTCGGTATTTGATGTTTGAGGGCATGTTCAGGATCATCGATAGTGGTGCATGGTCTGATATTACTATTGCGTGATATTCACATTTATTTACAAGTGGAAGCAAAGTGTTATCTATAAAAAAAATAGTCTATTCGGGAGAAAGTCTTATGTACTGGCGAGTAGAAAGAGTAGCATCTTCGGCCTGGGTTTTTAGATCTCCAAACATCGTTCATCCCATAAGTTTTTAGAAGCTTATTAACTGTTTGCTCTGTTCGATTTGGTTGTACTGTTTTAGATGAGCTGCGGTCTTGTGATGGTGATAAGACACAGTTGATATCGCCTCCCAGGATGAGGTGATGTGAATCAATATTTGGTATTTGAGAAAATAGTCTCGTAAAAAAAGCACTATCATCCCAGTTAGGGGCATAAATGTTTGCCAAGACAACAGGGGTGTTATTTAGCCTGCCCACCACAATTATGTACCGACCATTAGAGTCAGCTTCAACATTACCAAGGGTGAAAGAGGTGTTCTTTTTAATGAGTATAGCTGTTCCCCTAGATTTGGAGTGAAAGTTCGAATGAAAAAATTGTCCTACCCAATTGCATCGAAGCTTTGAGTGGTCATGTGTAGTTAGGTGAGTTTCTTGGAGAAAGACAATGTCAGCGTTCATCCTCTCCAGGTGGGAAAACACCCTCCTACGTTTTGCCGGCTTGTTAAGAGATTTAACATTCCAGCAAACAAAGTTTACCTGGCAGAGGCCGGACTGAGTATTCAACGGTGATCTAGCCATGTGGACTGGGACACATAGTGACAAGAGTAATATTTGGTTGGGTTAAAAAACACAGAGAGGTCAATAATAATCAGCTTAGAAAGTACAAACAATGATCTTAAAACAAATTTTGGTGCAACAGGTGCTAAACCCCCAAAATCACCAGCAAGAACATGGTGATAGAACAACCCTTGAAAGAAAAATCCACACATTAGCATAGCCTATGTGTTTGTTTAGAGTTCTAGCTTTACAGGTGGCTCCATGTGCATTTAGAATTAAGATAAGTCTTTTAGAATGCACAGTAATAAAGAAAAAAATATATATATATATATTTTGGCGGCCTAGTCTATTAGTCTTTTTATGATTGACTACTGTAACACATCCTATAAAAATATGTAATTACCTGAATTTACTCAGGGATATAGGAAAACCCTGCTTCAGCACTTATTAACTTAACACACAATTAACTTTCCAATATACAACATTGTGCTTAGCAGTTCAAGATTATCGTTTGAAAAAGATAGTGTTATTTGCGTAGTGCGAGGCTTTACCGTTTGTTGTAGTAAGCCTAGTCACTCCTTACATTTTTTCACGTACATACGCTTGGGCTTTAGCTGGGTCGTTGAAGATCATATCCTTGCCGTCATGGGAGATGCGCAGCCGGGCTGGGTAAAGGAGCCCATAGCGCACTCCCTCTCGACCTCGCAGCGACTTTTTCACGTCGTTAAAGGCCATCCTTGCGCGGGCGACACTTGGTGGATAGTCAGGGAAGATGAGGATGGTCGAGCCGTTGCGCTGCAGTGGGTCTGATTCTCGTGCACGGCGGAGGATGTCGACGCAGTCTTGAGGGTAGTGCAGTTTGGCTATGATCGGTCTGGGTTTGCCATCAGCTCTCTTCCCCTGTAAGGAGCGATGTGATCTGTCCACCAGTACATCCCTGTCCAGCTTTAGCACGTCACGGATTAGCTTGGATACAGCAACAGGCGTGCACGGGGAGCTCTCAGCCACATTCAGTATTTGGATGTTTGATCTCCGACTGCGCCCTTCCAAGTCCACATGTTTCTCACGCAGAGACTCCACGATTTTCTCCAGCATTTGGACTTTGGCTTGCAGTGTTGTTATGTCATCTGAGTGTACAGAAAGCGCCCCCTCCATCTCTACAACCGTAGTTTTGACTGTCTCCATGTCGGTGCGAAGGGCTACTGTGCTGTTAGCTATCTCGGTTTTCACTGACTGTAGCTCCGCTTTAATGCCCTCGATTTCGTGCGTAATCACCTTTGTCACCTCTCTTTGAAAAAGTTCAGTCATTTCGATCTTCATGAATGACAGCAACTCAGTTTTTAGATCTTGAAGTTCACCTTTTCCTGACATTTTGCTGGTTGAGTCGCCTACAGGATGTGTAGGCCCGGGTGCTTTGTTAGCTTTCTCGGGGCTCGTCTCCTCTGTAGTTTTGTTGCCCGGTGTAAATTTGTATTTTCGCAAGTTATTTGCCATTTTCAAAGAAATCACCCGTTTCCTCGGATGTCACAGATGGTACGTAAGGCTTCAGTTTTTCTCAAGACGCCAAATAAAAAGACTTATATGTGTTTCTGTGCGGAGCCAACTGGGCACACGTCTACTCCATTGCCTGCTCGCCGGAACTCCCCCCTGAAACCAACCTTTTAAGTCAACATTCAAAGATTTAAGGTGTAATGTTCCTTTAAATAAACCTAAATTTCATGTTTTGATCATTATCAAGTGAGAAACCTCAATCCAGACTCCTCATAATGATGTTTGAGATTTATGCTGCTGTTATTTGTTTAGACTAAATGGCAGAAATCCACAACTGTAATTTTATTTCAGGACTCTGTTATTAAATGTCAAAACAATCCATGTGACTCTAAAAACTCAACAGCTTTACAAACTCTAAGATTAAACTCTCCACAAGGATCCAAAATAAGTTGGACTTCTACATGAGAGCTTTAATTTTTCTTCATCTACTTCCTGAAAAGTTTGGTCAATAAAAAAAGACAAAAACTAATATTTTCAGCTGAACTAAAGACAGACTTTGTGATTTTTCTGCTCACATGTTGTGTTGTTGTAAACTTACTCTTTCAAATAAATATCCTCCTAACCCCCTGGAAACCAGCGTTTGTCCTGTTTTTGTGTTGCTCCTCGGCGACCCTAGACAGCCGGGTCCTAATGTTTTTTGAGCAACACACCATACTATGACGTTTTTACAATGAGGGTTCTACTATGGAACCAGTTTGACATGTTCAGGCGTTCTTTGTGTGAAAGCTCAGAGATTTCAGGGATCAGAAGGTGGTTTTCAACTTTCTTTGTTAACTTTCTGCCACAACTTTAAATTAAATTTCCTTCACTAACCCAGCCCTCTGGACTTCCAGTAAGCTGCGTTCCTATTGGCTGTCCAGGTGGCTGCTTGGTGTTATCAGGAACACCTGAGCAGCTCAGTGTCTTCCTGCTTTGCTTAGCTGCCTGCAGCCAAACATTTCCTCTGATTCTCTTCACCACTGAACTGGGTTTGGCTCCATTGCTTTAGTTTGTTCTTTAGGCATTGGTTTGCAGCTTCCAGCAGTAAAATTGTCTTTAATGTGTTTCTTGGTGTGTTTTAGGGCTTTGTACTGGATAGTTGTCTTGGTAAATGTGGTTCTTTAGCCAAAGTTGGCACATGGTGCTAATGTGTGCAGTGATTAGTGGATTTGGTGCAGGTGAGTTGTGTCTTTATCTTGGCTGTAGTGAGTCTTTAGAGGTTTTTGGTCAGACACATTCTGTATTCTTGTTTGTGAACCAACGTTGGTTGTCCAGAAGGTAAGAGTTCCTGTCCTGATTCTCTGTTCTCAGAGGTTCTCTGGTAGGCTGCAGGAGACTTTAGCGTTTGGGTTGTGCTAGTTTGGTTTTTGTATGGTTTCATTTGGATGACTGTCTTGAGGCTCCTCCATGTGGTTTAGTGAGGTTTTCTGTAACAGTTCTACAAAGCAACCTGCAGCAGAAGAGACTTTGAGAGTTTTTAGGAAGTTCTGGAGACCAGACTTTAGAGCAGCAGAAACATTTGTCAGCAGTTTGAGCAGGAGAAGGTGAGCTTCAGAGCAGAAATGAGATGGAAACCTTCTTGACCCGTGTGGTGAGGTCCTGTACCAAGAGTTTGAGCAGGTTGTGAAGAGTCTGTAGTTCTTTGGTCTGAAAGCACAAGAATCGACTCATTAAAGGAGAAAACTGGAGATATTGTTGGTTCTTCTGTCGCTCTGCAATTTCCAGTTTCCTTAGACTGAATATCAAGTTTATATTTTAAATGATTTACCATGTGAGCCCCAGAAGACTTCAATAAACTCCCTCCCCTGGACACATGTTTTATTACCATGTTAAATCTTTTTTTTTCTTTTTCTTTTTTTTTTTAATGTTTTTGAGTTTTAATCATAGTTTTAGCATAGTTTTTTCTCTTTGCTTGTTTAGTTTTGTCATCTGTGTGAAAGGTGCTAAACAAATAACGTTGAATTGATAAACTGAATAATTGACTAACTCATGATTGTGACAACAGAAGTATTTTCATTGTGATTTAAGGGTTTGTTTCATTTCTAAGGTTGAGGTTAAAATCTAGACAGAACGAAAAGATTAAAGAAATAAACTACATTTTAAAAAAAGCAATTAAATCAAAGAAAAAACATTTAATACAACAAAACTTTTAAAAAGAAAATTAAACATTAAATACATTTAAATTATGTTATACAGACAAAATATTTAATTAAATAATTAAAGACAAGATACAAAACATGTAATTATGAAATTAAACAAAATCTTTTAAACAAAAATATGAAACAATAAAGATGAAATATTTTAGATAATTAAACATTTAAAAAATACAATTAAACAAGAAGAATATTAAACATTTTTTTAAAAATACAAAACATTTAATTAGATTATTAAACCTTTAAAAAGGCAAAACATTGAATTAAAAAATTAAATGTTTAATTCGAAAATTAAATCTTAAAGACAATAAAACTTTAAATAGGAATTAAACAGAAAATACAATGAAGCATTTAAAAAGAAAATTAAACATTAAAAGGTAGTAAAACATTTAAAAAGAAAAACCTTAAAGATTTAATCGATTCGAAAAATTAAGCACTGGGAAAGAAACGGAAATTTTTCAAACAAGCCGATAAAACATTTAAAAAAACAACAAACTTTAAAAAGACAAAACATTTGGAAATCAAATCAGACATTAGAAAACAATAAAAGGTGAGAAAAGAGCAAAACTAAACATTTAAGAAGAATCAAACTAAAGACAAAACATTTGAAAGACACCAGTTAAACTTTAGAAGGTCAAATTAACAGAAGAGAGTAAAATGATCAAAAAGAGCAAAAACAGATAAAGGTCTGAAAGCGTTTTCTAGTCTGAAATGAAAACATCAAGTTGTTTCTTCAAACATTTCCTCTTTCTATGTTCTTGGTTTGATTGTGGACAGATTTACTAAGAACTCATTTAAGAAAACTGCTTTCCAGATAAAGTCTACTAGTAGTTGAAGGCATCGATCAAACTAATGTTACCTTCTGATCTCCACAAACTTTACTGTTCAGTGAAGAGAATCAAAGTTTGTTGAGGATTTCTAAAAAAAAACCCACAGGTGAAGGTCTGAGAAGAACTCGGATAGATGGTCTAAATGTGAAATCAAGACTCATGGTCGCAAGTTTTAAGGCTTCTGTTAACCAGAAAGTTCAAACTAACAGAGAAGTACTGAGAAACTTTTAAAACTTCAGTCCTCAGACTGTCTGAAGGTTCAAACTAACAGAGAACTACTCAGGAACTCAGAAGATATCAGTCCTTGGACTGTCTGAAAGTTCAATCTAACAGAGAACTACTGTGGGACTTAGAAAATTTCAGCCCTCAGACTGTGTGAAAGCTCAGGTCCTGAGGACTCGGGAGCACTGTTCCCTTCAAGCTGCGCGCGTGCGCAATTGCGCACTGCTGACACGGTCTCAAATCTGCGCTGCGCACACAAAAAAAAATCCAACCTAAATTGTAAATAAAATAAACACGTAACAATTCATTGTGTGCTATTTTTCAGTGTGAGTCAGTGAGTGACCGGTGACTGGATGCTGCAGCCAATGATGCGATTCACATACGTATTTACCATAGACTGTATATAATGGCATTTACGCAGCTAATCAACGTCAGGCGTCCTCATGTGCAGCCACCGTTGTCATAGATATGAATGAGTAGATAGGACACGCCCCTTTGAGCTGCGTGCTACAGCGAGGCTAAGCTAGTGGGGGAAAAGTTTCAGTGCATTCCGTTGATGTAGACGGCGTGAAAACGGAAACAAGTATACCGGCTCACTGTGCTGCATACAGTTACACACTGCGTCGTACGATTGAGACTAGGAAACTTGGAATGACTTTTCATAGGTAAGAATAGTTTTTGGCTCTTTTTTCATTATGAAATCTGGTTGAGAGCTTCCAGTCTATGAGAGCTAACTAGTTAGCCATTAGCAAAACGCTAAGGCGAGCTAGCAGCTTGACAAGCAAATACCAGACGATTAATAATAGCTGTAGTATAGTTGTACAAGCAGTAGTAGTAATACTAAAACTACAAGCAGCAGTAGTAGTATATACAGCTGTTAGAGTCGTAGAAGTAGTATCAGCATTTTTTAATAGTACAACAGAAAAAAATCTAGATTATAAATCAACATGTAACCAAAGCACTCTGTGTATAACGCCATAGTATAGGATGTAGTTCAGAAAATGTCAAAGTATAGTATACTTTACTATACTCAAGAATAACATAGTATGGCCTGTAGTTCATAGTACAGCATGTTGGCAAGAAAAAAAAACAAAACATAGATTATTATGTGGTTCAAAAATCGCAAAATGATAGGATGTTGCCTAAAATTGTCATGTATGATATGTGGTTCAAAAAATGTCATAGTGCAGTATATTGTCAAAATAGTATGTAATTCAAGAAAACATCAGAGTATATGTCATCTAAAAAATTCCATAGAATAATAATTTCATTGCACAAGTAAAAGTATAGTAACTTTTAAAACTGTTCGAATTCTTATATGTTGCTAAAAACAACAAAAAAAACTAAAACAAAAAAAGTCAGTAATATGTCAATTAAAAAAGCCTATAGTATAGTGTGTCGCCCAACAAACATCATAGTATAGCATGTCGCTCTAAAAACGTCACAGTATAGCCTTTAGTCCACAGCTGTCAGTAGGTGAGGAGCAACACAAAAACAGTCCAAACGCTGGTTTCCAGAGGGTTAGACGAGAATTTATTTGAAAGAGTAAGTTTACAACACAACATGTGAGGGGGTTAAAAACAAATGGGTATTAGTAAAATAAAAATAAATAAACAGAACTAAAAGTGAACTTCACGTTGACATTGATGGGCATTCCAACCAGGAACAAAGTAAAAGATAATCAATATGAAAAAAAACTCTTCCTGTTCACCTCTTAAAACCCAAAAACACACCGCAGTAGCACCCTAAACTAAAACTACCAATGGGTTTCCTGTTTTCCTTTCTGAACAATTCAAAGGTCCCTCTCTATCTCCCCACACATCCACCAACCACTGGAACACATCTCCAAAGTTCTGCCAGGCCAGCTAAGCTTCCCCTCAGAAGAAGTGCCGCCACCTGCCAGATGAAGGAGCCTTTTGAGAGGCAGCTGGCATCGTGATTGGACTGTACTTTGGTCTGTTCCAATCCAGCTTCAGCTCCAGAGACGGCAGGCGGGACGAGTCAACGGAGGCCGGGTGGACGAAGGCATGAAGCTGAGTACAATACAGAAAACAACAGAGGAGTGCAGTGGCCCAGGGGCAGAACAACCAGAGTAGCATGGTATGTCTCTTAGAAAACATCATAGTATAGCCTTTGGTATGAAAAAACGCCATCATATACATCGTATATTGTACAAATAACAAGTCAAAGGAAAGAGACATACATTGTAGAATTGTAGTAATTGTGGGCTGACTGATTTACTGATTCTAAGTATTTTATTTTTTACTGATTTACGGTAATAAATAAATTTAAAAATGGTGCTACTTTGGCTCTGAACCTTTATCTACCTGTGGTCGCTCTGTCTTCTGGAGTGATTTGATTGGTTATACGTAATGAATAAAACTCCTTTAACTTAACATCTGTAAACAAAACAAAAACGTATCAACAACAAATTTTCTGTTAGAGTTTGTGTTCTTCTAAGTTTAACTCAAGATTTTAAATACTTTCATTTACTGCAAATGAATATCTACTCCAAATGTCTCACTGATAATCATTATCAGCCTTAAAAACCCACAAAACATGCCTCTATACTCGACGACACTTAGTACAATCCGGTTCCCCCTTCTATAAATCTGATTGGAATCTTCCACTTCCTGTTTGTCAAAGTGGCCTTCTACCTGGACAGGTTTTGTTGGAGCTCATGCAACAAACATTTTGGGTAACTGCACTTTAATATGGATGGATGACACTGAATTAGAGTCTGTTTTAATGAGACTGAGTTCAGATGTGTAGTTCTGTCGTTAAATAGGATTCACAGAGAAAAGTCTGAAATGTTTGCTAGGTTTGCGTCCCACATGTTCTTTGGCTCAGCTAAAGCTAACTTCAACTTCTGGATCTCTTGAGTTGCTTGTTGTTAAAATATCTTGCTAGAGGTGCTGAAGCTCAGAAAGTCTGAGATGTTTGTTGAGAATAAGCTCATTCTCAAGTCTTCTCTGAAATGTCCTCTTTTGTTTGAACTTTCCCTAAACTTAGGAGATAATGAAAGAGCAGCACATCCAGACTCAGTCTCATTTATGTAGAGATTAAACTTCAGTGTCATTCATTGATGTTAAAGTGCAGTTTTTCAAATGTTTGTTGCACATGCTCCTGACCAAACCAGTCCAGGTGGAAGATGATGTGAAGAGAAAGCTCCAGAGGATGAATATCACACATTTACATTGGAAATAAATGTCCTTTAATTCGACATTGTCATGCAAAAGTTGGATTTCCCTTTAATGATGTAAAAATCTTTGTTGAGTGTTTCGTGGATGTTGGTTTCTAAATGTTTTTTGACACTTGGCCCCAAAGATTAAAACCTTTTACGGCTCACAAGCTGCAACAATTCACACATTATCAACTATCTTTCTGACTAAACTAAGATAAAAAGTGAAAAACTGCCTGATTCCTGCATCATGAATGTAAATCTTTTTGGTTTTTATGACAGTAGACTGAATATATTTGGGTTTGACATTTTATAAACCAAAACAAGAAATGAATTACTGGAGAAAACAATCAACAGATTAATGGTCAAAGAAAATGTGTTTTCCAACATGTATGGCTGAATTACTCCAACATTACAAGATACATACAATTTTAATTCAATTTTATTTATATAACGCCAATTACAGGTCAAATTGTCTCAAGACACTTTATTTTTCCATTTTCTGTCATATTTAAAATATGACAAAGTAAGAATTTTAAACCTCTTGACTAATCCAATTTATTATTTGGTTTTTAAGAGACTAATCGACAACTAAAATAACTTTTTCCACTAAAACTAATAAACATGAGGTAAAATAGAAGGAAGAGTTTTAAATGCTGCAGTCCCACGACGACAAGAATAAAGTTTGTCAAGAAAAACTAAATCTGCTGGTGGATTCCATTAAAGTCCTAATAAATGATAATAAAGTGTGATACTAAAGGTTTGTGGTGCTAAAAATGTCCAAGTAAAGATATGAAGTTGAATATGTGGATGGAGGTTGATAAAAGTTGACCTTCCTTCATTTCTCTGGAGCGACTCCATGGATTATATGGATGGTGGTTAAAGACCTGCTCTTCTAGTGGTCTTCCTTCTAGTCGCTGTAAAATGTCAGTCCATCCTGGCTGACTTCAACACCTCTTCATGACAAGTTGTTCTGCCTCCGATCTGGTGGAAACTCCAGAAACTCGGGAAACCCGTGGAGACTCGAAGAACTCGTGGAGACTCGAAGAACTCGTCGGGCGGGGGAAGGTGTGGTGGGGGAGTCTGGGTGGAGTCAGGGCGGAGAGTAGGCGGGGAGGTGGGTGGTGGCCTCCCGCCCCTCTACTCCACCCACCTCCCCGCCTACTCTCCGCCCTGACTCCACCCAGACTCCGCCTTGGCTCCGCCCATGTGGTGACATCAGCAACTACGATGTCAAAGGGACGACGAATTTATTTCTTTTTATATGATCTGTAGCTCAGTGAGTTAAGGATTTGCCTGTGGAGCTGCAGGTCTGGGTTCAAGACCAGTCACTTCTTAAATTTTCTCAAAATTCTGACAAAGACAAAGAAAGAAAACTGCCACTGGCCGGTCTTGAACCGGCGACCTTCCAATCTGTAGTCTATCCTCTTATCCTCCTGAGCTACTCGCTCAGATACAAATTTTAGTTTTTTTTGCGCATTTATCATCTATTTTTTGTCGTTTTCGAGTTTTTTTTTTTAACTTTCTCTTTTCTCGCCCGTTTTTCTCAGGAGGTGGGACTTCAGCCTGTGCTGGAGGGTGGAACCCTCACTTCCAAGACTTTCCAAAGCCCCCACACCTCCCGAGTCCTCAGGACCTGAGCTTTCACACAGTCTGAGGGCTGAAATTTTCTAAGTCCCACAGTAGTTCTCTGTTAGATTTAACTTTCAGACAGTCCAAGGACTGATATCTTCAAGTCACAGTATTCTCTGTTAGTTGACTTCAGACAGTCCAGGCTGAACCTAAGTTCTGAGAGTTCTAGTTAGAACCTTTCCACAGTCCGAGGACTGAAATCCTGAAAGTTCTTGAGTAGTTCTCTGTTAGTTTGAACCTTTAGACAGTCTGAGGACTGAAATTTTAAAACTTTCTCAGTACTTCTCTGTTAGTTTGAACTTTATGGTTAACAGAAGCCTTAAAACTTGTTACCATGAGTCTTGATTTCACATTTAGATCATCCATCTGAGTTCTTCTCAGACCTTCACCTGTGGGTTTTTTAGAAATACTCAACAAACTTTGATTCTCTTCACTGAACAGTAAAGTTTGTGGAGATCAGAAGGTAACATTAGTTTGATCAATGCCTTCAACTACTAGTAGACTTTATCTGGAAAGCAGTTTTCTGAAATGAGTTCTTAGTAAATTTTTCCACAATCAAACCAAGAACATAGAAAGAGGAAATGTTTGAAGAAACAACTTGATGTTTTCATTTCAGACTAGAAAACGCTTTCAGACCTTTATCTGTTCTTGCTCTTTTTGATCGTTTTATTGTCTCCTCTGTTTAATTTGATCTTCTAAAGTCTAACTGGTGTCTTTTCAAATGTTTTGTCTTTAGTTTGATTCTTCTTAAACGTTTAGTTTAATGTTTAATGTTGGATCTGATTTTGAAATGTTTTGTCTTTTTAATGTTTGTTGTTTTTTCAAATGTTTTATCGCCTTGTTTGAAAAATTTCCTTTTCTTTCCCAATGTTTAATTTTTTGATTAAATCTTTGTAAAGGTTTTTCTTTTTAAATGTTTTACCACCTTTTAATGTTTAATTTTCTTTTTTAATGCTTCATTGTATTTTCTGTTTAATTGCTATTGAAAGTTTTATTGTCTTTAAGATTTAATTTTCTAATTAAACATTTAATTTTTTAATTCAATGTTTTGACTTCTAAAGGTTTAATAAGCTAATTAAATGTTTTATATTTGTTTAATTGTATTTTTCAAATGTTTAATTATCTAAAATATTTCATCTTTAATGTTTAATATTTTTGTTTAAAAATGTTTGTTTAATTTCATAATTACATGTTTTGTATCTTCTGTTTAATTATCCAATTGAATATTTTGTCTGTTTAATATAATTTAATTGTATTTAATGTTTAATTTTCTTTTTAAAAGCTTTATTGTATTCAATGTTTTTTTCCCTTTGATTTAATTGCTTTTATCATGTAGTTTATTTCTTTAATCTTTTTTTTCTGTCAAGATCTTTACCCCAGCCTAAAAAATGAAACAAACCCTTAAATCACAATGAAAATACTTCTGTTGTTACAATCATGAGTTAGTCAATTATTCAGTTTATCAATTCAACTTTATTTGTTTAGCACCTTTCACACAGATGACAAAAGTAAACAAGCAAAGAGAAAAAACTACGCTAAAACTCTGATTAAAATTCAATAACATTTAAAAAAAAAAAAAAGATTTAACATCGTAATAAAATATGTTGTGTCCGGGGGATGGAAGGAGTTTATTCAAGTTTTCTTGGGCTCACATGGGAAATCATTTAAAGTATAAACTTGATATTCAGTCTAAGGAAACTGGAAATTGCAGAGCGACAGAAGAACCAACTAGATCTCCTGTTTTCTCCTTTAATGAGTCGATTCTTGTGCTTTCAGAGCGAAGAACTACAGACTCTTCACAACCTGCTCAAACTCTTGGTACAGGACCTCACCACACAGGTCAAGAAGGTTTCTGTCTCATTTCTACTCTGAAGCTCACCTTCTCCTGCTCAAACTGCTGACAAATGTTTCTGCTGCTCTAAAGTCTGGCCTCCAGAACTTCCTAAAAACTCTCAAAGTCTCTTCTGCTGCAGGTTGCTTTGTAGAACTGTTCCAGAAAACCTCACTAAACCACATGGAGAGGCCTCAAGATAGTCGTCCAAATGAAACCGTACAAAAACCAAACTAGCACAACCCAAACGCTAAAGTCTCCTGCAGCCTACCAGAGAACCTCTGAGAACAGAGAATCAGAACAGGAACTCTTACCTTCTGGACAACCAACGCTGGTTCACAAACAAGAATACAGAATGTGTCTGACCAAAAACCTCTGAAGACTCACTACAGCCAAGATAAAGTCACAACTCAGCTGTACCAAATCCACTAATCACTGCACACATTAGCACCATGTGCTAACTGTGGCTAAAGAACCACATTTACCAAGACAACTATCCAGTACAAAGCCCTAAAACACACCAAGAAACACATTAAAGTCCATTTTACTGCTGGAAGCTACAAGCAAATGCCTAAAGAACAAACTAAAGCAACGGAGCCAAACCCAGTTCAGTGGTGAAGAGAATCAGAGGAAATGTTTGTCTGCAGCTAAACAAAGCAGGAAGACAGTGAGCTGCTCAGGTGTTCCTGATAACACCAAGCTGCTCAGGTGTTCCTGATAACACCAAGCAGCCACCTGGACAGCCAATAGGAACACAGCTTCCTGGAAGTCCAGAGGGCTGGATTAGTGAAGGAAATTTAATTTAAAGTTGAAGCAGAAAGTTAACAAAGAAAGTTGGAAACCACCTTCTGATACCTGAAATCTCTGAGTTTTCACACAAAGAACGCCTGAACATGTCAAACTGGTTCCATAGTAGAACCGTCATTGTAAAAACGTCATAGTATGGTGTGTTGCTCCAAAAACATTAGGACCCGGCTGTCAGGGGACAAACATGTAAGAAACATGAGAACAGAGAGAACCCAACCAGGAGGTCACAGTTTATCATCCCCCAGTCATCTCCTGAAGTCCATATGGTGAGAGACATCAGTATCTGGTTGTTAATTTACCAGAGGATGCTTATAGTCATGCTGATGTGGTCTGTACTCTACAGTATTTTAGTGACTCAATAAATGCCTAAGTTGTTTTTTTGTTTTGTTTGTTTGTTTTAAGCTTTTTAGTTTTTAATAAACATTTCTTTTATAGCCTATATGTAATCAATAAATGGCCTTTGCCTATCTTAAGAAAAATTCACTCAGAATTCTGATATGTTAACAGTACTAAATAAATCAATAAATACATGCATACACACATAAATAAGTTAATACATTAACTGTGTTAAGATAAGATTTAGATTTTTTAAAAAGTTGTTTATGTTTTTGCAGAGGGCTGCACAGTGGGGTAGTGGTTAGCACTTTCGCCTTGCAGCGAGAAGATCCCTGGTTCGCGTCCCAGCTTTCCCGGGATCTTTCTGCATGGAGTTTGCATGTTCTCCCTGTGCATGCGTGGGTTTTCTCCGGGTACTCCGGCTTCCTCCCACAGTCCAAAAATATGCTGAGGTTAATTGATCATTCTAAATTGCCCGTAGGTGTGAATGTGAGAGTGATTGTTTGTCTTTGTATGTAGCCCTGCGACAGACTGGTGACCTGTCTAGGGTGTCCCCTGCCTTCACCTGAGTTAGCTGGGATAGGCTCCAGCTCCCGCCCGCGACCCTAGTGAGGATTAAGCGGTGTATAGATAATGGATGGATGGATAGTATAGTAAGGCGTTTTTTTGCGCCAAAATTCATGATGATTTTTTTTTCAAAGAAAACCTTTCTGGAGTGTTTTTCACAGCCTCCTTTGCATTATTTCATCATATGGCACGTTTTTACAACATGTTTGAAAAATCCAATTTTTTTTTCGACATAGTATAGTAAGGCGTTTTTTTTGCGCCAAAATTCATGATGATTTTTTTTTCAAAGAAAACCTTTCTGGAGTGTTTTTCATAGCCTCCTTTACATTATTTCATCATATGGCACGTTTTTACAACATGTTTGAAAAATCGCGTTTTTTTTTCGACAGTATAGTAAGGCGTTTTTTTGCGCCAAAATTCATGATTTTTTTTTCAAAGAAAACCTTTCTGGAGTGTTTTTCACAGCCTCCTTTGCATTATTTCATCATATGGCACGTTTTGACAACACGTTAAAAAAAATCGCATTTTTTTTCGACATAGTATAGTAAGGCGTTTTTTTTGCGCCATAATTCATGATGATTTTTTTTTCAAAGAAAACCTTTCTGGAGTGTTTTTCTTGGCCTCCTTTGCATTATTTCATCATATGGCACGTTTTTACAACATGTTTGAAAAATCCAATTTTTTTTTCGACATAGTATAGTAAGGCGTTTTTTTTGCGCCAAAAGTCATGATGATTTTTTTTTCAAAGAAAACCTTTCTGGAGTGTTTTTCATGCCCTCCTTTGCATTATTTCATCATATGGCACGTTTTTACAACATGTTTGAAAAATCCAATTTTTTTTTCGACATAGTATAGTAAGGCATTTTTTTTGCGCCAAAAGTCATGATGATTTTTTTTTCAAAGAAAACCTTTCTGGAGTGTTTTTCACGGCCTCCTTTACATTATTTCATCATGTGGCATGTTTTTACAACATGTTTGAAAAATCGCATTTTTTTTCGACATAGTATAGTAAGGCGTTTTTTTGCGCCAAAATTCATGATGATTTTTTTTTCAAAGAAAACCTTTCTGGAGTGTTTTTCTTGGCCTCCTTTGCATTATTTCATCATATGGCACGTTTTTACAACATGTTTGAAAAATCGCATTTTTTTTCGACATAGTATAGTAAGGCGTTTTTTTTGCGCCAAAATTCATGATGATTTTTTTTTCAAAGAAAACCTTTCTGGAGTGTTTTTCATGGCCTCCTTTACATCATTTCATCATATGGCACGTTTTTACAACATGTTTAAAAAATCCAATTTTTTTTTCGACATAGTATAGTAAGGCGTTTTTTTTGTGCCAAAATTCATGATGATTTTTTTTTCAAAGAAAACCTTTCTGGAGTGTTTTTCACGGCCTCCTTTACATCATTTCATCATATGGCACGTTTTTACAACATGTTTGAAAAATCGCATTTTTTTTCGACATAGTATAGTAAGGCGTTTTTTTGCGCCAAAATTCATGATGATTTTTTTTTCAAAGAAAACCTTTCTGGAGTGTTTTTCACGGCCTCCTTTACATCATTTCATCATATGGCACGTTTTTACAACATGTTTGAAAAATCGCATTTTTTTTCGACATAGTATAGTAAGGCGTTTTTTTGCGCCAAAATTCATGATGATTTTTTTTTCAAAGAAAACCTTTCTGGAGTGTTTTTCACAGCCTCCTTTGCATTATTTCATCATATGGCACGTTTTTACAACATGTTTGAAAAATCCAATTTTTTTTTCGACATAGTATAGTAAGGCGTTTTTTTTGCGCCAAAAGTCATGATGATTTTTTTTTCAAAGAAAACCTTTCTGGAGTGTTTTTCATGGCCTCCTTTACATTATTTCATCATATGGCACGTTTTTACAACATGTTTGAAAAATCGCGATTTTTTTTCGACATAGTATAGTAAGGCGTTTTTTTGCGCCAAAATTCATGATGATTTTTTTTTCAAAGAAAACCTTTCTGGAGTGTTTTTCTCGGCCTCCTTTGCATTATTTCATCATATGGCACGTTTTTACAACATGTTTGAAAAATCGCATTTTTTTTCGACAGTATAGTAAGGCGTTTTTTTTGCGCCAAAATTCATGATGATTTTTTTTTCAAAGAAAACCTTTCTGGAGTGTTTTTCACGGCCTCCTTTACATTATTTCATCATATGGCACGTTTTTACAACATGTTTAAAAAATCCAATTTTTTTTTCGACATAGTATAGTAAGGCGTTTTTTTTGCGCCAAAATTCATGATGATTTTTTTTCAAAGAAAACCTTTCTGGAGTGTTTTTCACGGCCTCCTTTACATTATTTCATCATATGGCACGTTTTTACAACATGTTTGAAAAATCCAATTTTTTTTTCGACATAGTATAGTAAGGCGTTTTTTTTGCGCCAAAAGTCATGATGATTTTTTTTTCAAAGAAAACCTTTCTGGAGTGTTTTTCACGGCCTCCTTTACATTATTTCATCATATGGCACGTTTTTACAACATGTTTGAAAAATCGCATTTTTTTTCGACATAGTATAGTAAGGCGTTTTTTTGCGCCAAAATTCATGATGATTTTTTTTTCAAAGAAAACCTTTCTGGAGTGTTTTTCACGGCCTCCTTTACATCATTTCATCATATGGCACGTTTTTACAACATGTTTAAAAAATCCAATTTTTTTTTCGACATAGTATAGTAAGGCGTTTTTTTTGCGCCAAAATTCATGATGATTTTTTTTTCAAAGAAAACCTTTCTGGAGTGTTTTTCACGGCCTCCTTTACATCATTTCATCATATGGCACGTTTTTACAACATGTTTGAAAAATCGCATTTTTTTTCGACATAGTATAGTAAGGCGTTTTTTTTGCGCCAAAATTCATGATGATTTTTTTTTCAAAGAAAACCTTTCTGGAGTGTTTTTCACGGCCTCCTTTACATCATTTCATCATATGGCACGTTTTTACAACATGTTTGAAAAATCGCATTTTTTTTCGACATAGTATAGTAAGGCGTTTTTTTTGCGCCAAAATTCATGATGATTTTTTTTTCAAAGAAAACCTTTCTGGAGTGTTTTTCACGGCCTCCTTTACATCATTTCATCATATGGCACGTTTTTACAACATGTTTAAAAAATCCAATTTTTTTTCGACATAGTATAGTAAGGCGTTTTTTTTGCGCCAAAATTCATGATGATTTTTTTTTCAAAGAAAACCTTTCTGGAGTGTTTTTCACGGCCTCCTTTACATCATTTCATCATATGGCACGTTTTTACAACATGTTTAAAAAATCCAATTTTTTTTCGACATAGTATAGTAAGGCGTTTTTTTTGCGCCAAAATTCATGATGATTTTTTTTTCAAAGAAAACCTTTCTGGAGTGTTTTTCACGGCCTCCTTTACATCATTTCATCATATGGCACGTTTTTACAACATGTTTGAAAAATCGCATTTTTTTTCGACATAGTATAGTAAGGCGTTTTTTTTGCGCCAAAATTCATGATGATTTTTTTTTCAAAGAAAACCTTTCTGGAGTGTTTTTCACGGCCTCCTTTACATCATTTCATCATATGGCACGTTTTTACAACATGTTTGAAAAATCCAATTTTTTTTTCGACATAGTATAGTAAGGCGTTTTTTTGCGCCAAAATTCATGATGATTTTTCTTTCAAAGAAAACCTTTCTGGAGTGTTTTTCACGGCCTCCTTTACATTATTTTATCATATGGCACGTTTCTACAACACTTTAAAAAAATCACATTTTTTTTCGACATAGTATAGTATGGCGTAGGGTTGTCAAGGTTAACCGGTTTTCCTGCGTCCGCAGGCGAGGGGAAGGCGGCGGGCCGCGGCGGGTGGGGAATGGGAGCGCAGGAGGGAACTGGAGCTCCCGACCCGCCAGTTGTTTTGGCTCCGGAAGCCCGTGCCCTCCTCCGAAGATGCTGTCGGCCCGGTCCCCTCGGCAGGGAGTGTGGTCCGGGAAGCCCTGCTGCCCGCTGACAGTGGTAGTGGAGGAGACAGTAACCTCCAGGACAGGGAGGCTGTCTGTCTGCCTGGACCTCCTGTCAGACTCTAGAGTTTTCCCTGGGAAATGATCCGGGTGTTTTGATTAATTGTTGTAAAATTAGTGGTGAATTGTTTATATAAACATTTCAGTAAAAATAAATAAGACTCCCATTTATCCTTTATTCTGTAGTTATATTGTCTAAAATTGTGGAGGATATTTAAAGCTTAAAATGAAATGTTTTTAGAATCTTTAAATGTATTCTTTTTATGTCTTTTTGTTTTGTTGGATTTACAAAGTAAACACTACGTTATCAACCATACATTAAATTGCAACATTCCATAATACATAAAAGTCTCAAAGAGGCACTTCACTAGAACCAATAAATACATATTGAACATAAATAAGTAGTAATTATACATCATTTACAAGATTCCCAGACTGAATAGTTGCTGTAATGTTCCTGCCAGTTTTTGTAAGCATATTTTTGTCTAAATTAAGGCAGTATTTGCTCATTTTTTTCCTACATCATGTAAGCAGCAGCACTCATATATAAATAGAGCATTTAAATCCAATCCATGTGATCAGTATCGGTAATCGGCATTCAAGGATGATCGGTATCGGTGATCAGCAGCAAAAAACCTGATCGGCACATCCCTAATTATTATTAATATTATAGAAAAAACAGCACAGTTTTTAATGCCAATCTTATAATTTTATTTTGTTTTAATGATGGCAGCTAAAGAAGCCTTAAAGTTCCTCAAGTTAATGACTGTTTTGTAATGCAATTTGCACTTTTATTTACTACAAAGACGTGTTGGAACAATTTATTTTATTTTATAAGAACAGTAAATGTTTAAAAGTTTAAGTATTATTAAAGAGTTTATTTAAATACAAACACTGGGTTTTTTTCTTTCATAATGTCGATAATCGTGAATAATCGTAAAATCGCAATATTTCCTTCCACAATAATCGTGGCTCAAAAAATTGAAATCGTGACAACCCAACAGTGCACACGTCTGATGTTGCTCACAGTGGTCCAAGGGACGCTCAGCGAGTTTGTGTGTTTGCTCAGACTCATGAAAAGTTAGAGGGAACATTGCTCGGGAGGTCTCGAGGCTTTGAAAGTCTTTGAACTGAGGGTTCAACCCTCCAGCACAAAGGCTGAAGTCCAACCTCCTGAGAAAAACGGTCGAGGTGAGACACGAGTTAAAAAAAGACTTGAAAATGACAAAAAATAGATGATAAATGAGCAAAAAAGAGATGATTTAGTATCTGAGTGAGTAGCTCAGGGGATTAGAAGACAGACTACCAAGTGGGAGGCAGCAGGTTGAAGACCCACCACTGGCCTTTTTCTTTGTTTGTCTTTGTCAGGATTTTGATAAAAATTTAAGAAGAGTCTGGTTTTGAACCAACAATCTGCAGCTCCACAGGCAAATCCTTAACTCACTGAACTACAGATCAGATAAAAAGAAGTAATTTCGTCGTCCCTTTAGCATCGTAGTTTCTGAAGTGACCACATGGGCAGAGCCAAGGTGGAGTCTGGGTGGAGTCTGGGCGGAGAGTAGGCGGGGAGGTGGGTGGCGGCCTCCCCCCTCTACTCCCCCACATCCCCAGACATCTTACCCCGCCCGACGAGTTCTTCGAGTCTCCACGGGTTTTCCCCAGTTTCTGGAGATCCCACCAGGTCGGAGGCAGAACAAGTTGTCATGAAGAGGTGTTGAAGTCGGCCAGGATGGACTGACTTTTTACAGCGACTAGAAGGAAGACGACTAGAAGAGCAGGTCTTTAACCAGCATCCATAAAATCCATGGAGTCGCTCCAGAGAAATGAAGGGAGGTCAACTTTTATCAACCTCCATCCAGATGTTCAACTTGATATCTTTACTTGGAGATATTTAGCACCACAAACCTTTAGTATCACACTTTATTATCATTTATTAGGACTTTCATGTAATCCACCAGCAGATTTAGTTTTTGTTGAGAAACTTTATTCTTGTCATCGTGGGACTGCAGTATTTAAAACTGTTCCTTCTATTTGGCCTCATGTTTATTAGTTTTAGTGGAGAAAGTTATTTTAGTTGTCGATTAGCCTCTTAAAAGCCAAATAATAAATTGGATTAGTCAAGAGGTTTGAATTTCTTACGTTGTCATATTTTAAATATGACAAAAAATAAAAATAAAGCATCTTGAGACAATTTGACCTGTAATTGGCATTATATAAATTGTTTTCTTTGAAAAAAAAAAATCATCATGAATTTTGGTACAAAAAAACGCCTTACTATACTATGTCGAAAAAAAATGAAATTTTTCAAACATGTTGTAAAAACGTGCCATATGATGAAATGATGTAAAGGAGGCCGTGAAAAACACTCCAGAAAGGTTTTCTTTGAAAAAAAAATCATCATGAATTTTGGCGCAAAAAAAACGCCTTACTATACTATGTCGAAAAAAAAATTGGATTTTTTAAACATGTTGTAAAAAACGTGCCATATGATGAAATGATGTAAAGGAGGCCGTGAAAAACACTCCAGAAAGGTTTTCTTTGAAAAAAAAATCATCATGAATTTTGGCGCAAAAAAAACGCCTTACTATACTATGTCGAAAAAAAAATTGGATTTTTCAAACATGTTGTAAAAACGTGCCATATGATGAAATGATGTAAAGGAGGCCGTGAAAAACACTCCAGAAAGGTTTTCTTTGAAAAAAAAATCATCATGAATTTTGGCGCAAAAAAAACGCCTTACTATACTATGTCGAAAAAAAAATTGGATTTTTTAAACATGTTGTAAAAACGTGCCATATGATGAAATGATGTAAAGGAGGCCGTGAAAAACACTCCAGAAAGGTTTTCTTTGAAAAAAAAATCATCATGAATTTTGGCGCAAAAAAAACGCCTTACTATACTATGTCGAAAAAAAAATTGGATTTTTTAAACATGTTGTAAAAACGTGCCATATGATGAAATAATGTAAAGGAGGCCGTGAAAAACACTCCAGAAAGGTTTTCTTTGAAAAAAAAATCATCATGAATTTTGGCGCAAAAAAAACGCCTTACTATACTATGTCGAAAAAAAATTGGATTTTTTAAACATGTTGTAAAAACGTGCCATATGATGAAATAATGCAAAGGAGGCCGTGAAAAACACTCCAGAAAGGTTTTCTTTGAAAAAAAAATCATCATGAATTTTGGCGCAAAAAAAACGCCTTACTATACTATGTCGAAAAAAAAATTGGATTTTTTAAACATGTTGTAAAAACGTGCCATATGATGAAATAATGCAAAGGAGGCCAAGAAAAACACTCCAGAAAGGTTTTCTTTGAAAAAAAATCATCATGAATTTTGGCGCAAAAAAAACGCCTTACTATACTATGTCGAAAAAAAACTTGGATTTTTCAAACATGTTGTAAAAACGTGCCATATGATGAAATGATGTAAAGGAGGCCGTGAAAAACACTCCAGAAAGGTTTTCTTTGAAAAAAAAATCATCATGAATTTTGGCGCAAAAAAAACGCCTTACTATACTATGTCGAAAAAAAAATTGGATTTTTTAAACATGTTGTAAAAACGTGCCATATGATGAAATAATGTAAAGGAGGCCGTGAAAAACACTCCAGAAAGGTTTTCTTTGAAAAAAAAATCATCATGAATTTTGGCGCAAAAAAAACGCCTTACTATACTATGTCGAAAAAAAAATTGGATTTTTTAAACATGTTGTAAAAACGTGCCATATGATGAAATAATGCAAAGGAGGCCGTGAAAAACACTCCAGAAAGGCTTTCTTTGAAAAAAAAATCATCATGAATTTTGGCACAAAAAAAACGCCTTACTATACTACAGGGCTATTCAAGTAAAAACTGACTTGGGCCGGATTTTCAGACTAAGAACATGAGCTGGGCCAGACGTTTTTAACAGACAGTGAGCAAAGTTAACCATTTAAAATAAACAAACAGATAAGATAACAAACACACTGGATGTTTACTAACGTATTGCCACATCCAAAAGGACAGCAACACAATAGAAGAGCAGTACTTTAACTAAACCTGTGCTGAAATACTGCTTCTTTAAATTTTACATTTCAAACACACAACTTCAACACATTTTGATAGGTAAATATAAGCACAGGATAAGGTGCATATGAACATAAAAACTAAGTGCCGATTAGAAACACCATCTTTTGTTTTGGTCACATCTCAAAGTGCATTAAAAAGTAACTTGTTTAACAGTAACTTTTCAGAACTTGAGACATTTTTTTTTCTTTTGAAGTAACAAAAAACAGAGTTTGTCCCTGTCCATATTTGGTCTCATCTGAGACAGTCGCATCTTCAGCGCATATAATCAAAAAAATAAACAGTAGGCACAGTGATAGTTACTATCCCTTTGAAACGAAGTAAAGCTGACATCAAAGTGCGTAATAAAGTGCAACTAAGTGAAATAACTGTCAAAACAAAATGTCTTTCTTAAATATTAAACTTATAATAAGTGAACAGAAAATAGTCACATAAATACATAAAACTACCTTTAGTGTCTGCTACAGCGCGCTGCTTTGTTGCACTTACCATGACTCGAAGACATCTGTGGCGAGAACATCAACCCTGCGAATGTTTGACGTGTCAGACAGGGGTACCTGTTTGATAGCAGATGTCACACTCGTCTTAACTTTATCGTCCGTTAAAACTTCATCCACGACAGCCAACATGCAGTCCTTCACAGTTTCTGAGTCTGTGAACAGCCTCTTTTTCGTGGCCCTTTCCTGAGCTGTGCAAGTCCGCTTCATTGTAGTACAGCTCCGGTTGTAAGATGCAGTGAAACTCTGATTTATAGCCACTCTCTCATGACATCCCTCGGGAAAGTTTGTCCGAAACGCGGCATGTTTTTCCAGTGTGGTGTCTTCGGACATTATAATCTTTCAGCGCTGCAAAGCACTCGTTGCAGAGTAAACGCATTGGTTTGGCGTTCGGACTTGGTGGTAAATAAATAAATACTTGTCAGTCCACGCAGGATTAAACCGACGGTTTTCCTCGCCGACTTGTCGTTTCAGGATAGAAAAAGACACGCTGCTATTTTCGCCTGTATAGAACCGCTAATGTTAACTTTTCAAGCGTGTCTCCTCAACACAATGCATTGTGGGTTAGTTGCTAGGTGTTGCATTCAATGTTTGCAATAATGTTGGAATTTTTGTAAGAGCTTGTCAGTGTTACTGAAAGATGTTTATCTGTTTTTCTCGGCCCAATCACTCGGCAGTTGCTTTAGGGCCACTTGAGGGTTGCTTTCGGGCCGCATGTGGCCCGCGGGCCGCTAATTGAATAGGGCTGCTATACTATGTCGAAAAAAAACTGGATTTTTCAAACATGTTGCAAAAACGTGCCATATGATGAAATAATGCAAAGGAGGCCGTGAAAAACACTCCAGAAAGGTTTTCTTTGAAAAAAAATCATCATGAATTTTGGCGCAAAAAAAACGCCTTACTATACTATGTCGAAAAAAAAATTGGATTTTTTAAACATGTTGTAAAAACGTGCCATATGATGAAATAATGTAAAGGAGGCCGTGAAAAACACTCCAGAAAGGTTTTCTTTGAAAAAAAAATCATCATGAATTTTGGCGCAAAAAAAACGCCTTACTATACTATGTCGAAAAAAAAATTGGATTTTTTAAACATGTTGTAAAAACGTGCCATATGATGAAATGATGTAAAGGAGGCCGTGAAAAACACTCCAGAAAGGTTTTCTTTGAAAAAAAAATCATCATGAATTTTGGCGCAAAAAAAACGCCTTACTATACTATGTCGAAAAAAAAATTGGATTTTTTAAACATGTTGTAAAAACGTGCCATATGATGAAATGATGTAAAGGAGGCCGTGAAAAACACTCCAGAAAGGTTTTCTTTGAAAAAAAAATCATCATGAATTTTGGCGCAAAAAAAACGCCTTACTATACTATGTCGAAAAAAAATTGGATTTTTTAAACATGTTGTAAAAACGTGCCATATGATGAAATAATGTAAAGGAGGCCGTGAAAAACACTCCAGAAAGGTTTTCTTTGAAAAAAAAATCATCATGAATTTTGGCGCAAAAAAAACGCCTTACTATACTATGTCGAAAAAAAAATTGGATTTTTTAAACATGTTGTAAAAACGTGCCATATGATGAAATAATGTAAAGGAGGCCGTGAAAAACACTCCAGAAAGGTTTTCTTTGAAAAAAAAATCATCATGAATTTTGGCGCAAAAAAAACGCCTTACTATACTATGTCGAAAAAAAATTGGATTTTTCAAACATGTTGTAAAAACGTGCCATATGATGAAATAATGCAAAGGAGGCCAAGAAAAACACTCCAGAAAGGTTTTCTTTGAAAAAAAAATCATCATGAATTTTGGCACAAAAAAAACGCCTTACTATACTACAGGGCTATTCAATTAAAAACTGACTTGGGCCGGATTTTCAGACTAAGAACATGAGCTGGGCCAGACGTTTTTAACAGACAGTGAGCAAAGTTAACCATTTAAAATAAACAAACAGATAAGATAACAAACACACTGGATGTTTACTAACGTATTGCCACATCCAAAAGGACAGCAACACAATAGAAGAGCAGTACTTTAACTAAACCTGTGCTGAAATACTGCTTCTTTAAATTTTACATTTCAAACACACAACTTCAACACATTTTGATAGGTAAATATAAGCACAGGATAAGGTGCATATGAACATAAAAACTAAGTGCCGATTAGAAACACCATCTTTTGTTTTGGTCACATCTCAAAGTGCATTAAAAAGTAACTTGTTTAACAGTAACTTTTCAGAACTTGAGACATTTTTTTTTCTTTTGAAGTAACAAAAAACAGAGTTTGTCCCTGTCCATATTTGGTCTCATCTGAGACAGTCGCATCTTCAGCGCATATAATCAAAAAAATAAACAGTAGGCACAGTGATAGTTACTATCCCTTTGAAACGAAGTAAAGCTGACATCAAAGTGCGTAATAAAGTGCAACTAAGTGAAATAACTGTCAAAACAAAATGTCTTTCTTAAATATTAAACTTATAATAAGTGAACAGAAAATAGTCACATAAATACATAAAACTACCTTTAGTGTCTGCTACAGCGCGCTGCTTTGTTGCACTTACCATGACTCGAAGACATCTGTGGCGAGAACATCAACCCTGCGAATGTTTGACGTGTCAGACAGGGGTACCTGTTTGATAGCAGATGTCACACTCGTCTTAACTTTATCGTCCGTTAAAACTTCATCCACGACAGCCAACATGCAGTCCTTCACAGTTTCTGAGTCTGTGAACAGCCTCTTTTTCGTGGCCCTTTCCTGAGCTGTGCAAGTCCGCTTCATTGTAGTACAGCTCCGGTTGTAAGATGCAGTGAAACTCTGAATTATAGCCACTCTCTCATGACATCCCTCGGGAAAGTTTGTCCGAAACGCGGCATGTTTTTCCAGTGTGGTGTCTTCGGACATTATAATCTTTCAGCGCTGCAAAGCACTCGTTGCAGAGTAAACGCATTGGTTTGGCGTTCGGACTTGGTGGTAAATAAATAAATACTTGTCAGTCCACGCAGGATTAAACCGACGGTTTTCCTCGCCGACTTGTCGTTTCAGGATAGAAAAAGACACGCTGCTATTTTCGCCTGTATAGAACCGCTAATGTTAACTTTTCAAGCGTGTCTCCTCAACACAATGCATTGTGGGTTAGTTGCTAGGTGTTGCATTCAATGTTTGCAATAATGTTGGAATTTTTGTAAGAGCTTGTCAGTGTTACTGAAAGATGTTTTTCTGTTTTTCTCGGCCCAATCACTCGGCAGTTGCTTTAGGGCCACTTGAGGGTTGCTTTCGGGCCGCATGTGGCCCGCGGGCCGCTAATTGAATAGGGCTGCTATACTATGTCGAAAAAAAACTGGATTTTTCAAACATGTTGTAAAAACGTGCCATATGATGAAATAATGCAAAGGAGGCCGTGAAAAACACTCCAGAAAGGTTTTCTTTGAAAAAAAATCATCATGAATTTTGGCGCAAAAAAACGCCTTACTATACTATGTCGAAAAAAAACTTGGATTTTTCAAACATGTTGTAAAAACGTGCCATATGATGAAATGATGTAAAGGAGGCCGTGAAAAACACTCCAGAAAGGTTTTCTTTGAAAAAAAAATCATCATGAATTTTGGCGCAAAAAAAACGCCTTACTATACTATGTCGAAAAAAAATTGGATTTTTCAAACATGTTGTAAAAACGTGCCATATGATGAAATGATGTAAAGGAGGCCGTGAAAAACACTCCAGAAAGGTTTTCTTTGAAAAAAAAATCATCATGAATTTTGGCGCAAAAAAAACGCCTTACTATACTATGTCGAAAAAAAAATTGGATTTTTCAAACATGTTGTAAAAACGTGCCATATGATGAAATGATGCAAAGGAGGCCAAGAAAAACACTCCAGAAAGGTTTTCTTTGAAAAAAAAATCATCATGAATTTTGGCGCAAAAAAAACGCCTTACTATACTATGTCGAAAAAAAAATTGGATTTTTCAAACATGTTGTAAAAACGTGCCATATGATGAAATAATGTAAAGGAGGCCGTGAAAAACACTCCAGAAAGGTTTTCTTTGAAAAAAAAATCATCATGAATTTTGGCGCAAAAAAAACGCCTTACTATACTATGTCGAAAAAAAACTTGGATTTTTCAAACATGTTGTAAAAACGTGCCATATGATGAAATAATGCAAAGGAGGCTGTGAAAAACACTCCAGAATGGTTTTCTTTGAAAACAACATCATGAATTCCATCCATCCATTATCTATACACCGCTTAATCCTCACTAGGGTCGCCGGGGGGGCTGGAGCCTATCCCAGCTGACTCGGGCGAAGGCAGGGGACACCCTAGACAGGTCACCAGTCTGTCGCAGGGCTACATATAGGGACACACAAGCACTCACACATTCACACCTAAATAACTTTTCATTACATAGTCCAGAAACGACACAGTTGTTTTGTCTATAAATTATTCCAGCCCCTGTTCACGAATAAACATTCGCTAAAATAAGTCAAATATCAATAAGCAAAACACATTTGAGTGAATTATATTTCTGCAAATTTTATTTCACAACATAAAGGTGTAAATATTGTTTCACATCCCTCTCAACAGCACCAGAATTAAAGAAAAAAACATATTAGTGGAGTAATTAATATATTTGTCCATCTGTTGGTCTGAAAGTTATCAGATTTTATTTTTATTTATGATAAGAATGTAATGCATTGGTACAGTGTGAAATCTGAATCTGTAAAGGGTCAGAAAAATGTCAAATTTACACTATTTCCATCAGAGATGTTGTGGAGCCAAACTAAATTTAATGACTTAAAGTCCTTTGTGTAACTACTTTAAAGTCACTTTTGATGAGTCAAGTAATCAGAAAATAAAGAGAAATTAAACCAAAATGTCTCTCGAGTTTTGGTTTCTATGTATGAAACAGAAAAGAGAAATAAAATGAACAATGATGCACCAAAACAAACAAAACCAACGAGGATCGCTGCTTGTTTTCTTCTGGTTGTTTTTATTTGACAGAACACCTGCCTTTGTTTTTTTTGTCGTTTTCTTTTTTACACAGCAACATGAAAATCGCCTCGCTTCATTTACTACCATTAGTACAAAATGTGTCTTTTACAAAAGGAGCCTCTCTCAGACTGGTTGGGATAGTGTGTTAGGTACAGCAGTGCAGAAAAAACTGGTCGAAGATGAGCAAAAACCTAAAGTGAAACCGAATGATCGGAAGATTTCCTGCTACTGGAGTGTTTCTTAATGTACATCTAAGTTCGAGTACAGCTTATTTTAAAGACACGCGACACTAGAGTATGTGCACTGAAGTGAAAAAGTGTTAACTATACAGTACAAAACTATGCAGAGGACTTCATCCCGTATTAACTACCCCTACGGCGGACTGCTGCTTCTTTTTTTTTTTTTTTTTTTTGAACAAGCTGTCACATATATAGTGTTAGTCCTGATGCGCTGTAGCTTCCATGCCATTAACTGATGTTTGAATCGCTGGAATTAAATAACAGCAGGAAATATAACCTCAGCTGGTCCGATCCCGTGAGACAGACTGCAAAACATTTACAACAAAAAACCCCAAAAATGAACAAAACGCATGAGGTAAACAAAACATGTTATCATCCACAGACCAAACATAGCTTCTCATATCACCACAGACATTATACTTCATAAAAACCCAGGTTTCCTTTCTTTCTTTCTTTGTTTTGTAAAATGACAATTTACATATTTGAGTTGGACTTTTTAAATTTCCGGTCATGACATTTTGACATGTGAAATATTCCTATTACTATTCCTTGTTCAATAATAATAATAATAATAATAATAATAATAATAATAATAAAACAAAACAGTAATTGCCCTTTTTTCCTCCCCCTGCATTGTAAACAAGCTAAAGAAAAGCCCAGCCCGGTGGTCATGAGGGTCGATCATCTCAGTGTCCAGCTTGGTCTCACCGACACAGACAGTCTGAGCAGTTCCTGAGTTTATAACTCGTCCTTGAGTTTAGAGTCTGTACCTTCGTCCTCCTCTTCCTCCTCTTCCTCCTCCTCCTCCTCCTCCTCCTCCTCGTGCTCCTCTCCCTCTTCCTCCTCCTCCTCCTCATCCTTCTCCTCCTCTTCCTCCTCGTCCTCCTCCTTCGCCTCGTCCCTCCTCTTCTTGTCCTCCTCCTCGTGCTTCTTTCGCTCCTCCTCCTCCTGGCTTTCCTTCATCTTCTTCTCGGCGTCCTGGAGAAAAAGCACAAAAAAAAAAACAGATTAAAAAGAGTTCTAAAATAGAACGTATTTGCAGGAGTGGTTTCCTACATGTGGATTCTTCTTATAAGACAACATTAAATTCAACTTTATTAATCCCGAAGGAAATTATTTTGCCAGTTAATGCTCAAAAATGACATAGCCTTAGAACTGCAGTGACTAGGAGAAAAGAAAGAAGATTTCAGCTTGGCTTTAAAGTTAAGTCACAGGTTTTTTCTTTCTTGATAGCAAAAGCAGATGTGCCAAAGTGCTTTCTGGTAGAAAATGGCATTAAAATTAAACTAATAAGTGCAAATATTGAGGCTAAGAAGAAACAACTTTAATAATCCTTCAGGAAGTTCTGCCAGTTAATGGTCAGAAAAAAAAATAGGTTTCTATAATGTAGAAAAGCACAAAGATATAAGTTCAATAAATTCTTTAAGACTAGAGTAGGGATAGGGAAGTATCACGCACACTAATGAAATATTGTACTTGAAAAATCCAATGTTTTGTGCAATATAGATACAAATCTGTGCAATATTAATATTTCTCAGTCTTTAAATTCCTGAAAGAATCTGTGGAATACAGATATTTCTCGTATTCTTGTATCTTCTGTATATTTTGCTTTATTTCATATTTTTGCACGGATCCTCCTTAAATGTTTGCACAATCCTCTGCTGCTGTAACAACAGATTTCCCTACTGTGGGATCATCTTATCTAAAACACTTTGCATGTTACACTGATATGTTGCACATTAAAATGAAGTATTGCACATCAAATTTAAATATTGCACATAAAAATGAAATGTTAAACTCAATACTACCACATAAACTATTGGGAAAAGGAATTTTGCAAATGTTATTGATATTATTGTTCAGATTTAAGTGTCAGTCTGCTCCGTTACTGTGCAGATTTTTATTTTATGTAGCACTTTGAACTCTTAATCTACTCAATAGTTGATGGTTTTCTGTGCAGAAGTCAGAGAAAATGTCAGTTTGCTGTATTTTAGCTCTGCTTTCTGCTTAACAGTGCACCGTTTAGTATGTTTTTCAGTTTGTAACTTTGATGCTAACTGCTTTAACTTTTTGTATTGTGCATTTTAGCCAGCTTAGGCTAACCTTGTTGTACTCTGAGGAGTTCACTAGCGCTTATGTTAGAGAATACTATCATTTGGCAACACAGTTAGTCTGATATTATGTTTTCATAGTATTTATTACATGTTTCTGCATAAAAAGAGCCAATTTTCATGTTCGATTTTCCTGTGTCTTAATTCCAGCAACTACTATCACTTCTTCGCACATTCATTTGCACTTAAACTGTCCTTATTCTTCATAAATGTAACGTGTGAATAAAATGTCTGTCTCAGCTGTGTATCAGAACAACCATCTGGAATAACATTCTGTCTGTTCTCTGAGTATAATACTGCACAGCATACAGTGACTCCGTGTTCTGTAATGGTCCATATGTGATCCAGTCAGTTAGTCTCTTATGGCAAAACTTTAACATGAAGTTTGAAACCTGGTAAAAGTACCAACCTTAGTTTTGCCCCAGGTGTCGTTGCCGACTTCTTCCGCCACGTTCGGGTCGTTGGTGATGAGGAAGTTGTCAAAGATGGTGCCAGACTTGACCTAAAGCGAAACGCAAAGGAACAGAAATGCATATTTTACTATCAAGTCTGTCAACCTTAGAGAATTGTGTCAGAGAATAGTGCATCTTAACAGCATCTCTGCATTCAAAACTGAAGAAATAGCCTCTCGCTAAACTGGAAACGGATCATTTTGCAGCAGCTGTAGCTAAAACTTAGTCAAAGAATACGGTTCAAAGACAGTACACAATTCACTCTTCATTAAACGGCGAACACACAGTCGGCTTCAGCGTCTCGTTACCTGCCACAAGTCGAGGCCGATCACGCCGATGCTGTCGTACTTATAGATCTCGGAGTCGGCTGTGTACTCGGGGTTGTCAGTCTCAGGGTGGATCCACTTTCCCTTGTAGGCCGGATTGCTGATCTCTCTGGGTTTCCACTCGCCCTGTAGACAACAAAACAAACAGAAACCGTGCGATTAATGTCAGAAACATCACAAAAGCAAATACGTGAGCTGATTGAGGCAGTATTATGGTGCATTAGCTGCTGGAAAGACTGGAAAATATTTGTTTTTATTAATCATCATCCCTTAGATTTGCCTAAAATTTCTGCTTATGTGTCTTGTAAAACTTTCTGTCTATTGACTTGCAACACACCTCATCAAATTCCTCATATGTGAACATGTAAATGGCAATAAAACCGGCTCTGACTGGTGGGTAAAAAGTAAAAAAAAAAAAAAAAAAAAAGCTGTGTTATATTATACTACTATAAATATTTTAAATATTACCACAATTACAGTTCATGTTTTAGTCGTGCAGCAATACAAGCTGTGTTTCTGGGCAGGTTCAGTGTCAAGTAATTGTAATTTTTGCATCTATCAAACAGCAAAAGATGCATTTTTCTGGTCTGTTGCTGGAATTCCAGCACATACGGCACAAATTTTACATGGAGAATTAAAATACAAAAGGAACAAAGAGTTTTATGTAACAAATAGGTGGTAATGCAGCAACAGTTTAACCTACTGGCTGTACAAAGTGCTAGAATATTTGCTGTGCACCTTGTAATCAGGGTTGGTGACCATCGGAGGCTCCCACTCTCCGTCCATCTCGTCGTCCCAGTCGTCGGGCTTCTTGGCGTCAGGATCGGGGATGTTCTCAGGTTTGTCCCAATCCTTCAACAAACAAATACGAGTTAAAAGATGATTAAACCAACCCATATGTTACAAAGACATCTAGGTTTCCTACAAATAATATAAATACTGTCATTTAAGTGATGTATTTTTTTGAAAAATCCAGATTTTCCAGCAGACTGACCTCTGGTTTCTTGTCATCGGGGTCGGGGATCTTCTCCCGGTCATCCCAGTCTTCTGGCTTCTTGGCCTCGGGGTCCTTGATTTTCTTGGGAGGCAGAAAGTCCCAGTCGTCCTCCAGGTTGCCGGACTCGACCTTCTTGTTGTCGATCTTCACCTCGTAGGTGTTGTCGGGGTAGACGATCAGCGTGTACAAGTGGGTGTATTCATCGTCCTGCAGGGAAGGAAATAAATGTAAACTGTGTGCAAGTGTTGTCATTTGTGATTTACATATTGTGTTTATACTTAAAAACACTTTTCTGTTGCATCAGCTGATCAGATTTTAGCGATTAAATAACAAATAGATTGGATTAGCTAGCTTGGACTTAAAAATAGCTTTTACCAATTAAATACGACAACAAGAACCATTTCCTGATATCTCACCTTGCACCGGACGTCCTTGTTAATCAGATGGTTCTTGCCTTTGTAGTTGAAGATCACATGAACTTTCTTTGTGCCCGGGCCGCAAATATCAGGACCTGAAGAAGCACAGAAGTACAAATGTACAGAGTTAGGTGAAGAAAGTAGCAGCAGTAGTACTTCATGAGGGAAAATTCATACATTTTTGGAGGGAAAAGCTAAATAAGAACAACGCAGCAACCTCAGATTTTCAGATACTGTAAAGGTGAGACTGTTCCTACAGACTTTGTCCTTCTGTTTACTGTGAATCTGCTCAAACCCACCAAACATGATGTTGTAGACGGAGTCTCCGTGCATGTCCTCCTGGCTGACCTCAGAGGGGAACAGTTTAATGTAGCCTCCTCCACAGTCGATGCTCTGCTCGTGCTTCACAGTGAACTGGATGACCAGCGGCTGGCCCTGGTTGCTGAAGTCATCAAAACGGGTGGACAGGGCGTAGAAGCGAGCATCCTGGCTGGTCTGCAGGCCTGCGGCAACAACAGCCAGCTTCAGTACAGCTCGTTTAGGGGTTCTTTCAATGAATCGTACAAGGTAAAGTGAATTTTGGACTCCTCAAGCTGAGCAACGGCGCGACAGACTGTCGTACGATGACGTCATGTAGAGAAAAACAACATTGCAGCTCCACAAGCTGTAAATTATGAAGCAACTCTGAGACACTCTGGCAGCAAACATGGAGTTTTCATTGGAATATGGGCACATTGTCAGATTTACAGCTACACCCAGAGGAAACTCATTTGGGTAGAAAATCTCAAACAAGATTCATTTCCAGCTTGGATTTCTAGATCATGTTTGCACGTTTGGATGAATCTTGCCTTTAATCCAGGTTACGTGCTTCCACAGAAATGCACAGAAGGAACGAAAGAATTGAGAAAAACTGTATCAACACATAGCATCGGTCCTAAACCTGATTCAGTCAGACGATACGATCAGGGGCGATTTCAGAAACGTGGGGAACCGGATGGGGCCATTGAATATCTGGAGGTGCCACAAAAACCAAAAAGTGAATTTCAGAAATTCGATTTTGCTGCTGTAGCATAGATGCAAGTCGAAAACTATGTAAATATGAAAGTTGGGAATTCACATTTTGAATTAAGCTTCATTCCTTACTTACAGTGAAGGTTACCAATTATCTGATGTGCATAAACTAACACTTTGGTTATTGTAGTGAGTAATAGTCAAAATATGCCAGTAGAAAAGATGCTGGGGTGTATTTGAGGGCAAAACATCCAGAATATTTCTTGAAAATCAGGTTTATATGTGATGACAATTTATCAACTACAGCAACTTATGGTGCAAGAAAATGTGTTTTTCTTGCTATTAGGTGCCTGTTATAATATTTTAGTATAATAATTACATAGGTAACATTTTATAATGCATCCATATATATAATAATGCAACTATCCTGCAGTGAAATGGAAAAATCTCCTAAATTAAAAAAAATAAATGTGACAGTGGACTTCACTAATTAATTTTAATAATAAAATAACTCAGGTCTGATTTAACTAGTTAATAAACTGTAACAACTCACCTGTCTGAGGTAAATAAAATTACATTGTACTATTTACTGTCATATCCTGACCAATCCTGTCTCCATGTTGGGGATAATTAATAACTATGAGAAATACATACTGCAGCTATTTAATAAACTCAGAAGAAAGATTCCTTCAAACAACTGGAAGCAGCAAACTAAAGTTCACTTCCCATAAATGTTTTGAGGTTTGTGTGTTCCTGCCAATAATAATAATAATAATAATAATAATAATAATAATAATAATAATAATAATAATAATAATAATAATAATAAATGCAAGCACCTTTTTCACATTGTAGACTCTCACTTGGATGCTGCAGCTATTTAATAAACTCAAAGGAAAGAATCCTACAAATTGGAAGCAACAAACTAAAGTTCACTTCCTGTTAATATTTTGAGGTTTGTGTATTCCTGCCAATAATAACAATAAATGCAAAAACCTTTTTCACTTTGTAGACTCTCTCATATGGATCCTGCAGGTATTTAAAAAGCTCACAGGAAAGAATCCTACAAACAGCTGGAAGCAACAAAGTAAATTTATTTTCCTGTTAATGTTTTGATGTGTTTGTATCTACTCCAATAACAATAAAATGCAAACACCTTTTTCACTTTGTAGACTCACTTAGATCCTGCAGGGATTTAATAAACTCAGAGGAAAGATTCCTACAAACAACTAGAAGCAATGGAGTAACTTCCTGTTAATGTTTTACTGTCTGTGTGTTCCTGCCAATAATAATAATAAATGCAAAGACCTTTATCACCTCGTAGTCTCTCATTTTGATCATGCAGGAATTCAATAAATTCAGAGGAAAGAATCCTAAAAACAATTGGAAGCAACAAACTAAAACTACTGTCCAATTTATGTTTTGAGGTCTTTGTGTTCCTGTCATGAATAATAATAATAAATGCAAACACCTTTATGACTTTGTAGACTCTCATTTTGATCCTGCAGGCATTCAATAAACTCAGAGGAAACAATCCTACAAACAATTGGAAGCAGGAAACTAAACGTCATTTCCTGGTAATATTTTGAGGTTTGTGAGTCACCTTTGTCATCTAAAGACATAAAATGTGTCCTTTGCACTCTCAGGGATGTTTATAGACGGGATGAGCTGCACAAATAGCCGTTGATGTGATTTAATGCTGCTTTCACTTGCACCTAGACACCAAACTTCAGTGCAACCTGCTCACTGGACACACCTGCAACCTCTCCACTCACCTTTATCTTTCTCTGCATCGCCGTAGAACTTCCCTGCTGTCAGGACGAACTTGCCGTAGTCGGACTTGTGCTTGGATTCCACCCAGCGACTCTTCCAGGCGCCTGAACAAACAATGCAACAGCAATCACATTAAAACAGGCTGCTAATCCACCTGTGGGGATGCAGGTGCACTGGGAATGTGCAGCTCTGCAGGATTTGTGGTGAAAGAACAGGACAGCTGGGTGAAGGACTGGGGGTGGGAAAGGGGGAGACAGACAGGGCTTGATGATGGCTGGGGGAGGAGGTGGGAAATAGGACGGAAAGGCGAGGAACGGAGGGGTGTGGGTCAGAGATGAATGGTGGGGCCTGTGCGCTAAATGGATGTCAACCTGTGCAGGGAGCAGATGATGCACATTAAATGTCACGGGGAAAATCCATCCTAGCACACAGGGAATCAACATTTTCAGTGTTTTTTTTTTTTTAACACTCATGCACCTAACCAACAATAAATATCTCAAAAATGCACGCAGTAAAACACAAAAATAAGGTGTAATGTGTGTTGGAGACCTCACCCCCATCTTCAAATTGCTCTCGGAAATACACAGCGGACTCGGCCAGTGCAGATGCCGCCGACACGGCCAACAAAAGCAGCGACAGGGCGGTCATGGCGACGAGCTGGAGGTCCCGGTCGAACAGAAAACTACCGAACTACAACTGCGAATACGTGTAGGATATAAAACTGTGTATTTGTACGCGGTAGGCAGGTAGGTGCGGCGGCAGTGCGGTTTCGTCCAGACTCTTACAGTCACTGGAGCCGCCGAGACGCTGCGCTGCGCTCCTCTCGGCTCGGAACAGATGTCTGAATTTGATTGGACGACGGCCGGGAACCTCAATAAGGAAGCGTTGCCACCATTAGCCAATCGGAACGGTTGAAATCTTGACGAACGCGCGCCGCAGCCAATGGGAGCAGACCACGCGTTTGCTTGATACACGCCCAAGGAAGAGTGATGCGCCGCGAGTGAATCACATGAGTAGGAGGAAGAATCTCTGTCAGACTCTGGAAATCTCAGCGTGCTTGGATTAAAAAAGCACAAATAGATGAATTGCCGGTTATGTAACAGTATTTCTGAGCCCAAACGGTGTGAATTAATTAGCATATTTTACTGTGGACGCCCGAATTGTTTCAGAAGAAGCAATCGAGCAAGTTTATCTGTATATCAGAATGAGTTTGATTGACTTGGTGTTTTGGTGCATGACAGTAAAACACTGACAAGAAGCACGTTTTAAAGAAATATAAGTATTTAACCCTCATGTTGTCCTCATTTATGGGCACCAAAAAATATTGTTTCCTTGTCTGAAAAAAATCCAAAAATTCAGCAAAAAAATTCCCCAAATCTCTGAACATTTGCAAAACCTTCAGGAAGAAAATTCTAATATTTTCTTAAAAGTTTCCCTTAAAAGCTTCATCTACAACATTGCTCAGCTTGTGTTTGGTTGTTTTATCTTTAGGGTGAACTAGTTTTTGATGTTGCTGTTTCACAATGTTGTATTTTTCAGAAAAGCCTTCTAAGTTCTTCACCAGCTACATAAGGGGGGCTGTTGGCTGTTCTTTATGGAAATGGTTTGACGTATACCAACATTCTGGTTAAAGTATAGTTCCCGATATGACATCCTATTTAAAAATCTACAATCTATGAGCAAAAAGACTATACTGGTTTGAGAAATTTAACTGCAAAACACACAAGATGTTTCCTACTTGAACTTCATCCTCACTGTATGTGCATTTGAGAATTTAAGTTCTGAGGTTAGAAAACCATGTTTGTACCTCTACTATACCTCTTAAAATCTGATTTAAGGTAAAGTCAGACAAATATTTGCCCTTCAGCAGATGGTAAACAGTAAAAGAAATCTTCACAGCAACATTCAAACATCCAAGTAGGATAGCATGAAGTAAAAACACATGTACGTGTTGGGCTGTCGAATTTTAATTTCTTCCTTTGTCCAATCAACACTCCAATATTGAAAGATTTTCTTAACAGTCACTGGAGATCGCAAAGACATAGCAAATATGCACTTTTGAGAAGCTGAAACCAGTGAATTTTCTGTATTTGGATTTAAAAACTGTTCTATTAACAAATCCCTCCAGCTCTGGGTTTGTGCAGGATTATTGTACCACCTCTGGTATGATGTGCGTTTAAAAAAACAAAACAAAACTCCATAGAAAATGACACATACATAATTGAGACCATTTACATTACAAACCAACAAATGCCTTCAAATCACTGCAAGAAATAAACAGCTGTGTATTTGGTTTACTGTTTATTCCTCTAATCCACGCCTCACAGAATTTCTTTCCGTGTTCTTATTGTGAAATTTTAAAGAACTAAGTCACTAAAGCAGGACCCGTGTGAGAATAAAGCACATCAGAGAATAAACTACAACCCAAAGTAACATCCTGAATATTAACCCTCGTGTCGTCCTGCGGGTCAAAACTGACCCGTTTTAAAGTTTGAAAATGTGGAAAATATAATTTCACAGTGAAACTTCTGATGTCCACATTTTCAACATTTTTGGGAAATCTTTGAACATTTTTTTGGTGGAAAAAAAGAAATGTTAAAAATGTTTCTTAAGAACATTCACAAAAAAAATCAACCAAAATCCATTGAAATTCGCTGGATTTTGGTTGATTTTTATGTGAATGTTCTTAAGAGAATATTAGAAGTTTTCCTGATATTTTTGGAATCACTTTTGGAAGATTTGACTAATTTTTAAAAAATATTTACAAGAATTTTCTTGCTAAATTTGGGGATTTTTAAAAAATAAATAAATAAATAAATAAAATAAAAATTTTAAGGGAAACTTTTAAGGAATTATTGGAATTTTCTTCCTGAAGGTTTTTCAAATTTTCAGAAATTTGGGGAATTTTTTTGCTGAATTTTTGAATTTTTTCCAGACAAAAACAATATTTTTTGGTGCTCGTAAATGAGGACAACAGGAAGGTTAAGGAAAGATGATGCAGGTTTGTACAAAATTCATTAAAATTACTGTAATAAAAAGGAACTAATAAACACATTATTAGTAAATACAGTTACATAAATAAAGCTGACTCTCAAATAGCTGATTTTTTTTTCTGACAAATGTTTTTCCAGGAACAATTTCAAGTAACATTTCCATCCCCGTTCTCCTTCCTGTTCACAACACGTGTCCATTTAATATCCTCATTAGACTTCAAGAACCAACAAATACTAAAATAATCCATCACAGTAAAATGTCCAAATATGGCACCGATGATATCAATAAATAATTCAAGCACGGTGAGCGACATGCAAATACAAACAGGTGAACTGCGAACGTCTCGGAACTTAAAAAACCGACATAAACAGTGTGACAGAAGATGCATCTTTCTGTTGGAACCGCTGCACAAGCAGCGTCTTCTGGGCTTTGACGCTGTGAGGAGTGGAACCAGGCAGGTGAAGGAGAAGCAGCCGCCCTCCACGTGACCAACGCCCGCCCACCTGCCCCCCGCTGATCTCTGCAGGACGCCGCTCTGCCCTCCGACGCTGGATCTGCCCCGCTGCCTGGTCTCTGAGGGACCTGGACAGACGCTTCAGGTCGCATCTGTGGGTGGAAGCAGGCGGAGCAGAGCGCATCTCCTCCGAGGCTCTGCATGCAGATGGGCTGGCCGAGCATCTCACACCTCCTCCGGGTCTCTCTCTTCTTTCTCTTCTGTCTGTGAGTGTCTCCGTCTAGGGGAGGAAGAAGTTGATCCTCTGCGGGATGGATTTGCACCCTTGGGCTGAGAAGAGTCTCTCCTCTTTGGGGACGTACAGCATCGCCTTGGCCACCTCGTCCAGCGTGGCTTCGTCCGTCTCCAGGCCTCGAGCCGCGTAGGCGTCTCGAGCGCAGAGCTTGACGTGGCGATACTCCAGAGGCAGGAAGGGAACGAAGAAGTCGATCAGGTGGCCGGACATCAGCTCGCTCTGAGCAAAACCACCTGGAGGAAGAAACACAGAAGAACTGCTAAGACGAACGCAACGAGCCCCAAGTCGTGTCTGGGTTTCTCTTTGCTCCTGTCACATTTTTCCTCATTTTTCACTGCAATGTAAAAGCGCTACAACTTTATGGAAACAGCACAGCCGTGAGGAGGAGATAGAACTCAAAAACATCCTCTGTGCAGCAAGTTGTAATTCAATAAGACATGACAGAAAAACTAAAGTTGAGTGTCTAATTTTAAAAACATCAACAAGCCCTGGAATCCAGCAGCATTTTTTTCAAGGCCCACACATGTTGGAATATTACTTACTTACTTACATTTTTCATTTACTTCAGCCAAAACATCCCTGAATTTTTGACGCGATTCCTGGTCACAGCTTTTCAGTTCTGACTTGGGAAGCTCACAATTATTTTTATACAGAATGTTGTTGCACACTGCTTATGTTGCTTCATTTTAAATTAAGCAAAACTTGTAGGATGAAGTAGAATTTTCAATCCAAAAGCATCTTCTGTGCAGTATTGCACAGTTAAAATGCCACAAATTGTTAAAAAAGTAGAATTTCTTTGAAAAACCTGGAATCAATGTGTACAACATTTTCCAAACTGTTCAAAAATGGAAAACACAATGACTCTAGATATGACAGATGTTTTATCACTTTTATTTTCAGTTTGTCTCCAGATCTGCTCTGTGTAAAAACATCCTGCAGTTCAGTTGAAAAGTCTTTGAATTTTCGTCGCTTGACTGTAGTTGACAAATGAGTCACTATTGGCTTTGCAGTCGGACAAAGAAGCAAAGAATTTTAAATCTTTTTCAGAACCTGGTTAATATATGTCGTCTGTTTTAGGTGATTATTTAAATGAAACATGTAGAATATCGTGATTTTGATTGTATATTGCGATTCTGAGCTGATTTTTCAGACAGTAACGGTTTGCCAGTTGTGTTGAGGAGTGAAGTTTTTTTTCATTCTGTTTTACAGAACAGAAAATGAAAAATGGTAAAAGATTAGGGCAGCAGATGAATAATAACACCCGTGTTGCCCCTATTCAGGGAGAAGAATAAAAAATTCCTATTGGTTTCTGTGGTTATCCATTTGGTCAGTTACATAATGTTTAAAGAAATATACAAACATCTGTTTAGTACAAAAAACAAAAAGAAGCTGAGATGCCATGAGGCCCCCTTTAGTACTGTGATATAGCCAGAAAATAGCTGCCATGTGTGTTTTCTCTTACATCTCATGTTGTATGTTTCATATCTAAAGTGTTTGATAAAGTTCTTGTTGTTTTTTTACAGAAACTGGTTGAAACAAACTGTTTATTTTTGGCAAATTTTTAAATGAGACAAAAAGGATGAAGTGATTGTACTGAAATATCTGAATTTTAAGCTTAGATTTGCTTTAGTTTCTCAAAGAAACGTCACGTCAAAGATGACTAGTTCAAGAACTGTAGAAAAGGTGAAAATCTGTTTTTATGTTTTTATGGTTTCATGCACTGATAAATGGTGTAATTCTGGCAATTTTTTAAAGTAAATTTCTTTCAAACTTCTAAAATTCCATTAGTGTTTTTATATTAGGATAAAAAGGACTTGCTTTAACCCTCCTGTTGTCCTCATTTACAGGCACCAAAAAATATTGTTCCCTTGTCTGAAAAAAATCCAAAAATTCAGCAAAAAAATTCCCCAAATTTCTGAAAATTTGCAAAATCTTCAGGAAGAAAATTCCAATAATTCCTTAAAAATTTCTCTTAAAAGTATTGTTTTAAAAAAAATTCTTGTAAATATTTTCAAAAAATTTGTAAAGATCGTCCAAAAACATCCTAGAAATATCTAAAGTGATTCCATATATATCAGTAAAACTTCTAGTATTTTCTGGAAAATATTTTTAAAAATTAAATTTTTTTGTGAATGTTCTTAAGAAACATTTTTAACATTTCTTTTTTTCCCACCAAAAAATTTTCAAAGATTTCCCAAAAATGATGAAAATGTGGACATCAGAAGTTTCACTGTGAAAAGATATTTTTTTTCCACATTTTTAAACTTTAAAACGGGTCAGTTTTGACCTGCAGGATGAAACGAAGGTTAAAGTAAAAAGGTTATTAGTCCGACTGATGCTGCTGAGAACTGAAGCTTCTGACTGCAGCTCCACGTAGGTTTCAACTAATTCTTTTCAATTATCGTCGGCCAGATCAGTCGCTCTAACCCTCACCAACGCCTGAAATTTGTGTAAAAACAAACAAACGAAGAAACGAGAACGTTTGCTGACCTAAAGAGACACTTAAACCTGCAGCGTACCTTGAGACTCCATCGTTTCTGCTCGCAGTCGGTGCTCCAGGTCTTCCATACCGATGTCCTCTCGATTCTGACCAGAATGCCAGAAGTCCAGCGCCACGTCGTTGATTGTTGCACCGCCGATATTACTGCAGGGAGAACAGGCACAGCAAAAACATGACGTCAAATCTCTGCAGCTGTTGAATTTATAGGAGGATTTCTATCTCTGGTTAGTTCAAAGTAGTGGAACAACAGCTTGTTTTGTCTTTCTGGCATATTACAGCTGGACAACACTCATAAATACATTGACTTCATACTTAAAACAGTGAAAAAGAGACACAACATGGACACAAAGAGGAAGTTAAACAAGACCAAACCCTCAAAAGGAGCAGAAATAGACACTATTGACTGAGTACAAGACACAAACCACATGCAAGTACTTGTTTGCAAAATTATCTCAAATAAATGCCAAAATAATTAAAGTAAGTGACTGCAGACACACTAAATACCTGCAAAATTGATGAAGAGCAGCAAACTGATCACAAAGTGACAAAAACAACAAGAAAGAGATGCAAAAACAAGAAATACCAATGCAGGAAACGAGTGCCAAATGACTCAAAAGAAGCAGAAATAGACGCAAACTAATCATAACACGTCACAAACTACATGCAAAATGACCACAAACGGACACAAAATGACCAGAAAGAGATGCAAAAGAGCCACCACAAAACGCAAAATGCTTAAAAAAAAAAGATTAGGAACAACCAGAAAGAGACACAAAGCAACGCAAAAGAGATGAAAATCAGCAAAAGACATACAAAATAACCAGAAAAAGATAAAACTACAGGGGAAGACCATTTCTCCAAAGAAAATTCTAATTTAATTTAGTCAAAAATTAGATCAGGACACGAAGTTATTAGAAAATGTCACGTAGAAATGTAAAATCTCAGGTCTTTTCCATCCAACATGATATCACTGCACCACAAGTGTGCAGCGAAAAATGCTTTTCTATATTTGACTGAAGAGACTATTTTTCAGAACAAATCAGACATGAGTAATGGAAAACATAAAAAATCCATAAAGACGGCTAATGGAGACGGAGGCAGAAACATCCTTCATCACAGATGAGCTTTCAGCAGATCCGGAGCTGCAGCGAGTTTACGACTGGACGAACCAACCTCAGGAAGAGGAAGACGGCTCGGCGGTAGCTGACTCCGTCCACGTTGTCGTAGTGATCCATGTAGGGCTTGATGGCGTCGATGAGGCCTGGATGGAGCTTCTCGGCCTCGTCGAAGATGAACAGAGTCTGGGGGCAGCGGAGCACCATGTCCCTGATCGCTTCTCGCAGCTGACCCTGAACACACGGAGGAAAAATGAAACTACAGCGTCAAAAACCGCTGAAACCTTTAGATCAGCAGAAGGAATCAAACGTGTTGTTGTCTTTGTTTTGGGTCTGAAATTTCACCTGAAAGCCAAGAATCAACTTTGAGGTGATATTTAAGGTTCAGGTTTTAGATAGAGAGACAAGAAATCAATCATAGCTGTTCAAAACATACAGAAATATAAATAATGTTTTTTTTTAAGAGTTATTTCTTTGGCCTTTTTAGGTAGGGTACAGTGTAGAGGCAGACAGAAAAGTAGGGAGAAGACATGCAGTAAAGGGTCATGAGTGGGAATCGAAACCAGGATGCTGCTTTGGGAACTCGCCCCTCAACCATCAGAGCTATCCAGGTGCACAGGAATATAAATAATTTGATCCAAAATGATTTGTATAACTGTCAGTGAGACTTCTGCACCTCTCAGCAGGTATTCTGGTCCACTCCTCATCAGCAGACTGCTCCAGGTGTCTCAGGTTTGAAGGTTCCTTCTCCAGACGCCATGTTTCAGCTCCTTCCACAGATGTTCAATAGGATTTAGATCAGGGCTCATAGAAGGACACTTCAGAATAGTCCAATGTTTTCCTCTTAGCCATTCTTGGCTGTTTTTAACTGTGCGTTTTGGCTCATTATCCTGTTGCAAGACCCATGACCTGCGACTGAGACCAAGCTTTCTGACACTGGGCAGAACATTTCTCTCTAGAATACCTTGATAGTCATGAGATTTCATTGAACCTGCACAGATTCCAGACACCCTGTACCAGATGCAGCAAAGCAGCCCCAGAACATAACAGAACCTCCTCCATGTTCCACAGTAGGGACACTGTTCTTTTCTTCAGATGCTTCATTTCTGCATCTGTGAACATAGAGCTGATGTGTCAAAAAGTTCCAGTTTTGTCTGGTCTGTCCATAGGACATTCTCCCAGAAGCTTTGTGGCTTGTCAACATGCAGTTTGGTAAATTCCAGTCTGGCTTTTTTATGATTTGTTTTCAACAATGGTGTCCTCCTTGGTCGTCTCCCATGAAGTCCACTTTGGCTCAAACAACGACGGATGGTGCGATCTGACACTGATGTACCTTGACCTTGGAGTTCACCTTTAATGTCTTTAGAGGTTGTTCTGGGCTCTTTTGTTTCCATTCCTATTATCCGTCTCTTCCATTTGTCATCAGTTTTCCTCCTGCAGCCACGTCCAGGGAGGTTGGCTACAGTCCCATGGATCTTAAATTTCTGAATAATATGTGCAACTGTAGTCACAGGAACATCAAGCTGCTTGGAGATGGTCTTCTAGCCTTTACCTTTAACATGCTGGTCTATAATTTTCTTTCTAATCTCCTGAGACAACTCTCTCCTTGGCTTCCTCTGGTCCATGTTTAGTGTGGTTCACACCATGTCACCAAACAGCACAGTGACTACTGTAACCCTAGAAATAGGCCGACTGACTGATTACAGGTTTGTAGACACCTGTGATGCTAATTAGAGGACACACCTTGATTGAACATGTCCCTATGGTCACATTATTTTCAGTCTTTTCTAGGGGTGCCATCATTTTTGTCCAGGCCTGTTTCATGAGTTTATTTTTTTTAAATACTTCAGTTGAACCACGGTTCAAAAGCAATGTCTGATTTTCATTGGTTAATTTTCATAGAATTTTTATTTATTACTACTTTTGTCAGATTCAAATTACTTCTGTGACCATTGTGGGTTTTTCTTTCATTAACTGAGGGGTACCAACTATTTTGTCCATGTGTGTAAACTCTTGTTGTAAGTTCTACCCCCTTGTAGGTGACATAGGGGTGTTACTTGTAGGTTAATACCCCCTACATATATTACCAGGTTAATACTCCTGCATGTACCCTATTCTAAATGTTTTTACTGTTGTAATGTGAAAATACGGTGCGTTCCCTCTACTCTGCTGGTGGTTTGCTCCAGATTGAAGCAGATTCCAGGGCATCAGATTAAAGGTTACTCTACGCACTCTAACCTGTAACATTTTGTGTAATAATACTGAGTCAACAACATTTTGAAATCAGTGATTGTGTAAAAATACGGGTCAGTGTGGGACAAACTCTAGGTTCCAATAATCATGTACGTGTTGAATCACCACTGTTTGATTTCGTCCAAACCGCGACCGCTACGCTGGATTACAAAACCCGTGAGGCAGTCGGCCGCCGTGTTCCTGGCACAGAACTGAAAACTCCGAGCCAACCGGGTTCTGCGGACTCACCTTGTACGTGTCGACCAGCCGGCCGTGGGGGAAGTGGAACGGGGCGATGAACAGCCGGACGCACTCGCTCTTCACCCCGTCCCTGTACAGGTTGTCGGCGATGATCCGGGCCACGAAGTTCTTGCCGGTGCCGGACCAGCCGTGGAAGGAGAGCGTCAGCGGCTTGTTGGACTCGGGGTTGTTGATGAAACCCTGGATGGCTTTCAGAACCACCGACTGGGCCAGGTGCTGCCCGTGGAGCTTCGTCTGGAGGTCTCTGGCCAAACCTGAACCAGGGGTGGAACCAGATAAAAACTAAATATCAGCAACAGATTCACAGCTGGGAATCAGTAACATTTTGTCCACTTAACCCTCCTGTTGTCTTCATTTACGGGCACCAAAAAATATTGTTTCCTTGTCTGAAAAAAATAAAAAAAATTCAGCAAAAAAGTTCCCCAAATTTCTGAAAATTTGCAAAACCTTCAGGAAGAAAATTCCAATAATTCCTTAAAAGTTTCCATTAAAAGTTTCATTTTAAAAGAATTCCCCAAATTTGGCAAGAAAATTCATGTAAATATTTTCAAAAAATGAGTAAAAATCTTCCAAAAAAATCCTAATAATATCTAAAATGATATCAGTAGAACTTCTATTTTCTTTAAGAACATTCACAAGAAAATCAACCAAAATCCAGCGAAATTAACTGGATTTTGGTTGATTTTTTTGTGAATGTTCTTAAGAAACATTTTTAACGTTTCTTTTTTTACACCAAAATATGTTCAAAGATTTCCCAAAAATGTTGAAAATGTGGACATCAGAAGTTTCACTGTGAAAATATTTGTTCCCCCACATTTTCAAACTTTCAAACGGGTCAATTTTGACCCGCAGGACGACACCAGGGTTAAAAACCTATTTGGTGATTGTCTGATCTTGTGGAAAACGTAATTAAAATACTGGACCTGATCTACAGCTGCAACCTAATGCAAGTTTTAGAGTCAAATGCAACTTTCATTGTTATAAAAGCTGTCAGAAGTCGCCTATGTTTCATTAACTTGCACTAGAAACTGTAAAAGTACAATAAAACCAGGTTTCTTTATTGCACTGTACAGCTGCTCTCAGATCTGCACCTCCATCCTGAGACTGATTGAAATCCAATCTGAGTTCTGATCCTGAGGTCTGTACCTGTGATGTTGTTGGTGATCCTGCAGTCTCCAGACTCGCAGCACTGACCCAGACTACAGTACCACTGGTGCAGCAGGCTCATGTAGTCCTGAGGAAAACCTGCCCACAGATCCCTGGTAGGAACTGAAACAGCAACAGAGTCAAAGAGGAATCAGAGCTGCAGAATGTGTCCCATGTTACATAACAGCTCCAGAAACGCACTGAAATCCTCCTTAGAATAAAGATTTATTCCTCTTACCCTGCTGGGAGGCATCGTCCTGGTTCGGCTGACACTCCCCCTCCCATATGTTGCAATAAATGTAATTAAAATAGTACGTGGAGACGTTGCAGAGGCTGTCGAACTGGAAGAAGTCCGCCCGGGCGCTCAGAGCGCAGAGCAGCAGCGGCAGCAGGCGAAGCCACATCCCGGAGGAGGACGATCCGAGGCGGCCGAGACGAGCGCTGAGCGTCGCTGCTTCTGTCCCATTTATGTGGAGCTGCTCGGTGACCGGAGGCCTGCTGCTCCGTGTGGATGTTCAGCCCGGAAACCCGGAGATGGTGGCCGAGGAGGAGCGCTCGGTGTAAGAGCTGGGCGCGCCCGGTGCCGCCTCGGAGGGGCGGCGACTGATCATGTTAAGGAAGCCGTACTCTCGAATATTATTAAACATTCCCAGGGAATAAATATATCATTGACTAAATAATAATAAATACATAAAAGCACAAACTTTTATTGAATAATGCCACATTTATTTCTATTTATTTATTTCAGGGAACTTATATTTAAAATGCCACAAAAATTCATTTCAGGAGAACTGTGATTTCTCTACAAACAAGTCTACATATATTTATTTCAGAAATTATTTGTTAAAAACTGCTTTATTTCTTCAATAATGACACACATTTGTTTATTTTTATAAATTTTAGAGGACATTTATTTAATAATGACACATTTATTTATCTATTTAGATTTACTTATTTTAGGGGACTTTAATGACACATTTTTTTTCTATTTATTTTCAAAAATTTACCTAACGCCCTCTCTTTACTATAACTATTATTTTTTTAAAAGTATTTAAGAGAACATGCTACATTTAAAAAATATATTTTAAGGCACTTATATTTAATGTAAAAAAAAAAACATTTCAGGCGAACTTTGATTTTAAAAGTTGATATTTAAGAATTTTTTACTTATTTTTAAATGACATTTATTTTTATGTTTTTATTTCAAGGAACATTTATCTAATATTGCCACATTTATTTATTGGTTTATATTTACTTACTTTAGGAGACTTGAATTTAATGATGCAACACTTTATTTTAAAACTCATTTATTTCTGGGACCTTGTGCTTAATATCACTTTAAAAAAATAATGTCTAATTATAAATATTTGTTTCAAGAAACATTTTATGAGTACAGGGAAAATCCATCGCCACCCGAGAAACAACCAGGTGTATGAATCAAACCCACCTCCAGCTGCTCCGTTTGCTTTCAAGACCAGCCAGTTGCGTCATTTCCGGTAGTACTCAGCGTCACTTCATGTTCTGGACAATCTGTTTCCTCCTCATGCTGAGTTTGGACAGCAGCTTATTTACTACAGATTGATTTTCCCCCAAATCTAGTTCAGTTATTCTTTAATAGAGGATTTGGCCACAACTAACCAAACAGCTTTTATTTATTCAGATTTTATCCACAAATAACTGGAACAACAAAAAACCCAAACAGTCAGATTAAATATTTAGAGTTTATTCCAACAACGGTGCAGAAGTACGACAAATTCACGTTTCCACAGGTTGCATCACCGTCCAAACACCTGAGAAACAAACACACAAACAAAAAAACAAAAACATAAATCAGTTTCATTTATCTGACAAATTCTAAACTTTAGATGCAAATATTCAAGCTGTTTTATGAAGTTTAAAAGCAGGAATCTCTTGATTCTTAGTCTAGCAGTTTGTCAGATCAGATATTCACTCCGGTATTCAGCAGTTCTCAGTGTTTTATTAACCAATTTCAGATAAAAACATTAAATGTGATCATTTTGGCTCCAGAGCTGATCTTAGTGTGTAAACCAACCATCAAAATCTAATATTTCAGTGTTTAGTTCCTTTTTCACGCAATGAATTCCCATCAAATGCAAAAATATGTTTTAAATATCAACTACCAGCTTTAATTTTGATAAATTAATGCATTTTCACAGTTAAATATTAGCTTGAAAGGTTTTTAAATATAATCATGTTCAACAAAAAGCAATTTCTTCAAACTTAATCTGCTGATGTATACTCACTTGAGTTTAAACTGAAGTTTGGTTTCTTCCTTTTTGCCTAAAAGCTTCAAAGCTGCAAGAAGAGAATAAAGAGTTTTAAATTAAAATAAAGGCAGAAACTCGCACCAGAACAGAAAACTGACATTCAGACCACAAAACCTCAGACAAAAATGGAACGGTAAGGGTTATAATCAGCAGAAATCATTTGGCAGAATCTTTTCATCACAGGACGAGTGGTCAAATTCATTTTAGTAAATTAAGACAATTTATCAGATACTTAAAGTGCTTGAAAGACTTAAATACTCACCGTTTTAAGACGTGAAATCTCTTCCTTCCTGCAGATGTGACAGAAAAACAACCTTATTACACTTCAGTGACGAGCTGATGAAGGTTTAACTCGCCGAGTTTCTCAGTAACAGATATTTGTCCACATTATAGTTCAGGTCAGACATTTGTTAAACATCACTGAACCCACCATCAGTATTTTAAACTTTATGAAGTCTTTGATCTCTCACCTCAGTCTCTCTGTTGGTTGCCGTCCTTCAAACTTTCCTCCACGTCCAGATTTACAACCTGTAGAGACGACAGCATGAGTCAAACAAGCACGGCGAGTGGAAAGATGAGTGTTTCTCCACTGACCGGGTCAGCCAGAGCTAATAAAACATCTCCACCGTTTAGTCAGTCAGCACTACGTCATCACACAGGCCAGAATCAGCATCAGACCAACACACAGGAAGCTCCTTCAGACCCACATGAGGCAGAATTAACCATTTATAACCCTCCAGAAATGCAAAGATTTAGATTGCCAGCAGCACTTCATCTAGTGACTTTAGGTCTTGTTGCAAAAAAATTACAAAAATCTGAGCATATTTCATTGAAACGCTTAGTTTTACATCACTAATTTAACCCTCCTATTGTCTTCATTTAAAACCTTCACAAAGAAAATTCCAATAATTCCTTAAGTTTCCTTTGAAGGTTTTATTTTTTTTTAAAAATCCCCCAAAATTGGCAAGAAAATTATTGTAAATATTTTCAAAAAATGAGTAAAAATCTTCCAAAAAATCCTATAAATATCTAAAGTGATTCCATATATATCAGTAAAACTTCTAATATTTTCTTTAAGAACATTCACAAGAAAATCAACCAAAATCCAGCGAAATTCACTGGATTTTGGTAGATTTTTTTTGTGAATGTTCTTAAAGAAACATTTTTTAACATTTCTTTTTTTCTACCAAAAAATGTTGAAAGATTTCCCAAAAATGTTGAAAATGTGGACATCAGAAGTTTCACTGTGAAAATATATTTTTTTCCCACATTTTCCAACTTTAAAATGGGTCAATTCTGACCCGCAGGACGTCACGAGGGTTAAAAATTAGTAAAAAATAAACCATGTGCAGTAAACACATTCTGTAAAATACAAAAAATTCTGCACTCGTCAGCCCCACTAAGCAGCAATAACAGAATTAGCTGCAACCAATATTAATGTCGCTAAAATTTAGGGATACTTTGGCTCAACTGCAGGCTGCGTTTATACAGATGAGATATGAGACAATTATGGGAACAAATCTGATGTTTTAGTAAATTATAGCCATCTTTTTACAAAAATGCTGCACATTACAGTTCCAGGTTTTCGGTTTGTGTGAAATAAATCAATGTGTGACTTCTGGGAGCTCAGAGGGTTGCAGTTTTCAGATTAGATTGAAAAAACAACCAAACTCTGCCGGTCATCTGGGTCTGAGGTGCTTCAAACGTCACTCAATTTCAAACTCACCATTTTTGTTAGAACCTTCTGTGACGTGAACAGCCACCACCCCACTTGTTCTGTAAAGATAAGACAATTTAAGATTAATTAATGTAATAAAAAAATGGACTTTTCACTACGTCCGAAAAATCCAGATCAGAATTTGAGATGAATTTCCTCAACTGGATCAGCGACCTGATTCAAATTCATCACATCTGAATGATCTGAGCTCAACATTATGGATTAAAGAGCATAAAACTCACCAGTAAAACATTGTGGAGTCAGTCAGGAGGTCACACATGTCTGCAGAAAAGGGAATTTATGTTAATACTTTGATTTAAATGCCTCAGAATGAGAGAAGAACTATAGTTGATACATCAGCTAGGAGCGAAAGACAACAGATCATCTTCACGGTTTAATCTGCTGAACTATGCGGTCATCACTGTATCACCTTAACGAGACATTTATTTAGATTTTAACTCACCTTAAGTCTGCCTTTTCTGGACTCCAGTTTCTGAAAAGAACAAAGATCAAATTTAGAATCACTGCAGAACTCCAGCAGCCTCGGGTTAATTAAGGTCGAGGCGTCAGCTAGGAGCGAAAGACAACAGATAATCTTCATGGTTTAATCTGCTGAACTATGCGGTCATCATCGAGTATCGAGCTTCACGAATAAAATCTGTACGTCAGACTTTCGACTCACCTTCATTTCGGGCTTTTCTGGACTCGTTTCTGAAAAGAACAAGTATAAAATGAAAAATCAAGGCAAAAATCGAGCGGCTGAAAGTGTTTCTGGAGGTCGAGGCATCAGTTAGGAGCGAAAGACATCTTTCTTCGTCACAGTTTTCAGCTGAACTATGCACTCATCACTGCATCCGACCCGTTTAATGCAGCAAGAAGTCGACTTTGAAGCTCAAACTCACCTGTAGCAGAGTCCAAAATACGAAGATGTGATCCAACAACATCAGGACCATCTGTAGGGCAAACATCAGACATTACGAAAAGTCCAAACCCTGATAGAAACATCAAGTCTTTTAACTTGCACTGCATCAGAAAAAAGTTCTCTTTCACTCTTTTTCAGAGAGATTCCCATTGTTTTGAAAACAAAATCATCACCGACAGTTTGCTCTGAGGACACCGTTAAATTAATTCTGCTTTATTACCTTTTTCTGGACGTCTGAAGAGTCGATTCCGATCATCATGAAGGAAACACCTGCAGGTAAAGAAATAAAATGAGATCAAAACATCTTCAGCTGAGGATGAACGTGTCGAGGTTTACAGTGCCTCAGACGGTTTCATATGGTGGTTGAATATCTCGTCATCCATCTTGTCGAGAGTAGCAAATAAGTGTCATCACAGCAGCACGGATCATGTACAGCAAGTAAATGAGACAGATTAATGCTTCACTGAGGTGTTATTTAGGACATCAGAGCTGCTGCTAGCTACTAGGGAATAAAAACATTTCAACACAACTATGGCTTTTTGAAGCTATAAATCCAGTTCTGGCTACAGGAAACATCTCAGGGAAGCATTAATCAATCCTTCCTGCCTATAAAGCGAAAAAGTTTAAATCTTACCTCCTTCATCTCTCACAGCTTCTTCATGTCTCCAGACGTTTCCAACACCTGTGGAGATTCATCTTATTAGTGCTCTACTGGCTGTGCAATGAGCAAAAAGCAGTTCTAATAGAAAGCCTCAGTGTAAAATTTCTCAGAAATCGCTTCTGTCCACTACTCTTACACTTTGAATCATCACCGACTTCAATTCAGGATAAAAAGAACTATGAAGTGAAACAAAACACTTACCGATTAAGTATCTGATGAGATCCAGATGTTGGGATGAGCACAGTCAACCTAAATAAAGGAAAACAGTTTAGTTTCACAGCTTCACGTTTCAGTGAAGCTAAAACAATCCAGCAACCTGAACCTCAGTGATGGATACTGAACTAAAACGCAAAGGCAGCATGGGAGATTTTAAACATATAGATTCTGTTTAACATAAAGGAATCTGTACAGATGTGTCTGAAATCATTCTACATGCAACAAACGTGGAGTTGTGGACATCTTGGTGCCTGATTTCAACCTAAACTGACACATCCAGCAGCTCCGCCATCTTTCTCTCATCTCTGGCTTACAGTCATTTCAATAAAGCTGCATTTTAGGTGTTTTTTGGAGTCACTGTTTTATGAAGTTTGTTACCAACACTAAATCACATCTGACTAGAGATTGCAGGAACTCAATGGTCTCAAATCTTTTGTGCACATATCCAAGTTTATTTTTACTAAACAGAATAAAATTTGCACTTTTAGTCTTTTCCTCCAAGTCAGAAAACTATCGACATGTTGCATTTATATTTTATTTAAAGCACTTTTAGAAATTACTTCGAAAGTTATTTGGACAATCAAAACTTTAGTTTCTTACCAAGTAATGTCCACTTCCATCTCTATAAACTTTCCGACCACAGACCTGCAATCAGATAAAAATACACACATTAATCCTGCAAGCCCTGATTTGAAAATAACACAACTTTAAACTCATTTAAACACCACACACCTGCAATCAGAAGCTGTACAGTTAAACCCAACTGGTGATGTGCCATGTGCATAGAAATTACCCTCATGTCTAAGCCTTATTATACCTGCTCTATGCCCTAAATTACTACAAATATTTGTAGTAATAGTATATGTAATTAGTAGTAGTGTTGTGTAATTTTCTTGCTAAGACTATAGTTAGAACAACTTACAAGTGTTTTTTTTTTTTTACAACACATAAGGTAAAGAAATTGTCCATTTTGCAGTTAACCAATGGATTACAATCCTTACATTCTCACAAATTAATAAAATCAAGTAACTTTAATCCATTATTTACATTTTAGTCACCATGTAGGAGCTGCAGTCACTTTTCGTCGTATTTCATGAGTTGAACTGGCATTTTAAAGTTAATACAACCAGTAAAAAAAATAAGCACACTAGCTCTAAATTAGCACACAGCAGCAGTAAAGTAAGGCGCACATTAGGGGAAGTTTTTGCACCACATCGGCCTGCAGCAGCTTCTGCAGCCTCCGTCCCATGAGGTCAGAAATGTTGGCATTTCTTCACATTAACTCAGATGTCCCTACCAACATTTATTTCATCATGTAGTCACGGGACGAAGCTGCAAAGCGGTGACTTTTAGGCGGTGGAAACGGGTTTGCTGGGTGGCTAATTCTCATCCAGACATGTGGAGATAAAACACGTGGTGGAGGCCTGCTAACTGACATGCTAATGCTAAGTGTCATGCTAGCGAACCGTTACTGCGTCATTACACAATAAATAGTGGGAAAAAACCCGCCTCAACAAAATAAATATTTAACTAAAAACTCGCCTGGTGTGTTTACAGTTTAATATCATCAGTTAAAGTTTAAAATAATTACACTTAGAGCAGAAAAAATGCAGCATATTTACCTGACGAACAGCGGAGGACTGAGGGAGGAAAAAGGGCGAGTGCAGCTTTTATACTCGATGCTGCAAAGGCTGATGGGAAAAAGCGTCTGGACGAGGAGCGCCCCCTGCAGGACCGAACATGAACATACAGAGGACACGGTACCAGTAAAAAAAAAAAAAAAAAAAAAAATTTTCCTATATGTACTTCAAGGGCCTGTAACTCTGAAAATGTTCAGGTTAAACTTTGCCTCATTATTAAATGTACTAAAGTTAATATAGATAAGAAAACAGTGAAAAATGCTCATCATAGTTGCTTAAATTAAATCGAAGATGGCATCTTTTTAAATGTTTTGTCTGATCAAAATATTAACCCTCCTGTTGTCTTCATTTATGGGCACCAAAAAATATTGTTTCCTGTCTGAAAAAAAATCCAAAAATTCAGCAAAAAAATTCCCCAAATTTCAGGAAGAAAATTTCAAGAATTCCTTAAAAGTTTCCCTTAAAAGTTTTATTTTTTAAAAAATCCCCCAAATTTGGCAAGAAAATTCTTGTAAATATTTTCAAAAAATGAGTAAAAATCTTCCAGAAAAAAATCCTTAAAATATCTAAAGTGATTCCATATATATCAGTAAAACTTCTAATATTTTATTTAAGAACATTCACAAAAAAAATCAACTGAAATCCAGTGATATTCGCTGGATTTTGATTGACTTTTTTGTGAATGTTCTTAAGAAACATTTTTTACATTCATTTTTTCTGCCAAAAAATGTTCATAGATTTCCCCAAAAATGTTTAAAATGTGGACATCAGAAGTTTCATTGTGAAAATATTTTTTCTCCACATTTTCAAACTTTAAAACGGGTTAATTTTGACCCGCAGGACGACATGAGGGTTAAATGCATTATAATGGAAGACGGAACAAATTCATGAATTTGACTGTTTTCCTTTAAAGTTCATTAAATTACATTTAAATTATCAAAATAGAAACAGATGGGTCCACAAATGTGTCCAGTAATATTCAAAATTACTTAAAACTTGCATAAAATTACAAGAAATGACAAGAACGAGAAATAGTTGATTAAAATTGCTGAAAATCTGTCAAAAACTACCAAAAATGACTTGAAAATTGTTCTGAATGACTCAAAATGCATCCCTTTTTTTTTTTTTTTTTTTGGTAAAGGTTTAACGTTTGGATTGAATTTGGTTGCATTTCTTTCCAAACAGAATTTAAATGTTTTTTATCCCTTTAAACTTCATGTGTGTATCTGCTGTACTGATGAAGATATGAGGCTCAAAAATACTGGAAAAAGATGTGAAATTTCTACCAACATGTAAGTACTTCAAGGGCCTGTAACTCTGAAAATATTCTGGTAAAACTTTGCCTGATTATTAAATGTACTTAAGTTAACATACATAAGAAAACAGTGAAAAACGCCCATCAGTTTCTCAAATCACATCAAAGCTCTTCTAAGACATTGTTCTGTCTTACCAAAATATTAAATGCATTACAATGGAAGACAGAACAAATTCATAAATCTGTTTTCCTTTAAAGTTGCTTAAATTATTATGAAAATAGAAACAGCTGGGTCCACAAATGTGTCCAAAATTACAAAAAATATATTCAAAATGACTTCAGATGTGTCCAAAACAACAAATAGTTGATTAAAATGCTTAAAATTTGTCAAAGACGAATCTAAAATGGATTGAAAATTGTCCTGAATGACTCAAAATGCGTATGTATTCTAAAGGTTTACTGTTTAAATTGTGACACTTGGAGTGGATGTAAAATTAATTTGGTTGCACTTTTAACAGAACTCAAATGTGTTTTTTATTCCTGAAAATATCATGTATTTATTTGCTGTACTGCTGAAGATATGAGGCTCAGAAAAGGATGGAAAAAGTAAATTGAAAAGTGTGAAATTTGGACCCACTTCTATGTATTTCAGTGACCTTTAACTCTGAAAATATTCAAAGTATGAAGGTAAAATTTCACACAGTTCCATTAAAAATACTGACGTTATTGTACATAAAAAGCAGCTGATTCTGAGGAAGTCAGGTTGGAGGAACGGATCAGTTTTTCACTGAACGACTCTTATCCTGAAGACATTTGACTTGAGAAGCTCCTCTGAAAGAACGATGACAAAACGTCGCAGGAATAAACTCATGGAGATTTAATATTATGCGTCAATAAACAGGAGAATCGGATACAATCAATGGTTATGATGAGAAGGAAATAAAAAATACATTTGTTTTGATTGCTCTCTATCAGGCAATGCTGAGCGATACTGAAATCAATGGCAAGGCCTCTATTCAAGGAAATTTACAAAGACAGAAGATGGAGGAAAACAGACAAAGTCGTCCAATTTAGCTCTAATTTTAGAGTTGGCGTATTTCAAAAAAGGCATTTTTTAAATTTTATTCAGGATTTAATCGTTGGCTACAACTACGGGAACCTTTAACATCACTGGATTTACCCAACAGCACCAGAAGAAACTTTATAGATCCCTTCACCGGATTAATTGATCTGAATTAATCAACTTTTTGAACCCAATATGCAGGAAAAAAACACACAAAGTTAAGAACACGGGGGCTGCTATGCTATGAGCGTCGCTACAGAATCTTCCAGGTGAAAATGCTTTTTATTTCTCTATCTCATCCGACTATAGTTGCATTTAGATGCGACTTGTGCGGCTGTAAATCAGAAGGTAGTGGAGGTGTACAGCGGGATCAACGTCGCCCTCCATGTGGTTCTTAATCTTGAGAAACATCAGACAAAAAAAAGAAATTACAAGACGCCTGAACCGGGAGAACGCGGCGGTGTTTGGGACTCTTTCTCAGCTTGACAACACGACGTTATTCAGTCCAGAAAGACAAAAACATGTAAACAATCATTTGTTCAGAAATGCCTTCGGCGAAACCTTTGACTGTTCGATCAAAGTCCCTTTAGCCTTTTTCTCTATTTTTTTTGGCATCGCGGACATCCAAATGTGTCCTTTTGCAGGCATTTTATGTTACTTCTATCTGTATTGCATATATTCCTTAAAATCTACCACGACTTCCTCCAGATCTGTGAGCTCAGACGCTATGGCTTCATGAAGGGATCTGCTTCTGGATGAAAACTCGAAACGCAGGACAGTGTGAGTGACCGGATAGGTTGGAAAGATGGGAACAAAAAAAAAAAAGGCTAAATGGAATGATTCCTAAAGATGTAAAGCCATCAAAGTTCATATTCTCAAAGATTTTACACTATTGCCAGAAAGGAAAAAAAAAAATAAACAAAAAAAGAGCATTGAAAATAAAAAAGAATATATATTTATATATCCATCATATGTATATCTATATATAAACAACAGTTATAAGTAGTTGCAGGCAAGCAGAGAGGTTCTCTCCGGCCCCTTTAGGATTCATCCGTCCCACCGTCATAAGGCTGTCAGACTCTGGAGGGGGCAGCAGCTTTCTTTCCTCAGTCACCAGATTCCCTGAGATGTAGAGCGCTGTTTTATTCGACCGCACACCTCTCGTCCCCCCTCGGAATTTAAAAAAACAAAACCAGGTATGCAGGGAAATGAGTGCTTCTCCGGCTCGTCCCGCTGGAGTGGTGTGACGCTAACGGACGGCGGAGAGACTCGTCTGTTGGCGCTGCGCTGCCGAGTCTCGTGTTGGCAGGTGGCGGGTGTTTGGTGGAACAAGGAGAGGAGCTTCTAAAACTCATGTTACATCTTTGATGCTCGTCATTCGTTTCCATATCGGTTTACAGTCAAACGCAAAGCAGTGTACATATTCAATCATCAGTCATTCCAAGGCTTGGATAAACAAGTGGGTTTTTTTTCGCAAAAGAGTTCTTATGAAGACTCCGTTGTGTTTGTGTGCATTTCTTTATGCATATGTGTGTGTGTTCGTCGGAGCGAGTCTCCTCAGTGCCTCTGAGACGCTAATCTCTTTAGCAGCGGCTCGTCGTAGACCCAACACTCCCCGTCCTCGTGGAACAGCTGCAGAGACACACAGGCAACAGCAGGGATTACACTCCAACAGCTGGATTAGAACCCAGCCTCAAAGAAAACTGCAACGTTTCTGACCCTCTGCTAGTGAAACACACAATTTCAGAACAGCCTCTGATCCTTAACCCTCGTGTCGTCCTGCAGGTCAAAATTAACCCATTTTAAAGTTTGAAAATGTGGAAAAAAGTATATATTTTCACAGTGAAACTTCTGATGTCCACATTTTAAACATTTTGGGGAAATATTTCAACATTTTTTAGTGGAAAAAAGAAATGTAAAAAAAAAATGTTTCTTAAGAACATTCACAAAAAAATCAACCAAAATCCAGCGAATTTCGCTGGATTTTGGTTGATTTTTATGTGAAGGTTCTTAAAGAAAATATTAGAAGTTTTACTGATATATATGGAATCACTTTAGATATTTTTAGAATTTTTTTTGGAAGATTTTTACCAATTTTTTGAAAAATATTTACAAGAATTTTCTTGCCAAATTTGGGGGATTTTTTATTTATTTTTTAAATAAAACTTTTAAAGGAAACTTTAGGAATTATTGGAATTTTCTTCCTGAAGGTTTTACAAATTTTCTGAAATTTTGGGAATTTTTTGCTAAATTTTGGGATTTTTTTCAGACAAAGAAACAATATTTTTTGGTGCCCATAAATGAGGACAACAGGAGGGTTAAAACCAGCCAGCAGAGGCGTCCAGCAGAGTGTGTGTTACCAATAGTGAAAAAATGGTGATTCTACGTATTTTAGACATTTTATTCCTTACTTGAAATTATTTTTCCAAATAGTTTTAATACTCGTCTCCTCTCTGCTTTGTGGAAACACTGCCTGCAGTTCAACTGAAAATTTGAAGATATTTTTAAAAAAAAAATCTGACTGTTAACCCTCCTGTTGTCCTCATTTACAGGCACCAACAAATACTGTTTCCTTGTCTGGCATAAGGCATAAAAACAGGAGCATGTAGTGATTTAGTGGTATGAATGTGTGTTAATGCGTCGCTATATCAGGAACATGCAGTTTATCAGAGTTCATGCTGTTTCTGGAGGCAGAAAGTCTCACCCTGGTCTCCCACTGCTGCTCGTTCTCCTTCCTCTCTCTGGCTTCGGCTCTTTGTTTCTCCTCCAACCGATGTTTGGCTTCTGTTGCTGCATCGATGTCCTTCAGCTTCAGGTTCAGGGTCACATCTCTCCATAATCTATCAGAATAAAAAGTCCAACAGGGTTTACTTTTGAATCATTCTGTCCCTGGATGACAGACGAGACGTTCAGGTTAGAGACCGATGAGAACTTCTCACCTTCGGGACTCGTACTCCAGCTGGTCTTCCAGCTTCCTGACCTTCTTCTTGATGATGCCCATCCTCTTAGTGTCTATGAACACCGTGTTCTCCTAGAAACACACAGAGAGCATTAACTCATTCATTCAGTTAGAGAGCTGGACTTCGGTTTAACTAACGTAGGATTACTCATTTAATTAAAAAATAAAGAAGAAGAAATGAAGGACTTACTCCAGTTGCCCACTTTGCATACATCACTCCGTTCCATTCTCCTTCAATGGAGCAGAAGGACCTCCTGTCATTTGGTGCACTGCAAGAGAAACACATTAATCTGGTGTTAAAGTGATCGTATTTTGAATAAGACCCCGCTATCTGCTATTTTTAATCTGACTTTTGACAGTCTGTGAAATGCATTTCAACCCCCTGAATCCCAAAACCATTTATCCGGACCCGAAATGGTAAAAACTGACAGAAACACCAGACATTTTTTATCTGTGACATGCTGTTCTTTTGGAAAACTTGACCAAATCTAAGCTTAAAATCAAAATATTTCATCAAATCTCAGTATTTCACGTCTCTCTCTCTCTCTTTTTTTTTTTTTTTTTTAAAAAAAGTGAAAATAAATAATTTTTACTAAACATATCCTGTAAAAACCTAAAAATTCTGAGCTCCTCGGCGCAACAGTGAAGCTACTAATAATTCAGTAGCGACAAACCGTCACACGACGAAAATTCAGGGACTTTTCAGCTGAACTGAACAGAGAGGAGATTACTTAAAAATGTAAATCGTGAATTATCTCTAGTGCATGGAACTACATTTTTCCCAGCATTGTTGACACCAAGGGGCACTTCAAAAAAAGTTGTACATGTTGATTTGCAGTTTTTCTTAAAATAAATAATCATAGAAGTTCAACAGTATTTTCGTTTTTATAATTCATGATAAAACCTGAAGGTACTGGATGGAAACATCTTTAAATTTTATCTCCTTCTAGCCATGGTTGGGCTGTTTCCACAGGGGTGCATGATTTTATATTTCAGTGAAAAATGAGCCCTTGGCGAGTAAAAACGTGGCAGAAGCAATAACTTTAGAGGTTCAAACTATAAAATCGTGATCCTCTTACAAAATCTCGGCGGTGATCCTGTGCTTCTTCCCACCGTAGAAGGGTTTAGTGTGGAACACGATGTTGGCGCTGTAGCCCGACTTGGAGCAGGAGATGTTGCATTCGCCGCCCAGCTCCACCCACGGCACCGTCAGAATCGACCTGCAAACACGGGATCGCATCAGTGAAGCAAAGGGCAGTAACTCAGCGAAGACAAAGACAAAAAAAACCCCCCAAAGACCGACACACCAACACCCACCTGCCGTATCCGTTAGGGAAGTTGAGAATATAATGTTCGTCGTGCTCCAAACACGATACACAACCTAGAAAACGACCAGAGAGACTTATTACAGCTCCATGAAGGTGTAACAGAGAGTGTAAAATGCATAGTTGGGATTCTAGGGTACCTTGGCCGATGTTGTGGACTCCTATGGACATGCCAAGGAACTTTGACTTGGTCCAGATGTGAGCGTTGAACTGGATCTTCTTATTTAAACACTCTGCGTAGAATGCAGAAACTGCAGAGAGAAAAGGGAAAACATTCAAGACCGGGATGCAACTGACAGTAAAGAAAATGAAGCAAACAAGTCTTTTCCTAACAAATCAAACAGCTTCGTTTCCACCTTCGAAAGATTTGGACACCTGGACTCAACATCCCATCTGTTTTGTAACTTTCTTGGCTTCTTAACCCTCTGACATAATTGAAGCTGTCACATTTTTATTCACTGTGGCCTCGTTTTTCACTGTGGGTTCATTTTTCACTGCAACATAAAGTCCTGCACCTCTGTGGAAACAACACAACCATGGCTACAAGTAGGGAGAGTCAACCCTAACCCTAACCTTAACCCTCTATTGTTCAGTATACTAAAGCTATAATGGCATAAATCATAAATCATAAAAAAATTGCTAAAACTTGAACACGACTTTTTCAAAAGGCCACAGGTGCTATCAGCACTGGCAAGAAAAAATAGTGGCTCTACTTCTATACTACAGATATTTCAGTTCTTAGAGTTTGTAATTTGTTTCCCGTCTGCTCTGCGTAAACACTACCTGCAGTTCAAGAAAAAAAGTCTCAGCATTTTTGTTACATGACTGTTGGTTGCAGCCGAGTCGCTCAAAACTTTTTCATTGTGACAAGGAATGAAGAATTTTTGGTTTTGTACAGACTCTGATTAGTGCAAACGGTTTATTTTTGGTAACTTCTCAAATAAGGCATGTAGAATAAAATGATTTTGATGTAAATATCATGATTTTGAGCTTAGACTTTTTTTGTTTCCCGATGTAACGCCACATCACAGATGATTCGTTCCAAGGTTGTCATAAAGTTGAAAATTCAAAGATTCTTTCTGTTGTTTTTTTAGTTTCTGTGTCTAATAAACTGTCTCATTTGGGTGATTTCTATTTAAGACAAGATGCCTTGAAAACCTGCCGGTGGGTTTTGGGGTTCAGAGGGTTAAGTGACATTAATAGAAATGATCTAAACATTTATAGCTGGTAGTCATGTTTTAAAAATGAGCGATGCCACCAGTTTTTGGGATCCTACTTATTGAAATATTTTGTGTTGTGTAACGAGTCAGAAGAAGGAGGTTTTGTACTTACTGGGTGGGTGGTGAGAGACCTGCTCTGCCACAAAACACACACTGTTGGTTGAGGACCAGGGAACTGGACCTTCTGATACTGTCTCCTGGAGGAAACGACAAGAAGTAGAACACAGAAGGAAGGATTAAGAACAGATAAAACCACACTACAAGAGAAAAAGCTAATATTTCATGACTGTAAATGAAATGAAAGCTGAGAAATAGTAAGAAATATACATAAAAAGCAAGCAGCTCTGATGCAAAAACTACTATGACAACAATTCTTGTAATTCAAGTTAATTATATTTGCATAAACACATATAACACACAGTGTCTTTATGCTCCCTACAGGCTCACAACAGCCATTCAGTGACAATTTGTTTAAAAACACATAAACAAAGGACCTTGTAGCTGCTGAAGCACAATGAACCAGGCACCCTTACTAGGGATGTGCAAACGTTTTGTGATCTTTAATATTAATCTAAGGTGAAAGAAGACAATTCTATGCCATAAATGTATTTATAACAGGCACAGAATTTATTTAAGAGCCCTTTTCTGCTTTTTATTGGAGGCTTTTCCTTTCCTTTAGTTTGTTGTATAGTTTTTTGTGCCTGTAAATAGTCTATCAAAGCCCAGACCTCTGCTCCTTACTTGCCTGAAACACCTCATTTGAATTCCAGGTTTACTTCCTGTTACTTATCTATGTCATCATGTAACACATTTGCATAATTTCTGTCTATTTTGTCACAAAGAATGAGCAGCTTTCTCATCACTATTTCTCCACTAGAGCTGCTTCTGCTGCATTCCTTTACTCAGAAATCTGTGGTTACGACACCAATGTTGCCTTGCTTTTAGTTTTCCAGCTAACCAATGCAGTGCAAGCAGACTGAGCTTTTTAGGAGGCATTTTTAAAGAAAAAGGAGCTAAAACGGTGCGTTTTGGAAGAGATGCTACAGTATGAGAAAAAAAAAGTGTTTCTTTTTTTAGTTTAAAGCATGCAAACAGATTCTGGTACACCTTGAAAATCAAAATATGAACTTGTAAATGTGCATAATATGGGCTCTTTAAGATTTTGGCTGCAGCGGTTCTTGGTCTCACCGTATGTGGAGAAGGTTCCTCCGTCTCGCTGGGAAGATCCCAGTGGCAGTAGAAGACTTCGCCCAGGATCGGGTTGTAAGGTTTCTTGGCCACTGAGCCTTTCCTCCCTGCGTGGAAAGCCGACAGGTACCACTTCACCACTTGAACCATTCGCTCTCGAGGCTCCGGCTGCTCCGCGATACTGGTGGAAGTCACAAGAATGAGCAATGAATTTTTACAGTTCTCAGTATTGGAGCATTTGGAGGAAGTGTTGCTGAAATGGTACGTACGTTACAAATAAGTCCGGATGTGCAAAGAAGTCGGCGTACATTTCTAACAAAGATCTCCGTTCCAGGATGAACGTAGGCAGGACCACCTGTGTGATGCAAAGATGGTGAAAAGTTGAAGCTATGTGGGTGAAAAAGTCTAACAGAGGTGATATTAGAAAGCAAACTGAGGAGGAACCACTGCAGACAGAACAAACATAGATCAGGGAGATGAAGAGTCCTTACCTTGGTGAGGTCCATGCCCAGACGAACTTGAGAGAGCAGATGCATGATGACGCTCTTGTGCTCTTCCACCGACTCTCCTTCGCCGTCATCGTCTCGGTCATCGTGGCTGTCAAACTGATCTGAAGACAGCAGCAGAGGAGTCGTCAAACGGCTTGTTTGTGTTAAACGCAACTGATTTTTTACCGCGATGAACTGAAATGTGGTTTGTGGCTTTTTGGGTGTAGCGTACTTCAGAAGAACAAGTTTAGCACATGAGCCTAACACCAAGAAATGTACATATAAGGAGGAACTAAACATCTGTGAAACTTAAAGTTACAGACAAGTCATATCACCAGAGGGATGTCGCAAAATCTAGACTCAAAAATTCAAGAATCTGGCATTGTACGACTGGAGCTAAACACGCAATTTTTTAAGTAACTGGTTTTGGCACAAACCTAAGCTTGATACTTGTATCTTTTTTCTTGCAAAAACTTCACAAAAAAGCTGCAAAAAACAGCCATCAGATGTTCTTCTGAGATCTAAATTTAACGTAGCTTAATTTGACACTCGTTCGCTGGCCTGAAATTACTGAGCCTCACTGAAGTCTCTGTCATGGTGCTCCTTTACTAGCCAAACTCGTGTTATGCTCGCTGCTAGATAACACAGAGCTGACTGTCCTTTCTCATCGTAAAACCAGTGGAAGGGATGAAAAAAAAAAACAGGTATTACAGCGTATCTACAATATTTAAAGTGTGTATTGGAAAATGGTACAGACAGATACTAAATATTAAATGACTCGGAGGCGAACGGGAACCAAAAACACTTCAAAGGGATATCCCAACCAAAGACTGAGACGTTTTGCCTGAAGCATATATGCTCTGAAAGTCTTGGATATTTATATATGAAGCTTGTGAACATGTACAATGAAGCTTCACAAATTAAATGCATGTTTAAACCACTTATTATTACTATTATTTAATGAACTGTACAATGAAAATATGACATTTGATCTCATTTTAGTCAAGGGATTTGTCGGGTTTTCATGTGTATTTTGTTGGGTCAAAAGCTTAGTTTCTAAATCAGTCAGGATAATTTCCATGACTAATTATAATTGTGCAGGGTGTTAGACATAATATTTAAATAAGTTAGGTGGAGCTCCGTAATTAAAATCAGAATTTGTGACTTTTGATTCTAAGACTGATCAATATAATTAATATTTAAATGTTTATAATTAAGCTTTCTAAGATAAGCTATTTAATATCTGAATGGTGCCTGTATTAAATGAGTGCAAAGCTAGTCTTCAAGTGTAGTTCTGCTACTTGGATGTAGATTAGTCGAGACCCTTTTCACTCTGTCATTGTTTTTTAATTAGTATTTTTGTACATTTTTACTTTAATCTATTGCTTTGGCTCCTTAAAACCTAACTTAAAAACAAGAAAAGAAATTCTGCAGTACAAAACAAACTGAAAAAAATCTAAAAATGACACACATAAAAACACATTTAAAAAAACTGCTTGCTCATTTTTTCTTGTTTTGTTTGTGATTAGTCAGGTTTATTTTCAATATTAATAATAACAATGTAGGTTATTAGCCTTAATATTTAAATAAGTTAGGTTAAGCTGTGTAATTAAAATCTGAATTTACAACTTCTGATTGTAAGACTGATCAATATAATCAATTTTTAATCTAAAATGTTCATAATTAAACTTTCTCAGATAAGCTATCTAACATCTCAACGGTGCCTTTATTAAATGAGTGCAACTTTAACCTGATGGTGTAATTTTGCTCTTCAGATGTACATTATTCGCACAGATCACAGCTCCAGTTTTGCACTTAAAGGGTGAGGCTTTCATTTATTTGTGCGCTTTCCTTGTGTACCTGCGTCTGTGGTTCCGTTGGACATGGACGAGTTGAGGGACTCGGTGGTGTCGGGTCTTTTCAGCGCCGTTTCTTCATTAGTGAGCGGTGATGCTGCAGGAGGCCCCGAGGGACTGGAGGCGCAGGAGAGGAAGCCGGAGACGTAAGATGATAAAGTGGAAATTCACAGGCAGCTGAAGCCTCTTATGCAACTTGATTTTCGCTCGATAATGACAGAGCTGCTTTCAAGCCATAAAACAATGGATTTAGTGCTGAGGGGAGGCGGGGGGTGGGAGGGGATGCTGTACTCACTCTATGCAGTGTTTCGGGGAAGTGCTGCTCTGGTAAAACTCGTCAGCGTCGTAGAACTCGTCCTCGCTGGAGGAATAGGAGAAGTCTGGCACCGAGTGCGACGGGAGGGGGATGTGAGCCGGGGAGGCGACGCCGCTGCTGGGGCCCGACGGACCGCTCCCTGCCAACACAAGGAAACCACGTGTCAGGCCTGTTTCATGTGATTAATCTAATAAGATATCAGGCTTCTGTCTTCACGGTGATCCAATCAGCATCATGTCGCTGCTCTTTTCTGAGGCTGATCTCAGAAACGTGAAGCTGCTCCAGCACGGTTTCTCTGCAGAGGGTTATTGACAGCAAGCAGCCGGCCTCCTTATTGCACAGCGCAGCGTTTTAACACTGCTGCCTCAGCACACAAGACAAACAGGCAGCAGCCTCTGCTTTCCTTCGCTTTGGCTCTTTAAACCCCTTTATGTTCACGGACACAGACGCGCAACAATAGTTAATAATGTTACTGCTTTTCCTCAAGTGGCTCAGTCCTTATTACATTAGCGTCCTGCTGCTTGCAAATTGAAGTGTCTAACAATAACATCATTATATTCTGCAGAGGACCCACAATGTTCTTTCTGTAAAAACAAACTGCTGTTTTATTCCTGGTCCATGCAAATTATAACACAAGACAAGTAGCAGCTGGTCTAACAAGTTTCCTATTGTCTGCTGATGAAGATTATGCCAAATGATGTTGTTTTAGAGGCCAAAAATGAACTTTAACCCTCCTGTTGTCCTCATTTACAGGCACCAAAAAATATTGTTTCCTTGTGTGAAAAAAATCCAAAAATTCAGCAAAAAAATTCCACAAATTTCTGAAAATTTGCAAAACCTTCAGGAAGAAAATTTCAATAATTCCTTAAAGGCTTCCCTTAAAATTTTTATTTAAAAAAAAAAAAAAAAAAAAAACAAATTTGGCAAGAGTAAAATTTGAGTGAAAATCTTAAAAAAAAATAAATCCTAACAATATCTAAAGTGATTCCATATATCCATATATATATATATCAGTAAAACTTCTAATATTTTCTTTATTCACAAAAAAATCTACCAAAATCCATCGAATTTTGCTGGATTTTGGTAATTTTTTTGTGAATGTTCTTGAAAAAACATTTTTAACATTTCTTTTTTTCCACCAAAAAATGTTCAAACATTTCCCAAAAATGTGGAAAATGTGGACATCAGAAGTTTCACTGTGAAAATATATTTTTCCACATTTTCAAACTCTAAAACGGGTCAGTTTTGACTTGCAGGATGACAGGAGGGTTAAACCTGCAGCAACTGATTTTTTTTGCCCACTTGGGGGCAGAAGAACAAGCAGAAAACGCAGCTTTCACCGTACGCTGATATATTGAACCTTATTTTTTAACATCCAGCAGCTACTGAGCAACGTGTCCGATATTTACCGTGGTTTCTGGGGGAAATGTGTGGCTGTTTAGCTGCTAAATTCTCTGCTCTGTTCACCAGCTAGTCACTAATTGTGTCCATCTGCTGCTGGGAAGGTGCAGCATAGAGTTTATCATTAAAAGCAGCTGTTTCTGCAGCACAAAATGACACTAAGTGAGCAGAGCCGAAACTGTAAATCGGCGAATTGGACCAGTGAGGGGAAAAAAAAAGAGCTGAAACTCACTGTGATGCTCCATAAAGTAAATCGAAGCTGCAGATTCAGCTGAAAACCTACTGCAGGTTCATTACTATGACAGAAACCTTTCACATTTGGTTTTGCATTATACATTTCTACACTTTTATCAGTTTAAAACCTTAATTTATGAACAAAAATATAAAAGATAATAAAAAGATCCTAAAATATTACAAACAAAACACAAAAACACACTTGAAAATTCAAGCAAAAACTAAACATGCTTATTTTGGATCCAGGAAATCCTTGCGATTGTCGGGTTTTCATGTATATTTTTGCAAAACCTTTGCTCTAAATTAGTGAAATTAATCTCTAAAATAATAATCCTGTAGGATCTTAGCTGTAATATTCATTACAAACAGGTGAAGTTGTATTTTATATAATTTTTGTACAGTTTTAATCTGTAATATTGAAATAATTTAGATCATTTTACACTATAAATAACACAGGGCTGAGTTTTTGCGTGAGAAATGTTGACGTAAGGTGCAATATTCCATTTGTCTGGTGCAATATTTACATTTTTTGTGCGATATCTCAATTTAAAGCGCAGTATTTCATGATGTGTGATATTCATTTACTACCTCAGAATCAAAGCAAGTATTCTTTTTGTATTCTAGTCTTATTTTAGCTTCTTTATTGTTATTTGCAGGAATATATCGTACTTTTATCTAATTTCCATCACACTAAGCACTGCATTTCTTATGTTATGCAGTTTGGTTTCCTGAGCAATATGTGGAAAAAGAATGTCCTTTTGGAAGAATAAAGCTTTGTCTTATTTTAACCTCTATATTAAAGATGTTAGGCGAATTTGGAATGACTTTTTGTTTACTGGAAAGCACCTCGGCACAATAGCTACTTGAAATTTACTGTATAAATAACTTGATTTAACTTTTAAGCCAAGATGAACGTGATTTGTAAAAATTGAAATCTAATAAACACTCCATCTGCTCATAAATAACACGTATCACGACCCTTTTTAATAGAAAAATAGCCACTTTTGACAGTATTTTTGGTAAATAAACTTAATTTGCTGCTCGTAAACTGCACCAAAGAACCAAGCCAGGAAAGTAAGTGCAGTTTATGTTTCTTGTGAGCCTCATGAGGACGTTATCATTTATTAATAATAAAAACAGTGTTGGAGTGAGCGTTCACCTGTGCTGTTGGGAGTTGGGGTCTGCAAACTGCCCATCACTGTGACGACGGGACCAACAGGTAAGGTGGAGGGTCGTTGGTCTGATTTACACACCTGAGAAGCGTCTTTAGCAGAAAACACAAAGCAGATGAGCAAAAGCAGTGAAACGAAGCCGGACGGCGGTTAAAAGCCGGCGTCTCGTCCCACATGTGAGGAGGGAACTGATGTGAGGTGCGGCAGGCCGAGGCTTCAGCTGTGAGGGGGATTATACAGTCTATCAGGAGGCCACAATCGGAACGGCCTACTTTGTTCATTTTCACAGCATTTTCAAACCGTCTAGTCATCTGACCAAAATAGCCACAAAAAAAAAAAAGTTGTCACATCTGAGTCATGCTACAGGATTAAATTCAGTCAATTATTTACTGCCGGATGTGACTTTAAACATAATTAAACTCGAGCACAGGACATTAACAGACTCATTTTTAGCGTGAATCACGTCTGAAAAATAAACATAATGACACAAATGCATGGAATAATAATAGCGGATATCATGTTGCTGGATCCTGATGGTGATATTCAATATATCAGGAACCTAAACAATATCAGTTTCCACTCAAACACTGACAGAACATTCAATATATTTGTCAAAACCCATACTGATTGTAAAACTAGAACTTGTTTCAGGTTGCAACACAGTTCTACGGTGAAATATGAAGATTTAAAATGATGTTGAGGGGCAGAATATTGGAAAACTACACTCTGTGAAGGATGAAACATTTGTTAACAAGCACATAAAAATATCTGTAACATCGTCACCGTGCTGCAGAGGAGGTGGAGATGTGAACAACAGGAGGAGCTGTTGTCACCTTCGAGTGTCAATTAACAACCTGATTTAGATGCTGCACAATCTTAAACGCAGATTATATAAAAAGATTAAAGCAGTGAGAGTGACTTTAACCCTCGTGTCGTCCTGCAGGTCAAACTGACCCGTTTTAAAGTTTGAAAATGTGGAAAAAATATATGTTCACAGTGAAACTTCTGATGTCCACATTCTCAACATTTTTGGGAAATCTTTGAACATTTTTTGGTGGAAAAAAAAACCTAAAAAAAAATGTTTCTTAAGAATATTCACAAAAAAAATCTACCAAAATCCGGCGAATTTCGCCAGATTTTGGTTGGTTTGGTTGGTTTGATTTTTTGCAGAATTTTTGGATGTTTTTCAGACTAGAAAACAATATTTTTTGGTGCCCGTAAATGAAGACAACAGGAGGGTTAAGGTCAACGGTTGGAGTAAGAAGCTTTCAAAGCGACTAACTGGGACTCTCAAGCTTGTATCTGAAGTTATCGAGGTAACTTTGGGTTTAATTTGGGTTTTCAGGGCTACTCTTCTGGTTCCTTTCTTACTGGGATACATATTCATGGTAACTAAGGCTGGACGTCCTGTTCTGCAGCAACTATGTTCTAGATAACACATCAACGCATATTTAAACACATCTACTGACTCATCAGTTCTCTTGGAAAACAGCACCGTCATTGCTTTCAGAGGGAGGCTGTCTTTAGAGCTGTCTGTCTTTCAAAGCTATTTCATTCTTCTATAGACGTCTGTGGCGCGACATAATCCTAAAACAGAGACTAATAAAGCACTAAAGCCTTGCTCAACTTATAGGATTTGCAGTAAACCTACTTACTGGTTTGAGTCGAGTTTTTACGTTTCCTGCTAAAATCAGCAGCAGAGAGAATGAAGCTGAAACTGTTTGATATATTGTAAACATGAGATTGAATGTGAGCTCACTGGATTTATCCTCCACATCAACATTTAATTGCTTGTATGTTTATTACTTAAATAATGCATCTGTTTTTGTGAGCAGCTTAAAGGTACTATATCTGTAATTTTGTGATACAACCTTGACCATCATGATAATTAAACTGAATCTTGCCTGTTAAATAAGAAACCTACGTCTCAGCCACTTACACATCACTAAATGAGGGGTAAATCTATGTTATATAAGGCAAAGACATCGGTAAGCCTATTAGTTTACACAATCTGTAGGTTCTTGCAGCTTTCCTTCCTGACTTCGGCTGCAGCAGCTGTGTTGCTTCCTTATAATTTAAAGCTCTATTTTGTTCCTCTTATTAGAAATCTGCAGCTCTACACCCTGAAATGATTGTGTGACTGCAGTTGTCTGGTTAAGTAAATCCAGATAACATCCTGCGTATGTTGAACTTGCTTCGTAGTACAGACCTCAGGAGTATCAATCCTGCCAGTCACACCTCCTATTTAAGGCCTAATAGCGACATAATTAGGGAAATATTTGACAAAAAAAACACCAGCTCACTGCTCAGAAGGAGTCGATCGAGCTGCTGACGGCTTAATGACTTCTGGAAAAACTTTACTGACTCACTTAATAAGGAAGTTGATGCTTTTTAACCAGGAGTCTATTAGGGTCATGCCATGAAAAATTAATGAGTGCCTACACTGCAAATTCTGCCTGACTAGACGATGATCCTGGTATCAAACGTAGGGAAAAATGAGATCTTTTATTGTCTAGAATGTGTCCTGACCAACCACCTATCACACATTCTGATATGAGCCTTGAAAGTTTACCCAGAATGCATTTTTGAAGTTTTCACTGGCGAATTATCAGAAAACGCATCCAAGGTACCAATGATTGTTTCTATGACTCTGTCTCATAGACATTAAACTACTGCGGTTTTACTGTTCAATCTACGATACATCCCATAATATGGATGCTCAAAGTTGGCTGTAGTCTTCAGAAAATATCAGAAAACTGAGAAAACAGTTTCTCGAATTCAATCAGAGCTGGCATTTTATAATATGTTGCTCTGTCTGATCAAGAACTCAAAATATTAACTGTATTACAATAGAAGATGCTGCAGTTTTTTGTAAAAATTTGACTGCTTTCCTTGAAAGTTACTTAAATCATTAAAGTAGGAACAGGTGGGTCCACAAATGTGTCCAAAATGACCAAACAAAAATATTCAGAAAGGCTTCAAACTTGCATTAAAAAAAAAAAAAAAAAAATCAAGAAATGTCCAGAATCTTAACATGTCAACTTGAGAATGACTTCAAGGTCGACGGCTGGAACAAGACGCTTTGAAAGTGACACTAACTGGGGCTCAGTTAGACCAGAAGTTTGCACCTCAAAGCAGGATTTACTGTTCAAACTATGATACATCCCATAATACTGATGCTCAAAGTCAGTTATAGAAACACTTAAATTCAGTCTAGATTGTGAAGATGTGTTTATCTTTTGCATTTATGAAGTTATGTGAGATCAGAAATGCTGGAAAAAGCACATTTGCGAATTAAAAATTGCAGAATTCCAACCCACTCCTATATGCTTCCAGGGTCTGCAACTCTGAAATATTTATAGCATGAAGGCAAAACTTTGCATGGCTTCATTAAATATACTGAAGTTTCAGCACATAAAAAATGAGCTGATTCTGAAGGAGTCAGGTGGGAGCGTTTTCCAGGTTTGGTTGATTTTACATGGACTGACTCACTGCCTCAGTGTTGCTTCATTTTTAGCTCAGTCTAAAGCCGTGGTTTTAGCCTGTTAGCACATTATGAACTAGGTGACAACACATTTCCTGAATGAGGCGTGGTGAGGAGCCTTGTACCTGTGGGTAGTGTGGTCTGTGTTGGCATCGTGGTGTTGACTACAGGAGTGTCCAGAGGGGGCTGGTAGATCCCATCCACTGGGTTGATGGTGCTCTGGAGGGAACGAACAAAGACAACAACGGCATCAAAACGACAGAAACACCTGCCTGAGCTGACAACAGACACCTGCTGCACACGCAAACCACTGCCTGCTTACCAAATTAAAACACTAACCAACAACGAGGGAAAAAAATTGCCTCAAAAACTGATTTTTTCGGACGCAACTGGCAGAATCTGGCAGCTCTATTCAAGTGCAGACATGCAAACCACAAGGAAAATAAATTCCTTTAACATCCAAGCTTCTCTGCACACTGGTTATAGATCAGATTAATAGTTCACCTATGGGACAACAAGAACAATAAACTCACATGTGCACGACCAAGTCTGTGCAGATCAATTTCATCAATATGAAACCAATCACACCAGCAGCAGCAGCAGCAGCTTTACACAATAACCAGCTTCGTCTCTTGAACTCTGAGCTAATTAACTCCACCGGGCTGCTATCTAAGTCTGTAACTCGTCTCAACTCTCTGGCTCCTGATTTCCCCTGATGTGAAAAGACCAACCGGGATTTATTTGCTGCAACCAATCTGAACACAAACACACACATATATATCTAAAAAGCAGCCTGTTGGCTTTGTGTAATGGGGTCACCTCCACCGTTGACCCGACTGACAGCAACACGAGCTAAAGAGAAACATATCGACCTTTTCCCCCCGACAACAACTTACCCTCGGGGCTCCTGGCAGCACTGAAATGACATCTAGTCTCTCTGATCTGTTATCATATCACTCAGACTTGGCGTGTGATTTTTTTCAGCTTTGTTTTTTTTCTTTTTTCTTAGGAAAGTTTTTGACATCATTTCAGATTAACAGGAACAGACACGGTGAGTCACTGCATGACTGAACCAAAGAAGAGAAACAGGAGCTGTGGTTATTCTTCAGAATGGGACATTTTACTCCACAGGATCGACTCTCTGCTGTGGTTTTCTGTGTTTTCATGCCACCGAAATATCTAAATAGCTAAGAAAAGGGTCATTGTGATCAGAAAAATCACACACAGATAAGTTTGGAGATCTCAGCTCCCTGCCTCCGTTCCTTCCTCTCTACCTCATCCACGTGCCTTCGCTAAAGTAAGTCGAGGACTGCTAATTATAGCAGAAATATTGGTGTGTCATGGTGGGACCAGCCCGGTGGAGATGAGGACGGGAGGAAAGCAGCTGCTCATCAGGAAGTTTTGCAGCTTTAAACACCGTCAAGATCGATAGGTTTCCTTTTTTTCAGAGAATGTAAAATTAATGCGGCAAAAAGCTCTCCCCAATCACAGCACATGAATTATTTTTGACAGATAAATGCTTCTTGTGTGCCGCGTTTAAATGATTCCTGCACTTTAGAGCGATTCCCCCGGCGGTGAGGAGCTCAATCACACATGCTGCTGGTGTTTAAAGTACTGAAAAACAAAAGGTCTGCGGTGCATTTATCACTTGCTCCACATTATAGGCAACGTGACAGACAGACATCCAGAGGCTCCAAAGCTGCAAAGATATCTGGCGTATAAACACACGTGGAGTTATATATGCAGACAGAGCTTATGCTGTCCTATTTATTTACTTAATGACTGCCAGATTAAGTCAGCTATAAGAGCAGTGAGTCCTGCGAGCTCCGGGGGGATTCTTGCTTCAAGAGCCACACTGGAGGCTTCCAACGTATCGGACCATTATCTACCAACCATTCACATTACCACATTATCTGGCATTTTCCAAAGCATGCAGAGAGGTTTGGGATCGATTTTCTCCTTCCCAGGTAGCTGCTGGGTTCCTGTTTAATGCACGGCGGTCTGCTCGCTCAGTGCAAGTTTCATTTGCTCTCCGGCCTTCACTTTTCAGTCTCTACTCGCTTCCAGTCAGACGTTTTTGTCCTGGCATCTAGTTGCTTCAGTGGCGATACGTTTTCCATCATAGCATCAAATTAGCATATTTTCATGCACTGAAATACAGTCATGAGCAAGTTTACTGTTGGGAAAACAAACCCAAAAGACGAGCAACACCCAACATCGACATGTGAAAAGTATAATATGAATTTGGTTGATTATTCCACTTCTAAAATGTATTGTTTTGGCTCATTCATAAATCAATAATGAGATTTTCTTTAAATAAGGGGCGTCACTGTTTCCAACTGTATTTCCATGCAACTACAGCCTCTTCCAGACACGCATCACCTTCTGTAAATCTGACGGCATCTCAATGTGTTGATTTGGTTTCTTTAAAAGTTGCAAAAGTAATCTGACTTAGTTGGACGTAGAAACTTTTCCTTAAGACTCTGAACTGCATACAGCAATGTTACTTGTAGGTGTGTGAAGCAAATTATGGAAGGATTTTTCCACATTTCAGCACCAATATTCATCCAAAAACATCACAAGGAGCAAAAGACACACTTTGCTGCTAAAATAACTACTTTCTCATTTAAATTTACATCTATTATGAATTAAAATGTAAATAAAAACAAAATTTTGCAGTGCCTAACACCTTAGATTAACAATATTCCTAAATTATATGGCATCTTTTTAATTCATTTATTTATTTTTTTTGACGAAATGTTAACAGGAGCTGAAATTTTGGTTGCTGCTTCCACTTGTCTGTAGGAGATTTTCCTCTGAGTTTATTAAATATCGGCAGCATTAGACAGCAGCAGGATCCATATGAGGGTCGACAAAATACACAACAGCCGTAACTGTATTCATTACTAACGATCATAAATGATCAGGACCTAACAGCAGGTCACACTGGGAACTTCTTTCATGCCACACAGAGTTAAAGCTTATCAGCTGCAGGTAAATTATTAGTTACATAGCGGTCGTCCTCACAGCTTTCTGGAGATTTTTATTTGATTGTTAGTAAAGTAGCAGATTATGTAAAATGTCAGCGTTTTGGATTATATTTATAAAAAAACTATGCTGTTACTTAGTTTGCTAGTAGTTTAGATTCAGACTTTTGCTTCTTGTTGCATTAAGTATAACACAAGCTCTGCCTAATCTTACAGTCATGAGTTATGTCTGAATGACATAATGCCGTCACTTTAACAGGCTGATGAAGCTGCAATGTTGTAAATCTCATGTCTGAAAGGGGCTTAAGTCTGTGACAGATTATCCATCTACTGCAAGTTTATAATCACAAGATTTGAATGAAAAACAAAAGCTGCCTGTACAGCGGGAAATCAATCTAAAATGCTGCTTTGGAAAATGCCCTTCATCGACGTGAAGCAGACGTGTGTTGGTTCAAGCATGCGTATCTCCTGATGCGTCCTTCACGGTGAACACAGAGCACCTGCAGAGCCTCCATACTGCTCTCTGCATGGCTTTACAGCTATTAGTGCTGTGGTTCAATAAGCAGGCAGTGTGCAACATAAATCAATGGTGAATTAGTGGAGTCTGATTAGTGATGTGCAACACTCCTATATGCAGACATGCAAACACACACACGTACAGTCCATGTACACACACATATATACTCTGCAAAAATGTGTATTTAGTGTCACAAACACACATTTTGTGTCTTGATGAAGTGAAAGAATAGTTCCCAACCACGGTTGAAAACTTGAAATCCCAGAGCAGGTCAGGAAAAGTATTAACTTAATCAAGAGGAGAGTAGTGGCAGAAATGAGGGGAAAGAGCTTGAGATAGAGTTTATCTCCAAATTAGACGGCATGCACTAAAACAGGTTTGATTTACCCGTTTTTCTACATACAGGAGGGAGTAAATTAAGCCAGAAAAGAAGGTTAGCAGGTTCTTTGATTTTTAAATTTTCTTTTGTCATGGACAAAAAGTGTCAAACTTACTATAAGTCCGTTTGCGTGTTGTTGTTCGTTACTTTGGTCCTTAAAATTTTAAGAAGACAGTGTTAGACTGCTTGTGTAGGAAGAGTCATTTCACAAAGCATCCTGAGCGTCGGCGATGCAGAGGGCGATGAGGTCCATCCCTCTCATCACATGGAGATGCATCACATTCCCCAAACTTGCCACATGCCGCGATCCTTTCATCACACGGTAAAATCCTCATTTTCTTTCAGTCGTGCAAAAAAATGAACAAGATTGCCAAACAAAAATGCACGTTTCCTCGAATCTTTTTCAAAAGTGAGAGTTAGTTTTAACAAAAGAGGCACCTCACAGCCGCATGAAGCAGAAATGATTGCTCCACTTCCTTTCAGAAGGCTGAGCGGAACATGTGATGAAAGGAGCACCGGGCGACACCCTCATCAACCAGCGACCCAGATAGCAACTGTAAGCAGGGAACTACCCCGAGGACGAAACGTAACACACAGTGCATGTGGTCTCACAAGAACAATGATTATGGAGAGATGGCACACCAAAAACTGCAGAGAGAGAGAAACCAAACATGCAAAAGAAACTGGGTTTACCTTGGCAATCTGCAGCAGTACGATACAGTGCTTGATGGACTCTACCATACTCTGAAAAACAGGAAGGAATTCGTTAAACATTTGGACTTCAGCCCAAAGTCAGGATGGAAAATATGTTAATAAAGTCGGACTTACACAAGTAGTCTCCTTCAAATTTTCAATTTTCTGTCAAAAAGACAAACAGGCTGTAAGCACAAAAACACTAAAGCAGAAGTGCTGATGCAACTGGATTAACAGGACGGGAAACACAAAGGAGTGAGAAACATCAAGGTAACTCATGTAGGACTGACTGTAGCAGCTTTTCTGTTTTGTTTTTTTTTTTTGCCCTTGAAATCTGCAAGATCAAAAAAAGAAAAAAAAATGTCTGGTGAAGTCACTGTGATCAAGAAGTGACCAGAAGCTGTTAAACGCAGACAGGAAGTGAACACAGTGTGGTAGGAAAACACAAAAGGCCACTGAGACGCCCTGAAACTGAACCGCTTCCTCCAACAAAACCCAACACCTCTTTCACTTGGCTAATGTCAAGCTACAAAAACACCTGCTTTGTGGAATAAATAGCAAAGAGAAGGAAGATTAAGTGTCATTTTAGATCGCTGTGGTGCTGCATTGTCTCAGACTTTGTTCACTTTGTTTAATTGTTATCACAAAAACAAGCCTCATTCATGTGATGTGTGTTCCAGTGTGCAGCATGCATGGGACATCCAGTAAGACTGAATACATTTTACCATGAAGACAACATGGAAGCCACTTGTAAGTTTGCACATATAATTACAATACACAGACCCATATAAACACCAGTTTTTGTGTCGAGTTCTGTTCACATTTTTCTCGAAATAGCAAAAAACTGGAACTTTGTCTTGTCATACTTACAACACATCAAATTCCAGTGAAGTAAGAAGCCTCAAAAGTTGGTGACATGTTGACCGAAGACTTTACTTTCAGTGGGAAATATGGAAACATCCATATATATATATACACAGTTACAGTAACTTTCTGGGGCCAAAATACCACACTAGTTGGAAAATGTTGCACTTCCATTTTCAAAGCCAATAATTAAGAACTTGCTAAAGCCATTTGGAAACTGCTCTGTCTGTGTCCACGCTAAAATTCATGGCCGTGAGAGATACATTTCTTTAGATATTGACTCCTCAAAGTCGCTTGAAAGGTTAGATGCTTTGTTGAGGAGAAAAAAATGAATAGATAAAAAGATGACAGGTTTGAACGCATAAAATTCTTCCAATTCAGCCAAAATATTAGACAAAACTTCGATCTGAGGCTAAATCTGAGACTTATTTTACATTTTGTAATAAAAAACAATGTAATGTATGTAAAGCATAGCAGGTTTAGCATCCTGCAGCTAACAGTCGACAAAACAATTAATCTATTGACAGAAATTTCAGTAATTTGTGAAGTAAAAATGGCAAGTTTTTTTTTTTACAGTTACAGGTTCTCAAATGTTAAAATGTGCTGCTTTTCTTTGTTTAGTTTCAATAAAAACAGAACATTTTTGCTTTTAAAACAGTTGTGCAGATGAGACAATGAACTCAATAATTAATAATTAAAACAATCATTATTTGTGGTCTGATTAAAGTCTGATAATTGGCTCGTCAGTGAGTTGAGAACAGTTTATGGTGCAGCTGAGCATTTCTGCAGGATCCAGGTTTGTCCGTCTGTATAAATACTGTTTGCGTAGTAAAACCAAGATAAATTATGTTTCGTTAGCTTGTTAGACGCTGGCAGATGAGTCATAGCGTTCTATCCTTTTTGACTCGATGCAATACGCTTTAAAAACATACTTCGAGCTGACAAACAGCAGAATTCACACACATGCACCACAAGCATCCTTTTTATTTGGCTTGGTGTTCATGAAGGTGGACCAGAGAGCCGAGACACAAGGACGGCGTCGCGTCGTCGCTACTCACTCTGCGTGATTCATCCTCTTTGCAGTCCTTGATCTTCTCATCAAACAGCTGTGTGGGAACAAGAAATTAAAAGAGAGACAGATGGAAATATGAGCTGAGACGACTCAAATGAGCAAAATGGCAAAATGAGTATTCAAGGATCAGGAGGTGAATCTGTACAGACGAGACGGCAACAATTAAGGAGGGACACTCGAAAGAGTTTTCATTAAGATGTTCTGTCCGAGAGACACAATACGCTTCTTTAAAAACATCGCTTTCTGCTTCATCACTGCGCCGCCGCAAATCTAAACCTCAGCTTCTGCTTTGTTAAAAAGACACGAAGGAGGCGGTGACACTGATTCCATTACAAGCCTTGCTGTGGATTCATGTACAGATTTAGGGTGACTTTTAGCTGCAAATCTTTCAAATGGACTATATTTCTGTCTATTGTTGTGGATTAATGTACAGATTTAGGGTATATTTTAGGTGCAGTTCTTTCAAATGGACTATATTTGTTTTTATTTTTAGTTACAAAGGTGAAAGTGAGCAGTAGACAGCCATAAAAGGGTGAAATAAACCAGCTGAAACGATGGCGTCGGTACATCTTTGTGCTGAGTCCTACCTTTAACTGGTCAATCAGTATCTGCAGGTAGGCGTCAGCTTCAGCGAGCTTCTTGTCGAAGTCTTGAACGCTCGGAACGAATCCTGCCTCGGCCTCCTGGAGACGAGAAAACAAACAAAGCTGAGCATTAGTGCAGCTCCAACCAAATCCCTGACAGAAGGCATGCTAGTGTTTGCATATTCAAAGCAAAATACCCAACCACAGCCAATATTATCCATTCATAAAAACACGATTTCGTCTCTGTCACCTCCCGGCCAGGTAGGCTTTGTAAACTGTTACACAAAATGGTGGACAGAAGCGTCAACAGTCCAGGAGAATCTTCCAGCATCGTACTGTACCGGTGGGAGATATGAATACTATTGTTTGACGGCTTCATGAAAGGCCAGCGGGGCTGTCTGCCTCAGCGCCTGACTGGAGGCCAACGCATTTCAGGCTGCAACAAAACTAAATCGGGAAACTCAAGGCTGCAGAGAGTTTTAGCTACAGACGGAGGACGGTGTGTAAAAATGGAGCTGAGGTGGACTCACATTCAGCGTTCGTTAATTAGCTTCCCTTAATAGCACACACTCACACAGAGCGAGAGAGAGAACTGAACATTTCATTACATAATATCCATTAAAAGGTAATTACTAGAGTATTGACAGAACAGACGTGGCCGGGCATCTGTCTCTATCTGTCTGAACTCACCCAGAACAATCCAGCTGGCTGCGACACAAAACTAAAAACAGGCAGATAGATGACAAACGTACGCACGGACAAGACTTCCTCAGAAAAATCAGCCTGTCGATGGCAAGGGCAACACAATAGCCCCTCTACGTCAAGCCAGACGATTCAGCAGATGACTAACACGACGTGTGTCATTGCACTTTATTCCTACATAGCAGTGACATGGAAAAAGGCAGAACAACACCTCTTACAAGTGAAAAAGCATGCAGAGAAACGGTCAAACTGAAAGTGAAATAAACAATTTCCTGCAGCTGTTAGTAAAACAAGTTCTTATCCAACCCTGCGTTTGGCTGCTGCTTTCTGGGATTTGCTGCGTCGCATAGTCCTGCCACGTCCTGAGTTCGAGATGCCTTTTCTTCCTGCTAGAGACGGTTTGATAGGAATGTGAAGGAAAGCCATTAACCCAGAGCCAAATGCTGCCAGACCTGCTAAAGTTTAAAACGTTAAAAACACTTTATAGAGAACAAAGTCTGCGTTGACTCAGCAGCCATGAAGCCTGCAGTTAATGGGGCAAACTTCCTCCAAGGATCAAAGGTGCTTTCACTGTCAGTGTGACTCCCAAAAACATAGCTGGCCACAAAAAGGCCTGAGCAAATATCTGAATGATGGGCTGGAAGTCACTCCAGTGACATAAACCTGCCTTGTCTGGTTACTCATCGCACTCAGATCATCAGAAGAGTTGCTATCTTTCTTGTCATGCATTAAATTCAGATGATTTTTACCTGAAAAAGCCAAAAACCAAATGTCAAATAGGGGGTAGTGCAAAAACATCTACAGGCAACTATGTAAATACAGGCAGTGCACTAAATGAACACCACAGATTTCATAAAGAAGCAATGCAACTGAATGATACAGTCCACTGATACAATATAGTATTTGCAAAAAAGCATGCAAATACCTAATATTATAACGCAGTTTACATTATCCAATGATTTGGTGTAATAAACCTGGGGCTGAACAATTAATCTTAATGTTTTTGGAACTGCAATGTTTGGATAATTGTAAAATGTGTCACAGCATATCCTATAAACGCAGCATTGTGATGCTACAAAGATACTCTGGCCTACAAAACATACTCTGCAGACACTTGGGAATGTGCTTGTTTGGCGCAACAAAAAAAACTTTATGTTGGTTACAGTGTCAAAAACAATGCAAAATTAGCATTCTTGCTAAAATCATGACTCATATCACAACTATCTATTCAGAAAAACTGAATGTGACTATTCTTTTAGCCCCAAAGAAAATTAAAAGAGTAGATTTAAAACATGATATTCACGTAAAAATAGTAATTACTTCATGTCTTGTAAACATACTGCATTCACAATATAGTATTCACAAAAAGCATCCGAACACACTATATAATGATGTGATTATTTACAGTCTGTGTAAGAAAACTGTAACTGCACAGTGAATTGAAATATTACCAAACTTTCAAAGTGCATTATCCAAAATGCAGCGGCTGCAGTTTTGTGAAAATTGTAAAATGTGTCACAGCACAGCGTTATAAATGATGCATTGGGGCGCTGCAGAAATGCACTGGCCTACAAATTCTGCAGACTGCAGCAAAGATCGCATTACATTAAAATATTGCTGCTCTCGCTAAACTTGTGACTCAGATCGCAATATTTTTGGGAAGATGTTCCCCAAAGACAACAAAAAGAGCAGAGTCAACCTGATGTGCATGAAAATACAGCACTGTTGACATGTCATTCGCCTCCACTGCTGATATAGCAGACATGTTTACATTTTTAGGCCTGTAAACACGTGATAAGAAAGTGAACTGCAGCAGCTGAGATGGTGGAAGCAAAAAAAACCCAATCCCCTATTATTACCACATCTCATGTTTTGTCAACACAATACTGGAGGGGAAGACGGAGCAGATAAGTTTGGAAAGCGGAAAGTCAGAGGCAGGTGCTGGGTTTATAAACAGCTGCTGTTGGGCCACGTCATAACGCTGCTGCTTCCAGAAATATTCTCAGACGTCTGCACCTCCTCTCCCACTCATTCCCAGCCTCTGCATCCCCGTCACATGGTGGGAATATTCACAGCAAAGTCTTGAACGCTCACGAAGCCACCAAACCAACCCAGACTCTCCAAACAACGCTCCCTCCCTCCCTCCCCCATCTATTTGTCTTTCCACACAGTGTGACCCACTTTAAAATGCTGCTGCCCCAGCAGCGCACTGCAGCCGTTAAACTTCTCCCAGCCATGCTGCAGTGGCGTTTTTTTTTTGTTGTGTTTGTTTATGTGTGTTGTACTTACTGGGTGCCTCGCTCCAATGGACATGCTGCATTAAACCCTGCTCATCTCTCAGGCCGTTTACGCAGCCTGACACAAGATCTCTTTCTCCATTACTCAGGTTTTTCCTCCCCACGGCAACAAATCACCAGTTTTAGTGAAGTTAGCATTCTTTCCTTCCTCCTCCTCCCTCCTCCTCCAGGCAGAAAACAATCCCCTCCTCTTGCTCTCCACTGCAGTCTGCCAATGTAAACCACAGCAGCCCTCGGACCGTTAGCAGAGCCTCCAGTATATCCTTCAGCAGCAGCTATCAGCTGAGCGTTTGGTGCGAGGCGGACAGAGCCGAGTTAATCTGGGACCCTCCCCTGGCAGGAAAGGCACACTTCCTCTTGCACAGGCAGAACAGAAAACACACAAAGCAGCAGCAGCGAGGGCTGACAGGAGCCAGCAGCAACGGCCGCTCTGATTGGCCGAGGCGGCGGGGGCAGATGTTTGGCCGATCGAGCAACCGGGTCCGGGATTGGGCGACGCCGGGTCACGTGACGCTACGACAGCAGCGCGCTAACACCGCATAAGTGCGTGTATGTGTGCAAGCAGGAACACGTAGCACATCAGAAGGATTTGCCACAGAGGGAGGGAAGGAGGGAGGATAAAGGAGGGAGGGTGGGAGAGCAAAATGAAAAGGTTGGTTATGAGGATGAAGGAGGAGGAGGAGGAAGAAGTGTTTCAGATGATGATGACGATGGGAGGGAGCAAGTAGGAAGGTTTGCTTTAAGGGAGGAGAGGAAGAAAGAGAGCAGTGTCATAAAAAACAGACATAAACACCAGTGGAACAAAAAAAAAAACTGCCAGCAGGTCAGCAGTTAAATGGACTTTCCATTAAAGTGAAAAAGCCTGGCTCCAGGACCAGCCTAATCTCACATCCTCCATTTATAGTGGCACACATGTCACCATTATTTCTCAGACAAAACAGAGGCATCGTTCCAACATCCATTCCACCGCACTATATACCACGCCAGAAAAACATTTAGTGTGTCCCAATGCAGAGAATATTAAATGCCGTACGTCAAAAACACCAGAATATTCTACTACAGCATCCTTATCCGGCTACTTGGACCCACAATCCTCTGCAAAGTTAGGTCACAGACACGAGGAGTGGAGGCAACAGGGGCTTAACGGAATGAAACACCCCCTCGCCTCTCAGCTGTTAATTCAAAGTGACGTCAGTTTAAAATGACGTGAGGCTCAGCTGCATCATCTGTTCGCTGTTTTCTGACACAGCACAGCTGGACTTTACGATCTCAGCCAGATGAGCACAACAGTGAGAACATGCAGTATCTATTTACTGTTACTCACAGTGTGTTTTTTAACACACACTGGTGCGCTAACGCATTAAAGAGGCACCATGCAAATACAGAGTGTATAATATAATGGAATGATACACATTTTACATACAGACACGTTTGTCAGTCCTTCTCCCGACATTATTTGTGTATTTTCCGCCTCATTTATGTCTCAGATGCAGAAAAGACATTGTGCTTTCTCACTCAGCGTTCCTTCTGCAACTATCATTACTCCAGATGCATTGCATTTCACTGAAACATCCTTGATGATAAAGCACCAAGACTGAGTAGATTTAAAGCTTGATGTCTCATGAGTTTAAACAAATTTGACGCAGATGACAGCTTCTTTCACTCTACAGACTGCGACAGTCAAAGTTTAAGGTTCAATACTGAAACTCTGTCTAGTTTGTGAGGGAAGCTCAGTTCGTAGTAAAAAAGAAGGAAGTATGTGATTTTTAACGCAGTCTGGGATTCTTGCTATTGGGTGGCAAAACAGATGAATCACCTTCTAATCTTTTAGATCACGTCAAACCCGTTGTAAAGAATCTCGGTTTGATGCTAACCTGAGTTTGGAGCAGCGCCCATCTACAATCCTGTTATTTCACCTGAGAAATGTTTCAAAATTATCTTAATGCTAAAAGATACAGAGACCATTTTAAAAGCTTTCATTTCATCATTCCTAGATTACTGCAGCTGCCTTTTAACCTGCCTGAACCAGAAATCTGTTTTCTGTGGTTTTATCCTGTTTACACTGGCTCCCAGTATGTTTAAGGGTAGATTTTTTTGCCAGTTACTTTTAATAATTTATAGTTCTGACTTTTTAGTACCATACGCACCAGTGCACACTTTGAGAAAGTGAACAGAGTTTGCATTCAGGCCAAGAAATTCTCAAACAATCTAGCTGAGGAAATTAGGCCAGAGAGGCTTTCCTGACAATTTATTTCTTTTATTGCTTTCAATAATATTTTTTGTTTATCTTTTCGAAGACTGTGTTGGTTTATACACCATGTTGTGTTTTTATATGGCTTAAGTTAGGATGATTTTGTCATATTTTGCTGTCCTGTGGAACACTTTGTAATTTTGATTTGAAAGAAGCTCTATAAATAAAGATTATTAGTACTATTATTAGGGATGCTAATGATGGATAATTCATCGATGAATTGCTGTTAATAATTTCACCTATTTTGTGGGAGATTTAGCTCGCAAAGGAGCCACCATGACAAAGACTTACGTGTTGATTAATGGCCTCCAGTGTTCCAATAAAACCACAACACTTTTGCAGCAAATGTTCAGTGTTCGTGTTTAAAGAAGCTCTTACTAGGATACGAAATGACGTCTATTGCATGACTAAGCAACTACTGCTTGATAACACTGCTGATTATCACATAAGAATAAAAAAAATGATTGCATCCCTTAGAATTATTATCATTTCCATTTGTACTAACAAGACAGATCTTGAAGCTTCAGGAACAAGCAAGATACATACAGCCTAAACGCACCTGATATGCAAAATCATCACATGAGCGTTGTGGTCAAACACACCACATTGTATCGAGTATGCAAATGCTTATCATCTGAAGCTCAATAAAAAATCTCACATTGAAAGCTCTGATATCTAGGCACCATATTTGGCCTCTAAATGCGCTCACCGATCTTTTTTTGACTTTATTTATACCAGTACAGTGTTCAAGCACTACAGAGAAGTAGCATGTTTACTTTAGAAAGTAGATGGTAAACAGTAAAAGTACAAACACAGGAATTAGCATAAACAGGCAGGCAAACACCGAGGAGCCCCAAAGCAAAACGGCGTCTTCTTCTTCAGATCCAACACTTGGACTCTAATAAGAGGCTGGTTACGTACCCGGAGCTGGAGGGTGTGACGGAGGATAGTTCCCTCTAAGGCGTGGATCCACTTCTCCCGTTCGTCTGCATCGCGAGCTGAGGGCAGAAGAAACAGACACACCCAGTGAGCCACGTTTTCCATACAGACACCGGCAGCAGCGAACCTCACACTCATGTTACACACTGATGACACCAGGACACGACACCGACATGACATGAGCAATGGTGACGCTGTGTTTTCAGCTGCAAAGCACTGCATACTTCCTATAAAAACCGCTTAATTAACTATAACATCTTTGAGAGCTCACTAATGCACATTTTCATGCATTATACTGTATTTTTTAATCCACACAAAAGCATAAAAATGGTGCGTTATTGTTAAATGAGGGTTATGTGACAGTCATTTTTTTCCACATCACTATCTTCAGTGTCTTTCAGTGAAGATAAAATTACAGAAAGTTGCTGTATCAAGCCAAGACACATTTCAGCACAAAAACCGGACTATACTGGGGCTTAAAGTGGGCTAACCTGTTTTATACAGCCAGTATATTCTCCTCCAATCCAGTTTATACTCTGGGATATTATTTGAGCAATGATATGTCAAAACTGTCTCTGAATTTATTAAAAAGAAGTGAACTGAATCTCCAGGACACCCAACAAACCGCTTCAGTTTTCGTCACAATGTGAATCACAATAATCTGACATTATAATTTAAAAACTTTCATGATTCCTCAAGGTATTTTCTGTGCTTTAAACACTCCAATTTGACAGGATTTTGACTTTTTATATAACACATCTCCTATAGGTGCTTCACAAAATTCGGAAACCTGGTGAAGACAACAAATAAAATGCCTTTTTAGGGCACAGAATCTGCAATATCTCAGTGAATCGACCATTTTAACTATGTGAAGCAACAACACAGGTTACAGCATCATATTGTCAATAGCTTTGATGTGATCAACCGATAATAAAACCCAAAAAAGTGGTACCTCTGATGGTGAAATAGTAGGAAAAAAAACCCTTGTGCTTTATTGTCCCACCAATTCCAGGCTGATTTTACTTCAAATTTATGTGGGAAAGAAACTCTGCACATCGAAATACACACTTATTTATAAAAAGCACAAAGTACCCTAGAAAAAAAACAGTCTTCTTTATACATTAGGGTGTATTTTAACCCATTAACCCAGTATCCTTTGGTTGTGGATCAATCTGGCCTGCTACACTATCCTTTCAGTTTTATTTATTTTATTAAAAAGGGAATAAAAAAAATGGAATCAATATTCAACATTTAGCCACAGGTGTTACAAACACTGGAAAAAAACAGATTCTACATAATATAGATATTTTACTATCTTATATTTTAAGTTACTTTCTATCCTCATCTGCTCTGTGCTCACTGTAAACACAACCTGCAGTTCGGCCAAGAATTCTCTGAATTTTTGCCAAGTGATTGTTGGTCGCAGCTGAGTCACTAATAGCTTCACAGTAGTGTGAAGGAGTACGGAATTTTTATTTTTTACAAAATGTGAATTGTTCAAATGGTTGGTTTTTGGTGAAATTTTAACCCTTGTGTCGTCCTGAGGGTCAATTTTGACCCGTTTTAAAGTTTGAAAATGTGGAAAAAAAATATGTATTTTCACAGTGAAACTTCTGATGTCCACATTTTCAACACTTTTGGGAAATCTGTCAACATTTTTTGGTGGAAGAAATGTTAAAAATGTTTCTTAAGAACATTCTCAAAAAAAAAAATCAACCTTTGTGAATGTTCTGAAGGAAAATATTAGAAGCTTTACTGATATTTATGGAATCACTTTAGATATTTTTAGGAATTTTTTTTGGAAGAGTTTTACTCATTTGTTGAAAATATTTACAATAATTTTCTTTACAAATTTGGAGGATTAAAAAAAATAAAAATAAAAATTTTAAGGGAAACTTTTAAGGAATTATTGGAATTTTCTTCCTGAAGGTTTTGTAAATTTTCAGAAATTTGTGGATTTTTTTTTGCTGAATTTTTGGATTTTTTTCAGACAAGGAAACAATATTTTTTGGTGCCCGTAAATGAAGACAACAAGAGGGTTAAATGAGGTTTGTAGAATGAAGCAATTTTAATGAAAATCATGATTTTATTGTCAGATTTGGTTAATTTTCCCAATGGGAATCGTTCATGGCCTATCCTAGAGCTGATCATCCAATGTTTTTTTCTGTTTGTACAGTTTCTGGCTCTGACAAGTGGTGCCATTTGGATGATTCTTTTTTTTTTAAAAGATACGTTCAGAAACACATAAGCAATCTGAAACTGACCAAGCACTCACAAAACATTCTTGGTAGGTGAAAGTAGTGTCTCATATTGACTTTATGAGGTTAAATCAGTACCAAAAAAAAAATCAGAATCGACTTCTATGATCTGTGTAAAAATACAGTACTGATTTCAGTCTATGTTTTTTGTTTTTTTCATATGAAGCCTTTAGGGTCAGAGTGTGAAACAGAGCAGGGAGAAGCTGCACCCACAGAGCAAAGACAGAAAACAAACAGACTGGCAGCGACATTAAACAGGGACCCAGCACAGGCTCTGGCAGACAAACTGCAAATGGCTGCTGCACACTTTTTGGTGCCAGAATCGTACAGATATTATGTCCTCTGAGAAGACGTGGACTCAGCTGGACTCAAGCGTTACTGGACCGGGCCTCAAAGCATCAAAGGCAAAGCAGCTGAATGATTTCCCCTCATGGTCAAAAATAACCTCAACGTTATAAGATGTGAAAGCAGGACTTAATAAGATATATTCCCTCGAATTATCTGGCAAACTACACCCAGTGTGAGTCGTTTTTCACCGAGCGGGAAACAAGACAGTGCGGCAGATGAATGGCTGCACTATCAGAGGCTGAGCAGCGCTACAGCAGAAAAGCTTTTAAAGACATTAAAAGGCAGCCGAGGCTCAGGCCAATCCACTCAGACAGCGCCTTACTGCCCTCTCACTTTCCCCTCAGCCAAACACACTCTCCAGAGGAACAGATTACTGCAGCTAATGTGGTTTGGCCCTATTCATGACAGAAAGAGACGGCAGCAGGGTCAGTTTAGGGAAACAAATACTGTAACTAGCATGAACCGAGTCCCGTCTTTGTCGTGGTCCGTGACATCGAGGACAACGTGATTTACTTTCTCAGGTGGGCGTGAACATTTAGTCAGCTGAGCGGGACTTAAGTGGCCGTCATCTGACATGAAAATTCTCTCATAATGTGGAGAGTCACATATTCAGGCAACAAGCGAGTTAAATGCGATTTCAACAGCTTGTGTCTGAACAGAAAAGGGGAGGAGGACAGTCAAACAATAGACATAATAGGATAAGATTCGGCTGTTACTGATGTGTTTTTCATTTAATGTCAAGAAAGGAGATTTTCAGAATGAAAAAACTACACAGGGAAGAAATTACAAGGCTTGTTATGTGCTATTTTGCAGCAAAAATCTAGTTCAACAGAGGAACGAAAGTCACAATGTTCAGTGTTTTTCATTTCTGTAGCTCTGCACAAACTCCTCATGAACAACACACTCAATCATAAGTGATGACATCTGACATGAAAATTCTTTCTAATGTGGAAGGTTACATATTCCAACAAGAGGAAGTTATTAGGGATTCAAACAGCTTGTTTTAATTCTGAAAAGGTGACAATGTGTGCCATTTTGCAGCAATAATATAATTTAATAGAGGAACAAAACCAAAATTAACAACACATTCAACCACAAGCGATGACATCCGACGTTAAAATACTTTGTTAATGTGGAGGTCACAGATTCCCACAAGAGGGAGGTCGTTATCCAAAGGTTACTGGTGCAAAGATGGTAAAATCCTCCCTAAATATAATGGAGCTAGTAAGAAATGAGAAAAACTATGTGTTTTTCATTCATTTTCTTGATCAGTAAATGACAAATGAGAAGTTTTAGGAGTGAAAACGCTGCACAGTGAAGAGTTTACAGGCTTATTGTGTCCCGTTTTGCAGCAATAATCAAATTTTAAGATGAAACATAAGGAAATAAATTCTAAAAGTCAATGAGTTCTATGTTTTTTTTTCTTTGCAGCTCTGCAGAAACCCAACTTTACCAACACACTCGACCACAAGCGATGACATCTGACATTAAAATACTTTGTTAATGTGGGAGGTCACAGATGCTGACAACAAGCAAGTTATAACGGATTTAAAAAGCTTGTTTTAATCCAGAAATGTCAAAAAGGACAAGCCAAAGTTGACCACTGAGTGTTATCCAAAGGTTACTGGCGCAAAGATGGTAAAACGTGCCTGAATATAACAGATCTAGTCAGAAATTTCATTCATTTTCTTGATCAGACAAAAACAAATGAGAAGGTTCTGGAGTGAAAACGCTGCACAGTGAAGAGTGTACAGTTTGCTGTGTGTCATTTTGCAGGAATAATGTAATTATTATAGAGGAGAAAATGGGCCAAAGTGTAAAGGCCACTGAGCTCGATGTTTTCCTTCTTTGCAGCTCTGCAGAAACCCAACACAAACAACACACATGATCACAAGTGATGACATCTGACATGAAGTTACTTTGCTAATGTGGACAGTTACATATTCCAACATCAAGCAAGTGAAACGGTTTGTTTTGACACAGAAAATGGAGAGAGGACAAAATGAAGAATAGATACGACAGGATAAGATTTAGCTTAGAGATAAAACTTAGAGGCGTCGAGAATAATAAGACTCACAATCACACATTGTCCAAATTAGAATAAACCCAGGAAGAACTCTGAAGGAATACTTTTTTTTCCTCCATTCATTCAGAAAATAGGAAATTAGAAGACTGTAAGAGTGAAAATGCTGCATGGTGAAGAGTTTATAGGGTTTAATAATAATGTAATTTAATAATGTAATTTAATAGAGGAATAAAAAGCCTAAAAGTCACTGAGCCTAATGTTTTTATTCCCTGTAGCTCTGCACAAACCCAACACAAACACACTCAATTGCAAGTGACAACAGTGGCGTCGTCTGACATGATAATACTTGTTAATGTGGAAAGCTATACATACCAACAAGAAGCCAATTATTTGTCATTTAAAAGGCTTGATTTTTAGACTGAAAACAATGTAGAGTGAAGAGTTTACAGGCTTGCTGCAGACTGTTTTGCAACAATAATATAATTCAATAGAGGAACAAATGGGACAAAAGTGTAAAAGCCACTGAGCCTAATGTTTTTCTATGTAGCTCCGCACAAACACGAACAACACACATGACATCTGACATGAAACTACTTTGTTAATGTGGAAAGTTTCATAATCTAACAGCAAGCAAGTTGTATGTCATTTCAGAAAAGACACAACAGGGTCAAGACTCAGCTGCTACTGATGTGTTTCACATTTTAGACTGAGAACACTCCACAGTAAAGCCTTTACAGGCTTGTTTAGTTCCGTTTTGGAGCAATTTTCAAGAGGAACAAAAGAGACAAACGTCTAAAAGTCACTAAGCTTAATGCTTCTATTCCCTGTAGCTCTGCACAAACCCAACATGAAAACACTCAATGACAAGTGGCGTCATCTGACTTAATACTAGAGTTACATATTCCGTTAACAGGTGAGTTATTTGTTATTTAAACAGCTTGATTTTCAGAGTGAAAACATTGTACAGTGACGAGTTTACAAGCTTGTTGCAGATTTAAAGGGGATTTAAAAAGCTTGACCACTCTGATATCCAGCATCCTGATGAGTGTTGTCCAAAGTTACTGCCAAGAAGGTAAAAACCTGCCTAAATATAATAAATCTAGGAAGAAATAGCAAGAAAGATGTATTTTTCATTCATTTTCTTCATCAGAATATAAGAAATGAGAAGTTTTGGGAGTGAAAATGCTGCACAGTGAAGCGTTTATAGGGTTTGTTGTGTGCCATTTAGCAGCAATAATGTAATTTAAACAGAAGAACTGATCCAAGATTACCAACAGACTCAACCACAAGGGATGACATCTGACATTAAATACTTTGTTAATGTGGAAAGTTACATATTCCAACAAGAAGAAAGCCATATGGGATTTTAAAAGCTTGTTTTAATCCAGAAAAGTCACAAAAGGACAAGCCAAAGTTGACCATTCTGACCACAGTGGTATTCAGCAGCCTGGGGAGCGTTATCCAAATGTTACTGGTGCAAAGAATGGTGGAACCTGCCTAAATATAATAGATCTAGGAAGAAATGAGAAGAAAGATGTGTTTGTCATTCATTTTCTTGATCAGAAAACAAGAAATGAGAAGTTTAAGGAGTGAAAACGCTGCACAGTGAAGAGTTTACAGGGTTTGTTGTGTGCCATTTTGCAGCAATAATGTAATTTAATAGAGGAACAAATGGGCCAAAAGTCTAAAAGTCACTGAGCTAAATACTTTTCTTCCTTGTATCTCTGCACAAACACGAACAACACACTCTGTCAGATTTATGATGCACTTTCAACCCTGTCGGACTCTGATAAGCAGCGTTATATCAGAGGAAGGTGTGCAGAACGGACCTTTTTACTGCAGCCTGTGATGGTTTTCTGCTGCAGAAACAGCAGAAGAATAAACACATAGCGGAGCCACTGCGCCTCACACCAATAAGCTCCAAACCATCCACCTACACACACTTTCCTAACAATCACACACAGGCTGGATGACAGATACGCACAACACAAACAACCACAGAGCTGCAGAAAACAACGAGCAAAGATGAGATACCTGAACAGCGTTTCCTCCTGCAGAGCAGCAGACTGACCTCATATCCAACATGGGGAACCGATGCTAGACTCTGCCATAGAGGGGGTGTTGATCGAATTTTCCACGTGATACGACTGATGTCAGCACCGACGAACGGCAAAACAACCTTTAACAGATAGTAGACGCTCCAGAAAATAATGTTTTGGCTCGACAAATGAAAAAAACTTAAACGAACAGTAAAGACAACGAACACACTGCAGTGACTTAGAAGAAATAACGAAAGATATTTTTAAATTATCTATTGATAGGATGTATAAATACAAGTTATTAAGTTGGTTACTCAGAAAATTTTGTTGTTCCAACAAGTATTTTAAATGGTTTTGTACTTAATTGCCAAATTAAACGTTTAAGATGTCAGATATAAAACGTTAAGTTGCTCCAATATTAGGTAGGTCACGGGTTTGCATTGAAATTTGACTTAAAATTTAGTTATCAAGCCAATTTTGTGAAAAACATACTTCTAAATCAGCTAATGCAGACATTTGTTTTTAAATTACACACAATATTAAGTTGATGCAGCATAATTATGCCAACCCAACTCCTCAAAATAAATAAATAAAATAAAAAAATAAGCTTTGTAACTTCATCGAAATGATTAAATTCCAATTTTTATCCTGCAACCGTATATAAAAAAAAATCCTTAATTTGACATGGGGTTTTTGGTGCTTTTGTTATTTAATTGCATCAAATGATGTTGATTTATTTTTAAAATCTTTAACTATATTTAACTCTATTTGTCCAGTTTTGCTTTTCTGGTGTTTTTCTAGTTTTTGTAAAATCTTAACTTTTAAAAGTTGTTATATAAATGTATTCTTCTTCTTCTTCTTATTATTATTATTATTATTATTATTGTTGTTATCAATTAAGTGGTGGGAATTCCTCTTTATAGTGCAGAAGAAAAATCTGCCAAAAAATGATATTCAATAGTGACAAAACTGTGGAGTTACTTAGTACTTCAAGGTGCTCATATGTGACATAATTTCCATAAAAGTGCAGCTACACCTGCATGTCTTGGCAGCAGGACTACAAATGTACACTCAGTCCTCGGCTTACTTACAGTAGGTTGTAAATCGTGCAGCACCTCTGTGTCACTGTAAATATGTTTTCCAATACATGGTCCCCAGAGGATAAACCCAGCAGATGCTACGTGTTTGTGTGTTCGACTCTCACGGGGAAACTCCTGAACAATGATCTCATGTGACGGCCTGCATGGTTTTCATTCTCATTTTCTGTGGCTTTTCTTGTACTTTTTGGTCCTTTTTGCACTTATTACATAAATTGAAACTGACATGACATGAAGGAAGTTGGAATGGACAAAGTTGTCATGCTGTGTATTAACCCTTTTAGCTAGCAGAATACTTTGTTCTTTATTTTGCGTTGCATTCTGAAAAAGCAGCGAAAATGTGTTATGATGTGTAGATGAATATCTGGCATCAGCTGCTATCTACACGGAAACTAATGACATTATTGGAGCATATGGCTGCAAAATATATTATTTCAACACCAATGATATGAAGTCAGGCAAACAGACCAAGAAAATGTAAAAATCCCCCAACATATCACACTACAAGTTTGTTTTTTTGCTGCTTGATTTGCTCAATCCTTCTCCAAAAGAAAGCTATCTGACAGAACATCATTCACTCTGATTTATGGGTTCTGGGATCAACTGATTTTCCTTTTTTTTTTAGTTTTTTTTTTTTTTTTACATGCAGGTTGCAAATGTGTACAGCAAAAGAAGGAAAAAGCTGAAGAGAAACAATGAAAAGGAAGATCTGGCTACAAAAAAAATAAAACCTAGTTGCGTGGAAATATTTTGACTTGACCAAAGAGAGCTACTCTCTTGCAGTTTCTTGTGATTTTTGTCACCATACAGGGAAATAATTGATCTATTAAATCAGGACCACAGAGCTCTGTATGACAAACCAAATCCAAAACTCAAAAAATATTCTGGCTGTCTTTTTTTACAAACCTAATTTTTTTTATTTTTCTATGCAGATGCACTCCCTTACCAAATATTGTGCAGCTCTATTGGACCAGCATCCTTTCCATGCTGATACCAGGCCAACTGTAAATAAAACGACTCAGCTGCCACAATCTGGCAGACGGCGCTGGAAATCAGCTGAAGTTCAGGAGATGAACGCAGCTTCTGATAGTTACAGACGAAGCCATCATAGATACGTAAACAAAGAGGGATGTGCCAATATGTGCACCAGCCCTGGCACAGTTACCACACATAGACAAACAGACTAGTACAAATAAATTCACACACTGAGCTAACAGCAGCGGAGATGCATCTCTGACCCCTGGACTCTCCTCCCAGCTCAGCGGTCAGACTATCCGTCACCATCATTGCCCTTTACAACGCTCAGCCTTTGCTCATAATGCAGCTCCTCCTTTCTCCAAAGGGCCTCTGTGAATTATTCATCCTCCCTTCTTTCTCCTTCAGACAAGCAGATGAAACGTGTTGGTACATGCTCCTGCACAAGGCCGCCGAGTTTGATGCTGGACTAGTCAATACCGTGACGCTGCAGCTACGCAAATGTGCTGCAAGAAAAAAACCACAATTTCATTATGAAAATAATTTGATGGAGGTAATCTCATAAGCTCCAGTGGTGTGGCAACAAAAGATTATATTGCTTTGGATTGGTTGAGACAGAGAGCGGTCAAAAACGGAGACAAGGTGAGAACTTTACGAAAAGAAAACGAAAGCTGACAGTGCAGGCGATGTCAAGGTGAGAAGGGGGATCCTGGAGAGCAAAGACAGCGAACATGAGGGGAGTCTCTCATCCTGGACCGAAGCTCTGGGCGGCTCAGGCGGCCGGACGGTGGGAAAAGGAGACGACGAGAGATTGACAGCCTCTGTAGACGAGAGGAGGCGAGCAAAGAGCAAAGTGAGGGGAAAGAGGAAAAGGGCTCTCAGGCAACTATTATCCACCGCCGGGGGAGAGGGCCGATGAATAATGGATGCTTCTCTAAATAGAAGAGCTGCACTCCGGGCTAGCACAGGGGCTAGTGAGCTACATCTGAACCTGCAGGAAGCACCGTCCCATAACTGAGAGCAACAACCATCAGTCCAAGTATTTTCTGTCAGGCTTCACTTTGCTGCAACATCACTGCATTTAAACCTGTGCTTTAGGTAAACTTTGCACATTTAAAATACTCTACAAGACAAATTGTTTCTACAGCTAGAATAACCAAGTGCAATGTTGTTTTTTTTCTACATTCAAACAGAATCTTTGCAGTATCAGAATTTGTACATTTAGAGGAAAATATCAACAGTACTTTTTTTATTTTACATTTTCTCATCATGATTCTCCATTTTTTGCAGAATCCCCTTCTGTTATAACACTGTAAATTTCCCCAATGTGGGATTATCTTATCTCGGGCATGAAAAGCACATAATCATACTAAGCATGGCTCAATTCTTAAAAAGAATCATCTTCTGTTGTCCTTCAACTCGGCGCAACATCAGTGGATTTAAACCTAGGAGTTCTGAACATTTTGTACATTTAAAATACTCTGTACAGTATATATTTATGTCCTTCTACTTATAGAATGCAATATTGTTATTTTCCATATTCAGAGGATTTTATGCAGCATCTGAATTTCTACATATAGAAGAATCTGCACAATATTAACACTTCTTATTGCATATTTCTTATTTATTTTTCATTTTTCTACTTATGTCCCCTACATTTCTACTGCCTTTGCTGCCGTACCACTGAGTATTTCCTCAGTGTGAGATTATCTTATCTTAGAACATGAAAAGCCTTTGTGCTCTAATGTTACTCAGCACGGTTCAGGATCATCTTCTGTCATATTTCTCTCCGGTGCAACATCAATGCATTTAAACCTCGTATATGAATTTTTACTGTGAATAATCAAATTTTTTTCTACATATAGAAGAATGTGCACAATATCAACAGTATTTAATATATATTTCTCATTTATTTTTTGTTTTTTTTACTGATGTTCCTACATTTTTTTTGCACTATTCTCTTTGCTCCCCTATGTTTAATTTATAAAGACTTATCTGATAACATGAAAAGCACATGTGCTGTAATGATGCTCAGCATTGTTCAGCATCATCTTCTGTTATACTTCACTCTGCTGCACCACCAGTGCACTTAAAACTGTGCATTACAAATACCCTTTTTTCTACATATAGAAGAATCTGTGCCATAACAATGTTTTCTACTCATGAACGTATCTGTGCAATGTTTTTATTTCACATTCAAAAGGAACCTGTGCAAATCTGAATTTCTAAATATAGAAGAATCTGCACATCAACAGTACTTTTGTATATTTCTTGTTTATAGTTTGTTCGTCTACTCCTGTCCAACATTTTCAGCATGATCCCCTTTGCTGCTGTAACGCTGCAAATGTCTCCAGTGTGAGATTATCTGATTTCATCTCAGAACATATGTGCTATAGAGACACTCTGCATGGCTCAGCCCTTGAAAAACATCATTTTCTGTCATGCGTCACTCCAGTGCAGCATCAGTGCATTTAAAACTGCGTGTTATTAATATTGTTTACATAAAAAATACTCTGCAGAGTACATTTTCTTGTACATATTGAAGAATCTGTGCGATATCACCATCTTTAAATGTTATTTTCCACATTTAAAGGAAGCTCTTTGAGCCCAACAACATAATGTGACACTGATCTCTTCTCTCTATACCTTTTCTACTGAAATAACAGAAATGCAGCACTGTTACTCTCGCTGTATCTGTACGCATGAAAGGTCTACCTAATCGTTATTATATCTTTATCTTTATCCATACTGTACTTTTGCATGTCTTGTTCCTTAAGATGCTTCACTTGTATCTCTGAATTTCCCCAGTGAGGGATGAATAAAGTTGAATTTCTACCAAAACAGTAGAAGAAAATGCACACAATAAACAGTACTTGTGTCTAATTCTTGTTTATTTTCCATTTTCTCCTAATAACCCTATATTTTTTGTATTTTATCCCCCCCTTTGCTGCAGTAACACTGCAAATTTCCCCTATGTGGGATTAATAAAGGATTATCTTACCTTCTAACATGAAAAACACTTATGTCCTGTAATGATATTCAGCTACATTGGAAAATTCTGGCAATAATCTATAATTCCTTCCTTTAAACCTTGTAATCTTTGCAGTGATGGTCTGCCCACCACACATTTTACCATGCCGCAGCCCATACGCAGTGACATATCTGTACATCTATATATATAGTCGGATACATTCAGATGTTGCTGTGAATCCTGGGAGACTGACTGCATAACATGCTTAGACCGGAATCCATTTACAGCAACAGAGAAATGCACTCCTACCCAACATCCTGTGCATCTCTGCTGATGTCTAAACTAACAGCTGATGCATCCAGAATCTCACGTTCTAGCGTTCACGTTAAGTGCTAATTTTCTGCCCGTTCTTCCGGCCGCGATACATGAGCTGCTCCTCTGGGTGTTTGGAGAGCAGATGCATCTTACGGTGACATTTCATTGTTTCCTCCCAAACACAGAGATGACCGCTGGGGTTGCAACGTGATGCACAGAGTGTCCTGTACAAGGATACGCCGCTCTCAAAGTTAATTTATTCCCACAGAGGAGATTTAACTGATCTAAAAATAGCAGAAATATGATCTCTACAAATTGGAAAATCAGTGCATCATCGTATTTACGACACGTTTATCTTCTTTGTTGTCTAGGTTACCTTTTTATACAACACTCTGCCTGAAATGGATTCCCTCTTTGACTGCTTTAATGAAGTTTCTTTGAATGATGCTCTTGAATTTGAACTCATTAAGTTAGAATATCATTAGCATACATTACCGGTGTTCTCTCTGATGTACAAATCTCTCAGACTCAGGTAACTCTGATAATATCTACCGGCAACTTGACAAACAAAATGGAATAAATACATCTTTAACTCACGACGGCATTACAGCTGACGCTAAAAACTGATTAACCGCGACACGGAAAGTTCCAGAATGAATTAAAATTGTGACATTTCAGCTGTTAAGCACTGATGAAGAGTTCGCTGAGGAAATTAGCATACAATTATTAGCATCCTGAGGGGGAAGATGACATCATTGTTCAGCTAAGCCACCAGGCTAAGCAAACAACCTTTTCTGAATAACACACCTAGTCTGTGCAAACACTTGGTTCTGGACTCTGCTCACACGCTGCTCTCCTCAATAATCTCTCTCAGCTCCTAAACCTTCGTCTGTTCAGGACTGTCCTTGGACCTCGATAACAAACCGCTGCTCCACCCCGACTCTACATCCCAGAAGACAAACAAACAACGCCTCCTTGCACAAATCCTTTGGCCCGGGCCTGGCATGCATGCTGACTGAGAGTCGTGCATGGTTTTCCATCTTACCCTTGCGTTTGTAGAACCACAGCATACAGCTTCGGAACACAGACATGGGAGAGGGCATGGAGGTGGTGAGAGGGGCCGGGGGCCCATGGGCTGTGGCTACTGACCCTCAAAGGAGGAGGTGGAACAGGGGGTGAAGTGTGCGGGGAGGTTTGGTGGTGGCAAAACGGACACAAATGGACAAATGGGAGGACAGAGATGAAGGAAAGTTAGAGGTTAGTTAAAGACCTGGCCGAGGGATAGAATAAAAAAGGGAGTCTGCGGTGGAGTGGACGACTCCCTGTCAAAAAGGGCTGACAGGACGGGAGGGGGGCGATGCTGGAGCTGGGAGCCAATCCTGTCCCTATGGAGTCACTGGTTGTCAGATACCAAGCGGCGACGGCAGCAGTGGTGCAGCGAAGGGAGAACAGCAGCAGCCAGAAGAGACCTGAGCTCAGCTTCTCAGCTTCCCAGCTTCCAGCTCAGCAGTATTCCCTTATTACTCCCAGAGGCTCAACTGCAGAGACACATGAGCAGCAATCTTCCTCTTCAGCCTCAGTCAGGAGGGGGAAAAAAAAAAGTCTTACTTGCTTCTTCTGTTCCAGAGGAATCGGTTTAGCTTGCAGTGAAACAAATCTTGTTTATCTACAGGAATATGTGTCAGTCCAACTTGGCAGAGCTTCCGCGGAAAAAGGCATGAACGGCTCAGATGCGTGCGGCACACTTTGACATTGTGTAGATGCCTGCGTGGTGCATGAGTTTCCTGGCATTAGAGCAAACCAATCCAAGTCTTTAAAAGGCGGGAGGAGGGGGTGAGGGAGCGAGAGAGCGAATGAACAGAAAGGGACGGATGCAAAGGAGATCAGAGAGGACAGGGAGGGCAGCGAGAGGACGGACGAGGGAGACGGCTCACCTTGGAAGTGGAAAGTCTTCTGGTCCACAGTGATGGTGAATGTGCTGTCGTCCTCGTCATCGATGCCGATCACAGCTCCCTGTTCAAACAGAGCGAGAACAGCATGCAGTCAGACAGCGGGACACGTCATACTCCACTTTCCATTTCTATCCCTGTGCCCTCCACACATCCCAACAGCCCTCTAACATCCTTTATAAATCACCCTCTGCCCACTCGATCCCCTCCAAAACCTCCTCTTGCCTCATTGTCTCTTTCCCACAATCAGCCTGCGCTTTCCTGTCGCTGTCGAACACATACGAGTGCAGCCTTTTGGAACATGGGAGAGACGAAGGGAGGGGAAGAGGTGGGATTTGGGAGAGGGAAGGAGGAGAGAGGCAGGGAAGGAGGAGAGAGGCAGACACCAGGGACCGGCAGCAGAGAGAACTGCAGAGAAACGGCCTGCTGGCTAGCTGGGGCATTAGCTCCTAGCAACAGAAACGGGGTGTGTGACTCAGAGCTTTCTGAGACGACAAACCTGCAAATAACAGCAACTACAAGAGGTGGAAAAATATCACTGACAGCTGGAAAATATTTTGTAGTCCTGCACAGTAGTTCTCTATAAATAAAATTAAAAAAAAACTGACTGCAACTCTTTGCTACATTCGGATTAAATTCAATCAAACCATAAAGATGATTTAATTCTATTTTCTTCAGTTTTTGAAATAGATTTTGATATTTGCATCACACACACGGTCTCTGAAAGTCTACCGAGTCTCAACCCAGACCTCAAAGAAACACCAGCAAGAGGTCTGTTACATGCATCTTGTGATATGTTGTAGCAATGAGAGTCAATAAATTAGAGCCACCCGAGATAACTTTTCTGGAAAGTCCCCGATTAGTGTTTTTCTCAGCTGCCTGAAATCAACATTTCTACACAGCATGTAAAATCAGGACTGAAAATAAACCAATATAATGATAACTTTTAACTATGGAAATAATACAGTGAATTTCACAAGTGTGGAGGGAAAAACAAGCCTATTAGATTTTAACATTGAATGCATACATATGGGTCTAAATGTAAAAAAAGGACTACAAATTCTCTCTCTATAAAAACAGCTCATGAATGTACTTTATGATGGGGATGCATTATACTGTATTATCTGAGTTTAAGTAATTTTCTGCAATATATTAATCCTCTGACCTGCCAAAGTTATATCATTTATCAGCACCAGAAACTGTAGATATCAGAAAATTTCATCATATTTACACATTTCTAGCCCATGTAATCTATAAAATATCCTTTCTTTTGCCCATTTTTAGTCAAATTTAACCTTAAAATTCTCATATTTCTTCAGAATCACTTCATTCTGCATTTCTAATTCAAAAATTTGCCTGAAATTAAATGTTAGGATCAACTAAACTCCGCAAAAAGCAACAAACTCTGCACTCCTCTGTGAAAACTGTGAAGCCATTGGTGACTCGGCTGCAACCAACAGTGACTTGACAAAAATTCTGTGAAACTTCAGCTGAACTGCAGGCTGTGTTTATACAGAGAGGAGAAATGTGTCGAAACAAGTTAAACATGTAAGATATGTGTATGTATGTAAAATATCTATGGCATGTAGAGTAATAATTTATCCAGCATTGGCAAAGAAAATGCCCAGAAACTGCTTAATGTTCTCTGTTTATCGTTTTATTATGTCAGAGAATAGTGTTTATTTCCATTAAATTCTCTTTATAGTAAACGATGGAATTGGCTCATTTTTGTTAGCTCTGTTTTGATGAAAACTCCGTCAGGTGCAAATCAGAATTATGTGACTCAGTTAAAAACAAGTATATCAGTACATTAAAGGATATGGTTTCACTGTTTATTTCAGACAAGACTGAGCATGCCTGGTTTAGCAGGAGCACAGATGCAGCCTGTCGGAAAAACACTGTGAAAAAGCGAAAACAACACAAGTCAGATCAGTGTTTGGTACATAATATGATGTAGGGGTCAGAGTTTGGTTTTAAAAACAATGACAGACTTCTACAAAGTTACATATTCTTTCTTAGGCTTAAAATCTGAAAGAAAAACACTGTTTGCATGTTTAATTATACATTTTTAAATGTATAGGGATTCACTGTTGATCAGTGTCCATGCAAGTGTAATGGAAGTGAATACTTTTAATAGCTGGTGCAATTTATTTTGAATTATTTAATCCCAATAAACTAGGACTGCAACATATTGTTATTTCAACTGTCAAATAATCTTGTGATTATTTTCTTGGATAATCAATTAGTAATTTGGTCGAAAAATGTCAGAAAATGGTAAAAAAGTAACTGTCACATACCCAGACTAACTATTGGGCTAACTGTCATGCCAACCGTCACATAGTCAGGCTAACTATTGGGCTAATTGTCATGCTAACTGTCACATAGTCAGGCTAACTGTTGGGCTAACTGTCATGCTAACTGTCACATAGTCAGTCTAACTGTCCTGCTAAATGTTAAATAGTCAGGCTAACTGTTGGGATAACTGTCATGCTAACTGTCACATAGTCAGACTAACTGTCACATAGACTGGCTAATTGTCATGCTAACTGTCAGGCTAACTGCCATGGTAACTGTCAGATTGTCAGGCTGACTGTCATGCTAACTGTCAGGCTAACTGTCATGCTAGGTGTCAGATAGTCAGGCTAAATGTCACATAGTCAGGCTAGCTGTGATGCTAACTGTCAGGCTAGCAGTCGCATAGTCAGGCCAACTGTCCTAAAAAGTCTTGTTCTGACCACCACCCAAAAATATTAAATTTATTGTCACAGAGGAGGAAAGAAACTAGAAAATATTCACATTTAAGAAGCTGGACTCTGAGAATTTTGAGTTTCTGATTAATTTACTAGTTGAGAATAAGTCAAATAATTGTATAACTGTTGCAGCTCTATGGTAAACTGTATGAATTGATCCAGCCTAAATCCTAAACTGAAACCTCTGTCCTGTAACCACACGTGCATTTATAACACCGGATCCTCTTTTCAGGTAGTTTCAGGTGATACTTCCTCCCTTCAGTGAGAACTGAGACATCATATTCAGGACATAAAAACTGGCCTTATTCAATACAGCTTCTGTTGAATATCATGAGAAACTTCACCTCCTTGATTTCTCAATCGACTACCTGACAAACACCCAGAGAGACATTCGATAAGTGGCTCTAGCTGTGCAGGCTCTGGCACTAAAATGATGCTGGAGGCTCTAAGAGTTCACTTCACCTTTTCAGAAAAAGTTCACATTTACATTAAAGATGTGAATCAGGAACATAACCAGGTTTCACACATGAAGCGGAAACAGAGACGACGTCAGGCTTTGCAGCAGCTGACGGGTTTGGACAACCGTTTTAATCTTTCATCGGCTACAGAAGATGTTCTTTTGTTTACTACAACCTCATGCATATTAACAAGCTCCACTCTGGTCTCAGACGAGCTCTCTGATATGCAAAGTTGACATCAGAGGCTTTAATCACAGTCATGTTAGGATGGACAGAAAACACACAGGACAAAGACAGACAAGCTGATTTTTGCACACAGCTGCATCATTCCATGAAAAATCAAACAGCTCCTCCCGACCGACTCAGAATCAGCTGGTCTTTTATGTACAGTAACTTTAGCACATTTAATGAAGCCATGCAGAATTTTACCTTCACGCTATAAATATTTTCTGAGTTACAGGCCCCTGAAGAGCACATGGAGTGGTTGAAATGTTGTGCTTTTAAATGAAATAGAAATAGATACATTTTTATTTTCGGAACTGAATAATACCTTTGAGTTCTATTAAGAAGCAAAACCAAATCCAGTTTACATCCACTCCAGGTGTCACAATCTGAAGCCAAAGTCTTGTTTTTCTCAGAGTAATAGAAATGGTGAGATGACTTTTAAATTTTACCCAAAATGCACTTTTTAAAGTCTTTTTCCTGTGAATTATCAGAAAACAGAAATACATCTAGGGTACCAATGATTGTTTCTATGACTAAACATAAGAGACATTAAACTGCTGCAGTTTTGATACTGAAACTACAATATATCCCATAATAATTGTGTTCAATCACGCAAAACAAAAACAAGATTTAGTCTTTGGATTGTGATAGCTAAATTTGGATGTTTCATGACTATCTTTTGCACTTAGAAAGTTATGCTGGAAAAAGTTAATCAAAAAGCACAAAATTTCCACCCATCTCTATGTATTTCAAGGGCCTGTAACTCCATTGCTGACTGATTATCTACCAGATCGTTGATCAGAAAGATATCAGATTTTCTCAAAACCTCAAAGTAAACCTGACCACAACAACATGCAGACTCACCTCACAACGAAGGAGACACAAATGTTTACAGCTCAAGTCTAAGCATATATTCCTACCTTTCAAGTTTGACCTTCTGTCCGCTTCTCTCTGGACAAACACACTGGCCTACTTTTCACGAAATGAAAGCTTATACTTTCAGTACAGACACCTGAAAAGCCAACCTTCCTCTCCTTATATGAAGATGTAAAACCATTCACTGTAGTTCGGCTGCCATCTAGTGGACATGACTCAACACTGAAACACACTGTAAGAGCAAAATACTGCACTAAAATGAACCTGTTGGAATACAATATTTGTCTGCAGCAGGAACATAGCACTACTAATTTTAATGGGTTGTTCTACTTAAAATGCAACTTTCTGTCCAAATATTTCTAGTTTAAAAGGTTTATTTCCACCAAGAAAAACTACTTTTTGCTAATGTACTTATAGATTTACAGGTTTATTCCACCCAAATCGTACTTACTAACAAATTATGTGTTTAAAGGTTTATTCCAACCAAAATACTACTTTTTGTCCAAATACTCATAGTTTTAAAGGTGTACTTCTACCCAAACTAAATTACTAAACTTTAAACATCAACGCTGTGATATGAATTAAGGATTATCCTGTCGTATACCACTTTCTGTCCAAGTACTTGTAGTTTTAAAGGTTTATTCTACCCAAACAGTACTTTTTAACAAATAGGTTATGGGCTTCAAGGTTTATTCCACCCAAAATACTACTTTCTATTCAAATACTTAGAGTTTTAAAGGTTTATTCTACCCAAACAGTACTTTTTAACAAATAGGTTATGGGCTTCAAGGTTTATTCCACCCAAAATACTACTTTCTATTCAAATACTTAGAGTTTTAAAGGTTTATTCTACCCAAATACTACTATTCAACTATCAAGTTATGGATTTAAAAGGTTACTGGACCCAAGACACTATTTTTTCTTGTAATACTCACAGTTTTAAAGGTGTATTTCCACCCAAACTATCATCATCCTCATTGCTGATGTAACGACAAGCTTCCGCACTATTGTGTTAAAAAGGAATTATCTTATCGTGTACTACTTCCTGTCCAAGTAGTTCTAGTTTTACAAAGGTTCCACCCAAATGGTGCCTTCTAGCAAAGAAATTATGAGTTTATTGTATCCAAAATACTATGCTCTGTTTATGTACTTTTACTTTGTATTTGAGTACTTCTAGTTTCAAAGGTTTATTCCACCCAAAATACTATTTTTTGTCCAAATACTCATATTTTTAATGGTGTACTTCTACCCAAACTAAACTACTAAACTTTAAACATCAATGCTGTGATATGAATTAAGGATTATCCTGTCGTATACCACTTTCTGTCCAAGTACTTGTAGTTTTAAAAGTTTATTCTACCCAAACAGTACTTTTTAACAAACAGGTTATGGGCTGAAAAATTTATTCCACTCAAAATACCACTAATACTAATACTTCCAGTTTTAAAGGTGTATTTCTACCCAAACTACTATCCCCATTGCTGCTGTAACACTACTAATTACAAAGCTGGGGTATTAAGAAAAGATTATCTTATACTACGTTCTGTCCAAATACTTCAAGTTTTAAGGTTTATTACACCCAAAATACTACCTTTGTCCAAAAATGCATCGTGTGAAAAGTGCATTTCTACCCAAAATACTTTATTCTGTTCATGTGCTTACAGTTTTAAAGGTTTGTTCCACCTAAAATGCTACTTTCTGTTCATGTCCTTACAGTTTTAAAGGTTTATTCTGCCCAAAACGTTCTGTTCAAGTACTTATAGTTTGAAAGTTTCATCCACCCCAAAATACTACTTCCTGGTCGTGTACCTACAGTTTTAAAGGTTTATTCCAACCAAGACACAACTTTATCTTCAAATACTTATAGCTTTAAGGTTTATTCCACCTAAAATACTACTTTCTGTTCAAGCACTTATAGTTACAAAGGTTTATTTCACCCAAAATACTACCTTTGTCCAAAAATACACTGTTTGAAAGGTGCAGTTCCACCCAAAATACTTCTTTCTATCCATGTGCTTATAGTTTTAAAGGTTTATTCCACCCAAATGATACTTTCTAAGTCACAAGTTATAGGTTTAAAGGTTTATCCCACCTAAAACTGTGTATAGTTCTTTGTCTGCCAGTGTCTGGGCTAGAACAGCGAGTTCTCCTTTGGAGTAAACAAGTGTTCACCATGTTACCTGGCCTGAAAAATGAGTTAATGAAAAATACGGGTGCCAGAAATGCGGTCCTACGACTACAATCATAAGCACGCCGCCTCATCTACTTCAGACTAAACCGACTCTGACAATCAGGCTGTGGATACTGCCGCAGGAAAAGTACTGAAACCTGTTGAAGTAGGCCACCAAATCAGGCAATTAGCACAGTTAAAATCCTCCTGCATGAGGCCCATTAAATCCGTCTCCCTGGCAGTTCAGATGAAACCTGTTCGGAGCTGAGCGTAGTCTCACAGACTGCACTGTCAAAGCAAATCTTGTCTCATGTCAGACATATTCTTCCAAACACTCGGCGAAGCAGAATAGCAGGGAGGCAGAGCGTTCGTTTAATTTGCTGTCAGGAATAAGATGGTTGGAGAATCTTACCCTGAGTCGCACGCAGCCTCTTCTGGATCCTCGCATCATCTTGTCCTTTGACTGTAAATGAAAACAAAAAGCAGGGATTAATACAGGCAGGAAGCAGAATGAGGTGCAGGGTAAAGACTCTCAATAAACATATGAAAAGCGCCTGTGTAAATAATAACTCTGGCTCACTTTGATATGACAGAGACTTTGGTGATGATATTAGCATTGACTGGAGTTTTTCTGTCAAAAAGTCAGCTGTGAAAAAGGCTTTTAATTCACCATACACGTCTGGAGCATCAAGTTATTCTGGTTAATTCAGGAACATCTTATGTTAATCAGTATGTAGAGATCATAACTGGCCAACTCTACATTTTATCCATGGCAACTATATTCAACTCCAGTTTCTGTTTTGCACAACAGTCAAAACTTAAAGCTCTTCTCTCTAAACTTGTGTTCTGTATTGGAGTGTTACACAACTATGAAAAATTACTTAAGGAAGCAGAACATTTGTCCTAAAATCATACACTGGATGGTGGCAAAGAAGGTGACTGCTTCACTTGATAGTCTGAGACAAGCTTTGGTTTAATTAGTTCTTAATCTATAATTTATTTCTAAAACTTAATGCATTGAAATTAAAGCAGTTGTCCTCCTTTAATATCTTGATTGAAAACAATTTGAAACATACATCAGATTAAGATTAATTAATAATTTTCAGATGATTTATTTATTTGCTTTATCACGTCTCAGCAGTGAGCAATCTGAAATTAAGAAGCAATTATTTGTCTGAGCAACAGTCCAGAGTTCAAATACATTATTGTAAGTTTAATACACCAGCAAAGAAAAGCAGTGAATGCTCACATTCATCAAGCAAATGCTGGAGTTTTGGCTTTTCACATGACTCAAATGACTAATCAGTTATCAATGCACTGATAAAGTTGTTGTTTAAGCTCTAAATCCAGACAGTTTCATTCCACTTTGACATGATATTTTTCACTTAATAGACTCAGGACTTAAACTCTCTCCGACTCAATTCAAAATCTTATCACATGGTTGCATGTAAATATGTAATTAAACTTTCATTGGCCTGAAATGTACAGAAATGGCTGAATTATTCTCACCTCAACAACATCACAGTGATTACTTTCATGCAGCGATCAAACATTACATCATTAATTACACGTAAAATTCCTTTAACAGGAGTAAAGGTGGGGAGAATTAGCGACAAATTGCATATTCAGCATCAAAACTAAATGTATTCTTTACAGAATGGCTTCTGTCAGGGTTTTATGAATATATCAATACATAAGCAGCACTAAACTTTATTTTAACAACATAATAAATCTATTTTCATTGCATTCTGACACCTCAACGCCACGTCTCGACTATTAAAGTGACTTGCTTTATGAATTAATCTAAGAAAATCCTCCTTCACTGAGGGATCGGACTCGTGTGTCTTTATCCGTTAAGATAATGAAGTGACTAGAAACCCAGAGCTGTGCTGACCATGTAACATTTAAATAAGATTAATGAAGGCTTTGATCGCCTGTCAGCTCTTAGTTATCTTAGTTTATCTCTACAGCTAATACAGAGACATTACAACACTCTTTTTCATGACCTGCAGGATTGAAATGTTCTACTATCTCCATCCAAACTCAGCTGCAGGTGGCAAAGTCTCTGCACTGCCTACATGTCTGCTGTGACTTTAAGAACCTTTAATAAAGCTCTATAAAACTGATTATTTATCACATTTGTTTTGGTCCTATACAACTTTAAAATCTTCCAGTTGTGGCCTTTTAATTAGGCGTAAAATGTTAAAACAAAACCCACAGTGAGGCTTCCTTTTCTTATTATGTTCTCTGGAGCAGCTTTCCTGAAGACCTGACGGCAGCAGAGAGTGGGGATATTTTTAAAAAAGCAAACTCAACACCTACTTTTTTTAGTCTGGCTGCTAAAATTACAAACATCTCACCTCACCTGAAATCACCACTCCTAAAGTCTGCACTGCATTCTGCTAAACACACCCAGTAGCTATAAAACCTCGCCCTGTCAGGCTGCAGCACACGTTTCCCTCCAAACCACTGCACCGAAAAGGAAACCACTGCAAGTTAAAAAAAACAAACCTTCTAACCCACCTTTGTTATTTTATTAGGTTAATATGTCACAGCGGTGGGTGTATCACAGTTGTTTTGGACATCTTATATTTGTATTGTGATTAATACTTTCAGGTAAGGGCACGGATGCATTAATGAAGTAAGCTCAAGTACCATCAGCCTGTTTTACTTTCATCACGAAACAATTTGTCGGTGCAGACATTTTGATTTATTTTGTCTTTTAGTATTTGTTTTTTATTTCATGCCGAGAAATAAAACACTCTTCCATCCATCATCATCTGCACCAAATAAATTGTGGGACAACATTCTGGATCCAATGTCTTTCATTTAGTCTTTTAAATAAATGTAATTATTATTTTATTATTATTTTATTTACTAATGTCAGTATTTATTCCTCAGTGCCTCAGCTACTGTTCTGGTTGAGTCATTCTTTTATAATATATTGTTCAAGGAGGTGTGGGGCATTAATCATCTATTGTTTCCTGATTGTTACTTTTGTCCTGTACATCACTATTACATTACAATTACAAAAGTCAGATTTTTTTTACAGGTCGTTTCACTAACTGTAGCACTGACGGTTTATTTTGGAAATTGAACAAACATTTAAAGCAACAGCTGTGAGACAAAATGCTTTCCATCATTGCAAATTAACCTGCTAAGTTCAAATATTGAGGTTAGGACTTGAGATTAACCTCAGTAGTTTTGAAATAAAGTTATGATCCAACAAATCAGAGGAGTATCTGGGTTCATTTGAGCAAACTCTGTTTATATTTTTATGGCTATGTGTATTATTTTGTGATTGATGCGACTAATGATTAACCAGACAAATAAAAATACGATAAGCCACTGGTATTTATATAGCAAATTTAAAGCAACAGTTGTTGAGACAACATGCTTTCGAGCAGGAAATTAAGATTATAACTGAACCTGATGAGTGTAAATATGAAGATGAAAACCCTGCAGTGTCATTAATTAAGGAGATAAACCTGACTAATTAAGAACTATACAAGAAACCGCAACAAATCCAAGGATTCCATGTATTCCCTTTATGTGTATTTTTTGGCATTTTATATATTTGGTTGTTTTATTTTACATTATTTTGCTTCTGCATATATATAAGTGAAAAAAAAACACCTATAATTTCTAATCAGTACCATTCTTAACTATTATATGTGACAAAAAAGCAGTAAAATGTCACATTTAAGGTACTGAAATGTGAGATTAATTGCCGTTTTTTCCTAAAACATTACTGAAATCGAGTTGATCTATGTAGCTACCATTAACTCACTTTAAATACAACGAATCCCTGCATTTCCAATTAGCAAACTTTGTCTTTTATGTGTTTTTATTTATCATTTTATATATTGTTCTATATTTATATTACTTTATTGTGCTCATATGTTAGAGAAAAATACACCTTTATGATTTCTCACTCCTAATTTACATATGAGACAAAGAAAAGCAGGTAACTGTCACATTTGGGGAACTAAAATGATATTTTTCTTAACATATGACTGAATTTGAGTTCATTTCAGTGGCGAATATTAACTTTAAGAAATCACAAAATACCCTGGACCCTCCATGAGCAAATTTTACTTTTTTATTTGTATTTCTAAGTGTATTTCGGATTATTGTAAATGCTAATCACAGCACAGTGAATTCGTTGCTATGAGACTGAGGTAAAATCCAACGAGCGACGGCTGTCTCCTCCCGCGGTGTCTTGTTAGCGGTTTGCCTACAAAACCGCAGCGAATTAGACAGTTTTTTAACGACAGAAGACAAATATCGTCTCAGAAACTCATATTCAAGCACATTTCTCTGTTTGTATAAACTGTAAACTCCTCACAACAATGTTTCGACCAGTAATTCTCCTAGCTAGCTAGCAACATTAGCTGAAGTGAGGAGAAGATGCTGCCGCCCCATTGGTCAGTTGGTGTTGAGGAGCAGTTCTGATTGGCTAAGACGCGAATCCGTCGGCGCAGAGACCCGCCCCCCGGAGCCAGCTGAGCCTCCTGACAAACACAGGCCGCTGCCCCACTTCTGTGTGACAAGCAGTGGCTTCTCCCGCACTCTGACCCGCTCACCGGACCGCTGGAAGGCTTACGGACCGGCGGGAGGAACCTACCGTGTAGTAGGACAGCAGGCCCGCGTTGTAGTCCAGGACGAACCAGCGGTACTGCCAGCCTTTCATGACGTTAGTCCACTTGCTGAGCGGCCCTTCCATGATGGACGCCATCTTTACACCAGGCTCCGGCTGGGAGGAGTCGGATATGGTGCGGATGGCGTCACCGGCACGAGACGAGGATGACGAGGATGAAGAGGATGAAGAGGATGAAGATGATGAAGATGATAGCACAAACTTTAGGATAAGTTTTGGAATAATACACAAAAACCTTCATTACAGGCAACAAGTAGCAGCAACAAAATGCACATCAGCACATCCAATATTTATACTATCATTTATCCCTGTATTTATATTTACATTTATCCATATTTTTAGTTTTTTTTTAAATAAAGCTGTTTTTTCCTGTTTATATTGTCTATAACTTATTTTATTCTCATTCTTAGCATCTTTATACCATTCATGCTGTTCATTCAATTAATACTGTATCGTTCTGATTACAGAGCTGATAAAAAGTATAAAAGGTTTCTGCCACCATCGTGCTTCACATTATGATGCTGCCACCAAAATTATTTGTTCTATTTGTATGAAAAGTGCTGAACAAATAATGTCTTCGTGACTTTATTCATTTTCTAGAGCTGAATAAGTCAAATAACTGAAATGTCAGCTAGCAGCAGATTTGATTAGCAACTGTATGTTATTTATTAAAGCAAGAAATGAAAAAATACAGTAAAGTTTGATTGCAAAAGGTTTATTTTCTTCGAAATTAAATATGTTTTTGGTGTGAGATCATCTGTTTGGTAAAAATGCTATTGAAATAAGTCAGTTTCTTCTATTTTCAGACACTTTCTAGACCAAAAAAATGCATCATTGACTGAGATAATGCATTATTTGAAATGTTTTGTCAAATCGTGCCTTATTAGTGTTTCTAACTGTGAAACTTAAGGGTTTTGGCTCAGTTGAACATCAATAAACTATCTGATTCCTCCAGTACTTGGCTAAAAACACTGTACAGACATGTCTCTGATTTTTTAAAACTGAAATCAATATTTCTGCAAGACTCTCACATTCTATCAGATGTAGGCAGACGGACGATGAGAAACAAACCAGTATTCATCAATATCTTTATTATTTACAATAGGCTTAACACTGATAAGCAGAACTTCACAGTAATATAACGTGAGCTTTAAATAAAAAAAAACAAAAACACAAAATATATATTTTGTACAATAAAAAAGTTAATGTTAACATCTGCCATTTTTTCATCCCTGTTTAGATTCACATATTCCATTACGGTGTGTGTGTCTGTATGTGTGTGTCGGTTTTACATTGCACTCATACGACTGAAGAAGTGGCCTTTGGCTTAATGACGTTCTCCAGAGCTGTTCTCCAAAAACAGGGAGACACGAGAACATAGAACGGACATAAATGCAGGAAACACAAATAAAGACAATGGGAAAGACTGATAATGAGAATGAGAGAAGAAATTCGTGGTCAGTTCAAATGTTGAACAGCATCGGTCTAGAAATCAGATTCAAGGGAAAAAATAAAGTCACTATTGGTGGCAAATTGCTGATTGACTATGTTCAATTTCTTTAAAAAACAAAACAAAAACAAAAAACAGTTCAGGCAAGAAATGTGTTTTTCTTTTAGTGTTCGATAAGGCTTCTGAGTAAATTTGCTCCACAGAGATGCAATAAAAATCAACAAACAGGTAAAGGCCAGACTGGTGCAAGTTAATTAAAAAAAAATCTTTGACTAAACTTTCAATGTGATCAGATTTTGAGGCAAAAAAAGCAGCTTGGGTTTAGTGCAGCAAGACTTATGTGTGGTTTAGGGACGCATGATGACATCTGCACGATAAAAAGTTACAGAAGATGTTGCCTGTCAGGTTAAAAATTCACAATTTAGTCTGAAAATATTGCATGAAAATAAATATGGCAGGTTTGATAACTAGGTAGTGTGGCAGGTAGGTAGGTAATAAAATGTTAATTCCACTTCAAGAGGAACTGCAATTAACTGAAAAATAAAATGTGCATATATTGGTATTGACATCAGCCAAAAAGATCCTGGAAACGTCTGCAATAATCCGATATCGTGCATCCCTAATTTGCTTGCGTGGCTGCACTCACAGTGTTAAAACGCCACAAATAAACCACCTCAGTAACCGAGTTTTCAAATACTCCATTTTAATAGACAAAGTGCACCATTCGGCTTCAAGTTTGCATCTGACCGATAGCCTCCAAAATGACAAACGCACAACGTCATGGGAAAAAATGACAGCGAACTCACCAACGTTTTACTGACGAACGTTGGCAGGCTGTGATTTCTTGCAGTGATCGTGTTCCGTACATAAACCGCTTCACAAAAAGGCACCAAGAATCGTTAAAAAAAGAGAGATGGGGTGTTATTTGAAATGCACCGTGAACAGAAACTAAAAGTCTCAAAGCGTCCTGTTTGGCAACAAAAAAAGGCGAATTTATGCTGACACACAACATCAAGAAATGCTGATATAAAATGCACCACAAAAAAAATTACTAATTTCCCATCAAGTGTCATCATTAACAGGCGTTTTGAAAGCGATGCTGTCGTATTTATGTGTCAATGAACCGATGTGTCCGAGGCCTTATCCAGTGTACATAAAGATGAGAGCCGAAGCAAACAAACAAAACAACCGTGAGTTTGTGGACGTGTGTGTGCTGTACACAGTTTTTGTTTGTGCTCAAAAAACAGAGCAGCAATGTCTGGGGTTTTATTATTTTTAGTGTGATCAAAAATGAAAAAATACGGGCCAGTAATTGTTAAAAAAAATAACAATAAATAAAATGTATGGCACCTTAAGAGATGAAAGAGTCATGCAGAACATTCGACCGGGTTCAGAACGGAAGAATAATACATTCATAAAGCAGATATTCAGATCTGGGTGGAAGGGCTCTCTTCAGTCAAAAACATTGCTCTCTATGCTGTGACCACACATAAATCTTTATGTTTCCTGGATATGAAATAAATCAAATATTTACATAACTTTTTTTTCTCTCAAAATAGGTCTGTGCTTTAAAAAAAACAAACAAATAATTTAAAATTCAAGTTCATACATAGACATTCTAAAAAGCATTTTTCTTTTTTTTTTCTTTGAACCAAATAATGTACAAATGTGCTGAAGACATACTGCAGTTTTGTTGAGTTGAGAGATCAGTACTGTGTGATTAGCGTGAAGTAGGTCTCTTTTTGCAGTGTTCTTACGTTGAAGAATTTGAGGCACTGAGGCCACGACAAGGCTACAGGGAATCCAGCGCTGTCCGTACGCAGAAGGACACTTATAGAAATCCCGTCCCAGTTCTCCTGCTCATGCGCTACCCTGTGCTCTCCCTCCCCTCGCCAGTCTGCGCTCCGTCGTACAAGGAAGAAATGTAGTGTGCAACGACGACTGGACAGAAACATTGAAATGCTGTAGGGGGACCGTCGATGTCCCCCCTGTATTTACACTACCGCTCAAAGGCTCGGGGTCACTTAGAAATGTCCGTATTTTTGAAATAAAAGCGTTTTTTTGTTCAACGAAGATCATGTTAAATCAATCAGAAATGCAGGGGTGTGAAACATGCGGCCCGCGGGCCAAAACCGGCCCACCAGAGGGTCCAATCCGGTCCGACTTCGTAAAGTGTCAAAATAACAGAGAAGACGTTAACTGGAAATTGTAAATTTGTACTTTTTATAAATAATTTCGACACCATGACAAGTTGTTTAGATCAATAAGTAACATACTAGATTGTTCTTTTGTTGTTTTGTGTCTCGCTTTTGTAATATTTTGTTTTGTTTTTGTTGTCTATTGTCTGTTTTTTTGTCTGACTTTTGTTGCTTGTCTCATGTTTTTGTTGTTTTCTGTTTCCTTTTTGTCTCGCTTGCGTTGTTTGCCTATTGTCATTTTGTGTCTCGTTTGTCATGTCTTGTTTTTGTAATATTTTGTCTTGTTTTTGTTTTGTTTTTTTGACTGACTTGTTGCTTGTCTCATGTTTTGTTGTTTTGTCGTTTTTTTCATTGTGTTTCATTTTTGTTTCGCTTGCCTCATTTGTCAAATTTTTTGTTTTGTCTTGTTTTTGTCATTTTGTCTCATTTTTGTCTTTTTGTCTCACTTGTGTTGTTTGTCTATTTTTTGTCGTTTTGTGTCTCTTTAAGTCACATGCCTCATTTTTGTAATACTTTGTCTTGTTTTTGTTTTTTTTGACTGACTTGTTGCTTGTCTAATGTTTTGTCATTTTCTCGTTTTTGGCGTTTTGTCTCTCACTTTTGTAATATTTTGTCTTGGTTTTGTTGGTTTTTTTTGTCTGACTTTTGTCGATTTGATCATAAAATAAAATACTACATTGTTCAGTTCCAGATGGCTAAAAGTTTTGTTCCTTTGTAGACCGTCTGTGATCTGTAACCTGTAATGTGTAAATGATAAACTGAGGCATAAATTTGTTGAAATTGAACTTAATTTTCTTCAGAAAATTCAAGGCAATTCCTTAAACGTGAACATTTTCAGAATGTACTTTTTTGCACTAAAACAAAGGGAAAAATCTGGAGTTGTGGTTATTTATAGTTTGTTATGCTGTGGTTTTACTGGTCACTGGAGATCAAACTGGGCTGAACTAAAATGACACCCCTGGTCTAGACATGGTTAACGTGGTAAATGACTATTGTAGCTGGAAACAGCAGATTTTTAATGGAATATCTCCATAGGGGTACAGAGGAACATTTCCAGCAACCATCACTCCTGTGTTCTAATGCTACATTGTGTTAGCTAATGGTGTTGAAAGGCTCATTGATGATTAGAAAACCCTTGTGCAGTTATGTTAGCACATGGATAAAAGCGGGAGTTTTCAGGGAAAACATGGAATTGTCTGAGTGACCCCAAACTTTTGAACGGTAGAGTTTGTGGCACTGTGTTAATAAAGGTGTGAACATCGGTCACTGAAGCGAAGACAAACGCTGTGCACGATAAGACACCCCACATTCACTGGTTACGTTTCAGGATGGTGGGGCAACAAACACGACAGAAATCTGTTCCGATCTGAGAAGCCTGTATTTGGTATTACTGAAACTCGGCGTTTCGTTCGAGCTTATTTACACGCTTGTCAAAACTCTGAAAGTGATCCCTTCGCTCTTTTGTCAGCAGTCTCACCTGAGGTGGACATTTGGGAATGTCACCGTCGAAGCAGTTGATTATTCTCAAAAAGAAAAAAAAAAAAGGCTTTCATCCCAAGCAGTTTTGGGGAAATTTATAACTATCACATTTGTCCAACTACTGACAAATACTGTCTTAAATTAAAAATAGTAAGAAAAAAAAATACCATCTGCACACAAAATAAAAAATGTCAAATTGAGACCTCCAAACCTTAGACTGTTTCCAAGCCTTGACATTATTACATGGCTTTAAAAAAATGGCTTATGGTCACTCAGTTCCCCAGACGTGGAGCTAAAACACTGTGAAACGCCCCGTGGACGAGTCACATGTTTGTGAAACAATGCTTGAGTTAAAGTCGGTGAAAACATTTAGTTTTTTTTCGTGAGCCGGGGCACAACCACCATCATTCTTGACAGATAAACAGAGTGAGCTGGACCTACTCTCCCACTGGCTACACACAGCTGATAAAAGTCGACATTCAGTTAACAAAGAGGCCTTTTTATCGCGGCCCGATGGAGACTTATGGTGTGACATAAACCACATTTAGTTTGGTATAACATTTCTCAATATGTACAGTTTAGAGCAAAGTTAGTGTCCACACTGGCGTCTTATCAAACAGATTTCTGTAAACAATAAAAAGATTATATCTTATAGTGATTTCTATGAGGTACTGTAGAGATTCATCTCATGTCGTCCCCCAAAAAGCTGTCGATAGAACCAGAAATGTAAAAAAAAACAAAAAACAACGGAATATAAGCGATCTGTTGGGTAACCGGAGGTGACGTTTGATGTCGTCGCCATGGCTACCTCTGCACTACGTCACTAATCTCTTTAATACAGCTGTGCAGGTTGTCCAGTACAGTGTTGGACCCGCTCAGCCCAGAAGAGGAGGCCCTCAGCTCCTGCAGGCTGAGCTCCAGCTTCCCCACCGCCTCTCGAAAGGCGAATTTGTTCCTCATCTGAGGGATGCAGTCCACGTAACCTGAGCAGTAGTCTAGCAGCTGGTGGCCGGCGTCCAGCACCTGGCTGCTGGAGGGGCTGTCGGAGCTGGCGTGGAGGGCGCTGCTCAGGCACTCGGCGCACTCCAGCAGGGCCTCCCGGCTCACCCGGTCCAGGGGCACCCGCTCCACCTGCTGCCGGGTCCGCCGCAGCGCCACCTTGGAGGAGGAGGAGGAGGCAGGGGTGGTGGCTCCGTTGGCCATTTTGGTGGGAGTCGTGTTGGTAGAAGATGCAGGAGGCACTTGTGGTGGCGGCACTGACGGTCTGCCTGTCGAAGCTCCTCCTCCTCCTCCCGACGTCCGGGCCGACCTGTGACCTTTCAGCGTGTCTCCGTTCACCTCCACGGGCGCTCCTCCTCCTCCTCCGACCTGCTCCTCGCCGTCGCCGCTGTAGGAGTGCTGCAGGCCCCGCAGGGTGGGAGGAGGAGGAGGAGCGCACTTGGGTTTGACCAGCCGCGGCCTGTCCCGGTCCGCCTGGTGCTCAGACAGCAGCTTGAAGCGGTTCCCCTGAGAGTCCAGGCCGACCAGGTGCACGTCCGCCGGGCTGTGCTTCAGTGTGGGCGAGATCAGGACCGGGACTTTGTGGTTGTGGGTCGGCGCTCCGGCCGACGACACGCCGGAGGTCTTGGAGGGAGACGACCAGCTCTGCTGCCGCTCCAGCCCTCCGCCCTCCTCCCTGCCCTCCCCCACCTCTCCCCCGACCCCCGGCGCCCTCGCCCCCACGGCGGCCCCCCGGGGCAGCAGCTTGGCTTTGGGCCTTTCCCTGATCTGTGCGGTGCCCTCGTCCATCCTCCTCAGCAGGCTCTCGGAGTGCCGGGCGGCCCCGTTCTCCGGCTGGGAGGTGGTGGAGGCGGTCCTCTCCAGGGGGGGCTTCGCGCTGCGGTTCCGGGGTAAAGTCAGAGCCATGCGCTCCAGGTCCGGCAGCCCAGCGGACATGGAGGAGGTAGAATTAGACCTCGGGAAGGGTTTAGGTCCTCCGACTAGACTCCCACCGTCCTCTGAAGAGGCCGTCTTTCCTGTCCGTAGCCCCAGAGTCTTTTTGATGAGTCTGGGGGTGAAAAAACCCGCCAGACCCCCCCAGCTGCTGCCACTCGTCACCTGCGGCCCGATGCCAGAGGGCTTCTGTCCGAATGCGGCGCCACAACAGCGGGAATGTGCCTGGGTGGGTTCCCCGTGGGAGTGGGAAGGGGAGGCCGAGAAGCCCCCTAAACTGTCCGACTGGGGCAGGGGAGGAGGGGCGCTGAAGTCGGCCGTGGGCTCGTACTTCTTGTGGGGCTGGGTCTCCATCTCCCGGAAGGAGCTGCTCCTCTTGGGCGGCGTCGGAAGGTTCTGCTGGAGCTGAGAGGATGGCGACGAGGAGGAAGAGGACGACGATTTCTTCTTGATGAAGGAGCTGAAGAAGCCCGTCTTGCGGTCTCGTGTGAATGTGCCCATGTCCTGTGCGTCCTCCAGGAGGCTGCTGGGGGATTTATCCCGCGGCTGCTGCTTCCTGGGGAGAGCCGGAGAGCTGCTGGACCGGCCGTCGCCTCCGAGCAGCGTGGAAGCCCAGCCTGGAAGAAGAAGAGAGGAAGGGATTATAACAGAGGAGTCAAAATCATCTCGGTTCAAGTTCCACATTCAGCCCAGTTTGATGTCAAGTGAGCCAGACCAATAAAATCACAGCATAACAACCTATAAATAACCACAACTCCAAATCTTTCCTTTGTTTCAGTGCAAAAATGTCCACATTGAAGGAAACATTTGTTTACAAAACATCATGAACAAATTTCTTAGGAAAAACAGCTTCAATTTCAGCAACATTCAGCCTCAGTTTATCATTTCCACATTACAACCAACAAGAATCAGACAAAATATTACAAAAATGAGACACAAAAGAACAGTGAACAATCTAGTATTTTACTTTCTGATCAAAGCAACTTGTAATGGTCTAGAAATTATTTTACATTTATAGTTTTACTAATTTACAATCTGCAGTTAATGTCTTCTCTGGAATTTTTACACTTTACAAAGTGGGCCGGATTTGACCCTCTGGAGGGCCGGTTTTGGCCCGCAGGCCGCATGTTTGACACCCCTAGATTATAATCATCCAAATCAGCAGGAACACATCTGTCTTTTTTTCATAGACTGCTTAGTATCTAACAAGAAACAGGTCAATGAAAAATCTGTTAGTGGTTATTTAGTCTCTAAATATATTCCTCTATACATTAATGTCAGCTGTGTCTTGTTGTAAATGAGCAATATGGTTTATTCCTTCTCTTACTAAGAGCTGTTCTCTCCTCCTCTGGGACTCATGAGCAAGAAAAAGGCATTTCAGGAAGGTGAGAGTGGAAAGTTTGAGTCCACACCACTCACAACAATACAATGATTTACAAGTTGCTCATGTGAAACACAAATAAAAACAGATTGAATTGCTCAAAGATGAAGATATTTCCACTTTTTTTGAGCTTTAAATCTGAATTGTTAGCTTCACACGAACAATAAACTCCCAACATCCCCCACACTGTTCTCTCTGTTCCTCAATATGATGAGCGTTTGAATGTAAAAACATAAAAACAGGAAATGTTTCGACATAAGTACGATGATTCAGACGGTGCATTCAGTGTCTGTGAGTTTGTTATTTTCTTATGTGGACTTTCATAGACACAGTGGTGAAAGAACTTTTTAAACTAGTGTGTTTTGTGCTTCTGGACTTTGTTTCTGCATGTTTGCAGCATCACGTTTATTCCATTTATAAATTCATAAACACTAGTTTTGCTTTTATTGGTGAATACTGGAGCAAACCATCTGCCACAGAAAAAAGCAGACAAAGACAAACAAAAGACAATTTATACACCAGGTAAACCAAACACAAACACATAAATAATCAATAACTTAAGACAAATACACAATATTATGTACATTTAATAACAGGGTTAGCATGTATTAACTAGAATATGGGATTAATATTGATGCAACAAACAGGACAAAATGAGGATTATATATACAACACGTGTCACAGTCGAGAAGTAATGGTTTAACTGGAGATGTAGATCAGAAAATACTCTTGGGAGTGTGTGAGGCATCATTGCAGTAATAAATGGATCACATTATTTATATATTAGGTCATTATGGATGGCTGAAATGATATTTAAAATGGTTTAGATGCTAAAATCCGTTAACATTAATGCTAGAATCTTGTGTTTTACAGTAAGAAAGTGACTAAAAATGTGAAAAAAGGTTGGCTGACATGACAAAGACTGACTAAATCTGGTAAAAGCTGCAGTTTAAGATGTATTTTGGGGTAAATTAAGGACAAGGGATGTCATATTTAATGTAAATGCAACGTTTCTTTCTGTCCATCCTCCTCCAGCACCACATGATGACGGTAAAGATGGCACACACTTCAGAATTTCTAGAACCCTTTTATTGTTGAGCATTTTAATTCTTGTGGAGTACATCTTCACTGCGTGTTCGAATTGATCTTTTTTTGTTCTATTGTTGTTTTGTGTGGCTTCTAATTTGTTGTCAGACATTTCATAGACGAACTTTAAAAATTAAATACACTATCGTTAAAAAGTTTGGGGTCACCCAGACAGTTTCATGTTGATATTTCATTAAAAATCAGCCGTTTCCAGCTCGAATAGTCATTTACCACATTAACACTGTCTAGACTGCATTTCTGATTCATTTAGTGCTATTTTCATTGGAAAAAAAATGCTTTTCTTTCAAAAATAAGGACATTTCTAAGTGACCCCAAGCTTTTGAATAGTCGTGAATGTTTTAAATAAAATTCTTATTTTAGTTGGTTAACCCTCCTGTTGTCCTCATTTACAGACACCAAAAAATGTTGTTTCCTTGTCTGAAAAAAATCCCCAAAAATCTGCAAAAAATTCCCCAAATTTCTGAAAATTTGCAGAACCTTCAGGAAGAAAATTCCAATAATTCCTTTAAACTTTCCCTTAAAAGTTTGATTTTAAGAAAAGTCTCCCAAATTTGGCAAGAAAATTCTTTTAAAATTTTTCAAAAAATGAGTAAAAATCTTCCAAAAAAAATCCTAAAAATATCTAAAGTGATTCCATATATATCAGTTAAACTTCTAATATATTCTTTAAGAATATAAAAAAAATCAACCAAAATCCAGCAAATTTTTTTGTGAATGTTATTAAGAAACATTTTTAATGTTTCTTTTTTTCCACCAAAAAATGTGGACATCAGAAGTTTCACTGTGAAAATAATTTTTTTCCCACATTTTCAACCTTTAAAACGGGTCAGTTTTGACCCGCAGGACGACACCAGGGTTAACGTGCGTGGACGTTTTCAGGGCTGCCGGCGTCCGCGACTAGTTGTGGAGGAAGATCATGGCCCTTCTTCTGAGGCGGCGAGCTTGGCGGCGCTGCAGACTCGTAAGCTTCTGGCTCTGCTGCTCGCCGTTGCCCGGCGTACCTGCACAATCATACAGCGATGCAGCGGACTGGCTGGGGGTGAGGTGGGCGTGGCCGGCCGTACCTGAGTGACTGTGGGCGCTGTGGTCGGAGCGGCCGTCCAGTCCGCCCTCGATGTTCTCCTTGTTCTCCGTGTGCTTGTGCAGGATGCGGGATTTGGAAGGCAACAGGGGCGTGTCGTGGCTGAAGGAGTGCAGCGGTCCGCAGTGACCCGAAGAAGCCGTTTTACAGAGCTCCTCCGCCACCTCTGCAGCACGGAAAGAAGGAAACGGTTAGCAAACACAGTCAGGGACTTCTTAGAACTCATTTTTATACACTCGCTTTCATGTCAGGTTTCAGCTTTATTTAGTTTCAGTGCTCTATTCTGTATGATGCCCCATTTATTTTAGATGTTCCCTCTTGTTTTATTTTAATTTTAGCTGCCTGGTTCTTTGGTGTGATGTCATCTCTCTAAGTTTCTGATTTTAAACCTCAATCTTATTCTTTAATTTTCAAACTGCCTAGTTCTCTTGTTTGATATGCATGCTGATCTAGCCAATTATTCATTTAATTTATAGATAGTTTGACAGACAGACAGACAGACAGACAGATAGACTTTATTGTCTGTCCCAAATGGTGACAGAAATTCTTCTGTGACAGGCTCCAACAATAAAATAGAACACATAAAAACACTGAAAACAAAAGCTCACAAAGTAGATGTCTTAAAGAAATGTTGAAAAGAAACAGCAGCCAATAAAAATAAATAAATAAATAAATAAATAAACATATAGTGCTCAGTGTCTTATTTTATTTTGTTCAAGGTGGTTATTGCAATGGGAATAAAGGATTTTTTGTAGACGTTTTTGTGGGCCAGTGGGACTTTGGGACTATTGCTAGTTTTTGGTTGATTTTTATGTGAATGTTCTTAAAGAAAATCTTTAAGTTTTACTGATATGTATGGAATCACTTTAGATGTTTTCAGGATTTTTTTGAAAGATTTTTACTCATTTTTTGAAAATATTTACAAGAATTTTCTTGCCAAATTTGGGGGATTTTAATAAAAAAAAATTTTAAAAAAATCCAACTTTTAAGGGAAACTTTTAAGGAATTATTGGAATTTTCTTCCAGAAGGTTTTGCAAATTTTCAGAAATTTGGGGAATTTTTTTTCTGAATTTTGGGATTTTTTTTAGACAAGGAAACAACATTTTTTGTTGCCCGTAAATGAGGACAACAGGAGGGTTGATGTGGAAGCTCCATGAGGATAAGCTACATGCTTCTGTACCTTCAGAAATGCTGGAGTCGTGGAACATGGTTTCAAAGGCTTGGTGGATCTCTGCAAACGAAGGCCGATCTAATGGGCTCCACTGCCAGCCTGGTGGAAAGACGAAGGAAACAATGTGTTATTACAAGAAAGTGCTGTTACATTTACATGTTCTGAGATTTAAATGAGTTGTTGAGTGACTGGATTGCAGTTTAAATCCTGAACTTCTGTCAGAAAACAAAGAATTATTCTTTTTCAATCACTTGGAGTGGACCTTTCAGTTCTAGGTAAGATGACTGGTACTCACATGCCCTCATGAGCTCATAAACTTTGGGTGGGCATCCCTCAGGCTGCTCCATGCGGTAGCCCTTCTCCAGGAGATCGTAGACCTGAGACAAATCGATGCCGGGGTACGGAGACATGCCGTAGGTGGCGATTTCCCACAGCAGCACCCCGAAAGCTGCAGCAAAGAAGAACGTAGACAAAACATGAGCCCACTGGAAGCAATTTCAATGGAGGCTGAAAAAGATTAACCAAAATCCAGTGACATTTGCTGGATTTTGATTGATTTTTTAAAAAATGTTCTTAAAGAAAATATCAGAAGTTTTACTGATATATATGGAACCACTTTAGATATTTTTAGGATTTTTTTTGGAAGATTTTTACTCATTTTTTGAAAATATTTACAATAATTTTCTTGCCACATTTGGGGGATTTTTTTAAAGTCAAACTTTTAAGGGAAACTTTTAAGGAATTATTGTAATTTTCTTCCTGAAGGTTTTGCAAATTTTCAGAAATTTGGCGAATTTTTTGCTGAAATTTTTGATTTTTTCCAGACAAGGAAACAATATTTTTTGGTGCCTGTAAATGAGGACAACAGGAGGGTTGAAGCTCATATGTTGCTCACCCCAGACATCAGACTTGATGGAGAAGGTGTTGTACGCCAGGCTCTCCGGTGCGGTCCATTTGATGGGGAACTTGGCTCCAGCGTGGGCGGTGTAGGTGTCACCAGTCATCAGCCGGCTCAGACCGAAGTCTGCAACCTTCACCACGTGATTCTCTCCGACCAGGCAGTTCCTCGCCGCGAGATCCCTGCGAGCCGACGCAAAGAGGAGAGCGGAGAATGAGAAATAAGCTTGTGTGTAAATAGAAATTAATTCCTATAATTTTAGTATGAGTAGTTTTAGTATTTAAATCTTTTATCATTCTACAAGGTCACTTTAACTGTTGTTCATTTTACATCACAGGCTGCTGCTATGGACTCTTAATGACAATTCAACTGCCAATTTAGTAAAACAACATTCTGCATTCAAGAATTTTCTCAAAATTAGTTTGAAATGACACAAAATTACATAAAACGTGTCCAAAATGAGCAAAAACTGTCTGAACATGCCTAAAAGCTGTCCAGACCGTCTCAGGAACTGTTAATCTGTACTGATTTATGGATCAGTTCGCTTTAAACTCTGATTTTTTTTTTCCCCTGAGTGCTGCTCTCAGCTGATCCACCGGCAGCTTCACGGCTGCATCGAGGAACCAAGATTTTTTTTTAGTTTTCACACAATCAGGTCAAAACAAACAGTTGAATTTTTCAGTGAACATCCAGATTTTCAATTTGTGTTTCTGAGGGAACAACATGCTGCAGATGAGGAGTTCAACGACAGTTGGAAAGCTGAAAACCTTCTCATTTGTTCTGACAGATGTTTTTTCTTTATAGATAACACCCTCCTGCCCCACACATATCTCAGGGATGTGTTGTGGGGCAGGAGGGTGGGTTTGTGACTATGTAAGTGTGGGTGTTCTTCACTTAATTTCAGTTTTCCTATTTATTGTTTTTCTCTGCTGTAAAATTTGTCTAACAGCTTTAAACTGGATCCTGGAGAAACGCTCCCTCATCTTGCCTGCACTACTGTTGTACGTACAGCTACATGAGAATAAAGCTTGATTTGATTTGAGGAAACATGAGAGTATCCCCTCACCTGTGTATGAAGTTCTTCTTCTCCAGATACTCCATGGCAGAGGAGATCTGAGTGGCCATGTAGAGCAGCACCACGGCATTCACCTCCTCCTTGTCACACTCCCTCAAGTAGTCCAGAAGGTTGCCGTGAGGCATGTACTCCGTCACGATGTAGAACGGAGGCTCCAACGTGCACACACCTGTAGCAGATAAAGGCATTAGATGAAACAGGTTACAACAAACGTTAACCTTCAGTATGTTTATGTGTCTTTGTGATGTGCTGAACTGGAAGAATGTTGTCAAACTATGAACTTTTCAGTCGACTTTTTTCCCAGAAATTTGCCCACTGGTACGGTAGGGTCATTTCTGACATCTGAAATATCCTTTTTTAAACATTACAGCCTTTGAATATATTGTTATTTTCAATGTTTTGCAGTGAGTCCTGGCTAACAAACATCCCAGAGTAAGATTTGTTGCTGCAGAAAACAGCTGAGATGAGTTTTTAACTTAGTTTAGCATAAAAATGATTCAAAACTATGTTTATTTTCATGAACACTGTTTAAAATATCTGCCACAGATAAAAGAAGCAGTACGTTAAACACAAACAGAGCCATTAAAAGAAGTTCTTTATGGTAATGTTGGTTGCTTGAGGGTTAGAAATAAACACTAGAGGAAATAGGTGTAATTATGTTTCAGAAAGAGGGAGCATGGCAACTTCTACTTTATACACAAAATAAAGAAGTTCAGTTAGTGCTTCTCATAAATACTGACCGAGTAGTTGAACAAGGTTTGGATGTTTAACCTCTTTCATTACTGCTGCCTCTTTCAGGAACTCTTCAACTTCCATGGTGTCTTCCTGTCAATGCAGAAAACAGTTTTACCAGAAGGTTTGATAGATGAAGCAGAATCACATGTAATACCGAAGTCCGCCTGCAGGTGGTGATGTATAACTACTTTTACCCATGTACCATCATTTAGCCAGTCATTTCAGCTTTCTACTATAAATCCAATGGGATATCTAATGATCGATATGCAGAAGGATGTTCTAACCTTGAGTGTTTTGACCGCCACCGTCAGGTTGTACTTCTTCCACACTCCAACGTACACCTCCCCATACTGGCCTCCCCCCAGCTTGTGCTTCATGGTGATGTCCGTGCGCTCCATCTCCCACTTGTCGTGGATGGGCGACACGCCGTACACCGTGGGCTTGTTGCATTTGGGTGCGGGGTAGTGCAGCGTGGTGACCAGGCCGTCGGCTACGGTGGAGTGGTGGTGGACCAGCTCGGCCAGCGTGGCGAAGCGGCTCTCAGACGTCACATACACCTGAGGGAGGCGAGATTACAAAGAGCTCATGTACAGAAGAGAGCCTTAGTGAGCCGGTTCAACAACCAAAACACCATCCTGGACTGTACCTTTCCATCGGTGGCTGTGTTGATCCGGTAGTGGTACACTCTGCCCTCATAGCGCAGGGATATGGACAGCTGACCGGGGCTGCTTTCGCTTTCCCGGACCAGGAAGCTGCCGTTGATGAGCGACGACAGCAGGTACTCTGCAGCGCTGCGGGAAACGGGCCCGTGGTACCAGCTGTGCTTCTCCAGACTGTTGACCGGCGTGATGTAGTTGGAAGGCACCCAGCCCTGGCCGTTCTTGGACCGCACCTCACTCCACTCTCCATTCTGGTTGTAGCCCAGCACACGCAGCTTCTCACCTGGACACAGGAAGGGATGTTTAGTGGTGAAATTTCACTGTACCTAATGTGTTTCAATGATTGATCGATTTTTATTTGGTAATGCTGGTGTCTATATGTCACCCTTCTTTGAATAGACATCTTTGGTTCATTAAATTTCCTCAGAGACACACAAGACAGGACAAAACTCCTTCCATGGGTCACCACAGCTCTGTAATGTCTAAATAACAGGTCCCATATTAAAAAGACGTGTCATGGACAGTGAAACTACATAAACATCCTTAAAACAACAGTAAGGCAGTTTAATACTGTAACAACGCAGACAGCATTATGGGGATTTAGTGAGCAACAGGCCACCATGACAAAGACTTACGTGGCGGTTAATAGGTTCAGAGTCGAGTCGACTAGGGCAGCATATTTGTACTCTAGTAGCCAAATTATCCAAGACGCTTTAACAGTGGATGCAATGAATCCATGCTAAAATATCGCCATGCGTTCACTGTACCTAATGTGTTCCAATGATTGATCAATTCTTATTTGGTAATGTTGGTGTCTATCTCTCACCCATCTTTAAACAGACATCTTTGGTTCATTAAATTTCCTCAGAGACACACAAGACAGGACAAAACTCCCTCAATGGGTCACCACGACTCCGTAATACCTAAATAACAGGTCACATACTAGAAATACGTGTCAAGAAAACTCGTCTTTCAGTGGAACTACATAAAAAGCCCTGAAACAATGATAAGGCTGGGTGAGCAGCATATCTGTCACACAGGGCTCAGCAAAACCAGGCATGTAGAGACTCGAGCCGCCGTCTCGGTCTGACGTCAACGCAGGAGACAGGAGGGAGCGGAGATGTGACTGGAGGAGGGAGGCGGAAATCAGCGCAACAAAACACTGGATGGAAGCAGCGATCGGTGCTGCCAGTTGGACGGAGGATCGGAGGGAAAGAAAACGGCAAGAAGAAGGAAGAGGGTAGTGGCCAGTTGGGAGCGTCAGTCTGGCAGAAAGCAGATGCTGCGAGGGGGAGGGGAGCATCAGTCCACTCATCTTCTTTCTGTCTACACTGGCTTTATCGCCCACTCAGGGTTTCACTCAACAGATATCCGTCTTTCAACAGCTCTGATGATGCTACAGAGCGTCACCCGAAAACATCCGGGCAATAAAACAAAGCAAAGGGCTGCATAGGTGGGTGATCGGTGGCAAATCTGATCCAGGAAGTCCAGTTGGAGAAACAGAATAATGTCTTAAATACTAATCAGATGCCAAAACAAAGTCTGGATAGTTATCACTGAAGAAACTAGTTTATCGTTTATCTTCTGCAGCAAAAGTTAAGTCGAGTGCAACTTGTTTTGCTTTGGGGTTTTTTCCTTCTATGTTGGTGTCCATGCTACACTGACAAACTGTCCTTTCAAATTCAAAACATTAAGAGATCTGAGATACTTCACACAAGGCTAGAACTGATTTCTAATTTGGCCTGAGGCTATCATGACTTGCATAATACCTTCAAGTGTGTCAAACAGCAGCTACTAGGATTGTGCAACAGACTGTTAACATTAAGCAGCGCCACACAGCAAACCAAAACAGCTCCAGTAGGTGTAGTTAGCGAGACGACTGAGGCCTTCTAACATGCTGCTACTAACCAGAGCTGCAGCTTTGGCTCCATAAACTAAACACCGCTGTAGTAGCAATGCAGAGAACTACAATAAACAGAGATGGTTATCCACATCCAGCCCACCAATCCACCAGCCTCCTCTCAGTCTGCCTTCCGTGCCCCTTCAGTTTTGTGGGAGTGGAAACACTGACTGCCTCGATGCCTCACACTGGGAGCCACATGTGCTCGAAGCAGGGCTCCGGTCTGGTCTAGCCTAGTTTGGCCTGGCACAGAGGAGAGACAATGATTAGCCCCAGACATGGGCCTGCTAAGTCCCCCGTCTGTGATCAGCCTCTGCCCGCTGTGCTTACCCACCTGTTATTATTACAGTTGAACTGATTTCATATTGACACAGCATTAGAGGCAGTTTCCATGTGACCGAGCGAAGCGCAGCGCCGATAGGAAAAGTGCAGCGGAGCCTGGGAGGGCACATGTGCTCGCATGTGGGCAGAAAATCTCAGATTCACTCCATGAGTCAGGGTCTAAACATCATTTCCATCCCCGGCAGCTGCCATGGAAGTCTTAAAACGATGGATAATTAACACACTGCCACGTTTAACGCTTTGGATGAGATGGGGACACGAGGCCCGCCATCTCTGAATAATATTGCGAAGATATTTTCGGCTCATTACTCAGCGGAGAGGTGGTTGACTGGTTAACTGCTGCAGAGAGCAAAAACTGCAGAGAGGACAACAAATCTGAAAATTGCAGCATTATTGGTATTTTAGTTATTGTCTGCACATGCTTTTGATAGCATTCTCTTCCTAGAAGCTGGAATATCAAAATAGAGTAGAAAAACAATCCCTCACAGGTGGTATAAAGGTAATAAAGCATTGTGTGGGCGGCCAAGGGTTCGACACCTACTGAGGTAATCTCTATGGACACACAACATTCCTCTTAGATAACTTTCCCTCTGGAACATCCTGTCTAGGTGGTGCCGACCGATGACTCCTCATGTAAGGAAATCTCTCTGAGCTGTTGCAACAAATGTGCCGTTGAGGAAGGTGTGGCTGAGAGTGATCGATGACACGGAAAAATTCTTAGGCGGAGCAACGTCACGTCGCCGGGCAACACAAATTGAGTGATGATGTACAGAAAGAACGTGTCGCAGGACGAGTCTTTCAAGTCTTGTTTGGGCACATTACTAATATCTCAAATCAGAGGTAAATAAAGAGACTCGTTGCCATAGTGATGGTGCCAGTGTTGTGTTTTTTTTAAAATGAAAGTTTCACGCTGTTGTTTACCTTTGGTGATGCTGAGTGTGTTGTCTCCACTCGCCACAAAGTCATAAAGTGCAACGAAGAGGTTCGGGTCGCTCTCGGCCGCCCCTAGTAGGTTCTCCTTGGAGCTCCAGCGCACCGCCTCTGTCAGAGCTTCTGGCGGAAAAGCAAAAGAGAAGATTAATTCTGAGATTAGCAAACAAAATGTCAACATATTTTGCACAGGTGAACCAAAGAATCAGTCACAGATGGTTCTGGAAATGCAGCGTGCAGCTACAAAACTTGCAAAAGCTAGTTCTGTTGACTAAAAAGTCCCATAAGCAGAACTGACCACAGTAAGAGTTCCTATTCCAATACAATCTACAGACAACAACGGCCTGCTGGCAGGTCTGTTGAGCTATAAATGCTGAGATGTCTTGATTATCTTCAGCCTCCATGCTGCAGTTTGTCTACCTGTCCGTCCAGACCGAGCCTCCTGCCTGAACCCGGTTCGTAGCTCCCGGCCACTCAGAGCCGCCCACTCATCCTCAAAACTGCTGCTTGCCTGCAGGCACCTCAAAGGCATCACTTTAGTCAAATCCAATCTCTGAAAAGCTGCTGTTATCACTGGCTACAAACACAAGGGCCTGCTGCGTCTCGTCTGAGCCAGGTAAGATCTGAGGAGGGAGGCCTTTTCTGGGTGTGTATATATGAAAGGAAGGAGGGCGGAGCTACAGAACCTACCGGGATGGGAAATATTTACACAGGACGCTACATGACACACACACACACACACACACACACACAGAGTGATGAATTAGAACACGCGTAGCGAACACCAACTACACTCGACAGCTGCTGCCAAAGTGGCTGCATGTCTGGACAGCTGCTGAAGGAGTGGGACAGGATCGCAGTGAAATGGAGGCAACAGAAAAGCTATTATACGCCCGTTTCTTCTCAAATATGACACCAATTTAGTGTTTTGTTAGAGAACTTCACACCTACACAATGTTTTCAACATAGAAACAAGCTCTCATCTACAAACTATGCAAATAAAAAGTGCCAGATTTGGTGTTCACATTTACTTTGATGTGTTAAACACAAATCCAAAACCGAACTTCTAAAATATATTCAGTTTCTGTCAGAGCAGATGTGTTGTTTTGGAAGCTGCTGTTTATGCATTTAGAAATGTAAAGCATTGCATTACTGAGTGATGTTTATGGAGCAAGCAACACAAAGCCCAAACGGATGGCGAGACCACAAACAGAGGCGATATGGTTTTCTTCTAGTTGTCAACATCTGCCATCGCTACGAGCTACCACCTACATATTCAGGCTAACGTTCAACAGATTCAGAACAGATCGGCTCCAACCGTTACGGAGCTGATGATTACAGTTGGTAGCGAAACATTTAAAACAACACTTCTCGACATTTCACCACTGCCAGCGGGGTCAGGTTTTTGGTAACGCTGGCTAAGAATCCTCAGCGTGCTCAGCAGAGGTCTTGTGTAAATACTGCAGCTCTCATGCAATAGAGGCAACAGCTGCTGTCAGCGAGGTGGAAAAGACATATTTCATACTTAAAAAATAAACGAAAAATGCCGAAATAATTGAGAACATAAGTGCAGACATAGTTGTCAGAAATATGAGACACATTCTTTATGATTTCACAAGTATAAAGCCACATTTTAAAGCAGAAATAGACTTAATTTAAGTCTATGAGACAAGATACTTTGCGTTCTATCGCTTTTTGGTTTTAGGTGGAGCACACACACTTTCACAAATCACCTGAATGTGAAAATTGGACTAACAACAGGAAATAAGTCAGAAAAAAACACACCACAGCCCAGAAGTTCACATTTCTTTTAGATTTTGATTTAAATTTGAGAACTGGGAGTGCAAAGCTGATAAAACTGTGATGACAGGGCACCCGGGTAGCTCAACAGGTTGCCCAGGAGACCCATGAACCGGGGCGATAGTCCACATGCAGCGGTCATGGGTTCGATTCCCGCCCATGGCCCTTTACTGCAGGTCGTTCCCCCGTTAATTTCCTGTCTTCCCCTCACTATGACTGTCAAATAAAGCAGCAAAAGACCCAAAAAACGCCCCCCAAAAACAACTGTGATGACAGAGATGATATCATCAGACCATAATGAGTAATTTACTGACTGATTCAAGAAACTTCTGAGACTCTGTCGTGACTTCCTGTGGTTAAAACAGAAACTTGCTTCACCGTTTCCAATTAAATTTAAAAACAAAATGGAAATTAAACATTTTCCATCATTAGACAACACCATGTGTCAGACACATGACCCTTTATCACATGAGAGCAGAGGTTTTCCCACGCTGCATCATTCACGCAGTGAAATAACTCTAAATACAGCTGAAAGTCTGCCTCCTCTGCCGAACAGTTTAGCTGTTTACCATCTAGTCTCTTCAGCCCACATCTATGAAGGAGATTGGCGCACCTTTGTTCTGGACCAGCATGCACTGCAACGCAGCGCTAGCCGTGACTTGGCTCAGCCACAGCTCCCAGTACATCTTCTGTTCCGGTCAGTAAACAATCCCAGAATCCGCTTTGGTTTTCTTGACTCCAAGCAGTTTTTATTTTAAAAGTCGAAACGTGTCTATAAAGACCGGAAACTACATTCTCCAAGCAAAAAAAAAAAAAAAGCAGCAGAGGCCACGTCTCTAAACCATCTTCTTCACTGTGGAGCACAAAAGCTGCACTCGGGGCAAATCTGAGCGGCACAAAGACCTCCCCAGACCAATTATTTACCCACGCTGCCGTCCTTGAGCTAAACTTCCCAAAACTCCTGACGTTACAGCAGCGACTAGCAGCCCTCCGCCTCTCCCTGCTGGCTTTGATGTGGCCGGAGGGAGTCAAGGTTTCCGAGGTCCATGTGGAGAGCGCCGACGTCCATGACTGATGTTCTCTGAGGTTTAAAGCGCTGCAAGAGGCCGGCAGAAGGAGGGAGCGGAGAAAGAGACGTGTGGTTGGTGGGCCGGGGGGGCATGTGCAGAGGTTATGGTGGGGCAGGGGAAGAGTGTACGGTATGGAGGAAAGCTGAGCTGAATGTGATGTGGTGTGTGCATGTGTGGTGTGGGAGTGTGTGAGGGCCGGAGCAGCGCCGTGGCCAACGGCAGATGGCCGGCGTTGTTCTGCTAAAAGGAGGGGGGAGAGCTCCTATTAACCCACACTCTTCTTCTGTGTGTGTGTGTGTGTGTGTGTGTGTGTGTGTGTGTGTGTGTGTGTGTGTGTGTGTGTGTGTGTGTGTGTGTCAATCTGTGTAAATGTACACGACTCCTGCGACTGCCGGGCTGAGCCAACTGTCAGAGCTGCTCCTCTTACATAGCTACGTATGGCGTTGCTCATTTCAGGAATGTTTTTAATGAAATAGTGATATTACGACACGCACATGTCAAAGCTTCCTTGTCAAACAAGGAAGACACAAAAAAAAACACCACTGTAGCAAACAGTAGCATGATAACGGCCAATAATGTCAGAACTTTGGCGTTTGGTGTATTATTATTATGATAAAATTTGACCATTTTAACCCCCGTGTCCTGCTGTGGGTCAAATTGACCCGTTTTAAAGTTTGACAATGTGGAAAAAAAAAAATATATATATTCACTGTGAATTTCTAATATCCACATTTTCAACATTTTTGGGAAATTTTGAACATTTTTTGGTGGGAAAAATAGAAATGCTAAAAAAAATGTTTCGTAAGAACATTCACAAAAAATCAACCAAAATCCAGCGAATGTTGCAGATTTTTTTGTGAATGTTCTTCAAGAAAATATTAGAAGTTTTACTGATATATATATATCAGTAAAACTTCTACAAGGCATCCCTTAAGTCTGGACACAGGAAACTGAACGCATAAAGAGTAAATGTGCTAAAATTGACAGCAATGTGGATTTACTGCATTGAGTTCACATGAATCTCGCAAAGTGCATCAACCTTTGCATCACAAATGATGGAAATTATATTGAAGATGTTATTTGTTTACAATCCTTTTGAATAAAATGTTAAATTGTCTGGGTGACCCCAAATTTTTGAACGGTAGTGTAGGTCAACTTTAACTAATATAGAGCAATTTTAACTCATTTAGAGCAATTTTAATATAGAGCAACTTTGACTCATTTCTGGCAACTTTAACTAATATAGAGAAACTTTAATACAGCACAACTTCAATATAGAGCAACTTTAGCTATTATAGAGCAACTCTAATCCATAAAACCCTTGTGTGATTATGTTAGCATATGAATAAAAGTGGGAGTTTTCATGGAAAACATGAATTTGTCTGCCTTTTGAATGGTAGAGAACATTTTAAAAAGACTTTTTAATGCTAGGTCATTAAAGTAATAACCAACCAATAAGGTAATAACTTATTACACTATTGGCAAAATTTTAGAACTTTATTGGTGCAAAACTTCATTACATTATTAGCAAGTTATTCCATTATTGGCTTTACTACATTTAAAACGGCCAAAATGATTCCATTACTGGCAGGTGTTACATTACTGGCCGTGATTACGTTACTGGTTTCTACACTCCATCGCTAATTAGTCAAGTATTCCAGAGCTCAAGCTAATTACACCAAACAGTTTTCACATCACGATCCAGTTTGCTTAACTTCCTTGAATGGCTTCTTAACCCCCGGCCAGCAGGAGAGACGCTGTTCTTCGTGGCCGAGCTCGGACCTCATGTGCCGGAGCGTTTGATTGAGGGGGCAGTTGGCCTGAGAGGGGTTTGTCGTGTGCCCGTCCGGGTGCCTCAGAGCGTGCTGAAGCCCGAGCACATGTGCACCCTGAAGAAACCACGGCTTTGTGTCGAGAGGGCGAGTCTGCGCCCCCAAGACAGCTGCGACAGAGGTGACCCCTCTCGGTCCCACTTCACACGTCACATGCACATATCCACGTTACATACGAACACTTTAGCGGTGACGGTATTTCCCCGGCAGCTGTTTGTGCCTCAGAGTTTCTTTAAAGGTAGAACTTCACCAGCCTTGTGCCAAAGCGTTAACCCTCCTGTTTTCCTCATTTACGGGCAGCAAAAAATATTGTTTTCTTCTCTGAAAAAAATTCAAAAATTCAGCAAAAAATACCCCCAAATTTCTGAAAATTTGCAAGACTTCAGGAAAAAAATTCCAATAATTCCTTCAAAGTTTCCCTTAAAAGTTTTATCCAGTGAAATTCGCTGGATTTCGGTTGATTTTTTTGTGAATGTTCTTAAGAAACATTTTTAACATTTCTTTTTTTCCACCAAAAAATGTTCCAAAATTTCCCAAAAAGTTTCACTGTGAAAATATATATTGTTTTCCACATTTTCAAACTTTAAAACGGGTCAATTTGACCCGCAGGACGACATGAGGGTTAAACGGCACGATTAGAACTCAAGCACGCCCGAATCAAACACAATGCTGATTGTATCTGGAGCTCGAGGCCGGCGAGGTAAGGTCGTATTTTTAGCTGCTGGAGAACAAAACATAGCAGCATGACATCCAGAAATAACTGCAGAGCACACAGTGATGGCGGTGTGCAGATAAACGGCCGGCCGGCTGCAGGAAGAACTGACAACAACCTGAGACAATGCTGCGGATGAGAGCCACTAATACAAGACATTACATGAGCCTACGACAGAACAGAGCAGATCCTGTTAGCTACTGCAGAAAACAATCAGCTGATTCTGAAGGGATCAGGCAGGAACTTTCTTCAGATCTGGTTTTGAAATGATCTGTAATGTGCAACATGGCTGAAGCTAATTATTTTGTCTTTATATAGAACTCTTTCTAGGGCTGAAACGATTCCTTGAGTTATTCCAGTAATTTGAATACTAAGATTCCTTGAGGCAAAATTCTCTGAATCGATATTTATTACTGACTCCTGTTGCTACCTTGTTGTCTAACTAACTTTTTGTAAGGACCGTAAGTTTCAAGAGAAGTCAGGTTGGTTTTTACTGAAGCTCCTACGATCACCATGACCTGGATGAGTGAGAATCTTCACAGACATACTGGAAGTTTCAGTTACTTAGACAAATTCCTTGTGTGTGTGAGCTCACTTGGCAATCAAGCTTTTTCTGATTTCTGATTCTAAACTTTGTGGTATCACCAAGGCTGATTTGAGGAGAAATTTTAAGACACAGTGAGTTACAGCCAGAAATTTCTTAAAGATTTTATCACTGTATGTCAGCTGGCTTTGCAGTCTGTACTGTATATTTACAATTTCACTTAGCTTTCATCTGAAGCGACGTACATCTGAGAGTAGATACAACACAAGTAAGGATCTAGTCAGGAGAAAACAACCTGGAAAAGAGCCATAAAACAAGTTCAACAAGTTCATAACTCCCTTTAACTCTTAACTGTTGGAGTTTTGCTCTTTCAGCAAACAGAGAACAGAGCAGAATTACAGCTGCAGTGATTAATCAATCAAAAGAAAACTAAACTAGTGTGATTAAGTGTTACAATTTTTAAGCAAAATGACAAACATTTGGTCACAAGTTCTTAAATATCTCAAGATTTTCTGCTTTTCTTTGTTTTGTGTCTTTGGAAAATGAATAAAATTGGGTTTTGGAGTGACGACAGACAAAAAGAAATGGACGTTTTTTTACTGCTTAACATTTTGTAGACCAAGCAACCAAACAAAATGTATAGAAAACAAACATAATAATATCAATAACAAACCAAGAAGTAAGTAATATGTAATAGAATAATTAGATGTTGCAGGTCCGGCACACACTGTCAAAACTGGACTAATAACTGCAAATAAGTGAAAAATCACACACAGCTCAGTCAGATATTAATGTTTCAGTTTAAACTTGAGAACAGAGAATGACAGACATTCTATCATCTGACCATGACGAGTAAGTCAGCAGCAATGATGCAAGATTTCTGCTCCAGGCTTCTGCTCCCCGTCATGACTTCCTGTGGTTAAAACATGCTAAATATTTCAGCTTTTTGTGCAGTTTGCTCGTCAAAAAAAAGTCATTTCATTCATCAAGTACACATCTCATGTAGCTCTCACCATCCTTCATTAGGGTTGTAATCTTTATTCAGATTATATATGTAAATTCATAATTCCATGTCAGTGTCTCTGTTGGATGCTACGTTGTCAAATGAATTTACTGCATTTTTTTTCTCGGAAAACATTACATTAAAACTTTTTTTCAAACATTTCTCAAGGAAAAAACATTGAATCCTCACTTAAAACTGTATTTATATAACTGGACTGGCACTATAATGGCATTTAACGCCAAAAAACTTTAGAGTGTTATGTACATACTGATCTATACGGAAAACATCAACATAAAATTGACATTTCTTCTTCCAATAAATGTCCTTAACATGTTATCTTTGCAAAATGAATAAAATTGGGTTTGTAGTGATGGCAGACAACAAGAAATCGACGTTTTTCATTGCTTAGACCAAACAATTAATCAAAATGTATAGAAAATGAACATACCAGCATTCTATCATCTGACCATGATGACTAGTCAGCAGCAATGATGCAAGATCTTTGCTCCCAGCTTCGGAGACGCTGTCATGACTTCCTGTGGTTAAAACATGCTAAATATTTCTGTTCTTCCAGAGTCTAGTTTAGGCTGTCTCATTAAAAGTCAACAAATTTTGTTAAAAAACAAAAAAAACAAACAAACAACTGTGTCACTGCTCTAATCTCACAAAGCTGCTGTTAAATTAACCCTACTGTTGTTGTCTTCATTTACGGGCAACAAAAAATATTGCTTCCCCCTCTGAAAAAAAATCCCCCAAAATCAATCAACCAAAATCCAGTGAAATTCGCTGGATTTTGGATGATTTTTTTTTTTTTGTGTGTGTGTATGTTCTTAAGAAACATTTTTAACATTTCTTCTTCTTCTTTTTTTTTTTTTTTACAACAAGAAACATTCAAAGATTTCCCAAAAATGTTGAAAATGTGAACATCAGAAGTTTCACTGTGAAAAAGTTTTTTTTTCCACATTTTCAAACTTTCAAACGGGTCAATTTTGAGCTGCAGGACGACACAAAGGTTAAACATATTTCATAGTTAGTCCACACCATGTGACGGACATGTGATATACATCCACATGAGAGCACACACTTCCCCACGTTGTGCAATCCACACCATGAAATAACTACAAATATGACTAAAAACCTTCCTCCTTCGCCAAACAATCGATCTGTTGACCTTCTATTCTGTTCAGCGCTACATCAGAACATCCACACACAACATCTGTACCTTTGTTGTGGACCAGCATGCTGCTTGATCTGCTGCGATGACTCAGGAGTTACAACAGCATTTCTTTGAAAGCCTGAGTCTATCTATGAAGGCAGAAATTTTCCAGGCAGAAACAAAACAGACTAAAGATCAGAGGCAGACCGTCTTCTTCACTGTAAAGCACAAAAGCTGCACTCAGGGCAAATCTGAGAGAGACGAAGACCTCCCCAGACCAATTACTGACCCACGCTGCTGTGCTCAAGTTAAACTGCCTCAACTTGTGACGTTACAGCCGCCACTAGCAGCTTCTTCCTGCCAGCTTTGATATGGAAAAGCAAAGCAAATTTGACTACAAACCTTTCTCCTTTACCAAATAATGAGTGTAAACTGTCTATTCTGTCCACTACTACATCACAGCATCAACAAGATTTGCTCAATAAGAGGAATGGAGCATATATGCTGCAATCTCATGTGGATTTACTCTTCTAAATGATAAAACACAAAAGTTGGGGGTCACCCAGATAGTTTCCATGAAAACTCCCACTTTTATCCATGTGCTAACATAACTGCACAAGGGTTTTCTAATCATCAATTAGCCTTTCAACACCATTAGCTAACACAATGTAGCATTAGAACACAGGAGTGATGGTTGCTGGAAATGTTCCTCTGTACCCCTATGGAGATATTCCATTAAAAATCAGCCGTTTCCAGCTAGAATAGTCATTTAACACATTAACGATGTCTAGACCAGGGGTGTCAAACTTATTTTAGATCAGCCCAGTTTGATCTCCAGTGGGCTGGATCAGTAAAATCACAGCATAATGACCTACAAATAACCACAACTCCAAAACTGGCCTTTTTTTTTTAGTGCAAAAAAGTACATTCTGAAAATGTTCACATTTAAGGAATTGTTTTTTTTACAAAACATTATGAAGAACATTAAGTTCTATTTCAACTTACAGATCACAGAGGGACTACAAAGGCAGAAAATTTATTATTTTACTTTACGAGCAAAACGACAAAAGTCAGACAAAAAAACAACAAAAACAAGATAAACTATGACAAAAACGAGACACAAAATGACAAAAATGAGACACAAAATGACAAAAAACTAGATAAACGACACGAAACCAAACAAAAAAAGAGACAAAAAATCTGACAAAAAAGTTCCAGTGACAAAAAAATTAGACAAACGACACAAGCGAGACAAAAAAAAAAGACATGAAATGACAAAAACGAGACACAACAAAAAAATGGAACTGAACAGTGTAGTATTTTAGTTTTACAATTTACCAAATTAACACTGTCTAAAGTGTAGTTCTGATTAACTTTATGTTATCTTCATTGGGGAAAAAAAATGCTTTTTTTTTTTTTTTTTAAAAAAAAAAAAAGGACATTTCTAAGTGACCTCAAACTTTTGAACGGTAGTGAAGATGGTTTTATACAGTATTTATGTGACACAATCCATGCAGTTAATGTTACAATAATGTCTAATGGATTCATGTGAGTAAATGCATTTATTCCTCATGTCAGATCCGCTATTTACATTCAATCCATCTCCATTTTGAGAAGCAGCGAACAGACAATCCATGGACGGAGAGGAGAGTCAGCTGTTGTTCATGAGGACTAGACAAAGGACAATAGCCTCATTAATGCCACATCACAAGTGTGTGTGTTGTCAGTGTGTGTGAGCGTGTGTGCACTAGCTCAGGAAAACATTCCCTTGTTTCTGAGGACTTCCAATCTATGATGTGAACACAGAGAGCGTCTGGTGTCCGTCTGAATGAAACTATTGCATTTAAACACTTAATAATCGCACACATGCACACACTTGTCTGGTGCGCTCGTGTCCACACAGGCAGACTCCCATCTCCCTCCACGGTGTTGCAAACCTTCTCTGAGTAAATAGTTACACACATCGGGAACGCCTGTGAACGTTCTCTATTCAGTGCATCACATCTGCCCTGTACGTGGAAATCCACCGATCAGGGAGTGGACAGACACCGGCCGGGGCCTGAGAGGCAGTGGAGAGGATCGTAGCCCAGAACCCTGCCCCCTCTCAGGGCCTGTTATGGGTTAATAATGGGCTGTAAGTGCTTCCCTTTAGGTGTGCTGGCAACAAAGCTAAGTGCTGCTTTATGCGACAGCAGAGAGGATGAGTGGCGTTTGATGGATCCTCGCTGCAGCGGCCTGCAGGGCAAACGACACGGGGCAACAAGCTGTCACTAATTACAGTATATTTTAACAGACTAATTGGGTTTACATACAAACTAGAGGTGTTACTGATTAATCACCGATCGAATGATTGACATTAGTAACTTTATCGATTAAAAAATACATCTGGCAAGAAGTGAAGGACGTATTGTAGACTAGCTGTAGTACCTAGTTGTTGCACCAAGTTACTGTCTGATATATTGTAAACTGAAAACATTGTTTAATATGTTATAAATTTAATTCGTGTTTTCTTATTTTTCTTAACTGCACAGAACTTTGATTCAATTCCTGTTGGTTTTAAATGTGCTCTATATACAAAAAATGTGACTTTAAGAGCATTGTGGAGGCTTAGCTAGCAATGGGCACCATGATAAAGACTTCTGTGACAGTTCATGGCTACTGGCAAGCATTTATATTCCCAAGATGGGCTGAAGTCTACTAGAAGAGCATTGCTGAGGTGTAACTAGGCCATATTCACACTGAAAAAGATGACCAAAAACTGTCAGCATATGTAATACTGTCCACTGTGCTTCATTTACCCTGATGATTTACCAATTACTGATCGATAACACAGTGGACTACAGGTTAAGAAAACAGTTTAACCCTCGTGTCGTCCTGCGGGTCAAATTGACCTGTTTTAAAGTTTGAAAATGTGGAAAAAAATATATATTTTCACAGTGAAACTTCTGATGTCCACATTTTCAACATTTTTGGGAAATCTTTGAACATTTTTTGGTGGGAAAAAAATAAAATATTAGAAGTTTTACTGATATATATATATATGTAATCTTTAGATATTTTTAGGGATTTTTTTGGAAGATTTTTACAAATTTTTTGAAAATATTAGAATTTTCTTGCCAAATTTAGGGGATTTTTTTAAAAAAAATAAAACTTTTAAGTAATTATTGGAATATACTTCCTGAAGGTTTTGCAAATTTTCAGAAATGTGGGGAATTTTTTTTGCTGAATTTTTTGATTTTTTTCAGACAAGGAAACAATATTTTTTTGGTATCCATAAATGAGGACAACAGGAGGGTTAAAATGTTCATCCCTAATACAAACAAAACACGAACTGGACTTAGAGGTCACAGTCATCTCAGATCTGTTTACAGGTCATCTATTAATACAACTGACAACTCATCCTCTGTTATGTAAATTTCAAAATACAAAACAAAATGACACCCTTCAGTTGTTAGTAACATTTCTATTCCAGCAAATACAGAGTTAAACTGATAGTGGGCGTCAGAGCACCGTCCTCTCTGCAGATCTGTCCGTTCTTGTAAAAAATGCATCATGTGGATGATGTAAATGGTCTGGCTGAGGTGCGTTTATGTAACCGCCCCTCCACAGGTAAAGAGGCGTGTCCACCACAAAGCTCTCCGTGGAACCGCCTCCTTCGCTTGGCTTCATTCTTCGCCGTGAGGGTTTACAGGAGAACCTGTGGACTAATCCTGATGTCTGAACAGCTAATCTGTGTGTGGTGTGGTTAAGTGGTTCCAGGGTGTGGGTTTAAGCTGCTTCACACTGACTCAGGCTGAAGACCCGGCCGGAGCCCACGGGGAAGGTTTCACCTCCACCGTGGGCTCAGTCACAGCTGAGAGGCCTCTGGGCTGCTCAACCAGCCCAGTGGATCGTTTACATTCAACGTTACACCACGCCAAGCCGTTTCTCTGCTCATTTTACACATTCTGAAACACACATATAGCCTCAAAGAACCACCGAATCTTTTCATCTGGTGGCAACGGGCCTGACAGATCGTAATCTGACTTTAATTGTAAGGAAACTGACTAAACAGCGATTTCTAAACACACGAGAGGTGAAAACTTTCTGAATATATTATACCCCAAAACTTTGTCTGTTTGAGGAAAAACACTAAAACAGTTGGAGCGGAACGACACTGTGCAGTTCGATGGCATAGAAAAGGCATCATACATTCTAAAGAGCAATAATAATAAAGAATTTAGCAAAAAAGTCATGTAAAAAATAGAATTTCAAATTGATAAATCAACACAATTAGAGGTTAATGGGCAGACAGACAGACAGTTAGTATATAAGTTAGTATATATTCTGGCAATAACCTGCTGTACATAAAATTAAAAGCAATTAATTTCAAAATCTATAGAACACTAAATGTAATTAAAATTCAATAAACAATATTTACACATTTCAAGGCACAGTGATTTAAATATAAAGTGTGTATTGAAGGCTTTTACGAGATCTGGAACGTCACATGACAGAAAAAAAAATTGTTAATTGAAAAATGAAGTGCTAAAACAATATATATATATATATATATATATATATATATATAATTTAATAGCTTCTGCTATTAAACTAACGGATTTGGATGAAATTTTCAAGGAAGGTCAGAAATGACACAAAGACCAAGTGATTAGATTCTGGCAGTGATGCAGCTTGTAGTCTGGATCCATGAATTTGTTAAAGATTTTTGTATCATTGCGAGACAACGGCATGGCATCACTGTAACCATGACTACAAGTGAACACGCTACGTCAGTTGTCTGCTGATGATCACATGATTGCGATCCTATTACAAATCCAAATCGGAACTTATCCGTCGGAAATGATACAACTGAGCAGCCTTGGCAGAGAACTGCGCTCTGAGTGCTTCTCTTGTTATTTATGGATCTTTTAGGATTGCGCTTAACCATTTTTCTTTATTTTAGTTCTTAGTTTTGACTTGTATTGTGTTTAAGTATTATGTTACCAGTATGTGCACTGCATTAATCTTACTTAACTTTGTCTGCTGAATGTGTGGTTGTAACTGGACGCTTTTAATTTTCTTACGGGATTAAGTTTTTTTTAAATTCTTTATTTCACCAGGTAAGACCAGTTGAGAACATTTTCTCATTTACGATGATGACCTGGCAAGAGGCCCCAGCAGGAAGAAAGATAACAAATAAACAATACATAAACAAAAAAGGACACATAAGTGTTGAAACAGAGATGAAAAACAGCCTAGATTAATGCTAGAAATTCAGTGAAAACGGTCAGCATGTGCAGCGATCAGCCAGGGTCTGCTGCAGCTTCTGCTTAAACATGGAAAGTGATGGAAAGGATGACAGTTTCAGAGATTTTCGGTGGGAATTTCAATCGATTGCTGCAGCATAGCGAAAGGAATTCTGGCCAAAGACAGTGCGAACCTTGGGGATAGAGAGTGTATTTATAAAGCATCTATCTATCTATCTATCTATCTATCTATCTATCTATCTATCTATCTATCTATCTATCTATCTATCTATCTATCTATCTATCTATCTATCTATCCATCTATCCATCTATCCATCTATCCATCTATCTATCTATCTGGGCCAATCTTCAGTTCATTCTTTGTGGATTCAGGATCTTGAAAGTTTCTTCCTAGGGACAACAACAGAGGTAAATTAGCTGGTACCCAACTCTTGTGTAATTACTTTTAATTGTGCACAGTCCCAGCAAAAATAAGCAATAAAATAAAACAAATACTCTGAAATTCAAACTGGGTTTACTGTATTATTTAGAATGAACCGAGGCTGCAAAGTAAACCTGCAATCCTTTACTGAGTAACTTACTAAAAGTCACGTAAACTCAACAACTCCAGGCCGTCTCCCCTCAGAATAATCACAGGAGATATTTGAGGACGGCGGTGCCACAGGGCGTCCAGATTAAAGGTTTCTGAGTGACTGGTCAGCTGGTGGGCCATTACACTGGAGGAGGAGGACGTGCCGGATAATCCTCAGTGGGAGCTGCAACTTCACCGAGAAGGACGGAAAAAGAAGGAAGGAGTGCATGTGAATGTGTATCTGCATGTTTGCTCGCAGTGAGCGTGCTCGTTTCCAGCCAAGTCTCCAGCCTGCAGCCCAGCAGATAAGCAGCAGCGATAATGCCAGCGACACAGGACTCATCCTGGAAGCAAATCAGCGCTGAACAGGCCTGGCACAGAGGCTGCCTCGCTTTCTTACCCCATATCTCAGGTTTTTTTTCCTTCCCTGCAACACTACTGCAGCTTAAGAGCGAAAACTGCGATTTCACCGGGAGCCACTGCAACAATTTGGCGAGATGGTCCTCTGAAGTTTAAAACATTTGGTGTTTTTAAGCCGACAGATGCGAGGGATGGCTTCACCATCTGCACAGCCAATCATTCACTGTTCTGATTAATCCTCACCCTTTAATGATAAAAGCACCAGAGTCGAGGCCAAGGACTAGAAAAACTAGGACTGTGGTTTTGGGAACTGCAGAACGTTGACTGGTAGCAGATGCAAAGGCTTAAGGCTGCAACTGGGAGCTGCGGTACGGGAGCATGCATGCGCAACAACACTACAGTTTTTTGTGGGGGGGAAAAAGCAGCTCTTAAAGATGTTAAACTGTTTAAAATGTGCACTAATTATTTCTTCAGTTTCATTAAATATGATTAGCAGTAAAACCTCTGAATTGCCCTTCTCATTTATGGCATATTTGCCACAAAGCATTAGGAATTAAAGGTTATTAATACTGTTAGATGGATTTGGGATTAAAGCCCATCGCAGCAGCCAGAGTTCAGCAGAAAGCTCTAGACCAGGGGTGTCAAACATGTGGCTCAGGGGCCAAAACTGGCGCTCGAGAGGATCCAATCCGGCCGTCAAAGTGTAAAAAATATAGAGAAGACATTAGCTGAAATTTGTAAAACTGTAAATTTAAAATAATTTCTCGACCATGACAAGTTGTTTTGATCATAAAGTAAAATACTAGATTGTTCATTGTCCTTTTGTGTCTCATTTTTGTAATATTTTGTCTTGTTTTTGCTGGGCTTTTTTTTTGTCTTTTTTGTCGTTTTGATCATCATGTAACGTACTATATCATTCAGTTCCAGGTACCTGAGACTAAATGTTGTGTTCCTTTGTAGACACTCTCTGATCTGGAAGTTGTAATGTGTAAATGATAAACTGAGGCATAATATTGTTCAAATTGAATTCATTTTTCTTTCAGGTTCAAAGAGACAAACTTCAGGTTGTTCATAATGTTTTGTAAAAAGATAATTCCTTTAATGTGAGCATTTTCAGAACGTACTTTTTGCACTAAAACAAAGGAAACCTTTGTAGTTGTGGTTATTTATAGGTTAATATGCTGTGATTTTACTGGTCCGGCAAAGTGAATGTGGCCCCTGAACTATGATGAATTTGACCCCCTGATCCAGACAGATGGAGCTGGTCGACTGTAGGGGCTAACAGGAAAAGGTTCATTCTGGGATGGAGAGGCTCGGTGGTTGTAGGACACGGTTGGCTTGGGACGAGGAGGGAGGCATAAATTATTTAATTCACAACCATTACAGAGTCCACAACGTTGCATGAAATATTCAGACGTAAAACATGTTTGATTGTGTTAAAATTATCAGCACAGAAACACTCTCTGCTTAACACTTCGCTCCAACTCTGAGACAATCAGTCAGACTCATCAGTTTGGCCCTAATTTCATCCAGAGGAGGTGTGGCCATGGCTCCTCCTAGTGGTTAACGGCAGTCACTAGAAAAAAAACACATCACTCCTTTTATCAACACATCATCTTCACTCCCAGATATTATCTTCTAAAGCCTATTAAATTCTTCGCCCACGGCCATCAAAGTGTCTGAAACTTCTGTGCACCGGCTGCTGGGAGACTTATCCCGGTTGTTGGGGGTTTTAGCGCACAGAGTCCACAGAAAAGTGGATTTGTCTCTAATCTAATTTCACCCGTGATGCAAATCAGCTTAGGTCCTTGAATCCTGGATCCAGGAATCTCTCTTGTCCTCTGGGCAGCTTAAAAAATGCCGTGCTTTAGGTACAGCTGGCTCAGTGTGCATCATTCGTACGGCTGCCAAAAAATTATCCCAATCTGCTCATCTGCCCCAATTTCTGTGATCTGTTTAGAACAAAAATAGATTAGCCTGTCGCTTTGTTGGCTGTTATAAAAAGAACCTTCAGAAGCATCTTTCTGCTGTCAGTACACCAGTTTCCTCCAGTAAAGGTGGTGTGTATGTGACAAACACTGAGAAGCTGCAGCGCAACACTGCAACAGAAATTCCATTAACGAGTTCAGTTTCTCAGCAGCTTCATTGCTCTTCATTAGCAAAGCGCTCCGGCCGCTGCAGTATCGGATAAACCCACTGCACAGATGGAGATCTCCGAACCCCTGACAAGGCCAACGCGCTGGAACCATCGATATGCCGCAGCCACTCATTCACCAATACGGAGATTGATCCAACACTCCTACAGGATGCTGTCTGGACAGCTCCCTTTCAATCAGCACCGAGGCAGGCTGCTTGGTTAGCTCAGTGTTTTTAAAGCTACCTGTGAAGGAAAAACTACTCTTTCTCAGGTCATAATGGCCTTTAGACAGGCAGACGCTGCAGGAGATCAGATATTGTCTATTGTGACGTGACTAAGCAGACTAGTTGTCTCCATGTCGGTCTGTAATCTAAATCTAACCTTCTCCCAGCTACAATATATACTGGAAGATCAGAGAGAATCCTCAGAACTGATGCTGGCGCTGCTTCCATGTACTGCTGCTCTGTCGGTGTCGCTTCTCCTGATGTCAGCAAACTTTACTCGCAATCAAAGTCTGTCTGTCCCTCTGTCTGTGTTGTTGAAAGACAGGGATGCTACATTAGAGACACAAGAACAGTGTCTGGAACACCGACGCCGCCACGTAGGACACGCCGTCACGTCTCCAAAGACAAATTTAAATGTTTCCAAGGACTTCATGGAGAAAACATGGGGAAACAGTTGTTTCTTTTTGCCATTTTTCTTCATTTGTGAGGAAAATTTAACCCATTTATGATCATTTCATCACCACTGTCTGATCAAAATGTGACGAATAAAGTTCAGGTGGACCGAGACAGTACGAGTCGATTCTTTGGATATCATTTTAAAATATTTAAGATTTTTATCATTTTACTGAGATGTTTTGTTTGCAGCAAAGAAGACAGAAGATGGTAAAGAATGTTGATTTCACAAATCAACATTTTTGATTTTTGCAAACCTAAGCAGGGGGCTGATTCGCCAGCCTAAAGCGGAGAAAGAAAAAGGAAATGCCGAAATTTACAGATGCTGAAAAATTCACCGCCACTAAAGAGACAGACGTGAGCAGGAGAGGAAACGAGAGTCCACTGGGTCACTCAGATCAACAGTCAGTTTACACCGATGGCCTCCACAACTCATTTGCCACCCTAAAGTGATTCAGGCATACTAGTGTGCACATATGATACCCGCTGATAGCAGAGAGACAGGCAGCAACACAGACAGGCATGAGTTCAACAGACAAACATGCATTCCTCCTAGACTGGCACCTTTCAATTACATCCCATGAAGGCATCATTAAGCTACAGAAGTATGCTGGTGTGTTATAACGCGGCTGCGGAGCCGGATTAATACAGACACTGATGCGTTCGTATCGACAGCTTTCACTGGGAAACCGTACGTGCAGAGTTTAAAAAAAGATCTGATGCCAAAAAGCAACACTTCATCCCACCAGCTGACTCACAGCCACACTAGGAACACATTATTTTACTTCAATTCCCAGCTCTAACACTGACATTTCCCTGCATGGGATGATGAAAATGTAACTTTGAATTGCTGAGATTCAGTAGGATGAAGTCAAATGCACAGAAATGAAATCTAACCACCTAATTTTTTAATTCTATCTCATTAATTATCCCATAAATTGCTGCTGATACATGATTATGAACAAAAAGAGCTGCTGCTAATCTGCAACATTCTGTTGTTTTACATCGTATTACACATAAAACATGTATTGTGGCTTTTGGTTAAGCTGCAAAACATCGATTTCAGGTTGTAACTTGGGTGCTTTTGCAATTTATTGACACTGACAAACTTCACAAACTGAAGTGACAAACTTCACAAACTGAAGTGACACATCATCCAAAATGAACACCGACAACGAACTGGAGATCAAAGCTGCTCCCTGAAAAGAACAACTTTCACCACCAAAGATGTGCGAGATCACGCTGCATCATTATCACACAAACAGACGAGCAGAAAACAGGCAGTCCGATGCTCACTGGAGCTCCAAGCTTCCTCACTTAAGACTCTTTGTTCTATTATTGTGTGCTTTGAAGAGCAGCAGTGTCTCTGCAGAGCGGCTGTATGACTGCATCCTGGATGCTATAAAAAGGCCACTCCTGCCCCGACATCGGAGAGAACAGAACAGTGCCAACAGTGAGCGCTGTTGCACTTAGCGGGTCTGTCTGTCTGTCTGTCTGTCTGTACTTCAAGCTCAGGACTGTTACTTCTGAGATGTGAGAGCCAGGAATTGAAAATGCTTTCCATTCCTAAAAGGGTGCACCTTCAGCGAGTCCTTCGTGGCTGCAGTGGCGTGAGCGAGTCGGGTCTGGGGCATCAGTGGAAACTAGGCAACTTACGCAGCACATGTTAAGTAATCATCCACTGAAGGACGCGTTCAAGTGAAAAAAACCAAGCCAAAGAGTGGGTAGACAGGCATCAAACATCCCTCAGAGAGAGAGACATGAGGAAGACACATACAGTGAATACGTGGGTGAGCATTAAACAGCCATATATTAATAAAATGCATGATGATGACTTACACATATACACACCAGCTAGGAGGCATTCTGTCATCTCCATTATTTATAATAAGCTCAGATCAGACACTAAGCGATCAGCCAAAGAGGAAAACGCCGGGAGGAAGGAGGCCAGTCACTTCTCAGTGGCTCAAAGAGGAGAGATAATGAAATATGCCTGCAGACATTAATGTGAATGCAAAGCAATGGCTGCGAATCAGAAACCAAACCGAGCTACAGACTGAGGCAGGTGGCTCAGACCATCTCTGCCCTGCTGGTGCCACGTTTTTTTTTTTTATCAGATTCACAACAAATTTATTTGCTTTTTTCTTTTGCTCTCAAAGAACTTGCACCAAAAACACAGAAAAAATGGGTGTTTGCTCCAAAGCACAGCTATGATGACTGTGCAGTAAGAGCAACGCTGTCTCATGTTATTTATAAAAAACACACAGGATTCTTCAATTTCTTTGCATGAGAGGACAGTCAGAAGATATTAAAACAAAACCGCACGAGCGTACCTTTAACCTCTGATGTCTGCATGACTGTAATGATACACCGGCAGGAGGTGACTTAAATAATTCACATAGATTTCCCATTGGATGAAGCTGTGCAGTCAGCTTGCTGAGTGTGTTGTAACAGTAGACATTATCAGACAGGATATAAGCCAGCATGTGAAAACCACTAGGTATTGTAATGCGAGCCTGTGGTGGCTGCTGTAGTGAGTTAATGGAGTGGAATTGCTAGTCAGCCTCCGGAGGCGAGACTCTGCGCTGCCAGACCAGGTAGGAGAAAGGTTAACACGCTAACCTCCAGCGATTCCTGGAACCTTCCTCTTTTCAACAACAGTGCCGTCAATTTGGTATCATTAGGACACATGCAGCACAGAGATGTGCTTTAACATCCAGAGGCATCTCCTAGCAGAGACCACCAGATCTAACAGGTCAGGTTTAGTCACTGAAACTCCAACTGTCAGTGAAAGCAACCACGATGTCCGAGGGTAAGTAAAAGCAGCAATAGATGACTAACAGCCATGCATCACATCCATAAACATCAGAGAGTGCAAAAGACAGTTTGTGACTTCAGGTTGTGATGGATGCAACACACAGACCTCAAAATTTTAACAGGAGCTGCAGTTTAGTTTGTTGCTTCCAGCTGTTTGTCGGAGTCTTTCCTGTAAATCTATTAAACACCTGCAACATCGGGATCCACACGAGTGTCTACAAAGCAAGAGTTTGTTGCATTTATGCACAACAGAACACAGCCTTAACTTCGTTAATTCCTCATAATTCTAAATTATGCCTAACGTGGAGACAGGATTGTTCAGGAGCTAACAGGAAGTTGAATTTCATACTTTCTTACACATCAGACAGGTGAGCTGTTGCACACAAGAGTCATGTTTAATCAGCTGCAGATGAATTAATGTTGAGCTCGATAGTATTTTATTGTAAAAATCATGTTTGTTTACTAAAGTCAGATAGTTTCCTGTCATATTAAGCTTTTAAATCAGAGATTTTATCATTTCCCTGCAGAATATGTGCAGCCGTTGAATTATTGTGCATATGGATGCGCTATAAAACATGACCAAGATGCGGCAGCCAAATGATGAGGAAAACACATTTTATAGAACCATAAGCTGTTGTAGATGGACACAGGATCCATACGAGCGTTTACAAAGTGAAAAATTTGCAGGAATTTATGCACAACAGCAGCGACTTCATTAACTAGTAATAATCAGAAATTATCCCCGTCACGGAGACAGGATGGATCAGGAGCTAACAGACTTTCTTACCCCTCAGACAGGTGAGCTGTTGCCCTGAGAGTCCGTTTTTATCAGCTGCAGGTAAATGGATCCTGAGCTCCATCACAGCTCGATAAAGTTTGATCTGTCAGAATAATCATATGTTAAATTATACTTGTATCAGAAAGATTTCGTCATTTCTCTGCAGAATATTTGCAGCCGCTGCATTACTGCGCGTACGGATGCGCTGTAAAATATGACCAAGATGTGGCAACGGGTAGCCGAGTGAAAAGGAAAACACATTTTATAGTCCCAAAAGTTTCTGTAGGTGGACAAAGTGTATTTACAAATATCCCCGACATGGAGACAGGATGATCAGGATCTAGCAGAAACTCACATGATTCTGTGATTTTCTGTTCTGAAATCACAAATAAACTATGAAAGTCTTGCATATGGTTGAACTTCAAATACACCAAACATCTGTTCTCCCGGACTAAGCTGCACAATATTCACCTTAATAACCAAAACTGAACCTCACACCAGATAACTAGAAACCTTCAGTGCTAATTAACCCTCGTGTTGTCCTGGAAAAAATATATTTTTTCACAGTGAAACTTCTGATGTCCACATTTTCAACACTTTTGGGAAATCTCTGAACATTTTTTGGGGGAAAAAAGAAATGTTAAAAATGTTTCTTAAGAACATTCACAAAAAAATCAACCAAAATCCAGCGAATTTCACTGGATTTTGGTTGATTTTTTTGTGAATGTTCTTAAAGAAAATATTAGAAGTTTTACTGATATATATGTAATCACTTTAGATAATTTTAGGATTTTTTGGAAGATTTTTACTCATTTTTTGAAAATATTTACAAGAATTTTCTTGCCAAATTTGGGGGATTTTTTTAAATAAAACTTTTAAGGAATTATTGTAATTTTCTTCCTTAAGGTTTTGCAAAGTTTCAGAAATTTGGGGAATTTTTTTGCTGAACTTTTGGATTTTTTTCAGACAAGGAAACAATATTTTTTGGTGCCTGTAAATGAGGACAACAGGAGGGTTAAACTGCATCTTAACTCTTCTGCTGGCATTGTTTTGAACTCAATCCTGTCCTATCCTGAAATTCAGTTATGGATTTAGGTCTGCATGTGTTCCACCTCCCTGCTGATGGCTGCTGTAGGGGTGAACAGAGTAGCGGTCAGCCTCCAGGTATTGTTTCCTAACCAGGTACCACACAGATCAAACCTCCAGCAGCTAAACCTCCAGCTCTGTCCGGACTCTTCCTCTTTTCTACAACCCCGAGCCTCCATTTCTGATCATCGGATCACATGCGGATCACACACACAGCAGCTCCGGTGTCAAATCTCAACACTTTTCTGAATAAACTGCTTCCTCTCTGCACACACAGACAATAGATAAAGTATCAGCCAGAGGGAGAAGCGTGGAAGCTGCTAACGGTAGCACGGATGAGCTAGCGGCTAATGAGCAGCAAACAAACATCCACGTCCAGCCGGACCCCTTCATGTTCCGCTCCTCCACCGGCCCGGCTCGGTTCCTACCTGAATGCTGGGTGAATATATTGATCCCGGGGTCGGGCACGTTGACGGCAGCCGCTCTGCCCGGCGGTGTCCCGGTGCTACTGCCGGGTTCTCGGGGTCTCCTCCCGGCGCCGCTCCCCCGGTTCCCCTTCCCTTGGTGCGGTTGGGACGCGTGGGGCTGCGGCGGCTGGAGTCCGGTCGATGTCCCCTCACCGACGCGGCCTACCTGCTGTCCCATCCCGGTAGTTTGGTGCGTTTGGGACGAAGCGAGCAAACCCCCTTGCGGCACCTCTCGGTTCACATTCCCCCCGCAAAAAAAAAAAAAAAAAAAAAAAAAAAAAAAGAAAAGCTGGAGCGGCCTGGCCCGAGTCCTCCTTCCTCGATCCCCTCCCCGCGGTTCTCCACCGAAGCTAGCTAGCCCGTGTTAGCTCGCCTGGCTAGCCCCGTTAGCAGCGAAACCCACCCACCCTGCAGTTAACGATAAAACCGCAGCCCCGCCGCGTGACAGCGATCGTGTCTCCCCCGGTGATCCAGATGGTGTCCGAGCAGCGATCGGCGGTACCGGACGAGTGAGGTTCGGTCAGATCGGAGCCGTTCAGAATCGCGTCGCCGTTGTCCGGCCGCTGCGCGCCCCCTCTGACGCCGCCATCTTTACCGCAGAACAGAAGATGTGTTGCACAAGGCGGGGGTTCGATCCCCCGGTGATCCTCCACCCTCCGGCACCGACACCGACACCGGCCCGGTCCCAGCAGGTCCGAGCTCCCGCTGCCGGGTGGGACTGTCTGGACCCGGAGTCCTGGAGGAAACCTGGAGGAAAACCTCAAACCTCTCAGCTATTGTTTAAATATATGGTGATAAAAAGCGCTGTGAACACTGATACAGGTGTGTGATTATTTACATAATATATACCTGCTGGAATAAAATTGATGTATGCCTTTTATAATAATAATAATAATAATAATAATAATAATAATAATAATAATAATAATAATAATAATAATAATAATAAACTTTTCTCTATGTATCAATATCAGGTATGCATTTTAATAAAATATATAAAACTACACAAAAAAGTAAGCTGTGTATATATATATATATATATATATATATATATATATATATATATATATATATATATATATATATATATATATATATATATATATATATATATATATATATATATATATTTAAAGGGACAAACAAAGGCAAGGTGAGGAAGTTTGGGGATCTTTTACTAATTTTATGATGAACTAGGCATTTTTTGTATGAGTAATACATTGAAGGGAACCTTTTATAGTTCGCAAATGTGTTTTGTTCTTGTTTGTGTTTTTTTTATCTTTATAAAAAATAATGCACTTATATGTCAAAATATGCCACAATAAGAACATTTCTAGTGATCTGTAAATTTTTTTACACACTGAAAACAGCTACTCTAGCACCTACTAAGATTAAAAATCTAAATTTAGGTTAATTAAACAGTAAATAAAGACAATTTATTTACTGTTTTATCAGCATACAGGTCACAATGTAACACAAAGTAAAGGAAATATACTCAGTTTATTAAATTCTTGACAAGTTAGATTTAAGAAATGTGTGAAAATACATATGAAACTGTCTCCAGCTTGGCTTTTGACTGTAATAAATAATATATTAATTTAGAAAATCTCCAATTTATAAAGCAATATTAAAACAAGACTTTAAACTCCCAATATTTTTACTATTATCTGTGAATAATCATAAGAATTTGTTGGAGATGTGTTCAAATTCCCTATAAAGTTTATACATGTGTGTAATTATCCTCATAGTCTAATACCACTGAAATTAAATAGTGCTTTGTATTAGAATCAAGAAATGTGAAATAAATATAGATGATAATGTAACTGCAGCAACAATTTAAATACAGATTGTATGAAGATGGACCCAGTTACCGTGGTGGGAATTTGACTTAATTAGCTTTAAATAATAATTTCTTTACTACTACTTGGATTTATACTCGTGAACACATTGAAAATACTTGGCTGTGTTTGTTCGGTTTGTAAAGGAACCTTTTCTTGCCAAAAGAGAAGAAGATCTAAATTCAAAGCTTTAATTCAGCGCCACCTTGTGCTCATCCAGTTTTTAGAAGTGCTGAGTTGCTAGTTTCTGTTCCTCCTTCACTAAAACATGTCAAAGTTGAAAAATAACACAAACATTACTTCAAGACCACAAGACCTAAAAGCTGAAAAAGCAGAATAAATGCCTTATTCATCAGTGTGACTCAGAAATGACCGACATGTAGCTGTAAACAGTAGCCTTTACTGCTAATTAAGCATCATTACTGTCTTAAGGTTTTAACATTTGGACCATTAAGTAACAAAAAGAAGATAATATACTGTTATTTATTCACTCTGAACTATTTTTATACTTTCGATGTTTAAGGAAAATATCAATAATTAGAAATATGAGATGCAGTTTCAGAAAAAAACACAATAATCTATTCAACATCAAGAAAAAGATCATAATAATAAACACAAATATGACCGTAAATGAGCCAAACACTGCACCGAAAAATACACAAGCTCAAAATAAACAATGCAGCTGGAGTTTGGGTCTTTACTACAGTAAATTATGTCTGTATTAAGAAATTAATAAAGATATAATTAAGAAATTAATTTTTAAAAAGACATAGATCATGATGAGCGCATGAGATTAAACTTCCAATATTTCTGCAACTATCTGTGTCACTCTGAAAATAATTTTTTGTTTTTCTGAATGAGAATTTTATGAAGGAATCCAAGGAATCTCCTCCTGCGGATCAAAATTAAAAGCTTTATTACAGCGCCACCTTGTGCTCATCCAGTGTATAGAAGTGCTGAGTTTTCTATTTCTGAGAGCTTCAGTAGCTGAAGTTGCTGTTTTTCACTTTGCATTGTGCATCTCATTGGTCTCCCTGAATTAAAATGTCCAATTAGCAACATTAACTGTGCATTAGTTTCCTCAATAATAATACAAACATTATTTCAAGGACACAAAATCACAAAAAGCTCATTAAACACCTCATTCCATTAGTGTGACGTGGAAATCACTGTTGTGTAAAATGTGTATTTTTATCATTTGAATGACAATAAACTCTCTTTTAATGTGTTAATATGTAACAAAGTGATGGGAATACATTTTTCTTTATTTTTTCTTGATAGTTCTTATAATTTGATGTTTAGGGATTGTATCAAGAATTTGAAAATTGACATTTATAAAAATGTCACCAAACACAATAAGCCAACGCCAGAAAAGAGATGATAAACTTAAATAAGTGAGTCGAGCTCTACCACCTGAATATATATTTCATCTGAATATACAGCAGATGGACTGTAACAAATAGGATCTTTATTTAAAAACATCTAAAAGGCAAAGTAAGGTTAAAACTTCAGTCAAATGTGGAGTTAATGAGTTTCAATTTCCAATATTCCTCTTATTATTTGTGCATATGGACAAAAAAAATTGAAATATTTGTTATTTTTTGTGAAGAAATCAAAGGAATCTTTTATTGGGGAACAAAGTTAAAAGCTTTAATACAGCGCCACCATGTGGTCATCCAGTTTTATGAAGTGCTGAGTTGCTGGTTTTCACTTTCTATTGTGCATCTCATCAGTTCCAAGCATCATCATGGTCTCCCTGCACTGAAACATGTCAGAATTGGCAACATTAACTGTGCATTAGTTTCCTCAATAATAATACAAACATTATTTCAAGAACACAAAATCACCAAAAGCTCATTAAACACCTCATTCCATTAGTGTGACATCAAAATTACTGTTGTGTAAAACATATACTTGCATGATTTAAATACACTTTGATTTATTGTACTGAGTATCTGACAATGTGAACTGTAGCCCTTAGTGCTAATCAAGTATCGTTTCTAACCCATAACATTCTAGCAGCCAGCTGCAGGTTTTACAGTAGTAGTTATTCAGACACACGACTCTCAACGTCGGTTATAAACAAAATACGACATCATTCTCTGTCTCGGCGACGCTCAACGTACGTTCAAACCAGCTGAGTTGAATCTTTAAGAATACATCCAGCAGTCATGGAATAAATTAACTTCATACAACACATTCACCTTACACATTTTCCTTTACGGTCTTCAGTGTTCAGCTCATAACTTTTAGATTATAATAGTAATTAATGAGTGCATTGCTTCTTAACTTGTGGCTCAATACATGGAAAAAAGGTTCCGATTAAATGTTGTAAATGTAAGATATCAGTTTTAAAGTCCTAATACAGAAACCACTGTTCCTCAGATTTATACAAAACACCAAACAGTGGTCGGGTTCTCAAAAACAATCTTATTGGCAGTGGAGATGACTAGGATTGTCCAAACCGCAGACTGAATGTCCTTCGTTAAATATTAACCGTTACTGCATACGTGAACAGTGTTTGTCTTGTGTTTTCATTCAGCTGCCGTGGTTTCACAGTCGATCAAGGCAAAAAGGGGAACAGCAGAAAAATAAATAATGGCACATAAAAAATAGGTTCACGAGTGTTTTCATGTGAACTAATCATTTTGTTGAGGGGTTTGCCTTTGAAAACTTAAAACGTACATGTATATAAAGGCATCAATGTGGCTTTGCTGTGGTTATTTTTGGCATTTCGACAGATACTCTTCCACACATCCGTACACTTAGTGCAATAAAATAAAACAAACAGAAGTTATGACAGTGGCAGAAAGGCTGGTCTAAGTTCTACTGACACTCCCAGTAGGCCCAGTTCAGTGTGATGGTCAGTTTCCCATCAGGCCTCTCTGGCAGCTCCAGGAACGAGGCTTCAGCAGCTCCAGGAAGGAAGGCTGGAACGAAAACACCACCGTGAGAAGCTGAACTGGAGTCCATGTTGAACAATACATTTGATAATAATTTAATACTATTATAATAAAGCGCTTTCACTCAAAGTGCTGTACAAAGAGATAAAAACAATAAAAGCAGATGGAAACAGTGAAAACAGATAAAAAAAACAGTAAAACAAACAATTTAAGATTCATATGTAAAAGTAAACAAGTGGGTCTCCAGCTTAGTTTTAACCCTCCAGCTGTCTTCATTTATGGGCAACAAAAAATACTGTTTCCTTGTCTGAAAAAAAATCCCAAAATTCTGCAAAAAAATTCCCCAAATTTCTGAAAATGTGCAAAACCTTCGGGAAGAAAATTCCAATGATTCCTTAAAAGTTTCCCTTAAAAGCATTATTTAAAAAAAAATAATAATCACCCAAATTTGGCAAGAAAATTCTTGTAAATATTTTCAAAAAATGAGTAAAAATCTTGTTGAAGAAAACACTGACATCTCTCTGACAGGTAAGACCTAAACCAGTGGAGCACCTGGCCTGAGATGCCAAAATAATTCTCCAGTCTGTCCAGTAAGATACAGTGATCCACCGTATCAAAAGCAGAACTAAGATCCAACAACAACACAACAGAGTCAACAGCTGGTAGCAAATCATTCACCACTTTAGTGAGCGCTGTTTCTGTGGAGTGATTCGTCCTCAAAGCTGACTGAAGAGGCTCAAAAAGGTTATTTAAAAAGATTATTTAACGGCAAATGCTCCAAAAAGGAAACGTGACTCCACTACCTCTTCGAGGGGGCAGTAGCGCTGAGCGTACCACTCCTGGGAGTACAGACAGATGATGACCCCCTGACCCAGGAACAGAGACGTCCACATGATGATGTTCCAGATGGGACCTTTCCTTTGGTCGTGCAGAATGAAGTTGAACATCACTGAGGGGATGAGGAGAGAAGTTGACAGAAGCACAAGGGAAAGATAAATGTACAAACGTAAGCCTTTTTCAGACATGAGATTCTTCATTTTGCTGCTTAATGAGTCTCTGAAAGTGACACCATCCCGTCATTCAGAGGTCATTTTTCTGTTAATGTTGCTCAGGGATTCAGTCAGATAAATCCACCACGGTGATGGAGAGAGCCACGGTACAATATTTATCATAAACATGTCCTAAAACATATCTAACAGCCTGGTTTGATTATGATTATGTAAACACAAAAAATTCCATTCAGATGTGATGATAATCTAACTATTATTTTACCAACAGTTAAAAAAACAGTGTCAGTTCGTGTTAAATCCTCATCAATCTTGTCTTTATGTCCGTTTTCATTTATAATTACAATTAATTCATTAAATCACTGCTGTTGCTCTGACTAACTCTCTCACTTTGGAGACACTTATTTGGGTCCTTCAGTTGTGTGATGCTGCAGTTGTTTAGTAAAGTCAGAGGAAAGACTCCTACAAACAGCTGGAAGCAACAAACTAAACTGTGATTTTATGTGTAAATACTGCATACTGACTTTTAAAACATTTAGTATTTCTGTAGATTTTAAAATTAGAAGTGTTCTGTTTACAGTATTGTAGAGATAAGGTATCCATGTATCCATCCATCCATCCATCTATCCATCCATCCATCCATCCATCCATCCATCCATCCATCCATGATGTGATACAAAAGTACCATGACCTGCTGTTGGATCCTGATCTGGATCAAATCCTGTCTCCATGTCAGAAACCATTTAAAATTACAAGTTATTATTGCAGTTACCAGTGCTGTAGTTCAACGTGTGCAAATCTGTTCCACTCTCTTGCTTTGGAGATGTTCATATGGATCCTGCTGCTGCCTAACGGTGTAGACATTTAATAAACTCAAAGAAAACACTCTCTTTCTCGTGTGTATATTAGTGCCAAAATGTGGGAAAATCCTTCCGTTAATCACTTGACACGACGTAAAGTAACGTTGCTTGTGCATTTTATCTGTTAATGTGACTGTTGCAGGTCAGACTTGTGCCATGCAGAAAGAAAGCAAGCAGAAATGTTACGGTCTTCCTTATTAATGTTGCCGTTGTAGCTTTTACGGTAAAATGAGCAGCGTTCTGATTAAGACATGAAGCCGAGACATTCAGCTGCTGTCAGATTAATGGAAAGGATTACAGGTCTGAAAGGGGCTATAAACTCGACAGGATAACACCAGGATTTGGTTCAGCTAAATTTTCAAGTAACGTACATGTCAGTCAGAGGTAATTCAGACAAAGTTCAGGAAGTATGTTGCTGCTGAAGCAATTCTGTCCTCAATGAATTTCATGACTGTGGGAGTTTTATTTCTGGAGATATTAAACCCTTCAAATGGCTACCCAGCTGAGACGGTCTAATATTGTCTGAAAACATGTACAATTCTGCCAAATTATTTTACAGACCTTAGTTTTGTGTCCCAAACCACAGATATGGTGCACTGCTTTCTGAAATGTTTGTTTTTATGGCACCGTTAACAGGGTGTGACGGTCTTTTCTCTTACTTCCAAAACACATGAAGAGGCAGAAGAGCACAGGGTAGAAGAAGCCGAAGCAAACGGCTAGAATGTACTCGTGGACCACGGCAGACACGGTGAACACAAACAGCATGGCGGCCGGCCGGAAGCGCTTCTGAGAGATCTGGAAGGACGAGAGAGAACAGAAATTGGCTTAATCTGATCCGTGCATTTTTATATTCAATTTTAAGTGTGGCAGATTGTATTCTGAGTCTGTTATAGTTTCTCACAGTGAAGGAGATTTAGAAAGCGGCAACACGTTGATAGCAGACAAGAGGAAAATGCTTCTTCAAGACATTTTAACGTGGCTTGTAACTTGGAAGTTGCAGTTGTTCTTATTATTAGAAAAACTGTAGCGCAGAATGCTACTGTTGTGTTTTTAAAGGCTGCACTGTATCAACATAAAAAGCTCCTCACCCACAGAAAGTCCCGGTACACGTAGTAATACAGCCAGTCATGGACCACCACATTCCACGTGCGATAGTAGTTGGCAAAAGAGGTTGAATTCCACCAATCCTGTGAACAGGAAACCACATTAACCCTCCGGTTGTTTTCAATTACAGGCACCAAAAATATTGTTTCCTTGTCTGAAAACAAATCCTAAAATCCAGCAAAAAATTCCCCAAATTTCTGAAAATTTGCAAAACCTTCAGGAAGAAAATTCCAATAATTTCTTCAAAATTTCCCTTAAAAGTTTTATTTTTTAAAAATCCCCCAAATTTTGGCAATAAAATTTCTGTAAATATTTTCAAAAAATTAGTAAAAATCTTCCAAAAAATCCTAAAAATATCTAAAGTGATTCCATATATATCAGTAAAACTTCTAATATTTTCTTTAAGAACATTCATAAAAAAAACAACCAAAATCCAGTGAAGTTCGCTGGATTTTTTTTTTTTTTTTAATGGATGTTCTTAAACATTTTTTTTTTAACATTTTTTTTTTCACCAAAAAAATATTCAAAAATTTCCCAAAAATGTTGAAAATGTGGACACCAAAAGTTTCACTGTGAAAATGTTTTTTTCTTCCACATTTTCAAATTTTATAACAATTTGACCCACAGGACGACACAAGAGTTAATTAAGTTAAATATGAATATAGGAACTGAAGTGTAGATTCCACAGTGAGAGTGAAAGCAGCACCTTGTAGAACATCCGGTCGGCAAAACGAAGCATCTCAGCAAAAGCGTTGAGCCAACAGTGGAGGAAGGCGAAGAATCCCAGGAAGAGAACCAACACTCCTGCAAAAAGGAAACATCATCAGTATTCCTCAACCAAGAAAATACGTGCGGCCAGAAGTATGTGAGAGTGTCCATAAATGCGTCGGTATTCTTACCTGGCAGGATGGAGTTGAAGACACAGAGGACCATGGCCCTCAGATCAAACAGCTGCAGACTGATGCTGTGGAACTGAGGGATACACAGCCGCACGAACACGTAGTAGGCATAAAACAGACAGCCGAGTACCTGCCGAGGGAAAGAGGTTTTCATTTATCAGAAAAATACCTTCAGATTGTGATCTTTTAAAGGAGTCAGCAAGAAAATGTGCAACAGTACCTGAAGCAGCTTTGTGGCCACGTAGCCCCATCGGATCACAGGGTTCCTGCATCGAGCAAGACACAAGGTTTGAATAAATATTCAGTCAAGCCACTGTTTTTATACAACACGTTTAAATGGAAAGTGCTTTCTGGTAAAAAAAAAAAAAAAAAGATTGTTTAGTGTTATGAATTAACACAACGAGCTGAGACCCAATAGTGTTATTAATTATGGAGAATAACCTAACAAACAGAACTTAACCTAACTACGATAAATATGGACAATGGATGGAAATTAGCCTTGTGCTAAATCTGGCTTTTTTACTGCAACCTTGTGTCAACTATTATGGGATTGTATGTTCAATAGTATGCACTGTCCCGTCCAAATAAACAAAGAAATGAAACAGAGTACTAATGCTAAGACCCCACAGCATTATTAACTGTGGAGATTAGCCGAACAAATTTAAAGCTACAGTTTTCACCCTGAAATATACATTTAAGAAATCCAAGGATCCAATGGATCCGATGTGCAATCTTTGTTTTGGTTTTTTAAATTGTAAGTAGATTGTTGTTTATGGTTTTGTTTAGTTGTATTTTATAATATGTCATTTTTAAATTACTAATACTGTATGGGTTACTACATGGAAAAACATGTTTAAACTCTCAAGAGTAGTTCCACATATTATATAATTTCAGCATTAGCAGTGTGATGCATGCATGAGCACGTAGTGCAATTTGAAGTAATAGAAATGAAGTCAAACTCATCAGGCCTCAACCTTTTTTACTGTTTGATACAAAAAGAAGTTAGTGTAATTCTCATTTGCTATTGCTAATCTACAAGAAAGTTCACTGATTTACGGGTTCTTGAATATGTTGTTTTTAAACTATATTTATAAGAGTATGTCGACATGCAAACTACACATGAACACAATAACATGAGCGAGGAACACGAGAGAGACATTAAAAAGTTAGATTTGGTTGCAAAAGAAATGAAACACAAGTTTGAGCATTTAAATCAGCACCACAAAGCTCTGTCTGATGACCGGAGAGGCAGATCTGAATGCCATACAGCTATTTTGGATGCGTTTGCTGGTGTTACATCAAGTTCCAAACAGCTTTTTTCAGCTTTAATAAAGCTATTTTTAACTTTCAATGCAGATGAACTCCCCTACAAAATCATCTCAATCACTCTAAAATATTTTTTTAACCATTTGATGCACAACATGGGTCAAAAGTGATCGATGTTCAATGGAAAATGGGTATCTCATGACCCATGTTGTGCATCAAAGGGTTAAAAATAGACGTACTGCTGAAAGCTGATGTATTTTTTCCATCACACAATGTCAGTTTTTTTCAAATATTGTGCAGCTACACTAAAGAGCAAATCACAGATAACACCAGATAAACAACAAGAGGCTCTGTTTACCTGGGGTATTTGTCTCTGTAGATTAGTGTGGGTGCAAACAGGAAGTAAAGATACTGAGAAACCTGAGGAACCACTGGTCCAGGGCCTGTAGATGACAGAGAGAAAAGGGAACGCATTACATATGAGACAGAAATACTCTCTCGACATTCCACAATTTCCCAAACTGAATCATATATAATATACATGAAAAGATAAGAGAAAAAAGTCCCGTTGTAGTGGGGAACATTACTTACTGGTCTTGTCTTTAGCCCAGGTCTGGACTCTGGGTACATTTTCCCGGACAAAGGAGTGAGCTTTCATCATGAGACGGACCTAAAATTTCAGAAATAATCTTTGACTTGGAGCACATTTCGAAAGACATTTAGTCCACATATGAAGGGATTTATAGTTTAATACAACCCTGCCAGACTGTGTTGATCTACCTGTTCCAGAATGATGATGAAGCAGGACGCAGGCGGCACACTGTTGGTCACCGCCACGTATGTGGGCAGGAATCCCAGACCCAGAGCCTGGTACAGCAGGAACACAGAGCCAAACAGCAAACTGTACATCCCTGGGTGGCTGTGAGACTGACTCTGAGCCCACAGGTGGAACAGGCTGTAGGGAACCAGCAGCACAGACAGGAACATGCAGATCCACGTGCACACCACCAGGGGAAACTGTCCGAACGCGTAGACCAGCAGGTCGAAGTCCAGCACCAGTCTGAGGCGAAAGGAGGGTAAAGAAGAGATGAAAAACCCGAAGGACTGACCGTCTCCACCTATATCCCATCAGCAGAGATAAAAGAAACAAAACAGGTGGGAGAAGAATCTAACGGGAAGCAGTTTTATATTACCTGCCTTCATCAATGAAATCTACCACCAGTGTACTGAGGATGAAGAGAATGAGCAGAGCGATGAACATGTGGTAGATAGTCCTGATGTGGTTCACCTCAAACAGCTCACTGTGGAAAAACAGACGACGTTACATTAAACAACCTTCAAGAGAGCAGAGTATTAGAAGGAACTTTGGCCTTTTGTAAACAATATTTATATGAGCCAAGCATCAAAATGTCAACTTACTCGAGGAGCGACCTGCGACTTACAAAGAGCTTTCCCTGGCCGTGAGGAGGACGAAAATGCCTACAGAAGAACACAATGACAGCACGAGTTATTACTGTAAGATGGAGAGCTAAAGTAAGACTCGAAGAGCTTCAGGAGAAGCCAAATGAACGTCTGCTTTGGGTTCTTGAAGACGTTCTACCTTCTTCTGAGAGGTTTCTTTTCTTCTGACTGGTGGATTTTGTAATCAGTCGGTTAGAACTGAAGGAGCCTCCTGGATGAAGGTGAAACTTCTTCAAGAACCATCAAGAGAAGTTAGGATTACTATGACCCAGATGATTGAGAATAAACATTCAATAAATGGTTTTAGTTTTGCTTTGATTTGGACAAAAACGAAATATACCAATACAGGACAGTGTGTGAGTATCTCCTTTAAAAGAATGAAGATTAAAGTTTCAGAGCTCCAACGTGCAGCCATCACGTCGGGAATAAGCTGCAGGCATCGAGTGGGAAAATAAACTTATTAGTTCACATTTAATTAATTGAATCATTTGCAGTAATTACACTTATAACCTTAATAACAATTTTATATATTCTTCAGAGCTCTGCGCTATAACAACCTGTTCTCTTGACTGAAGCAGGCAAACCAACTTGGCTGCATTTTGTACGGGAAAAGAGTCAAATGATGAGTGAAATGCAGTCTTTTAATGTGAAACTCTGGCTAACAGAACGCTGAAACCACTGCTGTTATACAGGTTATGTCTACCTGGGATTTTAGGTGTCGTTGAGCCAGCTAACACCAAGAAAGTTTGGATATGTCAAGTTTGCTTCGTGATACAGGCCTCTAAGGCAGTGTTTCTCAAATAGTGGGGTGCGACCCCTGGTGGAGTCGCAGAGGTATGACGGGGGGGCGGGAGCGACTGGGAGGAGAAGGTCCGTCTACACGCAACTAATTAGCTGAACTATTGTTTTAAAGTCGGCACACAAACTGCGCTGGCCGTTAATGGATAGTTAATGTGCAACTGGAACACTCGATCACGTCACCACCTCGGCTCAGGGGTGTCAAACATGCGGCCCGCGGGCCAAAGCCGGCCCACCAGATGGTTCATTTCGGCCTGCGGGACGCCTTTGCAAAGTGTAAAAACTACAGAGAAAACATTAACTGCAAATTGTAAATTTGTAAAACTACAAATTTTAAATAATTTCCAGACCATGACAAGTTGTTTTGATCATAAAGTAAAATACTATGTTGCTCAGTTCCAGATACATGTGACTAAATGTTGTGTTCTTTTGTAGATAAACTGTGATCTGGCAGTTGTGTTGTGTAAATGATAATAAATGATAAATTGAGGCATAATACTGTTGAAATTTAACTTGCTTTTCTTCAGAAATTTCAGGTTGTTCATAATGTTTTATAAAAAAAAATAACTCATTAAATGTGAACATTTTCAGAATGTACTTTTTGGCACTAAAACAAAGGGATAAAGTTGGAGTTGTGGTTATTTACAGGTTATTATGCTGTGATTTTACTGGTGCGGCCCAACTGAGATCAAATTGAGCTGAATGTGGCCCCTGGACTAAAATGACTTTGACACCCCTGATATTTAATGTGAAAAACAACTAAATGGAATCAGATAAAATGACCGTGCATATTCACGTTTCAATATATATATAAAAAAACTGTTTATATATGTATTTATATATTACAAGGAAAGGGTAGAAAGACATTTGTGTTTTTTAGGACATATAATTTTATGTGGATGCAGACGTTGAGCTGCAGTACCTGAGTTTACTCCTCTCCTTGTCGGACAGTGGAGGTGAGAAGACAGCAGGTACAGGTGCAGGCTCCAGACTGGCTGATTCTTCAATAAGACTGTCCATGAAGTCGCTGACCTGACCCTCAAACTGACGCATCAGGTCGCTCTTCAGGTACTGGGCGACACAAAACCACATGGAAATACTCATTTACAGTCTGCAGACGCACAAACACACGTGAAGTGTTTTGCATGTGGCATTAATTATGCAAATCTGGCATTGAGATACAAATATCCTTTCATTTAGTTTACACTGACACGGCTTTCTCTTGTTTAAAACCCGTGTAAACGAGGGGGAATTTATTGCACTTCATTGTAAATTCAAGCCAGAGTCCACTTTTTTCCTGTCATTTATCAAAAGAGTTCTGAAACATACAGGAAGTCTGACACACTGGAGATCACTGGCAAGGAGTTGTGAAACGGTTCAGTGTGTCATGATGTACTTATTTAACCCTTATGAAACCTGAATGTGTCTTTTGTGAAGTAAAAAGTTCACACATTATTAAAAGGGTGATTATCATACTAATGTGCAGAGAGCATGAAGTAACACCGACTCATTTCTATATGAAACATCCCTCTGTTCAGTTTGTGGTAATAGCATCACTCACTCAAGTTCATGGATAATTCATTTTTTCCAGTCAGTTTATCGTCACGACGGATCTGATGACTGAAATAAAGACGCAGCTCATTCAGGACTGAGAGAGGAAACAAAATATACTGTGTTGTTAACTGTAGTAATGCATTTATCTAGACGGAATTACTGACTGACAGCACAATAAACATCAGTTGGAGGAAAAGTCAGGAACACACATCATTTTCTAAATATGTTTTTAACCCTCCTGTTGTCCTCATTTACAGGCACCAAAAAATATTGTTTCCTTGTCTGCAAAAAATTCAAAAATTCTGCAAAAAAAATTCCCCAAATTTCAGAAAATTTGCAAAACCTTCAGGAAGAAAATTCCAATAATTCCTTAAAAATTTCCCTTCAAAGTTTTATTTAAAAAAATAAATAAATAAAAAATCCCCCAAATTTGGCAAGAAAATTCTTGTAAATATTTTTTTTCAAAAATGAGTAAAAATCTTCCAAAATAATCCTAAAAATATCTAAAGTGATTACATATATATCAGTAAAACTTCTGATATTTTCTTTAAGAACATTCACAAAAAAAAGATTTTTTTGTGAATGTTCTTAAGAAACATTTTTAACATTTCTTTTTTCCACCAAAAAATGTTCAAAGATTTCCCAAAAATGTTGAAAATGTGGACATCAGAAGTTTCACTGTAAAAAAAAATTATTTTTTTCCGCATTTTCAAACTTTAAACTGGGTCAATTTTGACCCACAGGACGACACGAGGGTTAAGTGACCTTTTCGAGCCATTTCTGAACCCACATTGGTGACGCACTAACCTCTGCTTTCCTTTTTAGTTGCAGCTTTTTGCTGATCACATGCTCCATCTCAAGTCGCCCTGAAATTGGAACGAGAACACACAAATCTGATGAAATTAAAAGGGTCAACAAGCTGCTGTGTAAGTGCAATTTTCCAGTATCAAAATAATACAGCTCTGTGATTTGGACACAGCAAAATGAACAACCCAGTGACCTCATCTAAACAGAGCTTCAAACTGGTAAATGTCAGCTAATGCCATGTCAGATTTACACAACACAATACAATGGACAATTCACAAAAAAAAAATCAACCAAAATCCAGCAAAATTTGCTGGATTTTGGTTGATTTTTTTGGGAGTGTTCTTAACACATTTTTAACATTTCTTTTTTTCCACCAAAAAATGTTGAAAGATTTCCCAAAAATGTTGAAAATGTGGACATCAGAAGTTTCAATGTGAAAATATATATTTTTTCCACATTTTCAAACTTTAAAACGGGTCAGTTTTGAGCATCACATGCTTGAAATAAAATGATTTACCCAAAGACAGTTATAAAAGGGTGCCAACACTTTTCTCCGGCCCATTTTTTTTTTTTTTTTTTAGTTTTGTGTAAAATTATGTCACTTTTGGCTTTTTTCTTCTGCTTTTTTGTGTTTTTCCAATGCACATCAAGGAAATAAAAGTGTATACCAACAACATTTGCAATTACAACAATTTCTGGGAGAAATGGTGTATTTTCTGGAAAAACTTCAGGGGTGCCAATACTTTCGTCCATGACTGTATAAGTTGGGCAGTAACTAAGTAATATGAGCAAAAACCGAGACAAGATAAATACATAAATACGCAAGACCAGGCAGCAACTCACAACATCAACTTCTTAAATAAAATAAATACAAATATATATACATTACCACCGTTAAGAGCAACCAAATGCTACTGAAAACATATATGTCTATGGAGAAGGAACATTTAATTGAGAAAAAGAAGCTTCAAAGGTGCTACTGCAAAGATGAAATCCACAAGAAGACACGCCTTTAATGGTGTGTAGCAAGCACAATGAAAAGTCAACAGGATGAGGTTAAGGTTACTAAAGATCACGAGTCTCGACAGCTGTCTGATGATGAACGAGTTTGTTATGTTCAGAGGTCAGTCCTTCCAACGGCGACAAACAGAAGCAGCGCTCCACCCATCAGTGACAAAGACGGAGTCAGAGGTTTACGTTCTGCTAACACCTCATTCTGAGCCTTCAGTGTTTTCCCTCCACCTTTACAGAGAGCTGCTGTTGTTCCAGCGTTTCACAGTCAACCAGTTCATTCACACGTTCTGTCTGCTACTGGTGCATGATGGTGACCAGTTTAGTAGTTAGTACACTGTTAACAATCCAATTTTAGAACCATTATATTTTCTGAACAATTCACTGTTACTTTACAGATTTGCTCTGTTTTCTAAAATGACAAACAATTAATGACAAAATTAATATTAATTTGAATGTTAACTGTAAAAACAAACATAAGCCAGAACTGTGAATAACATCAACAAAATAAAATCTGGATTTTTATAAAGAGTTGTTTGTGTTTTGACAATTTTGACACTATTTTTACTGTGTTCAAATTAGTAAAAATATCTGTTATTTTATAGTTCAGTGCTGTGGCATATTAGGGGTTAAACATAGCAATTTATGTTATTTTACATAGTCCTCCTGTTTTGATAAATTACAGATAATTTCATTTTAAAAATAACACGAAAAATCTGTAATGTATATGTTGACAAAAAAAAATAAGTAAAACTGCAACGTTCTTTTACAATGTTTGACTATAAAATTATACTTTTTATTGTATTTAAAATCAACATAAATATTTTACAGACAGTTGCTGCTAAAAAACTGAATTGTTTAAAGTGTTAGTTTACAGATTATCCCTGTTTTCTTTAATTACAAATAATTCCATGTAAAATGACAGAGAAACTATGTTTACATGTTGACAGTATTTTAAAAATAGTAATTTCTTCTTGAACAATGTTTTAAAATTAAGCAGTTTGTCTGTATCTAAATCACCTAAAAATATCATGAATTTACATCTAAGTATACGAAAAACCGCAGAAAATCACAGAAAAAAAGTATTAATTTACATGTTGACCGTGTAAAACAAAAAAACAGGTCAAACCTGTGGCACATCAAAAATGTGTTCTTTTACATTGCGTACACCATAAAAATACACTGATATACAGTATATAACCCTCATGTCGTCCTGTGGGTAAAAATTGACCCGTTTTAAAGTTTGAAAATGTGGGAAAAAAAATATATTTTCACAGTGAAACTTCTGATGTCCACATTTTCAACATTTTTGGGAAATCTTTGAACATTTTTTGGTGGAAAAAAGTGTCAAAAATGTTTCGTAAGAACATTCACAAAAAAAATCAACCAAAATCCAGCGAATTTCGCTGGATTTTGGCTGATTTTTTGTGAATGTTCTTAAGAGAATATTGACAATACTGATATATATATATATACAATCACTTTTGATATTTTTAGGATTTTTCTGGAAGATTTTCACTCATTTTTTGAAAATATTTACAAGAATTTTCTTGCCAAATTTGGGAGATTTTTTTTTTTAAAATAAAACTTTTAAGGGAAACTTTCAGGAATTATTGGAATTTTCTTCCTGAAGGTTTTTCCAAATTTTCATAAAGTTGGGGAATTTTTGGCTGAATTTTTGGATGTTTTTCAGACAAGGAAACAACATTTTTTGGTGCGCGTAAATGAGGACAACAGGAGAGTTAAATCAGCTAAAAATACAATTATTTTTACCAATATTTGCCAGTTTTTCGCACCACTTTCAAAGTTTCTGAACCTAACAGCATTCCACCATTCTTGACATATTTATTGAGTACTCTTGCTGCCAGATTTTCACAGGTTTTTGTTTCATTTTACAGTGCAGCCTGAACCCTGTCATTCCTGCTGTGGCTAACCTCAGGTCAAAACAAGCGCCTGAGAGGAACATGTCATGCAGTGAGACATGGTTTCAGTGGTAACACCCTCCAGGAGACTTATTGTAAGTGAACGACATGCTGATGCAGGCTTTAATTACCCACTAACTATAAGGTCAGTGTCCTCTGTTAAACCCCTGCTCATGAGGAAGCTAAAGTTCTCTCACCGTTGCTGGTGATGCGAATCTCCCTGTTCTCCAGCTGGTGCTTTCCCGGACTCAGCTGCCCGTTGAAAGTCTCGTCCAGGTCGGGGAAGGTGGGCATCTTGGGGACGGGTCTGCAGCGGGACCGGAGGACCCCGTTATCCCCGTGACTCTCCATCCTTGACGACGGGAAACACACGAAGAAGAAGAAGAGATCAGGTTAGCATCACTGCTACTGTCAGGAATGCTAAAGATGCACAGAGACAGCAGCCAGATGACAAATCAGATCACTCTCACATGACACCCAGACAGACAGACAGACAGACATTTAGCAGCTCAGTTAGATTAGACAGGAGTCAGTGTGGTTAACCAGGAGATATCCAGACAGCTAGTAAAGCTAATTAACCACCTGGTTGGACGCTAACAGGACTAGTTTGCTAGTAGCAGCTAGTTAAATTAGCCAACTTGTTGACGTTAGCTACTGAACAGGTTGATAAGAGCAGAAGGCGGACTGACACTTAAATAAATGGTTTAATAAAAATGAAAAATGCTTACTTTCTTCGACAGCCGGCTCCTCTCTTGTTCAGTCGACGTTTCCTCCGAGGCTTCAGGGTTTAAAATCAGAGGAAGGGCAGTCTGAGCTGCCGCCGCTCACCTTCATTCTAAAACACTGAGGAGGTGATGAGAGCGGCGGCCGACGCTGATTGGTCCAAAGTCTCTCCTACTTCTGACGTCACGGCGCCCAGTGAGCCCGCAGTGCTGCTGTCAGGTTCCACACATAGACTGTCTACGGGTCCACATTATCTCTGCTTTCATCACCACTTTAACCCTCCTGTTGTCCTCATTTATAAATATTGTTTCCTTGTCTGAAAAAAATCCAAAAAATCAGCAAAAAAAAAAATTCCCCAAATTTCTGAAAATTTGCTAAACCTTCAGGAAGAAAATTCCAATAATTTCCTCAAAATTTCCCTTAAAAGTTTTATTTTTAAAAAATCCCCCAAATTTTGGCAAGAAAATTTCTGTAAATATTTTCAAAAAATTAGTAAAAATCTTCCCAAAAAATCCTAAAAGTATCTAAAGTGATTACACATATATCAGTAAAACTTTTAATATTTTCTTCAGAACATTCATATAAAAATCAATCAAAATCCAGTGAATTCTGTTGGATTTTGGTTGATTTTTATGTGAATGTTCTTAAGAAACATTTTAACATTTCTTTTTTTCCACCAAAAAATGGTCAAAGATTTCCCAAAAATGTTGAAAATGAGGACATCAGAAGTTTCACTGTGGAAATATTTTTGTCCACATTTTCAAATTTTAAAACAGGTCAATTTTGACCCGCAGGACGACACAAGGGTTAATAATAATAATTTAAATTAAGGATATAGATGCAACAACATGGCTCAGTTATAATAATAACTCAGTTCTTTGTTCACATACTTTCATTTGCCTAAATATGTACCATATTGTGCTTGTATAAGATAAGATCAAGTTTATTCATCTCGGAGGAAATAGTTTCGCCAGAGTACAACAAACAAAGCTGAGTGAAATATACACAATTACAGAGAGGTTGGTAATTAGACAGAAATAAAAAAAGAATACAAACAGCAAATTTTAAATTGTCTAAGTGTGTAAAATGTCATAGTGGATGCCACAGAATAGTGTATAAAAATAAATAAATACAATTAAATAAGTACAAAATGTAAACTAAATAACAAGAAACAGATAAACAGAAAGTGAATTGGATGTAAGCAAATCTATTGCACAGAAATATTGCACTTGACAGTTTACTGGATTTTGGATGATTTTTTTCTGAATGTTATTAAAGAAAATATCAGAAGTTTTACTGATATATATGTAATCATTTTAGATATTTTTAGGATTTTTTTGGAAGATTTTTCTCATTTTTTGAAAATATTTACAATAATTTTCTTGCCAAATCTTGGGGATTTTTTTTTTTTTTAATAAAACTTTTAAGGGAAACTTTTAAGGAATTATTGGAATTTTCAGAAGTTTTTGCAAATTTTCAGAAATTTGTGGATTTTTTTTTGCTAAATTTTTGTATTTTTCCAGACAAGGAAACAATATTTTTTGGTGCCCGTAAGTGAGGACAACAGGAGGGTTAAAAGATATAGCCATGATTTGTTTTAGGTTTGTCCATTAGACAGTATTTGATCAAATTCTGTGATAAAATTAAATGTTTATTATTCCCCAGGAGGGAAGTTTAAAATAAGACAGAAGGAACAATAAAAAAGAAAGAATAACCTCCTTAAGTAACCCCAAATGGTTCGCTAGTTTATTTTTGCTGTATATTTGTACCAAGTGCTGTTTCGCTCATTCCACATCAGTAATACGAGTATCAACAACTCATATTCTGTCCTTACACTAAGTTCATAAAGACATTCTGTTAAAAGATGGACCACGGCTAACTGCTTGTGGTCTATGGTGTGCAACACTTAACGGATCACGAGTGAATATGTGACTGAAGATTTTCTCATGGTTCATTTCACAAAAAGACCTTTTATCTTGTCATAATCAAAATTCTTTTTTATTCCTTCTTTTTTTGGTCTCACATATCACTAAACTTGGACTGTTGAGAATCTGCAGTTACACACGTGGACAAAATTGTTGGTACCCCTCGGTTAATGAAAGAAAAACCCACAATGGTCACAGAAATAATTTGAATCTGACAAAAGTAATAATAAATAAAAATTCTATGAAATTAACCAATGAAAATCAGACATTGGTTTTGAATTGTGGTTCAACAGAATTATTTTAAAAAAATAAACTCATGAAACAGGCCTGGACAAAAACGATGGTACCCCTAGAAAAGACAGAAAATAATGTGACCATAGGGACACATTCAATCAAGGTGTGTCCTCTAATTATAATTAGCATTGTTTTCATTATTTTTTATCAAGAAACAACCAGGATTTAACACATCTGAAATGACACATAGCAAGTTTTAAATGTGAATGGATTATTTAAGCTACAAAGAAAGTGTGTCAGGGTGCATTGTGGGAAATTTGCAGGCAGATTTTTGTCTTTAAAAACTCTGCATACCTCAAATCAGACAAATGATGTTTGTAAGTTTTAAAATTAGCAAAAAATTTAAACTAAATTGACAAAACTCACAAAACATCTGTTTTTGTACTAAGTTAACAAGAAAAAGATTAATTAATGCCACTCAATGATTTACAGTGAAAAATTCAAGGAGGCTGAACACAAATAAAAGGAAGAGCTCAGTTTAATTTCCACATGTGGTCGCCATACATCATTCCCTCGAGGAGAACATGAGGCACTGAATACATTTATATGAACGAACACGTCAAATTTATTCAGAGATTTTGTGCTAAACAAGCATCAGAATTGACAAAAATGTCCGTCATGTGAACAGTTTCCCAGTTCAATAAATATACAACAAAATACAGTACAACACAGAGTAAACTTACTCTAACAAAACTATACATTTAAAAAAAAAAATACAGCATAAATATCTGCTTTCCACAATCCATGATAGAGATATTTACAAACATGCAAACACACAAACTCTTTAGTCATAAGAAGCAGAGGGGGCCTAAAACCACAGCAACCTCAGAGACGAGGTGGGAAACGTTGCTCGTCTCTAAGCCCAGATCTCTGACTGGAAGGAACTCCATGTCACCTCGATGCAGCTCTGTGCTTCCCCGAACCCTCACAACCACATCGACCTGAGGAAACATCGGACAAAAAGCTATTCCAGTTTGTTTTTTTCTGGGTTCAGGACTTATTCCAGTAACTAGACCCTTTCAAGGCAGCGCAGGACAAGAATCTGCAGCCATAAAAAGTCAACTAACAATCTTAAAGCTCCTATTTATTAATAAATAAAACCCTTTTGTTCCTATAGTTGTATTGCATTGGAAATTTACTTGAGAATATTCAATGCTGGAGGGAGATCAGAGTCACGACATATCATTTGGAAATCACAGTCGTTTCAATTTGGCTTCACACCATGATGCTGCCACCACCATGCTTCACGTCATGATGCTGCCACCACCATGCTTCACGTCATGATGCTGCCACCACCATGCTTCACGTCATGATGCTGCCACCACCATGCTTCACATCATGATGCTGCCACCACCATGCTTCACATCATGATGCTGCCACCACCATGCTTCACACCATGATGCTGCCACCACCGTGTTTCACTGTAGAGATGGTGTGTTTGTGATGATGTGTAGTGTTTGGTGTCTGCCTAACATGATATCCCGTCAAAAAGTTCAGTTTTGGTTTCATCAGACCAAAGAAACTTCTTTGAGTTGATTTCAGAGTCTCCCACATCTCTTCTGGGAAACTCTAGTTGAGATTTAATATGACCTTTTTTGACAGTAAACAAATCTTGTGGCCTTACCCTGCAGCCTTCTCTGGACTCTGTGATGAGGTGTGAATCGATTTCTTTGCCAGAGTCTCCCATCAGATGGATGATCTCACTGAATGACTCAGCTGTGGCAGCACTGGACTGGTTTGCTGCACAGCTGAGACTGATGTGTTGGAAAGATGTGTGGCTGTGTAACCGCAGAAACCTCAGCTGGACAACATCCACCCCGGGGTACTCAAACTATCAGAAACAGTCGAAAGGTGAGAGGTTGAAGTCATAAATGGTCCTCAGTCAATTAACAAATTGTTTGATATGTTGATCAGACTCACCTTGTTTCCACCATTTTGCTGAGTAAACCAGAACTTTGATTTCTTCAGATCTGGTTCCCTCTTTATTTTAATCTAAAGAGTGAAATATGCGTCATATTTTTAAAAACCTTCTTGATTTTGGTATTATTTTAGTTATTAAAATCATGTAAAAGTAAACCCCTTCTTTGCCTGGTGTTAATTAGGTTAGAAGGCCACACTGTCTGTCTTGGTCCTGTAAGAACTAATTCATGCCTTCCACATCAATTTGCGGCTCTTTTCAGACTTTAATAGGTTTGTGTTGCTCTGCTAACCAGATGATCAAACATCTCCTCATATCAAAGACAGAAAAACACAGTGGGATATAGCAGCTGGTAACAGATTACTGTTAACACAGTCAGTGAATATTCCTGAGGTTTACCAATCTCAGTGGGTGAAATATTTAAATTAGGATTTCTAACTGTGTTTGGTCTCCACTGATGGAAAGTATGTACAAATCAAAGCTCCTTCAGTTACAGCTCTTTTAATGGTACATTATAAAGGTGAGGATGATCGAGAATTTCCTTACACAGTCTCTCCTCATAGGAAACATTTGATTTAAGCACCACCTGTTTTTGCATCTGGTACATGCACATTCAGTGCACATTCTTGCTGTGCAGATTGTCATTGCAATTTAAAATTTTGGGCTGTATGTGGACTTCTGCAGAGGGGTTCATATGGGTGAATGACAAAATATACGTCACATTTATGCATTCATACATGGATAGCATAAATTGGCTGTAAGTCTCTCTTCTGTTTTCCCCTCTCAGACAGACAGCCAAACTGAACAGGTTACCCAGGATCCACAGGCTGCCCTGAGGTGTGGAACCACAACTTTGAATCATGTCTGGGTCGTCAAACCACCACCGTTACCCTCCCAGGCAAGTGAGATAACAGTCCCTGTATTTGCCACTGTGTAAAGTTCTAAAGAGACGCCTACGCTGGTCTACTAAGAAACAAATCCAAAGAAGTGTGTCTTTATATCATTGGACCATTTGAGGTGATGCATAAATTAATCTGTCCAGGGTCAGACTGAAATAACTGTGAAAATTCTCAGCTAAAACCAGCATCTGATCCCCTCCACCAGCCTGCATGATCTATGATGACCCAGTCTACACAGTCCAATGACTTCTGGATGTTTTCGTTGTGAAACGTGCCGTTCTGGCAGGGGCCTTCACTACCTTGTTGACCAGGAAGGATCCAGTCTGGCAGAGGGATCCTGGATCCTTTACTCATCCATCCATCCATCCATAAACCCTAATCTCATTAGGCTCATCTGAACATGCTCCTCAGGTAACCAGGAGGTTCCCTTTGTGAAGCCAGCTTTGCCTCTGACCACTTTTCTAACTTCCTGCCTCAGGTTGAATGCCTCTTCTTAATACCAACCTGCTGATCTACATTATTCACCAGCCTGCTGCCCACTGCCACCTCACCAGCTACGTCTCATACCCATCAGACGTCTCGTTCAAAACTTCAAACAAGCCTCTCAGCTCCCATGATTCATCCTTAGCCACCACACACCATCTCCAATCCTTCACCACTTTCTGAACTGTCGTCATTGTGTTGTTTTCTGCCTCTGGCTCAAAAAGAGGTAATATCAGCACAAAATATTCCTGGGTATAACTATTTATGTGTGCTGCTCGCTCTGCTTGAAATCTTCTGAGAAATCAATTAAAACTGCAAACACTGGCGTCTGTAGTTCTGAGAAACGGAGGCAACCTCATCTGACGTCTGATGTTGTACAGGGTTTTATAAAAGTATATTGTACTGTCAAATCATGGGACACATCTCATGTCGTTGCAGCTGAAAACAAGAAGCTGACCTTATTCCGTGTTCTGTAATTGACACTGTACCACGATGGGAAGTGAACTCAACCCATAGCTCACATGAATGTCTTACAGGTGAAAAGGTACCTGTGTTTGTAGAGGCTCTATGCAGGTTGTTCCTCCTGCTGTGAAGTTACAGAAAACCTTTACAGCATCACAAGGACAGCCTTGGTTGGGGTCCATGTAAAAGTAGCCTGAAATAAAGCAGACATGGGGACTAATCTGGCACAAAGTGTATCATCAGTGGCAGATATATTAAAATATACAACAGCTAAAGGTTTAATCCAGGGGTGTCAAACTCGTTTTAGTTCAGGTTTGATCTCAAGTGGGCTGGACCAGTTAAATCATAGCATAATGGAGAAGCAAAATGACAAAAAATGAGACACGAAACGAAACAAAAAAGAGAAAAAAGGACAAAAAAGACAAAAAAACACACAAATGACACAAACAAGACAAAAATGACAAAAAAGGAAACACAAAATGACAAAAACGAGAATCAAAACGACAAAAACATGAGACAAACAACTAAAAAAAGACAAAAAGCCCCCAACAAAAACAAGACAAAATACTACAAAAACAAGGCACAAAATGAAATAAAATAAAAAATAAAATGACAAAAAATGAGACAAATGACACAGAACAAAACAAAAAAGAGACAAAAAATTCATTAAAATTTGCAAAGCGGCAAAAAAGTGAACAAAAACAAGACAAAAAAATTACACAAATAACACAAACGAGACAAGAAAGAAAACGACAAAAGATAGTCAAACTACACGAGCAAGAAAAAAAACACCAAACGACAAAAACGACACACAAAACAGCAAATAAAGCAAAACACAAAATGACAAAAAAACCAACAAAAAACACAAGCGAGACAAAAAGGAAACACAAAATGATGAGCATCAAAACGACAAAAACATGAGCCAAATGACAAAAGTCAGACTAAAAAAAACCAACAAAAATGCGACAAAATATGACAAAAATGAGACACAAAATTCAAAATTACAGTTTTACAAATTTACAAATTGCAGTTAATGTCCTCTCTCTAATTTTTACACTTCACAAAGTCGTCCAGGGGCCGGATTGGACCCTCTGGCGGGCCGCTTTTAGCCCGCAGGCCGCATGTTTGACACCCCTGGTTTAATCGGATACTCACCATCATTCAGATGTGGATGTATGAGCTTCAGCTCATGGCAGGTGGTGCCGGGATCATCTCTGGTTCCTAAAGGCCAAGTAAAGGACTCCTCAGATTCATCTCCTTCAGACCACCTCCTTGACACCGTCCTGGGCTGCTACAGAGGAATCCATCATTCAGTCAGACGACCAAAGGCTCAACAAGCCAGCCACCGTATCAGTCACAACACTCCCTGAAGATAAACATGCATGTAAACCAGAAGAAATCTTCTACCAACTTTTTGTTGTCCTTCCCTTCCCTTCGGGACGACGGCAGTTCCATTGGAAGGTTTCTGCTTAATTCTTGCACTGGGTCTTGTTTCGGGCCATAGACCAGGTCCCGGTGCAGGTATTGATCCAAGTCTTTGTACAGGCCTCGGTTTTCCAGGTGCACCAGGTTTTCCCTGTCAAAGCCAAATATAAACTGTCATGACGTTTAGCAATATCCTCCTGAGACCCAGGGAAAAAAAGCTTTGTCATTTTGATTTTTTTTTTTACATAAATGAGGTGTTGGGGTGGTAAAAAACATATTGCAAAGATTTTTTTTAACTTAACACTCCTGTTGTCCTCATTTATGGCCACCAAAAATATGGTTTCTTTGTCTGAAAAAAATCCAAAAATTCAGCAAAAAAATTCCACAAATTTCTGAAAATTTGCAAAACCTTCAGGAAGAAAATTCCAATAATTCCTTAAAAGTTTTATTTTAAAAAAAAAATCCCCCAAATTTAGCAAGAAAATTCCTGAAAATGTTTTAAAAAAAAAAAATGAGTAAAAATCTTCCAAAAAAAATCCTAAAAATATCTAAAGTAATTACAAATATATCAGCAAAACTTCTAATGTTTTCTTTAAGAACATTTATTAAAAAAAAATCAAAAAAGTTTTACTGATATATATATATGTAATCACTTTAGATATTTTCAAGATTTTTTTTTGGAAGATTTTCACTCATTTGTTTTCTCAAGAATTTTCTTGCCAAATTTGGGGGATTTTTTTATAAATAACATTTTAAGGGAAATTTTTAAGTAATTATTGGAATTTTCTTTCTGAAGGCTTTGCAAATTTTCAGAAATTTGGGGAATTTTTTTGCTGAATTTTTGGATTTTTTTTCAGACGAGGAAACAATATTTTTTGGTGCCCGTAAATGAGGACAACAGGAGGGTTAAAAGTGTGGCACATACAGTATTGGAGAAATGAACAAGAAGCTAATGTGCACAAAAACGAACTGCTGGGTCTCAGGAAGCTGTAATCGAGCTTCAAAAGCATCTCAAAGCAGTAAAACATGTTGCAGTCAAGTTTACTGATCAGGTTTTACCGGAGATCCACTTTTGCCCTTAAGTCCTTTTGGTCCTCTACTGCCCTGCACACCTTTCAGTCCCTGTAAAAGCCCAAAGATCAACAGGTAAGCAGTAGATGACGACAAATATATAAGGATTCATTCATTCATTCGACTACTTTAACCACTGTTTAACCAATTAGTCTATTTATAGAGATTTATAGAGTAAAATATCTTTTTCAAGGCAGACCTGACTGAGAGGGCAAACCATTACAAAACTACAAAAATGATCAAATCAAGCATGACAGAAACAGTAAAACACATTAAAATAGCCAGAGAATTAAGATAAATAAAACAAAAACCAGCCAAGGAGTACACGTCTTCCAATGGGGCCAGAATCGGGCAGGAAAAACAAATGTGACATTGAAAACTGAACTGAAAAACGACACATTGGACTTAGAATATTTGTATTTGAACAAGTTGTATTGACACTAAAAAGATAAATTTGGCTCTAAAAAAAGTTCCACTAAAAATTAAAGCCCAAATACTAAAAAATTCTTTCATTTTATTTTGATACAGAAATATTTTGGTGCTTTTTAATGACAACTTTCTATTTTTTTCTTCATGTCTGTCTATTTACAGTGTCACGTCTTTCAGCTCTTGTTTCAGTGTTTTGGCGTTGAGATAAATAATTTACATATAGTTTGCATACAGCAGCTGGCGTCCTGGTTGGAGTCTGATATTAATAATGTGCTTTACTGACGACATAAACACATATAAAAAGACAGTCATTCTCTTACCTTCTTTCCAAGGCGACCCTGTAACAAAGACAGAAAAAACTGGAATCAACTGACAACAAGCTTTCTGCTAGATCTTTAAAATCTGCCCAGCGTATGAGACTTTATTGAGACGTTTTTTCCTCATGTGTTTGAATATATAAACAGTAGAATATCAAAGTATCATACAAGAATTCCAGTGAGGCCTTTCTGCCCATGTGGACCTCGAGGACCGGCGTCTCCCTGTGGAAATCAGTCGATTCATTAATCATTTACAAAATAACTGTTAAAGCAACACAAAGAGGAGAATAAAACAGCGCTTACCTGCTTTCCTTTACGACCTATTTGACCTTTTAGTCCCTGCAAACCAGGATTCCCCTAAAATGAAAGGTACAGTTAACACAGATCAACATAAAATTATACTTTTGCATTTAAATTGTTTTGTTTTTGAAGTCACTTCAACCAACTTTTAGTCCTGGCGGCCCGATTGGTCCCAGTATCCCCATGTCACCTGGGAGACCCTGTAAATAAAGAAACACGAGTTTTACTTCCAAACCATAATTTTTACTTTCTGTGTGGAAAATATATATTTTTTCCACATTTTCAAACTTTAAAAGGACGACAGGAGGGTTAAATTATTTATGGTGCACATCATTTTTGGAATAAAGGTTAAAAAAAAAAAAAAAAAAAAAGCCATGTATACTTCCAAAAAAAAAAAAAAAAATTAATTGTGAGGTGAGGAGATGCAGTGCAATGTAAACTGTAAAAAAAAAACATATTTAACAGTAATTTTTCAAACAACTTACTGCTGTTTTATAGATTTTTCTGTTTTGTTAAATTAGAGATAATCAAAATCAATCAAAACAGCAGAAAAAAACATTAATTTACTGTATAAAACAGTTCAAAACTAATGTCTTCATCTAAAATATGTACTGTTATATTTGTCTTTTGCAATGTTTGACCATAAAATTACACTTTTTACTGTATTTAAATCAGCAAAACATATTATTTTACAAACATTTGCTGTCATTTGAAATAAAAAAAGTGTATAATTAAAAGTATAATTAGGATTGAGAAACGTTAATAATTCTTTAAACTGCTATTTTACAGATTCGGCCCAATTTTGTTAAATTACAGATAAAATGTAGGAAAATCACAGAAAAAAAAGTATTAATTTACATAAAAAAAGGCCAAAATTGTGCATAATGTCCACGTGAAACATCTGTATTTTACAAATAGTAATTTATCCTTTAAAATGTGAGTCTTTGAAATATTTATACAATTTGAATGTAAGTGAATCGGCTAAAACAGGATTAGTTACAGATAATTGCCTTTTTATTTTTTCAGTTTTTGAATGTATTCTACCATTTTTATTTATTTTTTACAGTGTAGGTCAGACTTTACCTTTGTGCCAGGACTTCCTGCTTCACCTTTCCCTCCTCTCAGTCCTGGAACACCCTGAATCAACACCAGGAATGACGCACACATTCACATGATCAGGCAAATATATCATTAATGACCGGATTGTGCTGTGGAATAAACTAGTTTACCTTCGGTCCAACTGGTCCAGGAGGCCCATGTCTGCCTTTTGGGCCAGATTTACCCTGAAAGGTGCAATATCATGGGCATAATTAGAAATTCACTTGATATTTAACTAAATAAACAACCTGATTTCATACCTTGAACCCTCCTGTTCCAGTATTTCCTCTAATCCCAGAAGCTCCAGGGTTTCCCTATAAAATTAGATGTATTTAGCACCACATACTGCATAGGGGAACATTTTCCTTTGATTTTGGCGCAGGGCTGCATATTCTTTGTGTATTTACTGAACTTACCGTCTTCCCCGGTCTGCCCGGTGTTCCAGCAGCTCCTCTGAAACCTACATCACCCTTCGGATTGAGCAGGGAAGGAGTTTAATTCATGAAAAACCTTCATCCGCATGCTAAACTACAGGAGGGTGAACTTTTCCTACCTGATCTCCTTCGTTACCTTCTACCCCCAGCAACCCGTCCAAACCACTCAGACCCTGAGAACAAGATCGCAAAGCCAGAATACAATCATCGACTCATAACGCAAATCTCTGTCTTGCAGGAGATCTTATGTTAATATTTGCATGTCATCTGTCAACAGGGATACTTGCAGGTTTTCCAGGTCGTCCAGCAGCTCCCGGTCTACCTGTTGGGCCTTTAGCTCCCTAAGAAACATACATTTTATTAGATAAAGCTGTTAAATCAGCATTTGGTTCTGAGTTACCAGCTCATTTACCCTATAAATGATATTAACCCTCATGTTGTCCTGTGGGTCAAATTGACCCGTTTTAAAGTTAAAATGTGGACAAAAAATTTTAAAAATTCACAGTGAAACTTCTCATGTCCACATTTTTGGGAAATTTTTGAACATTTTTTGGTGGGAAAAAAAGAAATGTTAAAAAAAAAATTCTGTAAGAACATTCACAAAATCAACTCATTTTTTTGTGAATGTTTGGTGAATGTTCTGAAAGAAAATACTCTAAGTTTTACTGATAAATATGGAATCACTTTAGATACTTTTAGGATTTTTTGGGGGAGATTTTGATTCATTTTTTGGAAAATATTTACAAGAATTTTCTTGCCAAATTTGGGGGATTTAAAAAAAAAATAAAACTCTTCAGGAATTATTGGAATTTTCTTCCTGAAGGTTTTGCAAATTTTCAGAAATTTGTGGAATTTTTTTTGCAGGATTTTTGGATTTTTTTTTCAGACAAGGAAACAATATTTTTGGTGCCTGTAAATGAAGACAGCAGGAGGGTTAAATAATGTGTCACCAAACATAAACGGCAGAAGAATATGGGGTAAAATGGGTTATTTATGTAGGACAGTTTGATATACACTGAGTGGAGGCAAGACTTTATCCAGATAAGTTAAATAAACCGTCATTTATAGTTGCCTTTTTTAAGATTATCAGCAGTTACACTCAGATGGATGGAAAAACTAATTTAAATTCTAAGGCCCCGAATTGTTTGGTTTATGGCTTCTGTATTAAAATAAAACTCACAATTTTCCCAGCAGCTCCTGTGGTTCCTTTCCTTCCAGCCTGGCCCAGTTTTCCCTTTAGAAAATACGCAGCAACATGAAGTAAATCTTCAAAACTGCAGATGCTCAAACGCATAAAAAATAGAATTAATGGTCATGTTGCTCCAGGTGAGATAAACACAAATATCTCAAGTCAAGCCAACTTTATTGCCATCCCACCGGAAATAAAAGACTAACATGTTAAAAAACAAACCACAGACATTATTACATGACAACAGCAACACATATCAGCAAGGAAAAAATTAAGTGAGCAAAGTGACCTAATGTTTCATACTTTTATATGTTTAATAAAACAGAAATATTTGTGAAATTAAATTACATCTGCAAAGGCATTTAATGTCTTTTTATGCCAAAAAAAATTCACTTTTCTTAAAAAAAGGGATTCTTTTTTATTCACAGTTGCAGGTTTTTCATGATACATTGCATTAAACATGTCACAGCCTACTTTTGAAATTTTGCTGAGATTATCAAAAAATACAAAAAGAAGTCAAAAAAAGCAAGATTATTTAAAATTACACTTGAAAAATGTTTTAGAAAAACATAGTTTCTTATTTTGTTTACAGTGTAGTAAACTAAACGTATGATACAGAATGGTTTTCACTGTCATTTTATGCAAAAAAACCCTTAATTTTTTTAAAAAAATGAAAATTTTCATTCAGTTGCAAGTTTTTCAGGATATTATGCATTAGACATGTAAGTTCAGTCTATTTTTTGGTAATTTTACTGAATTTTTTTCCCCTTTTTTTGCTTTTACAGATAAAGATGTTTATTTATTTATCTATTTGCATTTTTTACAGTGCAATAAACCGTAAAAAATGCAAAAATACAAAAGTGTCTTTCTGTTATAATAAATAAGTAATGCATATAGATGCTTTATTCTTGAATAGTAACCAAAAATAATAATGAGCTATAAGCTAAAATCAGTGTAGAGCGGCTGTTACATGCTGCTGCACCACCATCCTGTCCATAACAACTTTATTTCAAGAGTTAAATGATTAATTTAGGTTTAAATCGGCTGTTAGACAGCTTTTTCTTCTTACCTTTGGACCCTGAGTTCCTTTAGTTCCTGGAAAACCAGGAGGTCCGTTGGGTCCAGGTCGACCTTTAGCTCCTGTAGAGCCGATCAAACCTTTCCTCCCCACTGTGCCCTGAAAATACAGACACATTCTCACATATAACTGAGAATTCTAATACCACACCATTCAATAATTCAGCTTAATAACACGTAATGATAAGAATAACAAGTTAAAAGTTTAAAAAATGTCTTCTTACCCTTGTGCCTTGTTTCCCAGGTTCCCCTTTGGCACCTTTCTGACCTCTTATGCCCTTTAAAACACAGCAGTTTGCATCACTGTGGTTACATTTTCATACACTCCTTTAACCCTCCTGTTGTCCTCATTTACAGGCACCAAAAAATACTGTTTCCTTGTCTGAAAAAATCCCAAAACTCAGCAAAGAAACTCTTCAGAAAGAAAATTCAAATAATTCCTTAAAAGTTTCCCTTAAAAGATTTTTTATTTTTTATTTTTTATTTTTTTTTAAAAATCCCCCAAATTTGGCAAGAAAATTCTTGCAAATATTTTCAAAAAATGAGTAAAAATCTTCCAAAAAATCCTAAAAATATCTAAAGTGATTCCATATATATCAGTAAAACTTCTAATATTTTCTTTAAGAACATTCACAAAAAAAATTCTGTGAACATTCTTAAAAAACATTTTTAACATTTCTTTTTTTCCACCAAAAAATGTTGAAAGATTTCCCAAAAATGTTGAAAATGTGGACATCAGAAGTTTCACTGTGAAAATATATATTTTTTCCACATTTTCAAACTTTAAAAAGGGTCGATTTTGATCCGCAGGACGACAGGAGGATTAAAAACAAGCAAATAACAACAACCACAGGATGAAGCAGGAAATAAAATCTCACCACATCTGCTTTAATGCCTGGAAGACCAGGTTTTCCTTTTTCACCCTGACTGCCCTGAATTATAAAACATAGCAGAAACACAGTTATTTACCAGTAAATAACAATGAAAATGGAAAATGAATGAATGAATGAATGAATGGTACATGACACCTTTAGTCCAGAGATTCCAGATTTGCCCTCAGCTCCTCTCTCTCCTAGTAAACCCTGAAACAACACATGAATTCTGTCCAGATTCCTATTATGAGAATTTACATTTTAACAACATTAACCATCAAAAAAGCCAAAAAACCCCACATAGTTTCACTATTAGGCCTGTGTGGAAAACTGGAGGAACAATATTCTCCTCGTGTTTTGACACCGAGGTATAATTTAACACCTGCTGAACGACGAACAACGAATTTTTGCTGCAATCTTATTGTTCTAATTATCAAAAATGTATGTTCAGGCTCAATAAAAAGCAGTTTGCATCACACTTTTTGAGATTTGCCAACTTCAAATGAAAATATGTTCAACAAACCAACAAACTACACTTTGAGGAATTAGCTTTTCCTCTTCAATTAAGTTTTTTAAATTAACCGTCTAAAGTTACGTAATTTAGTTTAAAATCAACTACTGCATAAATGTTAGTTTAAATTACACACAATATTAAGTTGCTGCAACTTTATTACACCAGAGCAACCCATTAAAAATGGTTACAACTTGAAATATTTATCCAAATATCACTAAATTGGAATACTTATCTTGCAACTATGCATTCTATTAAATAGTGGGAATAGGACCCTATACACTTTAAAAGCTAAATAAAGGGAAATATTATCGCTACTTAATTAAATGCATTACTGCAAGACAAAAATTCTAATTGAATGATTTATTTTACATGATAAATCTATCAGGTTGCAACCATTATTTTAATGAGCTCAGCTGACATTATAATGTTGATAACTGAGTTAATTAGATATTATGTGTAGTTTAAACTCAAATTTCTGCATTAGTTGCTTTAAAACTGAATTTAAGTTGAGATAACTTAATGAAATTGGCCTGAAAAGTAAAATTTTCTTCACCTTGAGTTCAGGATTTCACACACCTATGTACCTATTTGTCAACTTAATTTTAAAGAATTGGCAACTTAAAAACCGTAATTAAGTACATAAGACTCAAATGGCTGTTTAAATTACATGGAAATACTAGTTAGAACAACTTAATTTTTATGAGTAATCAACTTAGAAACACTTATGTTTATGCTACAAATCATTAAATAATTAAAATACCTTTGATTGTAGAAGAAAAGGCTAATTATCCCAACTCAGTGTAGTTTGTTGGTTGAACATAATTTCATCAGAACATTGATGCAAACTCTTGTGTTCTTTGTTTACATTGAGACAAAACATAATTTTTTTAGAGTGTGTGTAAGTTAACACTTTTAAAGCAATTTAATTCTTCCATGACCCATTTAGTGGATTTTTTTCTTTTTAACAGCCTTTTTTAAAAAAACAAAACAAAAAAGAAACATATTAGTGTCAAATTAAAATGAACATACAGCTGGTGAAGGTCCAATTTGTCCAGGAGGACCTAAACTACCAGGGGGGCCCTGAAATGAGAAAAACATCAGCTGTGTCATAATCAAACATGCATTTATACATTTATTAGAGCAACATCAGAACACATGCATTTAAAATGATGTAAGATTGGACATATTTGACAGCATTAATAACCAGATAAGCCCACTGTGTTACTGACAGTGTGTCCCTGAAGTCCCTTCTGTCCTTTGCCTCCTGCTGCTCCGGTGTTGCCTCCAGGTCCAAACTGTCCAGACTGTCCTGATGGGCCCCTGGTACCGAGTTCACCCTGTGGATTTATCACCACCATAAACACACTGTCAGGTTCAGTCCTTCATCACGGCTTCTGTTTCTGGGTTTCTGACAGACCTTTAGTCCCGGGACTCCTTGTTGTCCTCTGTCTCCTGGTGAACCTCTGTAACCCTACAAACAGAGAAAGACGGTAAAGAGGGAACACGGTGACTTAATTTAATTAACACTTTACTAGAAATAGTCAGTAAACTGGGCTGCACAGTGGCGTAGTGGTTAGCACTTTCGCCTTGCAGCGAGAAGATCCCTGGTTCACGTCCTGGCCTTCCTGGGATCTTTCTGCATGGAGTTTGCATGTTCTCCCTGTGCATGCGTGGGTTTTCTCCGGGTTCTCTGGCTTCCTCCCACAGTCCAAAAATATGCTGAAGTTAACTGATTATTCTAAATTGCCCGTAGGTGTGAGTGGGATTGTTTGTCTGTATATGTAGCCCTGTGATAGACTGGCAGCCTGTCCAGGTTTCCCCTGCCTTCGCCTCGGTTTCCCCTGCCTTTCCCTCGGTTTCCCCTGCCTTCGCCTCATGCCAGCTGGGATAGACTCCAGCACCTCCACGACCCTAATGAGGACTGAGCGGTTTATGGATAATGGATGGATGGATGGATTCAGTAAACTCCAGTAGGGCTCAGACGTCTGTATAGACCTGACATATGACACACAACGCTGTAGGTATCAGTTTTGACTTGTTTTTTTCTCCTTAAGGTTTAATAAAGGATGACTGTGAATGTACACGTCTAATGTAAAGTAACATGAAAAATATGTGAATGAGAATAACCAAAAAAATGTAGTTTAGTGTTGGTTCTGTAGTTTTACATGGATTGGGTTGTTAAATGAATGATATCTTACACATTTAAAGAAGTTTGTGTATAATTACAGATGTGTTTTCCTCAGTGTTTAATATCTTTATACAGAAGTTTGTGTAATTATATCCAAACTTCTGTATCTATACAAGACGTTTCTCATTTAATAAACAAATCTATGTAAAAATACAGAACCAACACTTCTTTTTCTGTTCTCATTAACTGCATTTAATATTTTAAATATAATATCTATCTTTTATTTAAGTATTAAGCTTGAATTTAACGACTTCATCCGAATTAATTGAAGTAGTTAAATAAAAAGCAAATATTTGCAAATTAAGATAAATTTGTAAACATATACTCAGTCGTTTTATGTACAAATTTTAAATTTTCTTTCTATTTTTTAAAATTACGAAATGTAAAATTTTTACGAAAAAATGCAAATTTTATGGTTATTCACAGTTAGTGTTTTTTATACATGTTTTCTTTTATTTTTTACATAAATTCATGTGTATCTGTAAATTTATTCAGATTTTTGTGCATTTCAAAGACACAGAAAAAAATTGAAAGGAAAAAGAGTATTATTTATTTATTTGTTGCTCTTTTATTTATTTATTTTTTGTCCAGTGTGTTAAACTAAACTTCAGAAATCTTTCCTACATACGTGTTTTCCTGGTGCTCCGGTCGGTCCTTGTGGTCCTCGGCTTCCTCGTTCACCTTCAGATCCTTTTGGTCCTTTAAGTCCAGCAGCTCCAGGTTTTCCTTTATTGCCCTGAAATTTAAGTAAAACAGCTGATTTTCAGAGTTTTAAGACTGATTTATTCTTAAACTGTCAGAGATTCGTATTGATCATAAATCCATAGTTTTAAGAGGCAAAAATAAAGTTTATATTCACATTTACTCACAGGTTTTCCTTTTTGACCGACTGCTCCTTCAGCTCCCTTCAGTCCAGCTGGACCCTGAACATAAAAACACTCAGTTACTCTAATTAATCATCAGGTTTATCATCATGTCTTATGATCGTATTGTGTTTCCTCTATCAGATATTTTAGTACCTTTGCTATCAGTTAAAGGGATATTTTTTTTAAAAAGTCAAATCTGTGACCAACACAGTCTAATCAATCTACCTCCTCACCATCGAGACCAGCGACTCCCTGCTGCCCTGAAGCTCCTCTGGTTCCCTGAAGACACGACAACAAAAATTATTACATTATTCCATCACTGATCTCCATTTTCTGGATCATTTCAGAAAGCCAAAAAGTGCAGATAATTCTCAGTAGATAAAAAGTTTTACCTTCTCTCCTTTAACACCAGCTGATCCATTTGGTCCTTGAGTCCCGTCTTTACCCTAAATGTGAAGAGAATAAATAAAACTCTACATATTAACATCAAACTCATCTTAGTGAGCTTGGAACAGCAGGTTTTGTTTGTTTTGTGCATCGGAATGATTATTTCACTGTTTTTGCAGATTATTACATGCAAAGTCTGTGTTTTTGCCATGTTTTGGCTGCAAAATAGTTCTAAACAACATTAAATATCATCAGATGCACAGGGAATAATCTGTGTAAACTAGGGCTGGACCCGAATATCTGAATATTCGGTTGTGACGGTGGTATCCGGATATTTATTTTGAGATCCAAATATTCGGCTCCTTCCTCCGTCCGTCGTCTCTTATTGTTTAATTAAGTAGCTTTACATGTGTAAAAATGACAAACTTGTCTATAATTTGTAATAATATATGTATTTATCTCCATAATATCTTACTATTTAGACAGATATAAAGATTTGTTAGTGGTGCAAACTTCAGGAATATAATACATTAATACATTTCTGATCTGCTACCTTGTTAGACAACATTCCAGACCTCTCCGGTTTGTTTTCAGTCAAAATGAAACACAAAGAGGCAGCTTCCTATTTTTTACACAACACATATCTGTAACAAACTCGTAGGAAAGTGAAAATCTGCAGCAAATCTCACTTTAAAAAGAAATCAAGAGAATAGACTTTCCTGTTTGCTTCTGTCTTTTAATTAAATAACGAACATTTAAAACTTTTTACTGACTGTTTTATCTTTTTGTCTCCACTTAACTCTTTTAATTGAGTGGATTTTAATGTTTTTCACGTTTTATGTAAAGCACTTTGAATTATCTTGGAGTTGAAATAAACCTGCTTAAGCTCCTTCAAAGAGGATACAGGATCCAGACTGTGAAAATTAATTGTACATTGTGTAGCATTTCTGAGTTTTCACATAAACCCAAATGAAGTGCAGTTTCACAGTGGATCACCAGATCTGGTGACTAAACCAGAGAAAGAAATGGTAAAACTCCGAAACTGAGAAGAAAGAAAGTTTCTGTTTGCTCTTTGGATCGGAGTCTGTTGGTAGTGGTCACAAGAGGAATGTTTAATGGGCATATAAAGTCCAAATCAGGTTAGCAGACACGCAGCACTTCTAAGAAACTCGTGTTGGAAACGTTTGACCTTTCCAAAGCCTGAAATTTCAATGTGTGACTTTACTTCATGGCTGACATTTGACGTGTGATGACGAACAACAAGCTTAGATAAGTGCAACAGTGTGCCGACTCACTGGTGTCATTTACTGCATTAGATAACTGATACGTGGACAGCAGTAACTGTATCAATGAAAACGTTATGAGTGTCTTTACTTATTGTAAAACATGGAGGGTTTAAGCTAATGTTGGCAGGATTGAGGAAAACCAATGCAGCAGTGAAGAGGTCTGGAGCAACTGCAGAAAATGATTTTTTTTTTCTTTTGTTTGGTTTTTGTTTGCCAGTCTTCTCTCTCACGTCTCCAGCTGGTTCAAAATGTCGCTGCACTTTTTATTTATTTTATTTGCCTTGTTCTGGATGTACAGCACTTTTCTTCAATCTGTGGTTGGTTAAAGTGCTATGTAAATAAAGTTGGACTGGATTGAATTGGATTATCTTGTTGCCTTCTTCCTGATCCGTTGGGGTGATTAGCAGACAGGTGGTGACCAAGAACACTGAGTTTGTATCTGTGTAGAAAGTTCACGCACAAAATCACAAAATACCACCAAACTACAGAACAGATTGTGCAGGAATGCAAATTCTTCACACATTTACCGGTGAATAATAATGTGTACAGCTGTCCAGCTTAAATCACATTATAAATATTTGTATTATTTTCTCATGGCTTTGATTTGCTGTAATTAACTTTTAACTTGACTAAATCTTTCATCCTACTTGTCACTGTTTGCCGTTATGCACCAAAACACTCGTATTGGAAAACCTTTTTGGCAATAAAACTGATTCTGTGGCGCAGATCAGCACATCTGGAAAACAACAACAGGGAATTTTCCAGAGACTAAAGATTCTACTTGACAATAAATTATGAAAATAAACTTACAGGGTAACCTGGAACTCCAGGAGGGCCCACTGGTCCCCGTGGCCCCAGATCACCTGGAAGACCACGAGGTCCAACCTCCCCCCACGGTCCAATTTTACCCTGGATACCCTGCAGGAACAAAGTGAATTCACAAAAACAACAAACAAAAAAGATCAAAATGATTAGGTTAAAAAAAAAAGAACTACAATTCACAATCAAACCATGGAGGCTTTCTGTGAGGACAAAGACAAACTTGAACACAAAAGCTAACATGTTGCATAAATGAAGCATGTGGGCTAAACTCGCTGAGGTCTAAGCAGTCACATTACAAATAGCTGAGCGTCATCTGCATAGAAGTGGAATACAGAGCAGCTAAAGTTACACAAAAGTTTAACAGAAGCAGAGTAAAATATTTAGTCGAAGGTCAGTGCAGTGCAGTAACTGGTCTGTGCAGTTTTTTTGGTGAAAGTACATGATAAAGGTTAACAACAGTGCATCTTGTTTGTTTTTCTCTCTGTATGAAACTAACTTTAGAAACTAATCACTACAATTATACAATATCAGCTAAATCAGCTGTGTTTTCTGCTCAGAGACTTTTCATCTGCAGGACTGGTGAACAGAGAAAGACTCACATATTGTGCACACAAAGCTTATTAAATGATAAATTGACTGTATTTTAACTTGTTCAGACAATATTTCAACAATGTAAGTCGAGCTAATGAATGAAGGAGTAAAGAACTGGATGTTTGGAAGGAATGTATCACTGAAAACATCTTACTGGAGGTCCTCTGTATCCCTGTGGTCCAGTCATTCCCATCTCACCCTGAAACATAACAAGATGTGAAAAAACACCTAAAATAACAATCAATCAATCATACTTACACTGTTAACGAGATAATTTACTTACCGAGGGTCCTTCTTTTCCTCTTGGTCCTTCCTCTCCTCTCTTACCCTTCACAACAAAGTTAAAATCACATTAAATTCAAATGTATAATGCATATCATGAGTGTGTAATACTTGCTGATTAATGTATGATTAATGAAAATATGAAGCCTTAAACATTCATACCTTTAATCCTTCACTGCCTGCAGGTCCACTGGAGCCTTTATTACCTTCAACCCCCTAAAGAAAACAACATTTCTTTCTTTATTTTATTTATTTTTTAGCATCAGTTTGGCTGCAAAGTTCTGGATAATCAGAATTATAGTGGTCATTGTATTATCTAAGTTTGAATGTGTTTTTTCTAAAGAATGCACGCTGCACTGCAAAACATTATGAAATCATTTAGTCAAATCAGTTCATCTTTTTTAATTCATGTAAACTTCCAGATAATTGAACTTGAAATGTCAAATTTTTACCTTCAGTCCACCTTAGATCCTGTAAACTCACATTCTAATAACATCAGACATGTTGACTTGAACTATGAGTTGAATAAACAGCTCACTCAACTCATAAAATTATGTAGTAAGAAACCAAATTAGCATATAAGCAGACTTCCCAGGATGCATCGTTAGAGAACTAAAACTCCACAAAAACTCTTGTTTTTTTGTTTCAGAAAACAGACGTGCTGGAATTTTATTGTGTATTTTACATACATGTTTTATTTTAAATACATGTTAAAATGACTTGTGGTTGTTTTGTTTTATAATAATGAAAATTTTAAACTCAGAAAAAATCAAATGGAAAGCAAGCATGGGTGTCACTGTCGATATGACGAGTTATTCAACTCAATATCTTAAGTTCACTGAACCTGTTTTCTAAAGTTAATTTATCTCCGCTTTACATTTTCACAACTCATAAAATGACTTTGCAATAATTAATCAAATATAGTCTGTTAATTAATATTTACAGGGCAGGAACTGAACATATGTTAAATAAAACTTAACTGTAGAACATCATAAAGGAATTTAGTCAAATCTACTATTTTGTTGCTACTTTACTTAAGATAAATATCTTTAATTTCTATTTAATTCAACTTAAACTGTCAAATTATACCTTAATATATTGTGAGTTAAAATGAATGAATGAGCTGAATGAACTTATAATGATTGATGGTGTCTCACCTGTAAAAGCCTCATGTAGAAATTGTTTAAAACTTACTTTCTCTCCTGGTTTTCCTGGTGTTCCCTTCATTCCTCTGCTGCCAGGTTCTCCCTGGAAATCAACAGCTGAATTAATGAACTAACATCTTCACCTCACTTAACTTAAGATGCTGGATAAACTACAAACAATGTGGAGGCTCTTCAAACCTTCAAGTGAATGCCTAGTTGTTAGCCTCTCAACCCACTGCAGTTATTCCCACTTGCTCTCAAAAGAATCTCTTTTGCGTGATTAAACCAGAGTTAAAAAACAAAACAAAACCCTTTGTACTTTATGAAACAAGTGCACTGAACACTCACACTCTTCCCTACAGGACCTTGGAAACCACTAGATCCTGTCTTCCCAGGAAGCCCCTGTGGAAAATCATCAGATATCCATCTGTGACACCGTAAGGCAAGAAAACATGCTTGTTCTGTGTTTAATATAGAAGAATTAACTCACTTTAGGTCCTGGAGGTCCAGTGTCTCCGTTTATTCCATTTTCACCAGCTGATCCCTGACAGAAGAGGATTTTCGTGAAGGGCAAGAGAGGAATTTTGTGTCTCGTTTTGTTATTTTGTATCTTGTTTTTGTCGTTTTGTGTCTTGTTTCTGTCGTTTTGTGTCTTGCTTTGTCATTTTGTGTCTTGCTTTGGTCATTTTGTGTCTTGTTCTGTTATTTTGTGTCTCGTTTTTGTCGTTTTGTGTCTTGCTTTGTCATTTCGTGTCTTGTTTCTTTCGTTTTGTGTCTTGTTTTTGTAGATTTGTCTCGTTTTTGTCGTTTTGTCTTGCTTTGTAATGTTGTGTCTCGTTTATGTCATTTTGTGTCTTGTTTTTGTCGTTTTGTGCCTTGCTTTGTCGTTCTGTTTCTTGTTTTTGTCACAGACGATCTTGTTACCATAGCAACGAAATCTTTCTCAGACTCCAGTTTGTTGTAGTATTGTTCTGTGTTGGAAAGTTATTAACACAGATGATGTGTGGCACTTATTTTTTCATAACGAGGAATCAAATTCGACTTTTGGCTCAGACTCTTTCATTGTGTCCTTTAAACCAGTGATAACATTCATTAAGCTGTGAGTCTGCAACAGCTATAATGTCAAAATGCAAACTAGAGACATATAGCTAGTTAAAAAGACCAAAAAGAATTGGTCACCTTGAGTGGTACAGATACTGGAGATTGTAGGTCCAGGACTGTATATTGTTAGTTGGTCTTACCGATGATCCAAGAGTGCCGTCCTGTCCTCTGTTACCCAAATCACCTTGAAACCCCTAAAATATGAACAGACAAAGTCAAATTTTCATTATTTATACTGGAACTAAAGGTAGAGAACATGATGTTCATTGGCCTAAACTTAAAAAAACACTCCCACCCTCTTGGTATTAGTGTATATTTAATGAGATGTTGCTGTTTTAAATTTCATTTTATAGAAGTGTGATCACCTTCAAACCTTTAGGTCCAGTCACCCCTGGAACTCCAGTCACTCCCTACACAAAGAAATTACACATATAAAAACAAAACCACAGTCATCTGCGTCGACAATTTGTGATCTAATGCAACGAAATTCACACTTTTTAAATGCGGCTTAATGGCTCAAATACATTTAGGGGTTACTGTGTATTTAATGAATTTCAGTAAATGGTAAACTGTTAAATAAAAGCTATTTACTGATAGATGTTGGGGAAAAAACTGTGAAAATAATTTCGCCTGAAACCTGCAGTCACATGAGTACAGAATAAGAAGTGTAGCCACATAGGAACCTTAATACCAGGTTCTCCTTCAGGTCCTCGCTCTCCGGATTTTCCCATCTCCCCCTGCAAACACAAACACAACACCGTTAGATCTACAGTATACATGTATTTTGTTTTATAGCATCATAACTTTACTAGTAAATTAGTTAGATTTATTTCCATAAATACTAGTACTGTGGTGTCTTAGCCTTAATATTTAAATTAGTCAAGTTAATTTCCATAATTAATTATACTGCCGTGTCTTGGCCTCAATATTTAAATTAGGTTATTTCCATAATTTCTCATATGTATTATCTTAGCCTTAATATTTCAATTAGGTTTAACTATGTAATTAATAATACTGCAGTGGCTTAGCCTAAATATTTAAATTAGTCAGGTTAACGTCTATAATTCACCACATGTAGGGACATAGCTTTAATATTTAAATTAGGTACTTTCACTAAATGAAATTCCTATTTTTTTCCTTAATATTTACATCAGTTAGATAAGTTTCCTTAATTAATAATATCATAGGAACTTAGCCTTAGTATTTAAATTAGTGAGGTTCATTTCCACAACTAATAACATGTAGGGTTTTAGTCTTAGCCTTAATATTTAAATTAGGTTAAAAATCATAAATAATACAATTATAGTGTCTCATACCGAATATTTAAATTAGTTTGAATAATTTCAATATTTAATAATACTGTGGTGTCTTAGCCTTAATATTTAAATTAGTCAGGTTAATCTCCATAATTTATAAAAATGTAGGGTCTCAGCATTAATATTTAAATGAACAAGGTTTATTTTCATAATTAATAATATGTGTGATCTTAGACTTAATATTCAAATTAGTCAGTTTCTATAATTAATAGTACGGTAGAGTCTTAGCCTTAATATGTATTAAAGTAAGGTCATTTTGCATTTTATACAATATTTTGTTGGGTATTAATACCTAATTTAAATTCACACCATAAATAGCACTGAATGCTGTCTTAACCTCAGTTTTTAAACTTGTTTGGGTGATTTATAATACCAATCTTCTACTCGGTTGTTGCTTTAAATGTCCTACATAAGTTGAATTTAATTAAACATATTTTCCATTCATTCATACTCACAATAGGACCAGGCAGCCCAGAAAATCCTGTTCGACCTTCTCGACCCTTCGACAGAAACAATGAGCATAAATGCAGAGGAAACATGATTCAGTCTGATAGTTTCCCTTTTCTGTGTAGTGATGCTTTTTACTGGAAATATTTCAAAATCCAAATAATAAAAGCGACAAACAGCATCAGTTCAGAGACTATTACTTGGAAAAAACTGACACCTCTGGATTACAGTAAATTCAGCTCTAGATTTCATTCATGCAAAGAGATATCTATGGAATATAACCTTATTTCTTGTATTTTTTGTAGTTATCTGACACAAAACGAATCCCTCTCTTCTATATTAGCATTACTATTAGATAAACATTTTCTACACATATATATCTGGTTGTTTTTACTATAAATAACTAACTTAGTGTCCATCTTTGTTCTACCTTTATTCCTCGAGGTCCAGGACTTCCCTGAATACCGGTTGGTCCTCGATCACCCTACATGCACATACAGACACATATATACTGTTCATATATATACATTTGCACAAAATGCACGTTAAATAGAAATATTTACAAAAGAAACTTCCTTAAACTCACCTTAAATCCGTCTTTTCCCTGCCTGCCTTGGTCCCCCATGATGCCATCGACCCCCTACACCAACAACAGAGGAAGACGGCGTAAAACAAAACTTAAATTAAAGTTTCTGTTGCATCAACAATGAACATTATTTAATTTATTAAGTTTATTCGACTCACGGTGGGTCCAGGAAATCCTGTCGGCCCCGTTGGTCCCTGAAGCCCCTGAAGTCCTGTTGGGCCTTTACGCCCCTTAAATCCTCGTTTCCCTGGAGGCCCTGGAGCTCCCTGTACAGAAACACAACAAGTTAAAAACTGATTCACTGATCGGTTTAATAAACTGATAAATAATCACATGAAGAGGAAGAACTAAACCCACCAGATCTCCTTTAAACCCCAGATCTCCTTTCTCACCTCGCCGGCTTTTAGCTCCCTGATGGAGACAAACAACAAACAGATAATCAAACAGAAAACACATTGAGTTCAGTAGTTTATTTACCAGCAGGTATTAATGCTTAATTGGTTTTATATTATTATATATGTAATCAATAATGAAATTGCTTTAAGTAATCTTACGGGATCACCTGAGGGTCCAGGCTTTCCTGGATTCCCATAGAGTCCCTAGAAGAAGAAGAAACAACGCTGAATATTCAGACAACTCAAAAACATAACACAGTGCACTAATAATCTCTAGACTGTAAAAAAACAAACAAACAAAAAAAAACTTAAAATCACTGAACAAACCAAAAATTTTACAGTAGTTTTCTAGTTGTTTTATTTTAACGTTGCATCGAAAAGTTTGGAAAATTACAGACATTTTCTGTAAATTAACAAGCCGAAAGTTAAAAAAACTATTATGCTAACACTGTAATGCCAAATTACACAGTTTTTTTCTTTTATTAAAGAATATTTACTCCATTATTACTATATTGTGAATACAGTGTTTGTCTGTTGTTTTTATTACATACAAATTCATGAAAAATGACAAAAATGATCTGTGATTAAACATGTACTTTATGCAACACTGTTCAAAAGTTTAGGGTCACTTAGAAATGTCCTTATTTTTGAAAGAAAAGCAGTTTTTCCCATGAAGATGACATTAAATGAATGATAAATCCAGTGTAGACATTGTTAATGTGGTAAATAACTATTGTAGCTGGAAACAGCTGGTTTTTAATGGAATATCTCCATAGAGGTACAGAGGAACATTTCCAGCAACCATCACTCCTGTGTTCTAATGCTACATTGTGTTAGCTAATGGTGTTGAAAGGCTCATTGATGATTAGAAAACCCTGCAGTTATGTAGCACATGGAGAAAAGTGGGAGCAACATAGAATTGTCTGGGTGACCCCAAACTTTTGAACAGTAGTGTGTAAAAGTTTATGCCCACACTATCAATTTACCAGGTTTACTTGGAATACTAATGTAAACCTTTTTCTGTGCACTTTTACATTCGGATTCTGTAATTCTAGATATAAATTCATTTTCATTTTATCTTCCATAGTGCACAAACTCTTAACCATGTTATCTTACATTAAGTCCCGGTGGTCCAGGTTCTCCGATGTCTCCTTCATCTCCTGGATCACCCTGGTTTAACAAGCAAAGATAAATAACAGACTCATATCTACAATTCAACGTTATTCAGGTTGTTTACTCACATTGTCGCCTTTAGGGCCTGGAGGTCCACTTGGTCCTGGGTTTCCCTGTAAGGAAATTATATATGGGAGATTTTTACTTCACAACTTATTTGTCATCATGCAGTAAAGCTGCTGAATGTATATAAGGAGCTTTTCCTCCAAAGAGACGTCTACTATGTTTACATCCAAATTATATTACATATATTCTAAATATTATAGATATTTTTCAAAAGACTGTGGTCCCTCAGGAGCCTCAAAGTATCATCCCTGATTGCAGAAACTCTGTATTTAGGGGACGACACTTAACGTGGTTCTATAAAGTACTGAAGGTTCTTCATTTTTTATTGGAGTTGTTTGGTGGCATGTAAATTAGAACTGCAACTAAAGTTCATTTTCATTATCGATCGATCAGAAGATTATTTTTTCAACTGATGAATCATTTCTTGTATAAAAGAAAAAAAACTAGAAGAAAAATGTCCATCAGTTCCACAAATCAAAAACTGGCATCTTGTGACATGTTATTCTGTCTGACCAACCAAAAAGAATCCAAAATGGTAAATGTACTGTAATGGAAGGCACAGAAACGTCGCAATTTCTTGCATTGACAGTTCACATATAAACATTCTTAAAATCTAGCTTTCAAATCCATTTAGTGTTTCTTAATTTTTAGTTTGAATCCACAGATTAATTTGTGATTTGACGGTTTATTGAACCAGTTGGGTCTACAAAGAACTTTTTGAAAACGGAGCCTTAAAGAACCTCTGATTGATGTTTTCTGAGGCCCTTTAGGACGTTCTTCAAAGAAAATGGTCTGTCACAGTAATGCCATAGAACTACTTCTGGTTCAGTTAGCATCTTTATGTACAGATTTGTTCATGTAAATCACAGTTACTGTTTCTGACTCAGAATAAAAAGTTCCTGTTGTACCTGAGGACCACGGACACCTGGCAACCCAACCGTTCCACCTGGACCAGGATCTCCCTGAACACAACATGGTGGACATCGACTATTATGGGAAGTTCAGGTTATAATTTATTCAGCCTCTGTTAGAAAGAGCACATCTGTGAACATGTGGTCACCTGTGGTCCAGCTGCTCCTCTGAGGCCCAGTTCACCCTGATGACCCTGACAGGAGAAGCAGTTCATACATTAACATCTTTGAAAAATGTTAACTTTCACTGCGACTTTAACCCTCCTGTTGTCTTCATTTACAGGCACCAAACAAATATTGTTTTCCTGTCTGAAAAAAATCCAAAAATTCAGCCAAAAAATTCCCCAAATTTCTGAAAATTTGCAAAACCTTCAGGAAGAAAATTCCAATAATTCCTTAAAAGTTTCCCTTAAAAGTTTGATTTTTAAAAAATCCCCCAAATTTGTGAATATTTAAAAAAAAAAAAAAAAAAAAGAGTAAAATTCTCCCCCCAAAAATGCTCAAAATATCTAAAGTGATTACATATATATCAGGAAAATTTCTAATATTTTCTTTAATAACACTCATAAAAAATGAACCAAAATCCAGTGAAATTCGCTGGATTTTGGTTGATTTGTGAATGTTCTTAAGAAACATGTTTAACATTTTTTTTTTCCACCAATAAATATTCAAAGATTTCCCAGAAATGTTGAAAATGTGGACATCAGAAGTTTCACTGTGAAAATATATTTTTTCCCACATTTTCAAACTTTAAAACGGGTCAATTTTAACATACAGGACGACACGAGGGTTAATGAACTACTTCTTTACTTACTGGAGGTCCGTTAACTCCAAAGACACCTTTTAATCCTCCGGGGCCCATTTTGCCCTAAGGACAAGAGAAATTAACACATTTTCTTCTTTTATTAAATGGTATTTAATCAAAAATAATTATTAGAATGATGTTTTTGCTGTAGTATATTGTGTTATTTCTAACTTACAGGTGGGCCTGGTGGACCACTAAAACCTACAGCTCCCATCTCTCCCTGAAAACAAAAAAAAAGCAACGATCAAAACCTAATTATTTATAATATTCATGGTCACTACAATAGTGCACTTTTTTCCTAAAACAAGGTTAAGAAATGTAAAATCTGAGGCTTTTTTTGGAGCAAAAAACAAGAATTGCTGTTAAAAGTGTGAATTTAAGAAAAACTCTTCACACAACAGTTCACAAGACACTGTCTTCATTTTAGCAGCTAAGAATAATAAGGCTAACTTCATACTGATGTGCTAAGACAAGCCAGTTTTATTTGTTTTTATTGTTTTATCCTGTTTCTCTTGGTTCTGAAAATATATTTCATGAGATATAATATGTCATATATAGATTTTTATAATAAATGTTCTTAACCTGCCTGATTGTTTTGATGTTTTAGTGCTAAATGCATTTTTTAAATGTTACACAGTTGGTAGATCTCAAAATTAGGATCATAAAGACACTTCATTTTTCATGATATATGTCAATTTAATTTATATATAAGTTCATACACTATAAATAAAGAACATGCTGGAATTTACAGGCAATTACAATTATTGTTGATTAAAGCAGTGAAGCTATAAAATCACAATAAATTCTTTAAATTTTTTGTTATTCATTATTATTTGTTCTTTATTTTTAGTATTTTATTTATTATTTACATGATACATATTATTTACACAAATATTACCACATCTTCTTCTTCTTCTTCTTCTTCTTCTTCTTCTTCTTCTTCTTCTTCTTCTTCTTCTTCTTCTTCTTCTTCTTCTTCTTCTTCTTCTTCTTCTTCTTCTTATTATTATTATTATTATTATTATTATTATTATTATTACATAGTATTAAACAATAAATCTCAATTTACAGTAGAGGGCTGTAATCAATTATGCTGTATTTTTACAATTTATTACGATAGCAACACTGTAGAAATACAGTAAAATACTGGTAACCACTGCTGCTAGTATTTTAAAGTAATTTATCAAGTAAATGTGTCACATTTTATTGTTATTTACACAGTTAAAGGTAACTTTGTGCTGCTAAAACCTACCACTGGTCCTGAAGGTCCTGGAAAACCAGACGGACCTCTCGCTCCAGGAACGCCCTTTAAATACAGAAAAGTACAGATGATTTAGTTAAATTAACATTTCAGTCATCAACAAACATCAATACACAAAAATAATAGTCAAAAATGCACTTTACAGTGAAAGTAGGTGTCACTGAATGGCATGATCTGAACTTACTCTGTATCCAGGAAGTCCAACGAAACCTCTGACTCCTTTATTTCCCTGATTAGAGCAAATAAACAGACATTAGAATCACATAAAGCAGCTTTCATTGCAAAAAGCCTGTGTCTGGGTGTTTAATCTGACCTTGTCTCCTTTCTGTCCTCTGTTTCCCTGCGGTCCAGCTTCTCCCTGATAACCCTAAAGGCGAGTAAAAGAAGGTATCTGAACACTTTATGATGAGATTAACTCATCGCAGACAGTTTGACACTTGAATCTGTGCAGCCTGAAGATTTAAATAGAAAGCTGAGACTGTGGATGCGCACGCTAGCAAACCTTAAATCACACATTAGAAGTCCAGGCCTCTCTTACCCACTCACCCAGCTCCCCTTTGCTGCCTTTCTCTCCTCTGTAGCCTTTAATTCCCTGTAGAAACAAGCAAGAAGTAAATTCATCAAGCTACACTGTTAAAAAATACATGTAAAATGGTAAAATTCTCACAGCTACAGTACCACAAACTACTGCAAAATAATGAAAAATCACCACCTCATAAAAAAAAGTAATTTCTGATGGGTAAAATACTAATGTTAGTCCCTTTTTCTACATAATGTGTCTTGTTTGGGACTTTTAATGTTAAATGAAGGATATTTGCATGCATAGAAACAATAAAATTATCTATAAATGTGAGGGTTAAATAATGTAATTATGCTTAATTCTGCTGAAAAAAGGCGTTATTAGTTGGGTTCAATTATATAATTTTATGTAAATATATCTTGTAATGATATAAAAAATACTGCTACAAAAGTAGTAATTCAGCTTCAGATTACAAGAATCTACTGTTTAGTGTAATATGAGTTATTACATGTAATGTTAGACAGAATCTATCTGTATATTTGACAGATATTTAAGCTTAAAATAATATATCCACTTTTAGAATTCAGCGATGTACCTAAAATATTTAAAAGCACAGTTATTAAACAAATATTTCTGATTATAATTCCAAAAACGGTGAATTTTAGATCACATTGAGGATGAGATAACTTTAATTATGTAATTTTACATATAAATCTTGTGTAGTTCATTGATCTTATGTTATTTTTCATTAGTCACGGTCTATTTTTTGTGATTTTACTGATATTTTGGGGTATTTCAAAAATAAAAAAAGAACATTTTGATTAGTTTTTTTTAAACACGCATAAATAACATCTTTTAGTGTAGTTTATCAGCATTCTAACTTTGAAAACGCACCTGTTTTTTACACGTTTGTCAGCAGATTTACCTGTTCTCCAGGTGGGCCTGGGGGTCCTGGGTCAGCGCTGTGTCCTGGGGTTCCTTCTAGTCCAGGTCGACCCTGAGGACCCGGCGGTCCTTGTGGTCCTGGACTTCCCTGGAGCAAAACATTATATGCAGCATGTGACTCATTAGATGTTTACAAAGACAGTTCTTTCTTTCTAACTACAGCTCAGCGACAATAATTTCTTTAATACCAACTAATACACCAAACTACGACTCCTGTGAGTGTCCTAAACAACCACTTCACTTTATGACAACTGCAATGAGCAACCAGTTACTTGATCCACCATAACAACCGCCATAATACACCCTGTGAACTAAATTAACACATTTTCCTGTCATGGTTTCACTTTATTGCACTGCTGCATTGTGAGTTCTGTGTATCAACTCTGCATTTATTAAAGTCATAGTTATGAGTTCATTGTACAGTTTGAGCAATGAATGACTGCACATGAAGCTCGGCATGTTTTATTCTTGTTATCAGTGTAATAAAGTGAACCTGTAAGAGGGTTTTACGTACAATTTTCCCTTGAATTCCTTTTCGTCCTTGTTTTCCAGTAATTCCAGGCGGCCCCTGAACACAAAGGAAACCAGAGAGAGATTATCCATTTACAACCTCTCTTTTTTGATATTTTATATAATATAAACCATTAACCCTCCTGCTGTCCTCATTTACAGGCACCAAAAAATATTGTTTCCTTGTCTGAAAAAAATCAAAAAATTCTGCAAAAGATTCCCCAAATTTCTGAAAATTTGCAAAACCTTCAGGAAGAAAATTCCAACAATTCCTTAAAATTTCCCTTACAAGTATTATTTTAAAAAAAATCCCCAAATTTGGCAAGAAAATTCTTGTAAATATTTTCAAAACATGAGTAAAAATCTTCCAAAAAAATCCTAAAAATATCTAAAGTGATCACGTATATATCTGTAAAACTTTCTTTAAGAACATTCACATAAAAATAACCAAAATCCAGCGAATTTCACTGGATTTTGGTTGATTTTTTAGTGAAGGTTCTCAAGAAACATTTTTAACATTTTTTTTTTTTCACCAAAAAATGTTCAAAGATTTCCCAAAAATGTTGAAAATGTGGACATCAGAAGTTTCACTGTGAGAATATATATTTTTCCCCACATTTTCAAACTTTAAAACCGGTCAATTTTGACCCGCAGGACGACACAAGGGTTAAGCTTTTAGTTTAAAATGCTTTACTGAATTATTTTAAATGTCTACTCACTATTGGTCCGTCATCTCCAGGAGGTCCTACAGGCCCTGGAGTCCCTTTACGCTTCTGAAGATGGAAAAGCACATGTCTTTATGTTATACCATACTATTATATGTGTATATAAATTTATACATGCATCAAGACTAAATTCATGCATCACTGTTATTGTGCTTAATTGAAGTTATACAGTGTAATATCAAACTACTGCTCATAAAAAGGAAATTTTAACTAAACGTTTAGATACATTTGAAGGTTATTCATGCTGTAAGACAAACCTACCGGCCAGGAAGATATCAGCTTCTTATAGACTTTCTTTTTCTGGAAGGAAACAATGGAGAATAAATTATTCTTACAATATATTATTTCATAAATAATTCTGTTGTAAACTGATAAAAAGGCACACAGCTATACAAAAGCTACATGCTAAAAACATTTAAGCTAAGCACAGTTACGTTATGCTAAATTATGCTAGCCTATGCTAAGAAAAGCTAAGCTAAGCAAAGAAAAGCTAAGCTATGCTAACATAAGACAAGTTAGCGCAAAATATAATAATACACAACATGACAATAGTAATAAGTGAAACCGGCAGTAGTTGCACAAACTACACACTGGAAATAGTGCACAGAGTTCTTCTATATTTATAAAAAAATAACAGTGCACAGATGCTTCCATGTGCAGAAAGTAATGATACTGTACAGATTTATTTGCAGATTTGAGAATATGGTGACACATTAAGAGGTGACTGGAGGCAGTAAAACACTTGCAGTAAACAGAGGTGCTCTCACATGGAAACTGGAACAATATTGTGTTCATTCGTGGCCAATATAAACATAGCAAAAAAAAAAAGCATCAAAGCTTGTGAATGTGTTGGTCATGTGACTCCTTCTGAGGATGTAACTTCTCATGTGATACGCAATTATAATCTGTACATCTCTTTTTTTAACTTATTTGTAGTAGTATGTCAGCTACAGATATACTCCACATCCCTAATAACCACATCTCTGATGTTAAATGCCATGAAAGCACACAAACATTGATTGCATGTGCTCTCAATCTATTAAAGTGGCTTAAAACACTGTTATAAATGCTTTTATTTAATTAAATCTTCTGTCAAACATATAACTACATGTACAGAAGGTGTCTGGTGCTGCAGAAGCTCACCTTGAAGGCCTCCCACTCTTCTTCTGAGGTTTTGAACACAACGATGGCCGGCATCCCGGGAGGACCGACCGGACCTCTGTAGCCGGTCTGACCGGTCCGGCCCATAACGCCCTGATAACCCTGAGAAAGAAGAAAACACCCAGTTACTCTGAGGTGGAAAGCAGGTTGGATTTAAGATTAGAATGTCGTCCTCTGGATAAGCTCTGACAGAAATAAGGATTTGGACTTTTATTCCAAATAAATCTAAGATGCATTAGGACATCTTGACCACCAGAGGGAGGAAAAATACAACAAATAAAACTGATGTGTAATTTTGCAAATTTTTTTTTTTTACGTTACTGAAAGTTACTGTAATCCCTTAAAAAAGGAGAACCGTAAGGAACTATGGGTTATTCAAGTTACTCTGCTTGCTTGTAGGGTTCCAACAAGGGACTTTTAACATCTCAATTCAGAGAAGAAATTACTGGAGGAACTGATAGAATGGGATCTAATTGACACTTTACACCTGTAGGTACACTTTGTTTTGGTTATTTTATTGTTTAAACTTCCTGTTATTGTAATTATGTACATTGCAATATTTCAACATGTATATAATCTAATACGTTTGATCCATATTATGATAAATGAACAACAAATCTGAGTATTATATAGTCATTTTTTAATTTTAGTCCATTATGAAATACGTTTTTCAGCACTAACATTAAAAAAAAAAAAAAAATCCCATTTCATTGAGTGAAACTGGATATACTTTAATCCTCCTGTTGTCTTCATTTACAGGCACCAAAAAAATATTGGTTCCTTGTCTGAAAAAAATCCAAAAATTCAGCAAAAAAATTCCACAAGTTTCTGAAAATTTGCAAAACCTTCAGGAAGAAAATTCCAATAATTTCTTAAAAGTTTCCCTTACAAGTTTTATATATTGGAACCAAAAGATGATTCGGTTCAGATTTTTATATATATATGTATTCAGATTCAGGTTCAGATATATATATACCCCAAATTTGGCAAAAAAAAAAAAATTGTAAATATTTTTAAAAAATGAGTAGAAATCTTTCAAAAAAATCTTTAAAATATCTGAAGTGATTACATGTATATCAGTAAAACTTCTAATATTTTCTTAAGAACATTCACAAAAAAAATCAACCAAAATCCAGCATTGATTTTGGTTGATTTTTTGTGAATGTTCTTAAGAAACATTCTTTTAAACATTTTTTCCACCAAAAATGTTCAAAAATTTCCCAAAAATGTTGAAAATGTAGTCATCAGAAGTTTCACTGTGAAAATATTTTTTTTCTCTCCACATTTTCAAACTTTAAAACGAGTCAATTTGACCCGCAGGACGATACGAGGGTTAAGGACAGAAACAATGTAGGAGGGAAATTATCTGAAGAGGAACCGAACTGACACAAAAGAGCTGCTGACATACTAAGAAACAGCAACAGGTTGTTCTGGCGAATCAGTTAGAAAACAATTACCAACAACAGAAAACCTGGTTTCTAACTAGCTTGTTAGACCCAAACTTCCTTTTCAAACCACTGCTTTATTAACTTTCTGAGCCAATATGTCAACCACACATCTAAACAGGGAGACTCCGTACTAAAGTCTACTTCATTTGCGATTTATAAATGTCTGTAAACCCAAACAAAAAGCTAAAATCAAAGATAAGCTTCAGATTTGGACACACTATCAATCTGAAAAGAAGTCACTTTGCTGAATGTTAAGACAAAAACAGCTTATATAGTTTTATTCTCTCGCATACTTTGTCTCCTTTAGGTCCTGGTGGTCCTGGGAGTCCGGGTGAACCTTGCAATCCCTTAAAAAAAAAAAAAAAAAAGTCAGAACAGGTAGATGTGGATAATAATAACCTGCGTATAATAATCCACGTATGCTAAGACTTATTGAAAAGTCAGAACATTTCAAAAACTTCAGTTCAACAATACAGACACAATACAGGAGCAGAAATGTAGATATCACAGAGAATTATGTTTGATATATTTAAATGTGGTTTACATGGATAAGGGCTATTTCAACATTATTATCATTATTTTTGACAAGTTGAGTTAGTAATATTGCATCCACTTAATGTTGCATTTAATTTAAATTCAAGATGAGGCAACCTGATAAAATGCTTGATAAAAGATTTTTCAATCCCATATCCTACCTAATTAACCCTCGTGTCGTCCTGCGGGTCAAAATTGACCCGTTTTATAGTTTGAAAATGTGGAGAGAAAAAAAAATATTTTCACAGTGAAACTTCTGATGACCACATTTTCAACATTTTTGGCAAATCTTTGAACATTTTTTGGTTGGTTTGGTTTTTTGGATTTTTTTGTGAATGTTCTTAAAAGTTTAGAAGTTTCACTGATATATATGGAATCACTTTAGATATTTTTAGGATTTTTTGGAAGATTTTTACTCATTTTTTGAAAATATTTACAAGAAATATCTTGCCAAATTTGGGGGACTTTTTCAAAACTTTTAAGAGAAACTTTTAAGGAATTATTGGAATTTTCTTCCTGAAGGTTTTGCAAATTTTCAGAAATTTGGGGAATTTTTTGCTGAATTTTTGGATTTTTTTTCAGACAAGGAAACAATATTTTTTGGTGCCTGTAAATGAAGACAACAGGAGGGTTAACATCCCTGAATAACTGAAGATTGTATGTTAGAGGACCTGTTGGCTGAACAAATATAATACACAGGACATCTCATGGTGACAAAGTTACATCTTTCTGAAATAAATTCCATCAAAGCAATGAATTTGGGGATATTTTTAATTGTAACTCATGTGTATGGTTTATTCTGCACCTGCTGATACTATTGATGGAATATGTTGTTCTGCTAAAGTTAGTCACACTCAGCAGTGAAATTTGGACAGTTTGCTCCTCAGATTAGCAAAATCATAAAGTTCAGCCAACTTTTCATTTGTGCTGTTGGCTTTTCGCAATAAGTAACTGTCAGCTACTTCTGTGAGTCCTGATATCTGCTTTTAGCAACAGTTTGGTTTAGCAGGTTGCTGAACTGAATCATCTTTTAATTAATTTCAATAAAACTTGTCAGAACTAAAAACAAAAACTGGTTACTTAATTGGCCCGTCTTATTGACTAATCTTCTGGTTCCAAGTGACTGTCATGGAAACAGCCTGATTGTGATAATTAGGTAAAAAAAATCTCTTCACATTATGTGGAAATACTCACTGGAACAACTTATTTTTTAAAATGTGTGTTTATGCTGCTAATCATTAAATAAGTGGTGTTTGAATGTAGTTTATTGATTGAATACAGTTTTCTTAGAAGTTCTCTTTACTCAAAAATTTCATTTAAACCATTGCATCATTTATTTTTTCATTTTAAGTGAATGCAGATGTCAATCTAAGACACCAGAATCTAATGTTCCACTTCCAGTTTAGCCACAGGAGGGAGGCATCGTCTTTTCATTGGAGAAACTAGTCTTCTTTTCTACAGTTGCTTGGTTTTCTAAGTGCTAGAATTGACAAAGTCCTCAAATCAACTTCATGCAAAATCAGGTTTATCCAAAGTAATGGCAGAAATTAAGATGAGAATATAATTTAAATGAGATTCAAATTTCGTCTATGGTGTGTTTATGTCTTTATCATATCAGAAACACTCCTTTATATCACTGTGAGGACATTTAAAGAGCCTATAAAAACAAAAAAAACTTGTGAAATCCAGCTGAATTCATGCCAACATCTTACCCTTTGACCTCTCATTCCTGATTTTCGTCCTGCATCATGACGTCCGACTATAGGAGGCTGTTTGATGTCGAGCTGAGAGATTAAATCAGGTGAAGACTGATTGTAAAACTGGTCTGCATCTTCACTTTCTTTTTCCATCTTTGCATATCCGTGTCCCTCATCTTTCTCCTCCTTTAAATCAGTTCCACTTCCTTGTTTTCCACCTGAAAGTGAGGTAGTTTTGGGTGTTTTCAACTTATCTTCCACTTCCTCTCTTTCTTTAAAGCCACTTCCGTTTTTCAACTTTATCTCCATGTTGCTGCTGTTCAGAGTGTCTCCAGTTTGTAAGGTTGGAGTTAAAACTGTCAGGTTTGAGGCTGGAAAGTCTTCTGTTGCTGCTTGAAGTGAAGGACTACTGACTACATTAGCTGCAGGGGTAACCGCTAATGATGAAGCTTCCTGTTCCTCTTCAGATGAAGTCCGTAAGCTGGAAACAACAAACTCTGATTCTGTGGTGAAGCCTGATATATCAGTGGATGTTTCAGCAAACTGTGAACCATCAGAGACGGTTGCTTCTGTGCTTGATGTTCCTGATGAGAAACCAGGAAGTGTGGGGTTCTCAGGCTGTATGTAACTTGGAATGGACGTCTCAACGCTGTCCAAGATATTTGTTGTGGAGTCTTTGTTGGCTAAACTGGAAGTTGGATGAGTTTGAGTGGAAGGAGTTTTGGTTATGGAGCTCTCTGGTTCTTTCACTGATGCGTCAGGGAGAAAAGTTGGGTTTGTTTTTGGTTTATCTTCTTCTCTTTCAGCCTTGGTGCTTTCTTCACGTGCAGGATTTGACCTTAAAGTGGACGCTCTGCTCACTGGATCCAGTCTTGGACTCGCCGTGGTGCCGTCAGCCGGCAGTGTTGTGCTTTGAGGATAATTTTCTGGTCTGGATGTAACTCTGATCACAGACTGAACGGTCACTTCATCTACAGATCCAACCTGCTGGGAGAAATTAACACGAGGAAATACTTTCAGGTTTTATCAGTAAATTCAGGGCTGTGTTTTAACTGTCTTCTCTCCCAGTCCATTATTGAATACCTTCATTCTACAATATACAGGGTGTCCCTAAAGTCTGGACACACAGGAACATTTCATTAACTATAATTTTTGCCAAGAAAGAGTTGAACTGGTACTTCTCAGTGGGGGTGAAGGATGGACATATTGAAAGATAGCAGATGAATTTAATGCACGTCATCCAAGGAGGATTCCACTTGACTTTTCCACAGTGGTGAAGGTGGTTAAAAAGTTCAAAGAAACAGGCAGTGTCATGGACAAACGCTGTTCTAGACGACCAAATGCATCAGCTGAAACTAAAGAATTGGTCATGGCTAAAATTCATGCTAGCCCCCCAAAAAATCACTCCCCTTACCCTAACCCTATCTTTCCATATGTTCATCTATCTTCTTTTGACAAAGCCATATTTAATCTGTGGAGGCAAAAAAATTATAGTTTGAGAGATTTCTTATGTGTCCAGACTTTAGGGACACCATGTAGAATAATTCTTCAAAAAAAGCAATGATCTGTAAAACAACATGAAGAAATGCAGTCAAATGAGCCCATCTTTTTGAGATTATCTGATGTAAATAAATAAATTCAGCTACTTTTCAGTTAACTGAACTTGTGGTTGGTCTTAAAAATGTCAAATAAAACAATTTTAGTCCACTTTAGAACTTAAAAGGATGACTTTTTCTAACTTGAGTCATTTTGACAGCTGACAGTTTACTCAACTTATAAACTTTAGTTTCCAAGAAACAAAAGTACTAAACTTGCATATTAGTTCTACTGAAGATGATCAAGAATGACACAAATTTGTGCAACAGATGAATTTAAATCTTGGTTACATCTAAACCAAAGTTTAAGTTAATCTTTCAGAAATTCGAGAATAAGTTGAGCTCATGAAACTCTAAACCATGAGAAAGGAAAGTTCAGGGAAATATCAATTACACTGTATAACACTATAGAGACATTTAGTCAAATCAACTCATCTGTTCCTGTTTACTTAATGTAAATAAATGTGATTTGCTAATAGCTAGTTAATTGAGCTTAAAAAGTCTTCTAACTCGAACCATTTTGACTTGAAAATGAAGAGTTGAATGAATGAACTGGTGAGAGTTCACTCAACTCATTTAATAAAGTTTATAAGAAATAATCATTTGATTTAAGCAAATTTCCCAGGATGCATTGTTAGAGAGTTAAAATTCCACACAGACTCGTATTTTTTGGTATTTAAAGAAAACACACATGGTGGAAACTTGCTGTGTGTCTTAATTAGATCAAATTCTGGTCATCTCTCCTCATAATAATCTAAATAATTCTAATTATGATCATACTACAAACATATTAACATTACCAACAGCACTAACATTATAATTAATGTCTGTATTGAATTCAGTCCCTACATTCATAGATTCAGAATTTATCTCACTGGAAACAGGGGCAGTCTCACAGAATTTCTTTGTAGTGACTCGCTTTGGAATTAGAACAAGTCTAAATAAATAAAAACATCTGTGTTCTGAGGGTGTGTTTGGCCTTTTAGAACCTATGCACCTCTAAAACTACATCTGTACCATCTCATGTGCCCTTTATATTGATTTATTAATATAATAGTGTGATTGTGTTGTTTTTAATAGTATTTATTCACAGTATTTTCTTGGTTAAAGCATTTTTTTTTAGCACGATTCCCGTCTGAAGCCACACAGTGAGAGTTTTCTGACTTCATAAAAGTTTTATTTGTTTTGGAGACCAGCTGTAGTTATACTTGTGTGTGAGTTTGCCCCGAAGCAGTTTTCTTTCGGGAATGTTTGCTTTTCTGAACAGACTGTTTTTCACATCGGCAGAGGAGAAAGCACAAAAAACTCTGCTGTGATTTCAGCTCTAGAGTTTGGAGGATTTACTCATTTTTGTGCCCCATAAAGTTAATTTATCTTAGAGACACGGCTTCTCCGGTGCTTTAAAAATGCATTAAACCACTACAATTAGTTCAGGGAATACATTTTGTACACAGAAAAACAAGAAAAAAACTGATTTCTTTTGTTGAGCAGAAAACAGCAGAAACAATCCACCCATTTCTAAATTTAATCTGTTCTGTTTTTAAGACACTTGTTTTGGTTGTAAAACTGATAATATTGGGGGAAAAAAGCTGTAAAGTGTTTGTACCTGTTCGTCTATCAGAGCTGAACATGTGCTGCTGTTTTCTCCACACTGCTGCTCAGCTGATAAAATCACGGAGCCCTGAACACAACACAAGCACATATTATCAATATATTGCATTATTACATACATTTTTCTGCAGGTTTCCCTTCACTGTAAACACCTGTTGTCTAATTCTAACCCTTAATTTAACTTTAAATCAAGTCTTCACCCTAAAAATTGTATTTTGTCCCCAAAAAGTGAGGCTACAGGCTAAAATGTGACTATAAAAGCAGATTTAAGTCCACACACTGGCAACACAAGGCCAGTTTGAGGTCAAACCTTCCATTATAGTTGACTAAATTATGTTTTTGTCATCATTTACATCATATGATCATAACAAAGGTTGCCTTAAATTTCTACAGTTTATACATCACTTTTAAAACTGCACATCAGTGCAGAAGTGATACAGACATTTATCACATTTGAGGTTTTTAAAAAAACAAAACATTCATATAATCCGAGTTATAATCCTCCATATTTTTCCTCTGACTTCTTCCCTCATTGGTTTTACTGCTGCTGATCAAATCCTGCCTCTTTGTTTTAGTCTTTGTCATGCAGAGAAAGAAGAAAGTTCAGGGACTGTAGAACAAAACAGCTCTTAGTATGCAAATAAACGCATCTGTTTAATTCACGGTCAGGCCTCATTCTTTTAGAAACAATGTGAAGGTCACAGCAAAAAGTCTCACAGGTTAAATTCTGCAGGGAAAATAATGTTGGAGCTGTGGCTGATATACAAATCTTCCACTCTTCCTCTCATATTTAATACATGAGCACATAAAAAAAGCCAAAACCTGATACTGAAACTTTTAAATTGCTGATTATACACCAGGTCACATAACTACAGGAAGATATAATGCAGATAAATTAATGTCAACATTTACAGAAAGAAACGTTAAAAGATGAAAGCTAGTAGAAGATTACGCATTTTTAATTTCTTTACTTATTTATTTTAGCACTTTACACCTCTATTTTTTAGTCAATTTACTGTGACTTTACAGATGTTAAATAACAGAAAATATCTACTAAAATCACAGAAAAAAACATATTAATTTGCATGTTAACAGTAAAAAAAAAACAAAAAACAAGAAACAGGCCAAAATAACTTTCACATCGAAAAATCATATTTTTGCATTTCATTCTTTTACAACATTTGACTGTACAATTGAACAGTATTGTTATTATTTTTAAATCAGCAAAAAATACAGTTATTTTACAGCTCATGACAAATAAAGGCTTGAAAAACATTTTTCTTTAAAAAAAAAAAATCTGATATTTGACAGATTTTCTGTTTTTCTAAACTATAGACAATATGCAGTAAAATCTAAGATAAAAGTACTGATTTGCACATTAAGAGTAAAGGAAAAAAAGGCAAACTACAATCTAAAACATAGATATTGGAAAACAGACACTGAAAACGGTAAATACAGTCTTTTTAAACTGATATTTTACAAATTTTCCCCGTTTTGTTGAATGACAAATGATTTGTCGTAAAATCACAGAAAAAAACATGTTAATTTTACATCTTGACAGTGAAAAAACAGACATCATCTACATCAAAAATTAGTGTTTTTTCTTTTAAATTATACTATTTTGACTATTAAAATCAGCTAAAACTACTAGAGTTCTACAAAAACTGAATAATGAAGGATTGAAAATGGTAAATATCTTTTCTGACTGCTCTGCTACAGATGTTTTACTGGAATTAAATCAGCAAAAAATAGAAAAACAATATGCCATTATTTGACTTTTTAAAAAAAAAAAATATTTTTTTTTTTTACTGTTTTTGAAAATGATCACATTCCTCTATTTTTTAACATATTTTTCTGGTATTCTTGCAGCCAGATTTTTTTGTTTATTTATTTATTTACAGACTGGTTTTACAGTGTAAACTAGTTGTCAGGTGTTTCTCCCACTTCCAACGACCAGCTGTTTTCATTGCTGAATTGAGATTTAACATGTGCAGCTTGGATTTCTTCTGCATCTTAAAAAGAGGCAATTTTAATCACATTTTAGCACATTTACTCTTAATACTTTTTAGCAGAATTACCAGCATATTTGTACTTTTAACTTTAAGTGCATAGAGTGCAATCCAATTTCCAAACCCAATAAAGTAAAAATATCAGAAACACTGGCAATAAACTTCTATCAGACATTTTAAACTGTCCATCATTCACAGGTACAAATCAAAATGAATTAAATGGTACTTTAACCTTAGTTACAAATCAGCTGTACTCTAATTAGACATGAGTTTTGTTCCTTTAAATTTGCCAGCATTGTTTTTTCAGAGCCTACTTTCAATCTTGGCATCCAAAACCTAAACAAAACAGTCGATTCTGCTTCTACCTCAAGTTGTCACCAAGTTGGAGGAGTTTAACTTGAATCTACCTCTAATAATTTCATAGAAACAGAAGTTCCATACTCCAGACTTACATAACTCAGTAGCAGCAGCAGAACCGCAGCAGAACCCTGCATGGTTTCAACCTCTGGACTCCTCAGTCTGGATGAAAGTCACAGCTCCAGTCCGTCCAACACTCTCCAGAGGCTGCACATGAACAACACGCCTCCCTTCTGGAGGTCTGATCCAGAACCGTCCTGTAAAACCAACAGAGAGTCTCAGCCAGACATCCAAACTCTCACATATTTATAGTTAAAGATCTCAGTCTGCCTCCAGTGGCAGAGCAGCGGCAGACAGGCTGCAGTTGAACACTTCAGCAGGAAACTGCTGAGGTTTCTATCTGAGCCTGACGCTAAACACAAGGTGGAGGTCATTTACTTCCCCAAGTGGCCCAGACAGTTCAAACCTCAGCCGAAGATCAGTGAAAGAGAGACGAAATAGTATGGAGAAAAATAAAATAAAAATGTATAGAACCTGATTAAATAAGAGACGAAACAATAATAATATGAAATAAAATAAAAAGGTATATAGATGACAAAATAAGAGATTGCATAATAATATAAAATTCAAGATATATGTACATAACATGACTGTATAAGAGACTAAACAATAATGATGTAAAATAAAATAAAAATATATATAAAATGACCAGATGAGAAACTAAATACAAAAAATCTAAAATAAAATAAATGTATATAACATGACTACATGAGAAACTAAATAATACTAATATAAAATAAAACAAAACAAACATATACAACATAACTAAATAAGAAATTAAATAATAGTAACAAAATATAAAATAAAAAAAAAATCGAACAATTCTAAATAAGAGACTATAAGTAAAAATAATATAAAATAAAATATATGTGTACATAACATAGTTAAACAAGAGATTTATTATTATTATTATTATTATTATCATTATTAGTATTATTATTATTATTAATAATAATAATAATAATAATACAAAATAAAAAAATATATACGTATATATAACATGACTGAATAAAACACTAAATAATAATAACAAAATAAGAAACAACTATATGCACATATAATAGCTAAATAAGTAACTAAATATTATTTATCTTGAATAATTAAAAAACATATAAAAATAAAACAAAAACAAAGGTTGCTGACAGGGAATTCAGTAAGTCTTTCAATATATTGTAGAGTCTTAACCTTAATATTCATTATAGCCAGGTAAGGCTGTATTATATATAGTTTCTCTGTAGGATTTGCATCCATGATATCTAAATTCATAACGTGAGTTAATATCAGACTGGAACCTCTGATGGTAAATGTGTTTTTAACATCGTGTTTTAAAGTTGTTCTGTAAATCTCAGGTTACATTTCCTGACTTTGTGTTTATACACTGATGCTAAATCAAGTATGTCAGTATCATAAATTAGTTAACTGTTAACTGTAGCTAAGTGTCCTGCAGGTCACAGCTGATCAATCATAACAAATCAGTAACTGCTCTTCCTATGTGCTGTTGGTTAATGATCGGCAGATATAAATTAATCTACGTTAATGTTCCTCCACAGAACTCTGTTACTGATGAATGTTGATCTCTCAGTTCATTCTGAGTTAATATCTCCGTTCTTTGGTTCAGACTGTTTTTAACAGTTTCTGTCAATTTCGCTGTCAACACTATGTCATACATAGTGTAAATATGAATGAAAAGTAGGTGCAATAAATGTTAAACAGAACAGCAGTGTTTTCTCTACAACAGCGTATGGTCAGATAATGTGTGGAGCTCATGTTAATGCTAACGATACATTAGAATAAAAAAGAAAAAACTTTATTGTCCGTCTAAGGCAGTAAAATGTTTTTGGCCTCAATAAACAGACATTGTCATAAGATTAAAAATATGACAAAAAACATAACACTCTATTGTGCTACATTCAAATCCTTCTATGTTCACGATGATATTTAATGTTCCTGCAGTTGGAATGAAAGAACCTTGGAGATCCCAATCTACACTGCAGTAACAAGTACTACAACATGTGAATCAGTCATTAAACAACGTTAACGACTAGAGAGTAGATTTATTGTTTTATTCAGTTAAACTTCAGAGACTCAGCGGATATTCAGGGCTACTGACAACACAGAACCTTAGCGTTACTGTTTTAATCACATTTATATTTTCTAAATATTACAGTAATGTGATTCAGTGTCTGCACTGATAGTTTAATTAACTAAATGTACTACATTACAGTAACACAACACACTTCGGCTGCCAACATGAAACATAAAACATCGTTAGCTTAATGCTACATTAGCTTCAGGCTATGACAGAGCAGCTAGCTCGGTTAGCATAGCTAAATCACATTAAAGCTAATATTTACTGGATGGTGACGGTCTTCTCTGGTCAACACACACACAAATAAACTCAACCAACAACTGGAGTGCATGGCACACATTATATCAGACACTAAAGCTGCATATAAAGTGCATTAAAACCGGCACCAATAAGAAAAGAAACATTTACGTACCGAACTATCACAGTCCTTTCAGTGTCTGCTGGTACAATCAGTCAGAGGTAGAAAACTGGTTCAAACAAGCCAAAGGGCAGAAAAACGGTCTGTGGAAAATGTTCTGCTGCTCCACCGATAAACAAATGAACAGTTATTATATTAGTATTAAATCAAAACGAGGAGAACAGTTTACGGTGAATGAGTGTCTCGGCTGCCTCCTCCAGACGACCTGTCAATCATTTAAGACCAGACTGTCAATCAAGTAGCCCGCCCAGTGAAGGGACTAAAACTATAACACTTCATATAAAACTCAGTGTTGATTTATTTTCACATCGGTCACCTGATTTCCGATTTTGACCATGAAAACGAACGAAAAAAAATCCTGAGCCGTAGACAATCCGTCTATGGAGTTTTAGTTTGTCGTGTAGCTTCCGGTTCTGACACGCTTCACAACCATCCACCTGAGGAAAAGGTTTGAAAACGTCACAAGTGAGGAAACGATTACCCACAATTCCAAGGGGCAGCTTCAGCGTCAACTTATCCAGCGGCTCATAGGAAAACTAAAGCAAAGAAAAAGGTCAAACCACCGTGGGGCAGTCACGTTTTCCTCGGAGATTGTGTCACACATGGAAATGTCCCCAAAAAAATCCGTCAACACCATGAGTGAGACCAACATCCCTTCAGCGGACTATAAATACAGGTCGAATTCCTAGTGACTTCTGAAGCAGGCTCGGTTTCCTGTCATTTCCTGCTATAATGACCAATGTCTTCACTTTCGTGTGGGACCTTGTAGTCTAATGCCGATATAAACCCTGCTTGCGGGGAACATTGGTAATACAGCAGGGAGTAACAGTAGAAGCACAAGCTTGCGAAATTTTTGTTTTTCTTAAACCTGTGTGTGGATCTTTTATATATTTACTCATCTGGAAACATCCAGCGGTTCTCACTGTCTCTCATATGGAGTCCACTCAAAGTACAAATCAATCGGTGGCACTTTTTAAAACCACACCACTTCATTAAATCACCATTGCAGCTCTTTTACAAAACCAGCTTTTTTTAGAATAAAATGCACCCACAGCAAGTCAAACGTAGCATGAACACAGCAACAGAGATGCAAGTACACACACACATCATAAATGAGGCTCCACAACAAACGAACTAGCCTTGCAGCTTAGCGAACCACATGCTAGCGATTAGCCTCGCGGTTAGCATTAGCGTCGTTAGCATGGTTTCTTAACTTAAAGTAAACGCCAAAAAACACCACCTTGACGCTCATAGTGTCTTTAAACAACTTAAACAGATAGCAGTCGTGCTTACTGATTGTTCCACTGCACGGCTCAGAAAATGAATGAATTCTGTGCTGAAGCACTGAACACATGAACGCCGGTCGTCTTTTTTCAAATACGCAATTACGTAGAAGCACCACCAGGGGGACGCTAACATTTTTCAATAAATGACAAGAGTCACAACACTTATCCTTCACTTTTATGGATCTCATCACTTATAAATCAATCACACATCAATTTTGGAAGCACAACAATCTCATGAGTTCTTCTTTTGCTGACTCTGTTCTGATGGTGGATCACAGACCGACACTTCAGCTCCACTACGTCCTGCATCTTCCAGTCTTTTTCACTTGTCCTGCCTTCAACAGTCCACTCATGTTTTTCAGAAAGCGAATCCTACCAGCAAATAATATTCACTGGAACAAAAGTAAATCCCTCGATGTTCAGTCAAATGACAAACACAGACCGTGTCGTCATCGCTCAGACACTCATTTTCTGTCCCTTTAGAGCTTGTTCTTGCTGATGGCCGAGTGGTTAAAACTGCGCGCTTGAAACGCAAAGACCGACGGATCGAATCTCCGCGGGGTTAATTTAATATATCGACAGCTGCAGCCTGTGACCTGTTGCTAAGCTCGGTTTTGACTATGCTGACAGCTTTGCTCAGTATAGACTGGACAATAAAGATGGACGGAGCTACCGTACCGTCACATCTACAGGTAAGTGTTTAAGTCATTTTAGTAACTTCTTGTACTCTTCTCCACATCTGGACAATATCACATATACAGCAGTGACCTACGTTACTGTAGCTGAAGTTACTGTGACACTATAGTGTCTTAATTGCGATATTTAGACTTTATTTTCTACTGTGGCTAAATTGTGCTGCATGAATAGCTGGACTTTATTAAATACAAATTACATCTGATGAGTAAGGAAATACTACTGTCCTGACAATCACAGATTTTATTTAAACTAGGACGTTTTCTAACATGCAAAGTTTGAGTTTAGAAAGTTTAGAAATTTATGAGTCTACTTTATTATATCTTTGATGGATCCTCAGATTCCAAATATGTAGTTTATAGGCTGCCTCCTTTGCCATTGAACTTCACCTTGAGCCTCCCTCCTCCATCCTTTCTGATCCAGGGACAGGAGGCAGGACTGTGGTTCTGGTGAGGAATGTGGCAGGAAGGTCAGAATTGGAGGAGCTGCTGCCTGAGGACGTCTGAGGCGGTTGAGGTTGGGTTTACGGTAAACGGTGTGTGGTGAAGACGCAAAGCTCCTCCCTGCAGCTGAAAACTGAAGGAAATGAAAGGTGACACCAGGGGGCGCTATCCAGGACACAACAGTCCAGGTATCAGGTCCAGTCTGGACTGAGAGAAGCCATAATCTATCCAACTAAGCTGGCACATAGATATAGGAACATTTTAATGCTACATACAGCAAAAAAAAAAACATAACCAAAAATCCAGTATTTCAGTATTAATAATGTTCATGTCCGACCTTAAAGTTTGTATGTAGAGTCTGAACACTGAAAGCAACTAAAATTGTACAAATTCTTATTGGGAGTGTGTTCATTTTCTACAGACAAAAACGTTTCCAATCAGAATAACTGTGCGCTAACAATACGATAGTAACTTTCAGATCATCTAGTGGCAATTTCGGGTGTCAGTTATCAGTTTGGGGTCAAAAATCTAGCTCTAATATTGATGTAATACTAGCATAACAGCTTTCTTTCTACAGAATTTTAGCATGTTTGAAACAACCCAAAAACCGAGAAAAATGCATCTTTACATCAGATGTAGGAGGAAATTCTTTGTTAAAGATGCAAGATTCTTGGCATAAAAATGTTTTGAGCCGCAAACAACTATCTGCTCGGGAAAGACATTGCAGAGTGATGGTGTCCTTGGCAGAAACTGAAGTCACACTCACTTTATGTCTGTTGTTAATAATTTGAGGTTCTTTGTTCTGTGTTTGGGCAGTTGGCCCAGCTTTAAGTGCATGTTGGTGCATGTGAGCTCCTCCTACTGAAACTGTTGGCTCACACAGTCTGCTAAACAGACCAGAAGTGACCTCCCACAACAATTACGAGAAGCAAAAGTGCAGCCCAGTGTTTAGACAGTGCCCCAGAAATAACCCACATTTTAAAGTAAAGTATTATGTTGATGTTATTTACCGGAGTTTTGCATTTTCAGCTCAATGTGAGGGTCTTTACTGCTGATTTGTGGCTCAAACTAAAAATCAAGAAACACTAAATGCATCTAACAGCTATAGATATTGACTTTACGAACTTTTATTTATGTTTTGTCACTTAATATTTTGGGTTCTGGACTGTGATGAGCATTTCTCACACTTTTCTTTGTTTTATTTTTTGTTTTATCGTGCAAATGATTAATCGCAAAAGAAAATATTCAGCAGTAGCAGCTCGAATTTCATGCTTCTACCTCCCACCAATTACCTTCCATATAATGAGCAACCCTTAGTACTTTCAAGAACTACATGTCCTAAATAAAGAGCTTTTTTACATGGTAAAGGCACTATAAAGAGCCAGAGAGATTTCTGAAGAGCCGTTTTTTCTCTGAGAACACCACTGCCAGCTCATTGTAATTTAAATTCTAATTATTTGAGCTGAATCAAAGCAGTTGAAAAGGTACAAACATAACTTCAGATGCAGAAATCTTGAATTTTGTGGTGCTATAAAACCCCCACCACTCACGTTAGTTCACAAAACTGGATTCCAGAGTTTTAAAAATGTCACATTTTATATTTAGTACCATATATTATGTGAATATTTGTGAAAATATCAGAATATTTGTCTTTTCTGTGGGTGTGTTGTAGTCCTTTCTCATATATAGTTCTGTTCCCGCAGTCTGATGACAGTAGAGTCTTGGCTCCGCCTTCTGATGGTAAAGCTCCTCCCCCTGCAGCGATGACATCATCACACTCAGCTCATCTGGAAACCTGTCGTGTAAACGTTAGCACGTCGGCAAATAAACCTGCACTTACAGAAAACTCTCCCACCTATAGTCCTGAGAACACAGAGTTAACAAGGACCCACGTGTCCGTTTGTGTTCGGTGTTCAGACGAATCTACAGGACAGATTTAAAGTCCTCGTCCAGAGAAACCAAAGACGTCTCACAGAGACGCTTCACACGTTCCTGTTAACTGTATCACAAAGCTGACACATGCAGACGCCTTTAGTTCCCAGTGTGGAAACATCTGAGGTCAAATTTAACACTGAACCTTTCAACCTGCACATCATGGAAACAGAATCCTCCCTCGAAAAACAAGTTCACCTCAGTCTGGTGTGACCTCAGGAAAATTCTATTTTACTGCAGTAAAACCAGGGGTGAAAGTAAGCCGGTACGGCCCGGTACTGCGTACCAGCAAAAGTTCTGGTGGCGGTACGCAGTGCCGGGAAAAGATCCGGTGGCGGTACGCCGCTCTTCCACCTGGACGCCACCTGGCTGCCTTCTATCAACCAGAGTTCACTCAGCAGTATGTGAGTGCGCATGCGTGTCTACTTCCGTAACACAGCGATTGCTATGGCCAATAGCAGCCAATAGCAAATAGGTGCGCTTGATTTATTGCACTGGGACATTTTCCACAACTAGTCAATAGACGTCAACAAGCGCCGGGACGGGGCGAGCAAATAAATTACACCTGAAATTCCACATGTTCTTGTGATTGGCTGAAAAACTTTCAACAGGATTTACAACGGTTATCATCGACAGATATTTTAAATAAAAATGGAGAGGAGCACTACAAAACAGTCAAGATTTTTTTTTTTTTTGTCAAAGTAGTAATGCAGAGGAAAATAACCTCTATGTTTACAAGAAAAGACAGGGACACTGAAGATGCGTTACCACAAAAAATCTGAAAAACATCCAGTGATGAAGATGTAGAGCAAGCTGAGAGTCAGGGTGAGAAGGCACCATGTCAGGAGAAAGAAGCAGTTGCAGCATCCCCAGAAAAAAGCACAGGTGATGATGATGCTACGCCTCCTGCATCCTTCCATTTGGACAAAGGGTCAATATGAACAATTTAAAAGCAGAAATGAATGGTTGTATGCCCAGCATGGGAAACAGGGATGCACTCCATGCCACGATGTTAAGATGTTAAGAGCGAGATGAGGGTTTGGCTAATAGTACCGGCAAGAATTTAAAACTACTTTCACCCCTGAGTAAAACCTGCATTAATCTTATTTCTACCTATAGGGGAAAGAGCAGTTTCTACTTACATAATCTTGCATTTGAATTTTTGTGCAGCTCTGTTCCATGCATGTGTTGATGACGTAGAAAAGACAAACATCAACTCACAAACTATGCATCATTTTCAGTGCATACAGCATACAAATGTGAATTAATTACAATTCAGTTGATTAATTAGTTGAAAATCATCTGATGACATGTGAAACTGAGCTTATGAAAATAAGTCAAATAATCTAAAGTTAACCCTCCTGTTGTCCTCATTTACAGGCACCAAAAAATATTGTTTCCTTGTCTGAAAAAAATCCAAAAATTCAGCCAAAAAATACCCCAAATTTCTGAAAATTGCAAATCCTTCAGGACGAAAATTCCAGTAATTCTTTAAAAATTTCCCTTAAAAGTATTATTTTAAAACAAACCTCAAATTTGGCAAGAAAATTCCTGTAAATATTTTCGAAAAATTAGTAAAAATCTTCCAAAAAAATCCTAAAAATATCTAAAGTGATTACATATATATCAGTAAAACTTCTAATATTTTTTTAAGAACATTCACCAAAATTTTGGTGAATGTTCTTAAGAAACATTTTTAACATTTCTTTTTTTCCACCAAAAAATGTTCAAAAATTTCCCCAAAGATGTTGAAAATGTGGACATCAGAAGTATCACCGTGAAAATATATTTTTTCCATATTTTCAAATGTTAAAACGGGTCAATTTGACCCGCAGGACGACGTGAAGGTTAAATAAACATGAATAGCACATCACAATGTCAGTAAACAACTTTGATTTCCATTGCTCTATAGGCACTACTTGACAAACTGGAGATGAACGTAAAATCTTGGATTAGAATTCCTCCTTAAACGAACCAGTAGGTTTTAGAGAAGCTGAACCTGAGTGACTCTGAGGTCTGACAGTTTTCAGCAGGACACTTTTAGACTTCAGCACATACTGAAAATGTGTGTGATGAATGTAGAGGTTCACAACGAGATTTTACAACACAACAGCATGTGGTGCCCAACCTGGTGCTAACAGCTGATGAGTAATATAGGAGCTTTTTCATATAGTAAGAGGTTTAAAAATGATATGATTGGTCTCTTTGCGTACAGTGTCACTAATCTTACGCTGATGTGAGATCACCGAACTCGCTAATAAATTCTGCATCTTAACATTTCTTACCTTTCCCACCAGCTGATGCCTCATTTCCTTCCCATGATCCTTTGCTTCATCCTGCTGGAGAAAACACTGCAGTGGAGTCCTCACTCTCTGACACTGAGCATCATGAGCAGACTGACATGGACCCAACAAAACATCCAAGAGAAGCTCTACATCAGTAGAGAAGAGACTGATGTGGGAAGATTTTTAACACATGCGAATGAGTGGACTCAACAGGAACTACAAATGCAAAGAAGCTCACTGAACACAACTGAAGCATAAACCTGTTATTTATACATTTGTTAATGATTGTTATTCGTGTCTTCTTCCTCCCATCATGTTTTTTTTGTAAGAATTGTTGGTATTTTAAACTTTTATTGAGACCAAACAAGAAAGAAGTGACAAGAAAGTGGAAAAAGAGAGTCGAGTAACAAAGATCCTAAGTTTGACTTTATGTATGAACCCATATCTTTGACCTCAAGACCTAAATAATTACCTGTAAAATAGATGTGTAATCTTTCAGATTTTTTCCTTTGGATTTTTTTTTTTTTTTGCATTTTTTTTTAAAGAAAATGTAAATATCAGTAAAATTACAAAAAATAATTTTCATGTTTAATTAAAAAAACATGAAAATATATGCTAATTATACACATTTAACATTAAAAAGTAAAACAAAGTGGCAAAATTACAGAATTTTCATAGTGTTTGTGTTGTGGAATTTTACTTTTTTTTTTTTATAAACATTTTCTTCAGATTTTTTTAATGTCCCAGCTGCTAAAATATTACTTTTGGTTTTTTAAAAACTTTTTCAGCTGCTATTGCAGAGTTAGTATTGCTTTCATTTCTAATTAAAGTTGCTGTATGTATATTTTTGACCCAACAGATTTTGACATATTTCCAGAAGACCTAAAAGAAATCTACAAAAGAACCAAAGTCCATGATTGTTTTTTGTGGCAAGGACACATGTGTTTTGATGATTCCATCATAGAAAATTAAGAGAGACAGGAGTTACTGGAACTCAGGACTGGCAAGATGTACACTACCAGTCAAAAGTTTAGACACTCCTTCTCATTCAGCGGTTTTTATTTATTTATTTTCTACATTGGAGATTGATACTGAACACATCGAAACTATAAAGGAATACACGTGGAATTATGTTGTAAACAAAAAAAGTGTTAATCTTCAGTATTAATCTACAATGTAGAAAATAATACATATAAATTAAAGCTGCAAGCAGCATTGGACGGGTCCTCGCATCCTTGCTGGTCGGCGAATCCACGCATGTCCACCAGGTGGCGCAGCGACCGAAAGTGCATGTCGGCCTCTAAATGTGATGAGGGCCGGTCTCTGGTCACACGTGTAAAATTTCAGGCAGATTGGAGCATGTTCAGGCTACTTATAGAGCCTTTCCTTCCATCCAACAGGTGGCGTTATGACTGTGGCTGTATTTCAGCATGTGAATGTCATCAGGGCAGGACTCTGATCACACCTGTTAAGTTTCAGGCAGATTGGAGCATGTACAGGCGAGATATACAGCATTTCCTGTCCATCCAACAGGTGACGCCATCACTCTGAATGTATATTTGTCTATGGATGTCTTCAATGCTGGACTCTGATCACACCTGTAAAGTTTGAGGCAGATTGGAGCATGTAGAGGACAGTTACACAGCAGATGATGTTTCATGGCGAAGTATCAAAATTCAGGAGGCCGCCATGGCCACGCCCTAAGACTTTTGCGGAGTATTTTGACAACTTTTGATCACCCATGCCTGGAGTACATCCTGGCCGAATTTCAGCTCTCTCGGTGTTTCCCTGTTTGAGTTTATAGCTTTTGAAAATGTACAAAATGACCCAAAATCGTCAAAGAATATGACATATAATTCAAAATGGCTGACTTTCTGGTGGGTTTTGGGCATGGGTGTCAATTACATTTTTGTGCGTCTTGACGAGTTACATATGCCTACCAAGTTTCAGAACTGTAGGTGACACATACGGCCCGTAGTAAATGTTTGAAATTTTCCAGGTGGCGCTATCGAGCCATTTTGCAACAGTCATGGACAATTTATCTAAAATATCAAATATTTCAGGAGTCCTGATGTGTGTGGAAATTTTAGTGAGCATATGAGCGTTCCTAACCTGTCAAAAAGTACTTTGTTTATTACGATAACGATACGTTGCCACGGCAACAACGTTTTAGGAATCATCAAAATCTTCGCACTGTGGCATCATCACGGAGGAAACAATGAGCTGACCAATTTTCAGAATGATATGCCAAAGTTTCTGGCAGTGGCAAGTGCAAATGCAATGACAATTTCTTCCTGTTGCCAATAGGTGGCGCTATGAGTATTTCTAAATTTATGAATGTGGATGTGTTCAGAACCTGACTGGTGTCTATCACATCAAGTTTGGTCTGGATTGGGGCGCCCGTATAGCTCAACGCGTTGAGCGGGTGACCCATATACGCAGCTGGCCCGGGTTCGATTCCCGCTCGCGGCCCTTTGCTGCATGTCTTCCCCCCGACTCTTCTGCCCTGTTTCCTGTCTCTCTCTCACTGCGCCTGTCGAATAAAGCCCTCAAAAAGGCCAAAAAAATATAATTTAAAAAAAAAAAGTTTGGTCTGGATTGGATCATTTCCAGCTGAGATATTAATAATTCAATTTTCATGGCGAGAAATCAAAATTCGCAGTGCCGCCACAGACACGCCCCTTGACGACGAGTCGCCATTTTCTCTGGGAATCATCAACAATGTGTTCTGGCTTATGTCACCACATTTGAGGTGAATATGATCAACATGCTAAGAATAGTTCATCAAAGTGTAAAAAATGTCGATTTCCTGCTGCCACAAGGTGGCGCTATGACTGTCAATGTATATAACCACATGGATGTCATCAGGGCTGGACTCCGATCATACATGTAAACTTTCAGGCAGATTGGAGCATGTACAGCAGAGTTATACACCACTTCCTGTTTCATGGCGAAGGATCCATTTTTTTGGGAGTCGCCATGGCCACGCCCTTTGACTTTTGCAGAGCATTTTGATAACTTTTCATCAGGAAGCAGTGTTGCATATATTTGCCAAATTTGGGGTCTCTCGGACTTACCCCCACTAAGTTATTAATCTCAAAAAATATCACAGTTAATTCAAGATGGCCGACTTCCTGTTGGCTTTAGGGCGTGGCCATGATTGACTTTTTCGTGTGTCCTGATGCACTGCATAAGCACACAAAATTTTGTAGCTGTAGATTAAACACTGTGCCAGTTGGCCTAATGACAACTTTTTGCAACTTTGTAGGGGGCGCTATGGAGCCATTTTGCCACACATATGCTCAACTCCCACAAAATATCAAATTTTTCGCCAGTCCTGATGTGTGTGCCACGTCTCATGCATTTTGGGGTATGATAAGGCCACCAAAAGTGCAATTCAAAAGTTCGCCAAAGAATAATAAATAATTCCTTGCATTCCAATAGGGTCTTCGCACCATTCGGTGCTCGGATCCTAATGATTCTTAGGGTTTCAATAGGTTCCTCGCACCACTTCGTGGTGCTCGGACCCTAATAATAAACCACAGGGTTTCAATAGGGTCTTCGCACCTTTGGTGCTCGGACCCTAATAATAATAAATAATTCCTTGCATTCCAATAGGGTCTTCGCACCTTTGGTGCTCGGACCCTAATAAACCACAGGGTTTCAATAGGGTCTTCGCACCTTTGGTGTTTGGACCCTAATAATAATAAACCCTAGCATTCCAATAGGGTCTTCGCACCTTTGGTGCTCGGACCCTAATAACACTGAATAAACCGTTAAAAAACATGACGAAAAAAATAGTAGAGGTAAAACAGGGAGTGATAATGAAGCATTTTGAGGGGCCCACATAGGTGAATCCTTGGACTTTTTTTACTTATTTTTCCAAACCAATGCTCCGGTAAGAAGCTTCAGCAGCAGGAGGCTTAGCAGAGCCTAACGGAAGACAGAAGGGGAGCATGCTGTGCTTTAAAGCTAAATCAGCTAAATCAATAGTAAATCACAGTGAGACGTGAATGGGAGTAATGTATGTTCTTCTCCTGGAATTTGGTGAAAACCAGCAGCAGCAGAAACTGCACTGTTATTACAGAATGACTAACAGGGTAAAGCAAACAGTAGATCATGCAGTAGAGTGCAAGGATTAATCACAAAGGTGCCGGTCAGTAGAAGAAACCGTGACTTTAAAGGTCAAATACTCCCGTTGTGGGAGAATGTTAGGGGAAAAAGCGAGCCTCCATAATGAAAATCAGGGTAGGGATGCAAAAATTCATCTCCTGCCAGCTAAGAAAACCAGGAAGATATCATCAGTATAGAATTGGAAATTAGTGATTGTGATGTTTATGAAATATGCAAGCAAATGGTGACACATGAAAGACAAATGTAAAACAACTGCCCCCTGTAGGACAATGCTGGGGCAACAACTTTCTCAAATAAAACCACAGAATGATTTGTCAAAATCATTGGCAATGTTTTAGAAATAAAAGCATATCCTGTTCTAATATGGCAGTGGAGGTTTGGTTACAGTAGTTAAAAATACGATTGATTTAGTTTCAGTTTACTAACTAAGGGTAGTTTATTGGAATGTCTGTTGTTCTCAGGCCTCTTTTGAAAAAGAGACTAGATTAAATAATGTTTAAGGAGGGCTTTTATTTCACAGTTAAGATAATAACTACTTTCTCAAACATGAGGAAATCTCACAGTAAAAAACTAATTTCTTCAGTGTGGATGGAGCATATGACATTTCAAATAACCTGACTGCCTGAAAGCTTTCCCACACTGGTTACAACAATGTGTTTGTAGACTGATCCAGCTCTCCTTTACTGAAACCACTCCCACCCTCATCAAGACATCTGTACAGATCCCAGCAGGTCTGCTCCTATGAAGCAAAAAACAAAGTGTCAGTCACAGCAGTGCAAGAGGACAATAAATGCTCGCAAATGCTACTGAATTACACAGGAAGAGGTAAGGGTGTAGCAGTACACAAAGATCACTGTTCGGCACACACACTCAGCTTTGAGATCATGGTTCATTATGTTCAGAGGGTTAAAATGGAACAAGAAATACAAAGCATTACACTGCTTCTTTTATCCTTTATTCAAATTAAACACGGGTGTAATGAACAGACTATGACTGCATTTTCTCAAAAAAGCCTGTCAATACTGCTGTAAGTGGCAGCAACTTACTAACAACAAAGTTACTTTAAAGATTCCATAATGTTTCACATATATTTTAATGCAGTGATCATCAACTGGCGGCCCGCGGGCCGAATCCGGCCCGCCGAACCGTCCAATCCGGCCCGCGACTGGATTCCAAAATTGTGAGGATCAAAGAGAAAATATCATGTGATCCACACTATTAAAGCAACTCAAAACAACAATAACTGAGACTCTTAACTATCAGTAATCCCCACCATTTATGACTCTATTTAGGCTGCACTGTTTAACATTTATTGTTTCACACAGTTCTTTTTTTTTGTTAACATAACTTTTCCTCATGCCCTTACTTAACATTTGGTTTTTATTTCAGAGTCTCAACAACAAGCTTCATACTACTAGACTTCTCAGGACAAAAAAAGGAGGATAAACCAACTGGCATAAGTTAAAATAGCTTGGTAAATAAATACTAACGTCGTAGCAGAACAAAACAGGTCACAAATAATGTTGGCACATCAAATAAAACGTTAAGTGGGCTACAGCGATTTCAGATCACTAGGCTGAAATGTGCTACTCACACTGCTTAATGGCTGAAGTTACATTTCCCCTCTGACACCAACTTTTCCACATCAGGCTTGGCCGCTGTCAGACTTATGAGCAAACAGTCCTCCAAAGACTGGTTTGACAGTCGGTTCCTCTCAGTGTTTTTATCGAGTTCATCTTGGAGAACGCAGCCTCGCAGGTGTAGGTTGAACCCAACATGGTGAGAACATACATAGCCAGCGTCTTCAATGTGCCATAGTCCTCGGGACAAGACACCCAGAATGCGCTGAGGTTTTCAGCACCATGGACAGCAGCCTGGATTTCAGCCAGCTCGCTCTGAATGGACGCCTCGTCCAACGGCATCATTTTCACCGCGTTTGTGGAGAATTGTGGTGTTGTCCTCCAGCGGAAGCAATGCCAGCAGCTCCTCTCGGAAATCTTTGCCATCAAAGTCAGGATGGCATAAGGACAGGAGCTTGGGCATATTGCAGTAAAGTTGCCTTTTCTTTGTGTAGAAAGGAGTCGGCCGAGGTGATTCAAACATCTGACTGTGATTCCTCCTGGGCGCCTTTTATTGGAGGTTTTCTAGACACGTCCAACTGAGAGACAACCGCTAGATAGACCCAGAACTCGCTGGAGGGACCGCATATCTTATCATGCTGAGGAACACCTGGAGATCCCATAGGAGGAGCTGCAAAGTCACAAGAATATAATAATAATAATAATAATAATAATAATAATAATAATAATAATAATAATAATAATAATAATAATAATAATAATAAATTTTATTTGTAAGCACTTTTCTTGACACCCAAGGATGCTTTATAAGAAAAACAAACACAACAGAACAGATAAAAACTATACATACAAGAAAGAGGCAATTACAGAGAATAAATAGTCTTTAACAGGTGAGTTTTGGGTCTGGATGTGAAGAGAAGCAGAGAGTCGATATTACAGATGTCCGGTGGGAGTGAGTTCCAGAGTTTGGGAGCAGAGCGGCAGAAAACCCTGCTGCCCATGATGGTGCTGAGGCGGATGGAGGGCACTGTGAGGTGGATGGACTAAGAGGATCTGAGAGAGCGGGTGGAGGAGGCGATGTGATGGAGATCAGACGATAGGGAGCGAGGTTGTGGATAGCCTTGAATGTATACAGGATGATTTTGAATTTAAATTGAATGTAGGTCAAAGGAGAAAAAGAGGAGGATTTGTATGCAGTTAGGTTGAGTGGCAGCAGAAGCAGAATAACTGTGCTTCTTAAACCAAGAAGTCAAACATTCTTCTGCCATTTAATCATCAAGTTAGTGTCTACATCTATTTAATGCAGCCACACAACAGTTTGTATTTTACTTGTCAGAATGACTGAGCCGCACAACAGTCCTTGAAGGAGTACTGAAAATAAAAGTACCATTAGACTGATTCAGCAGATTCATGTAATTAAAAAGTTCCAAAAGAAAAGTTTATATGAATGTTGAACTGAACCAGGTTTCATGTGTGGTTTGAATAAAATTGCAGTACACAAATAGAAAGACAACTTTCCTCTAATGGGGAATTATTTAAAGCTAATTTATTTTTATTTGTTTTGGTTTGTTTTGGTATGTAGGCATCTCTGAAAGGACCATTTTAGGATTTGGTGGAGTAACTCGTGCTGTACTTTGAAGCTAGTATTGATTTACAGTTTATACAAAGATTGCTGAGGGGTCATGATACGATGAACTGAACTGGACAGGAGAAACATCATTCTACAACACAAAAGTCTACTTATTTCTAATGTTTTCCCCTCCCCTCAAATATTACTTATATCATAATTTGGTGCTCGTTACATAAAAAACTGTGGAAAAGTTGAGATAGTTTCAGTCTAATTGAAAGCTTGTAACAATTGATCGGCTACTTTTTGTACAAGTTAAATTGTTTGCTTGCCTGTGGCCACATTTTCTACACATTTAGCTGTTTGCTTGTACTGAATAAAAGTTTCGAGGTTTCCAGTGGCTTCACAATAAACAGCAATTAACTATCTGGGAGTCAGACTGTTCAAAGCCTGCACAATAATAACTGTTACTGCCAGGTAACATGATTTTTTTTCAGAAAACATCAGAAACAATCATTTGGTACATCCTGCCCCCTGATCAAATTGTAATGAGACTATATGAGAATGAAAAACATGTCTTTGGTTGAGGGAATGAGAACAGGCAAATGCTCTTCCAAAGTGAAATGGAACTTTTGCACAGTGGTCACAGACATCCGTTATGTGATATAGAAAGATATTAGACCAAATGTGGCTGCAGCAGGAAACAAAAGAAAGACATTTATTTTCTAATGTGATGCTTAGAAAAGGGTTGAAGTTAGCCAATCATGCAGAAAAATCTTTAGAGCAGTTCAAATGGTGACAAATTGTCAACCACTGACCTGTCAGATGGGACTTTAAGGGACAGTGACCAGAAAGTGTGACCAAAACACAACCACTCTGTTGACAAGTGACTATTAAAAAAAAGGATAACACTTAGTGGACATAACAGACAGAAGTTGAGATATGGAGGCAGCTACCAACCACTAATTAATTAACATTTACACATGATTTTTTTTTTTGCAAATATCTCTTTGTTGCTATTGCCCATATCTGTCTACATTGTTGCACAGTCATACTACACTCTATGAATGCCTATTTTTGAGTGAAAGAAAATAATCATGGGTTGTCATCAGTCCAAATCAGGTGAGACTTGTTGTTAAAATGTGAAATCAATGAATAATTTGCCTAAAGAAGAATCTGAATCTAACTGTGATGCATTAACAGCTAAAATTAAATCTGATGCATTTATGCTGGTCAGTGTAGCAGCAATTAAGTCATTAGTCAGAGCTAAGAACACAGGTAAGAAACTTAAGATCATTGCTGTTCTTCAGGAAGAATTGACTAAGATAAAGGATAAAGAGGTTGAATCTTGACTTAACACAGAACCGGACTGAGGATCAGGCTAAGTTTCAGGAAATGGTGGTGTAGAAAAGGGACAGAGTAATGATGAGTTGATGAAAAAAGTTTAACAGTCTGCATGTTCTTCATGTGTTTTTCTTCAAAGTGATAAGATGGAGGAGTCAGAGCTTTTTGAAACTAATCTAGCTTTCTGTAAATGCATGATTGTTAACACAGCTGTGTGTCAGCTTTGGAGTTCAGTGGAGGCCCGAGATATAGTGTTTAGTGCACCAGATCCTTTCATTAGTCTGATGGAATGTCTTGATTGGTTGTGAGTTACAGCTACATTGTCTAATGTTGTGGTTCCAGAATGAAGAATGAAGTCATTGTTGCACTGTATGTTTTGGCACAGAGCGGTCTGTGGTTGAGGAATCTTTTGATCTACCTCCCACTGAGAATGTCCAGTGACCTGATGAGCTAGATGTGCAGACATGGTTAACAGATCACAGTGGTGTTTGCCTTAGTTCTAGAGTGTGTGTCGTGAGATTTCTTACAGGTATAGAGTGTCAAATCAGTCATGGCATAGTAGTGTGTGGATAGACTCAATGCATGTGTTGATGGAAATGTAGAAGGATGGTTGTTTCTCCACTGAATGATGTGCTAAGGTTAAATAATTGTTTCATTTCACAGATCAGCCCCGGTGTTGTTTTTATCAGAAGGCTGCTCCCTGAACACAGTTGAAATGCAGACAATGTGGGAATTATAGGAGAATGAGAGACTGGGCCACAGACTGCAGAGTAGTAAGGAGCTTGTCAGTAGAATGGAATGTTTTGAACTCTGTAAACACTAGAGTTTAATAGTCTCCTATTGGAAATCTAATATGATCAGTAGTAAAAAGGAAAGGGGTCAATGTAAAATTATTTGTGTAATATAAAGTGGATTTTTTCTACGCTTTGAGTTGAGAATGTAATGGTTTGGTATTGCTGTGGTCCATACAGAGAAACTAAAATTTCATGTGTGCTGGATTAAAATTAACTATGATCTTAAAAGTTAACTATATTAAGTAAATTAATGCGTTGGTAGTAAATAATAGTGTTAAATGTTTAATTTGTGTAGCTTAAGGAAATTATATAAATATTAAATTTATTTTTAAGTTTTACAGAGTATCCTGAGAGCAGGATAAATAGAACAAGATGATCAATAGGTGAAATAAGTCAAAATATATTACCAGTTGTGTCTATCAATATTTCGATAAAGTATTTTTGCAAAATGTTGTGTGTCATTATGTAATTAAATTGAAGCTATGAATTGATAAAGGGGGTATACTTTTTGTTGTATGTTTCACTGATAATGTTTTCATTTGTAGTTGTAAAGCAATTGTTGTAGGAGTTTCAGGCGCCCCATAAGTAAATTAATTTTTCATCAAGTTTATGTTTGAAAAGCAGGATCAGCTGTGGAGTATAGTATGTGATTGTTGAAGTAACACTTTTGAGTGTGATGGGAAGAGACCTTCTTTGTCAGCTAAACACTGGTATTAATTGTAGTACAGATTAGTTGTTTGTAGGAAATAATAAAATCAGTTCAGTGTTTGAAATTAGCAAGATAATTGGAAAGATTGAGTGACTTTAATGCCTGCCAACTAAAAATGAGAACAACACAGGGAACGTGATGCTGTGAGATCGCGAGATTCAGCGAGAGTGACGAAATTCAACATGGCGGCTCCCAGCTGCTAGATGCGAAGTAAACAAACCGCCGTTATCTCGACGTATTTGTATTAAAAATAAATAAATAAACCAACAACCTAGCTAAATAGCCTGCGCAAGATCGGAAACGGTAGTGCTCACAGTGGAGGACCTTGAGAACTTCATTGACGACTACTTCGTCCGGTGCGTGATGGAAGACGCCAACCCGAGCAAGAGGAAGAAGGCAGACTCTTCGACTGACACACAAGACCTGGAGGTCACGGATATCCAGGTAAGTGTTCTAGAATCCATTAATAAGAAGCTCGATATCCTTAGTTTGCTTCACCAGGAAATAAAAGACCTGAAAGCAAGCCTGGAGTTCACCCACCAGCAGATAGAGGATCTGCAGAGGGACAACAACGAACTCCGGTCCACGCTGACAGCGGTCACTTCAGAGGTGGATACGCTTAAAAAAGAAAACACAACCCTGAGGGAGACCGTCCTGGACATCCAGTCGAGGAGCATGCGGGACAACCTGATCTTCTCTGGTATCCCTGAGTCCACACCGGATAACCCAGAGACTCTTGTTAAAAACTTCATGGTGTCGGCGCTTAAAATCCCTGCGGAAACTGTTAAAAACATCACTTTCCACCGCGTCCACCGGCTCGGACCCCGAGGAGGAAACCGACACCGTCCTATTATTGCAAAGTTCGAGCACTTCCAGCAGAAAGTGCTCGTAAGAAGCAAAGGACGGGAGCTGAAAGGCACGTCGTTCGGGATGAATGACCAGTTTCCCAGGGAAATCAATGAGAGGCGCAAAGTACTATACCCCATCATGAAAGAACACAGACAGAAAGGTAAACGGACTGCACTGGTTGTGGGCAAACTATACATAGATGGGCAGCTATTTCGGGAACCCTCCATCACCCCCTGGCTCTTCTAAAAAAAAAAAAAAAATGAAATTAGCAAATGATTTGAAATAGTTTGACTGTGGAAAGTTTTAATATGAAGTACAGCTTCACTGCAAAACATGTAGAAGTATAGGAAAATCCCATTGTGTGTGTTGCAGTGGTGTTGTTGACAGTTCATCTTTTGAGCATTAAATTGTCAGTTTGAAAGTTACACTTTTATTTATGAGGAAAAATGATAATGTAATGTGAAGGGATTGTACTGGTTTATGGTTGAGATTGAGCTGCTTTTTTTTATCAGTTACAGGGATGGAATTGTGTGTACATACAACATATTTATACAAACAGTATGCAGGTGTTTGGTGGAATTTTGTGCTCTTGAATGTTTTTATTAGTTTTGTTTGGATCTTAGTCAGTAATTGTTCTTTATAATAAGTGGTATGTTTTTGACAATCATGAGCAATATCATAGTAGCTGAAGTTGGGTTCAGGTTGGGACTCCCGACTCCCGACTCCCGACTCCCGACTCCCGACTCCCGACTCCCGACTCCCGACTCCCGACTCCCGACTCCCGACTCCCGACTCCCGACTCCCGACTCCCGACTCCCGACTCCCGACTCCCGACTCCCGACTCCCGACTCCCGACTCCCGACTCCCGACTCCCGACTCCCGACTCCCGACTCCCGACTCCCGACTCCCGACTCCCTTCCGCGCAACCAAAAAACCAAATGTAAAAACCAATGCAAAAAATGAAAAAAAAAAATAAAAAAAAAATAAAATAAAAAAATTAAAACAGAAAAGAATAAACACAGAAAAGAAAAGAGAAAACAAAGAAGCTAACAGAAACAAAGAAAAAGAACCTAATACAAGAAAACAAAAACAAGCAGACTTGACTTGCCTGTAACAATAGGAAATAATCAAGTTGCAGCCACCAACTTCTTCCTGTAACCAGAGGAAATAATCAAGTTGCAGCCACTGACTTCTTCCTTCAACAATAGGAAATAATCAAGTTGCAGCCACTGACTTCTTCCTGTAACCACAGGAAAAAAATCAAATTGCAGCCACTGACTTCTTCCTGTAACCAGAGGAAATAATCAAGTTGCAGCCACTGACATTCTTCCTGCAACAAGCTGCAGCCACTGACATTCTTCCTGTAACAAAAACACAGCATCAAGTTGCAGCACAGCCTTCCTGCCTGTAACAAAAACACAGCATCAACTTGCAGCACAGCCTTCCTGCCTGTAACAAAAACATAGCATCAACTTACAGCACAGCCTTCCTTCCTGTAACAAAAACACAGCATCAACTTACAGCACAGCCTTCCTTCCTGTAACAAAAACACAGCATCAACTTGCAGCACAGCCTTCCTTCCTGTAACAAAAACACAGCATCAACTTGCAGCACAGCCTTCCTTCCTGTAACAAAAACACAGCATCAACTTGCAGCACAGCCTTCCTGCCTGTAACAAAAACATAGCATCAACTTACAGCACAGCCTTGCTTCCTGTAACAAAAACACAGCATCAAGTTGCAGCACAGCCTTCCTGCCTGTAACAAAAACACAGCATCAAGTTGCAGCACAGCCTTCCTTCATGTAACAAAAACACAGCATCAAGTTGCAGCACAGCCTTCCTTCCTGTAACAAAAACACAGCATCAACTTGCAGCACAGCCTTCCTTCCTGTAACAAAAAACAGAGCATCAACTTGCAGTGACAGATGTTCTTCCTGCAACAATAGTTCACAATCCAAACAATTTTTCAATATATAAAGGTTTTTATTGACAACAAACTTGTACAAAACATTAAACAAAACAAAAAAAACAATTCTTGCAATTTCTCACAATAATCTATAAATAGAAAAGGCAATCGATGCAGTCAAATGGAGTCAAGTCAAAACCAGAATGTGGCAACAATGACAAAACTCCTTGTGCAACATCCTCCAGAAAGGTCCATGGTCACCTTTGAAACATTTATCAGCAGGTCAGTTAAAAATCCAGCCAGTCATGCTTAAGCAGGTGGTGTATTTTACCCAGACTACACTTTTATCACTATTTATTTTTCCCATCTTAATAGAATCTAAAAGCACAGACATCAGCACAAATGATGGTCTAGACTAAACAGTGTGTACATTCATTTCTTACCCATTTTCAAATTGGCTTTGAAGGTTGTTGGGTCTTCACCCTTCATGGAAGCTGAAGTTTTCTGCTTGAACATTTCTGGTCTTCATCAGGTACATTTGTTACCCAATAACACTTTGTAGCAGATGGTCTGGGGGAGGAAAACGTCAAAAAAATGTGTTAAACTATAGAAAGCTGAAAGCCACACACTAGTGCATATGTATGAAGCTACAAAATTCAACAAACACTACAAACTAACAACAAAGGGGAAATTTAAGAAAACCATTAATGAATAACCTAAACTAATCCATCAAAACTGGATACTTACGAGAAGAAACTCAGCTGAAGGGGTAGGTAGGAAACCCAAACAGGGGTACAAGGGCAGCGTCGTGTCCAAGAAGCTCTGGTGGTCGTGACTTGACGCAGGATGTGCGAGCCCATGGTGGAGCAGGGACTGAATGACAGAGCTGGCTTATATGCTGCCAGGTGGAATTGCAAACAGGTGACTGGTGTAAGCCAATTACAGCATGCATCTTTTAAACGTAAAGAACGAGGACGTGTTGGACTTTACCTGTCAGCGATGGGACACATACAGAGCCTGTTTAAAGCAATGGCTTTGTCTTCATGGCATAAACAGAGACCTAGCCAAAATTTAAAGACATTGCCAGGATATAGAGTTTGACAATATTCCCATCGATGCTGGTTTCCATACAACATGCTACCGTCGTTTCACAGATAAGCAGAAATTGGTCAGGGCTGAGAAACAATCTGCACAGATTGGCAATACATCTGAAACACCGAGCACTTCAGCCCTTCCGGAGGCTACAACAACCAAAGTTGCAGAACAGTCTGAAACTCCCCGGAAAAAACTACGTTCCCGTTCAGGTTTGGCCTTCGCTTCTGCTGGACCTGTCCTTCCAGCCATCTGCATTATCTGCAAAAGAGCTACAAAATACATCCATGTAGCTACACTACAAAAGAGGGATTCTCTCATTCAAGCAGAAACATTGACTGCAGGTATGTTTCACACATTCTAAATATGACAAATATGTTTAGATTAGGGATGAAAATAATGTGCTTATAGATAACGTTAGTCTTTCTTTTAAGTGATTAAAGCAGTTGTCTTCTTCATAAGTACTCCCTTCCACCTTTCTTCTCATTACCTTTCTTCTTATTATTATTGTGTTATTATTATTATTATTATTATTATTATTATTATTTTTATTTTTTTTTTAACTGTTTTTTAATTTACTGTAAGTATGAGCCATACCCTCCCTTGCTTCCTCCCTTGTCAAAAAAGACCCATAATATAACACATATTCTATTATTATTTGACAAAGGACATTTTTTGTTATTGTGATTTACATTATATGGCAATATTTAATCTCAATAAATGTTTTATATGTTGCAAAAAATATGTAGCCCTCAATGAGTCTTCTTCCATCTAGTCAATTTTTGCCCTAGTCCACTTTTGTGGTGCATGGTAATATATTCAGGCATTTGGGCAAATATATGCATTACTTCTTTTTTACCTGAGTCGATTGTGAGTTGTTTTAGCATATAAAACATAATCTTTTAGCTAAATGTAGCTCATGTTTTTAATGTGCTGCTGTTGAACTACTTGAAGAACAAATTAGCTACATTTTATGATCTGAATTCACATTGGAGTGCAAAAAAACAAAAACCCCAAAAAATAAACACTTCTTTCTGATGTTAAGTACATGTGTTTATGACATCTCAGACAGATTTCGTGTTGCTAAATTTAATATAGGACATTTTAAATCCAAAAAAGGCAGTACAAGATTTTCGTTTTTTGGCTATTTACTTCTATACACATTTATGGCTCCAGATAAAAATGGTGTCAGGATAGTTTGGGTGAACTTTTAACCCAGTGTTCAGAAGGGTATTATCTATCAAAAAATGCATTGAACAAGTAGTCCCCCTTCCGTGGAGCAGAATTCATTTTCTAGCCACTTTTTTGGGGGTCACCTGATGGCCTACAGGAAAACAGACAAGACTACAAAATTCAACAAAGACTCTAAACTAACAACAGAGGGGAAATTTAAGAAAACCATAAATGAATAACCTAAACTAATCCATCAAAACTGGATACTTACAACGAGAAGAAACTCAGCTGAAGGGGTAGGTAGGAAACCCAAACAGGGGTACAAGGGCAGCGTCGTGTCCAAGAAGCTCTGGTGGTCGTGAGTTGACGCAGGATGTGCGAGCCCATGGTGGAGCAGGGAGTGAATGACAGAGCTGGCTTATATGCTGGGAGGTGGAATTGCAAACAGGTGACTGGTGTGAGCCGATTACGGCAGCTGATTCTCATTGCTGCAATCAGACTGCAGGCAGGTGGGAGATTCAGGAAGCAGAGAGACACAGTAGAAAGTTTTAATTACAGATTAAAGTGTGGCTAAATGCAAAAAAAGAAAAATAAACAGCAGGACAAAAAGGTGAAACACTTAAGGAGTCATTTACTATGAAAGTCTAAAAACAACAGACTTAAAGCTTTATTAAACAGGATGATAAAACAAGGCTGAGTATTGAAAGATTTGATTTCATAGATTCAACTCTATAATCAGTCCCATCGGTTCTCAAATCTCTGAAAATGTGGTTTCTTACTCATTTCATTAACAAAACAGAATGAATTAAGACTCCAATAACTCTTCATTAACAAATCTGAATGTCCCTTGAGCTACTTCCTCCCCATTTTAGACAGCAAAAAAAAAAAAGAATCCTGAACATTGGACATGTTCTCAACACATTTTTAGTCTGACTCACCAAATGTGCTGTTGCAGGTAGGTGCCTGCCATTTCCAGCAGCATTTCATGTAATATTCTTTTCCCCTTTTGCTATTCAAGTGTTACTGTTTTCCCATTTACTTTGGAAAAAGCAACACTCACAGTGCTAGTCACCATGCTGAAAATGGCAGGCATGTCCGCTTGGTTCTTTCAGTGAATTAGCCATTTTAATGAAGGTGCTCACTTCTATATGCACAAATGTTCCACCAAAACAAATTACCTCGGAGCTGATTTTGCAGGGACATCATTGCTGCATGCCTAATATGATTTTGACTGACTGGGGTAAAGACATACAAAGAAACCGGGACGTATTTCCACCCACAGCAGAATAGCAATAGGTGCACACAGACTGTTCTTCAATGCTGACACATTCATCCATCCATTCGTTGATTTCCCTCCACATAACCAGTTCCAGCAGGCTAAGCACGTCATTCCATCTGCAATTCCATTTCAAGAGAATTTCTTGCTTTTGTTTTTCAGCCCTCCTTCAAGGACTGTTTTCTGGCTCAGCTCAGTCATTCTTACACAGTGAAAGGAAAATACATATTAAAATATACAAAAATACATCTATTAAATAGATGTAGAATACATTACTGAATACTCATCAGACGTTCTATTCAAAGTTGATGATAAAAATGCAGAAGAAGATTTTTTTTTTACCCCTTTTCCTGGATTTCAAAACATATTCACACTGCTTCTGACCACCAATCTGTACAAACAGCAGCTCCATTGTACTCTTTTTTATCTACTTCATCTGCATGATTGCCATCTCAGTAACTTCAACGCTGCCGTTTATCACCACCCCACCGGCCTGCACTGCTGAGTTTTCACGACTCTGTGCCTATCTTTGGTGGAAGTCACCTGGCCACCCACTGCAGACACTCTTCATTAAGTCTCGCTGTATATGTACAGACAGATACCAGTTCTTCTTCAGCAACACTCATAGCTCTCAGGGCTATGCATTGCATTGCACCATGAATACAAACTACATTTGTGAACAAAGATTTACAAAGACTTGCAAAGAACATGTATGTCATGGTGGTCCTGAGTTTCCAGTGACTCCCATAACTCTGAATTTATTGTCATGGAATCATTAAAACACACTCTGTCACAAAAAACAATCATGCATGTTGTTTTTTCATAGATTTATGACAGGTACTTTGGAAATATGACAACATCCACTGCTTCAAAAAGAATGTGCAAACAGCAATGGGAATATTTGATTAAACATCCCTTGGTCATTTTCACCTCAACTAGATGCTTTCAGTAGCCATCTCCAAGTTTCTGGCTGGGTCCTTGACCACCCATCTTGACAGAATCGGTGCAGTTCGACTAAATTTGTTGACTCACACAGACTTGTTTCTTCAGCACAGTCCACAGGTTCTCAATGGGGTTAAAGTCAGGAGTTAAAACCAGTCTAAAACCTTAATTCTTGCCTGATTTCACCATTCCTTTACCATGTTTTTGGTCAGTGTCTTGTTGGAACACTTAACTCCATCCAAGATCCTTCTGGCTGATGATTTGAGGTTTTCTTGAAGAATGTGGAGATAATCATCCACAAGAACCAACATGCATGAATGTTTTTTGAGACAAAGACACATGTTTCGTTCATTCCAGCATAGAAAATTAAGAGCCATAGCAGTCACTGAAAATTCAAGATTGCCACAATATGCACGGTCTTCACAAGTGTATGTAAGCTTTTTTTCACTACTGTACGTACTAACATCAGCATGATAACAAGCTTACCCTAACATTTCTCATGGTTGTTAGCGTGCGCCAGAAATGACAGATCACACATTTTATACATCTGTTTTTGATGGTTCAATACAGTGCCAGTTTGTATTCACATTTAAATATTTTTGCCCTCATAATTTGCCATATTTTTGTCAAAACACTCAAAGTTCTTAACATATAAGTATTTGAGAAATTCACATTTTGCTTGGATAATGGAGCTACATGGAAGCTTAGGTTTAGCCAAGCTTATTTCATTCAGAGGCCAATTTTCCAAACTACTGTTGGCACAAAGAATCACCACAGTTTTTTGGAATCATCCTCTGGGAACCGTAAATGCTTTTACTAAATTTCACTGCACAACCTATCCAATGGGATTCCAGACAAGACCAAAATGGAGCGACTGAAAGAGCAACATTTTAATCCATAGAATCATATTGAATGCATGGCTAAAAAACACAGACTACTGCCTGGACATCAGTGTAGATTAGTTTAAACCTAGAGATCGTGCTGTTATCTTTATATTCAAATGGAATCAGGAATTAAAACAATGCAAGGAATAGGCAGAAAAGCCTGAGAGCTGTATGTGTGTTTGACCAAGATGAGTTTTAATAAGTTGAACAAAACATACTCCTACAACAGCCTTTTCAGATTCAACCCAACACTTAACTGAATGGAAGACAGTTATCATGCACACTACTTCTGGCTCTAGGCTCATCTCACCAGAATACTTGTCACTCTTTGTTTGTATAGTACTCTTTTGTATGTTATGCCTTTTATCCTTCACCGCCAGTGTTTGCTAAATAATGAAAGGATGTCATCTGTACGTTCTTGTTACATGTTGCCACATTGTGAATTGAATTATGAGTAATTATGTATTGTAAGTTATCATGAACACTTTTCTGCTCCTGATAGGGATCTTAAAAACAAAGCGTATATTTTGCTGAGAGAAAAACTTCCTTTGTTTGTCAAATGGAAGGGGATGCATTCATTTTGAAATGCCAATAAACTGTTTGTTTGATGTCAAACCAAAGCGACTGATGGAACAGTTCATATGCAAGTTAAATGCATTCATTTAACATTAACAGACAGTTTGTACAGATAAACACTTTTTACTGAGAGAGGAGTCAATCCTGGGTTATTTCATTTATAGCTCTATTCCTGGCTGATAAGTGCAATGGATACAAATATCCCACCTCTGTTTGGTGGGATGAAAAGCAAATATTAAAAGTCATCTCCCATGGGTATAAAGCTTTAAAACATTGACACCGCTTTGAAGAGCAAAGTTATACAATTAAAGCTGCAAGCAGCATTGGACGGGTCCTCGCATCCTTGCTGGTCGGCAAATCCACGCATGTCCACCAGGTGGCGCTGCGACCGAAAGTGCATGACGGCCTCTAAATGTGATGAGGGCCGGTCTCCGATCACACGTGTAAAATTTCAGGCAGATTGGAGCATGTTCAGGCTACTTATAGAGCCTTTCCTGTCCATCCACCAGGTGGCACTGCAACCGAGAGTGTATATTGGCCACTGGATGTGATCGGGGTCGGACTCTGATCCCACATATAAAATTTCAGGCAGATCGGACCATGTACACACTAGTTATACAGCATTTCCTGTCCATCCAACAGGTGGCGCTATGACTGTGGCTGTATTTCAGCATGTGAATGTCATCAGGGCAGGACTCTGGTCATACATGTAAAGTTTGAGGCAGATTGGAGCATGTTTAGGGCAGTTACACAGCAGTTGGTGTTTCATGGCGAAGCATCAAAATTCAGGAGGCCGCCATGGCCACGCCCTCAGACCTTTGTGGAGCATTTTGATAACTTTTGATCACCCATGCCTGGAATACATCCTGGCCGAATTTCAGCTCTCTCGCTGTTACCCTGTTTGACTTTATAGCTTTTGAAAATGTACAAAAATGACCCAAATTCATCAAAACATATGACATATAATTCAAAATGGCTGACTTCCTGTTGGGTTTTGGGCATGGGTGTCAATTACATTTTTGTGCGTCTTGACGAGTTACATATGCCTACCAAGTTTCAGAACTGTAGGTGACACATACGGCCCTTAGTAAATGTTTGAAATTTTCCAGGTGGCGCTATCGAGACATTTTGCAACAGTCATGGACAATTTATCTAAAATATGAAATATTTCAGGAGTCCTGATGTGTGTGGAAATTTTAGTGAGCATATGAGCGTTCCTAACCTGTCAAAAAGTACTTTGTTTATTACGATAACGATACGTTGCCACGGCAACAACGTTTTATGAATCGTCAAAATCTTCACACTGTGGCATCGTCAAGGGGGAATCACTGAGCTGACCAATTTTCAGAATGATTTGACAAAGTTTCCAGCAATGGCATGTGCAAATGTAATGACAATTTCTTCCTGTTGCCAATAGGTGGCGCTATGAGTATTTCTAAATTTATGAGTGTGGATGTGTTCAGAACCGGACGGGTGTCCGTCACATGAAGTTTGGTCCAGATTGGACCCTTTCCAGCTGAGATATAATAAATTCAAGTTTCATGGCGAGAAATCGAAATTCGCCGTGCTGCCACAGACACGCCCCTTGACGACAAGTCACCATTTTCTCTGGGAATCATCATCAACATGTTCAGTCTTATGTCACCACATTTGAGGTGAATCTGATCAACGTGCTAAGAATAGTACATCAAAGTGTAAAAAAATGTCTATTTCCTGCTACCACAAGGTGGCGCTATGCCTGTCAATGTATACAAATACATGGATGTCGTCAGGGCAGTACACTGATCATACATGTAAAATTTCAGGCAGATTGGAGCATGTACAAGAGGTTTAGACCCCACTTCCTGTTTCATGGCGAAGGATCAGTATTTTTGGGAGTCGCCATGGCCACGCCCTTTGACTTTTGCGGAGCATTTTGATAACTTTTCATCAGGGAGGACTGTTGCATATATTTGCCAAATTTGAGGTGTCTCGGACTCATCCCAAATGAGTTATTAATTTTAAAAAATTTACAGCTAATTCAAGATGGCCGACTTCCTGTTGGGTTTAGGGCGTGGTCATGATTGACTTTTTTGGGTTTCCTGATGTGCTGAATATGCCTACAAAATTTTGTAGCTGTAGATGAAACACTCTGCCAGTTGACCTAATGACCATTTTTTGCAACATTGTAGGGGGCGCTATGGAGCCATTTTGCCACACACATGCGCAACTCCCATAAAATATCAAATTTTTCGCCAGTCCTGATGAGCATGCCAAGTTTGACGCATTTTGGGGTATGATAAGGCCGCCAAAAATGCAATTCAAAAGTCCGTAAAATAACAATAAATAATTCCTTGCATTCCAATAGGGTCTTCGCACCATTCGGTGCTCGGACCCTAATAAATAATTCCTTGCATTCCAATAGGGTCTTCGCACCTTTGGTGCTCGGACCCTAATAAACCACAGGGTTTCAATAGGGTCTTCGCACCTTTGGTGTTTGGACCCTAATAATAATAAACCCTAGCATTCCAATAGGGTCTTCGCACCTTTGGTGCTCGGACCCTAATAACACTGAATAAACCGTTAAAAAACATGACGAAAAAAATAGTAGAGGTAAAACAGGGAGTGATAATGAAGCATTTTGAGGGGCCCACATAGGTGAATCCTTGGACTTTTTTTTACTTATTTTTCCAAACCAATGCTCCGGTAAGAAGCTTCAGCAGCAGGAGGCTTAGCAGAGCCTAACGGAAGACAGAAGGGGAGCATGCTGTGCTTTAAAGCTAAATCAGCTAAATCAATAGTAAATCACAGTGAGACGTGAATGGGAGTAATGTATGTTCTTCTCCTGGAATTTGGTGAAAACCAGCAGCAGCAGAAACTGCACTGTTATTACAGAATGACTAACAGGGTAAAGCAAACAGTAGATCATGCAGTAGAGTGCAAGGATTAATCACAAAGGTGCCGGTCAGTAGAAGAAACCGTGACTTTAAAGGTCAAATACTCCCGTTGTGGGAGAATGTTAGGGGAAAAAGCGAGCCTCCATAATGAAAATCAGGGTAGGGATGCAAAAATTCATCTCCTGCCAGCTAAGAAAACCAGGAAGATATCATCAGTATAGAATTGGAAATTAGTGATTGTGATGTTTATGAAATATGCAAGCAAATGGTGACACATGAAAGACAAATGTAAAACAACTGCCCCCTGTAGGACAATGCTGGGGCAACAACTTTCTCAAATAAAACCACAGAATGATTTGTCAAAATCATTGGCAATGTTTTAGAAATAAAAGCATATCCTGTTCTAATATGGCAGTGGAGGTTTGGTTACAGTAGTTAAAAATACGATTGATTTAGTTTCAGTTTACTAACTAAGGGTAGTTTATTGGAATGTCTGTTGTTCTCAGGCCTCTTTTGAAAAAGAGACTAGATTAAATAATGTTTAAGGAGGGCTTTTATTTCACAGTTAAGATAATAACTACTTTCTCAAACATGAGGAAATCTCACAGTAAAAAACTAATTTCTTCAGTGTGGATGGAGCATATGACGTTTCAAATAACCTGACTGCCTGAAAGCTTTCCCACACTGGTTACAACAATGTGTTTGTAGACTGATCCAGCTCTCCTTTACTGAAACCACTCCCACCCTCATCAAGACATCTGTACAGATCCCAGCAGGTCTGCTCCTATGAAGCAAAAAACAAAGTGTCAGTCACAGCAGTGCAAGAGGACAATAAATGCTCGCAAATGCTACTGAATTACACAGGAAGAGGTAAGGGTGTAGCAGTACACAAAGATCACTGTTCGGCACACACACTCAGCTTTGAGATCATGGTTCATTATGTTCAGAGGGTTAAAATGGAACAAGAAATACAAAGCATTACACTGCTTCTTTTATCCTTTATTCAAATTAAACACGGGTGTAATGAACAGACTATGACTGCATTTTCTCAAAAAAGCCTGTCAATACTGCTGTAAGTGGCAGCAACTTACTAACAACAAAGTTACTTTAAAGATTCCATAATGTTTCACATATATTTTAATGCAGTGATCATCAACTGGCGGCCCGCGGGCCGAATCCGGCCCGCCGAACCGTCCAATCCGGCCCGCGACTGGATTCCAAAATTGTGAGGATCAAAGAGAAAATATCATGTGATCCACACTATTAAAGCAACTCAAAACAACAATAACTGAGACTCTTAACTATCAGTAATCCCCACCATTTATGACTCTATTTAGGCTGCACTGTTTAACATTTATTGTTTCACACAGTTCTTTTTTTTTGTTAACATAACTTTTCCTCATGCCCTTACTTAACATTTGGTTTTTATTTCAGAGTCTCAACAACAAGCTTCATACTACTAGACTTCTCAGGACAAAAAAAGGAGGATAAACCAACTGGCATAAGTTAAAATAGCTTGGTAAATAAATACTAACGTCGTAGCAGAACAAAACAGGTCACAAATAATGTTGGCACATCAAATAAAACGTTAAGTGGGCTACAGCGATTTCAGATCACTAGGCTGAAATGTGCTACTCACACTGCTTAATGGCTGAAGTTACATTTCCCCTCTGACACCAACTTTTCCACATCAGGCTTGGCCGCTGTCAGACTTATGAGCAAACAGTCCTCCAAAGACTGGTTTGACAGTCGGTTCCTCTCAGTGTTTTTATCGAGTTCATCTTGGAGAACGCAGCCTCGCAGGTGTAGGTTGAACCCAACATGGTGAGAACATACATAGCCAGCGTCTTCAATGTGCCATAGTCCTCGGGACAAGACACCCAGAATGCGCTGAGGTTTTCAGCACCATGGACAGCAGCCTGGATTTCAGCCAGCTCGCTCTGAATGGACGCCTCGTCCAACGGCATCATTTTCACCGCGTTTGTGGAGAATTGTGGTGTTGTCCTCCAGCGGAAGCAATGCCAGCAGCTCCTCTCGGAAATCTTTGCCATCAAAGTCAGGATGGCATAAGGACAGGAGCTTGGGCATATTGCAGTAAAGTTGCCTTTTCTTTGTGTAGAAAGGAGTCGGCCGAGGTGATTCAAACATCTGACTGTGATTCCTCCTGGGCGCCTTTTATTGGAGGTTTTCTAGACACGTCCAACTGAGAGACAACCGCTAGATAGACCCAGAACTCGCTGGAGGGACCGCATATCTTATCATGCTGAGGAACACCTGGAGATCCCATAGGAGGAGCTGCAAAGTCACAAGAATATAATAATAATAATAATAATAATAATAATAATAATAATAATAATAATAATAATAATAATAATAATAATAATAAATTTTATTTGTAAGCACTTTTCTTGACACCCAAGGATGCTTTATAAGAAAAACAAACACAACAGAACAGATAAAAACTATACATACAAGAAAGAGGCAATTACAGAGAATAAATAGTCTTTAACAGGTGAGTTTTGGGTCTGGATGTGAAGAGAAGCAGAGAGTCGATATTACAGATGTCCGGTGGGAGTGAGTTCCAGAGTTTGGGAGCAGAGCGGCAGAAAACCCTGCTGCCCATGATGGTGCTGAGGCGGATGGAGGGCACTGTGAGGTGGATGGACTAAGAGGATCTGAGAGAGCGGGTGGAGGAGGCGATGTGATGGAGATCAGACGATAGGGAGCGAGGTTGTGGATAGCCTTGAATGTATACAGGATGATTTTGAATTTAAATTGAATGTAGGTCAAAGGAGAAAAAGAGGAGGATTTGTATGCAGTTAGGTTGAGTGGCAGCAGAAGCAGAATAACTGTGCTTCTTAAACCAAGAAGTCAAACATTCTTCTGCCATTTAATCATCAAGTTAGTGTCTACATCTATTTAATGCAGCCACACAACAGTTTGTATTTTACTTGTCAGAATGACTGAGCCGCACAACAGTCCTTGAAGGAGTACTGAAAATAAAAGTACCATTAGACTGATTCAGCAGATTCATGTAATTAAAAAGTTCCAAAAGAAAAGTTTATATGAATGTTGAACTGAACCAGGTTTCATGTGTGGTTTGAATAAAATTGCAGTACACAAATAGAAAGACAACTTTCCTCTAATGGGGAATTATTTAAAGCTAATTTATTTTTATTTGTTTTGGTTTGTTTTGGTATGTAGGCATCTCTGAAAGGACCATTTTAGGATTTGGTGGAGTAACTCGTGCTGTACTTTGAAGCTAGTATTGATTTACAGTTTATACAAAGATTGCTGAGGGGTCATGATACGATGAACTGAACTGGACAGGAGAAACATCATTCTACAACACAAAAGTCTACTTATTTCTAATGTTTTCCCCTCCCCTCAAATATTACTTATATCATAATTTGGTGCTCGTTACATAAAAAACTGTGGAAAAGTTGAGATAGTTTCAGTCTAATTGAAAGCTTGTAACAATTGATCGGCTACTTTTTGTACAAGTTAAATTGTTTGCTTGCCTGTGGCCACATTTTCTACACATTTAGCTGTTTGCTTGTACTGAATAAAAGTTTCGAGGTTTCCAGTGGCTTCACAATAAACAGCAATTAACTATCTGGGAGTCAGACTGTTCAAAGCCTGCACAATAATAACTGTTACTGCCAGGTAACATGATTTTTTTTCAGAAAACATCAGAAACAATCATTTGGTACATCCTGCCCCCTGATCAAATTGTAATGAGACTATATGAGAATGAAAAACATGTCTTTGGTTGAGGGAATGAGAACAGGCAAATGCTCTTCCAAAGTGAAATGGAACTTTTGCACAGTGGTCACAGACATCCGTTATGTGATATAGAAAGATATTAGACCAAATGTGGCTGCAGCAGGAAACAAAAGAAAGACATTTATTTTCTAATGTGATGCTTAGAAAAGGGTTGAAGTTAGCCAATCATGCAGAAAAATCTTTAGAGCAGTTCAAATGGTGACAAATTGTCAACCACTGACCTGTCAGATGGGACTTTAAGGGACAGTGACCAGAAAGTGTGACCAAAACACAACCACTCTGTTGACAAGTGACTATTAAAAAAAAGGATAACACTTAGTGGACATAACAGACAGAAGTTGAGATATGGAGGCAGCTACCAACCACTAATTAATTAACATTTACACATGATTTTTTTTTTTTGCAAATATCTCTTTGTTGCTATTGCCCATATCTGTCTACATTGTTGCACAGTCATACTACACTCTATGAATGCCTATTTTTGAGTGAAAGAAAATAATCATGGGTTGTCATCAGTCCAAATCAGGTGAGACTTGTTGTTAAAATGTGAAATCAATGAATAATTTGCCTAAAGAAGAATCTGAATCTAACTGTGATGCATTAACAGCTAAAATTAAATCTGATGCATTTATGCTGGTCAGTGTAGCAGCAATTAAGTCATTAGTCAGAGCTAAGAACACAGGTAAGAAACTTAAGATCATTGCTGTTCTTCAGGAAGAATTGACTAAGATAAAGGATAAAGAGGTTGAATCTTGACTTAACACAGAACCGGACTGAGGATCAGGCTAAGTTTCAGGAAATGGTGGTGTAGAAAAGGGACAGAGTAATGATGAGTTGATGAAAAAAGTTTAACAGTCTGCATGTTCTTCATGTGTTTTTCTTCAAAGTGATAAGATGGAGGAGTCAGAGCTTTTTGAAACTAATCTAGCTTTCTGTAAATGCATGATTGTTAACACAGCTGTGTGTCAGCTTTGGAGTTCAGTGGAGGCCCGAGATATAGTGTTTAGTGCACCAGATCCTTTCATTAGTCTGATGGAATGTCTTGATTGGTTGTGAGTTACAGCTACATTGTCTAATGTTGTGGTTCCAGAATGAAGAATGAAGTCATTGTTGCACTGTATGTTTTGGCACAGAGCGGTCTGTGGTTGAGGAATCTTTTGATCTACCTCCCACTGAGAATGTCCAGTGACCTGATGAGCTAGATGTGCAGACATGGTTAACAGATCACAGTGGTGTTTGCCTTAGTTCTAGAGTGTGTGTCGTGAGATTTCTTACAGGTATAGAGTGTCAAATCAGTCATGGCATAGTAGTGTGTGGATAGACTCAATGCATGTGTTGATGGAAATGTAGAAGGATGGTTGTTTCTCCACTGAATGATGTGCTAAGGTTAAATAATTGTTTCATTTCACAGATCAGCCCCGGTGTTGTTTTTATCAGAAGGCTGCTCCCTGAACACAGTTGAAATGCAGACAATGTGGGAATTATAGGAGAATGAGAGACTGGGCCACAGACTGCAGAGTAGTAAGGAGCTTGTCAGTAGAATGGAATGTTTTGAACTCTGTAAACACTAGAGTTTAATAGTCTCCTATTGGAAATCTAATATGATCAGTAGTAAAAAGGAAAGGGGTCAATGTAAAATTATTTGTGTAATATAAAGTGGATTTTTTCTACGCTTTGAGTTGAGAATGTAATGGTTTGGTATTGCTGTGGTCCATACAGAGAAACTAAAATTTCATGTGTGCTGGATTAAAATTAACTATGATCTTAAAAGTTAACTATATTAAGTAAATTAATGCGTTGGTAGTAAATAATAGTGTTAAATGTTTAATTTGTGTAGCTTAAGGAAATTATATAAATATTAAATTTATTTTTAAGTTTTACAGAGTATCCTGAGAGCAGGATAAATAGAACAAGATGATCAATAGGTGAAATAAGTCAAAATATATTACCAGTTGTGTCTATCAATATTTCGATAAAGTATTTTTGCAAAATGTTGTGTGTCATTATGTAATTAAATTGAAGCTATGAATTGATAAAGGGGGTATACTTTTTGTTGTATGTTTCACTGATAATGTTTTCATTTGTAGTTGTAAAGCAATTGTTGTAGGAGTTTCAGGCGCCCCATAAGTAAATTAATTTTTCATCAAGTTTATGTTTGAAAAGCAGGATCAGCTGTGGAGTATAGTATGTGATTGTTGAAGTAACACTTTTGAGTGTGATGGGAAGAGACCTTCTTTGTCAGCTAAACACTGGTATTAATTGTAGTACAGATTAGTTGTTTGTAGGAAATAATAAAATCAGTTCAGTGTTTGAAATTAGCAAGATAATTGGAAAGATTGAGTGACTTTAATGCCTGCCAACTAAAAATGAGAACAACACAGGGAACGTGATGCTGTGAGATCGCGAGATTCAGCGAGAGTGACGAAATTCAACATGGCGGCTCCCAGCTGCTAGATGCGAAGTAAACAAACCGCCGTTATCTCGACGTATTTGTATTAAAAATAAATAAATAAACCAACAACCTAGCTAAATAGCCTGCGCAAGATCGGAAACGGTAGTGCTCACAGTGGAGGACCTTGAGAACTTCATTGACGACTACTTCGTCCGGTGCGTGATGGAAGACGCCAACCCGAGCAAGAGGAAGAAGGCAGACTCTTCAACTGACACACAAGACCTGGAGGTCACGGATATCCAGGTAAGTGTTCTAGAATCCATTAATAAGAAGCTCGATATCCTTAGTTTGCTTCACCAGGAAATAAAAGACCTGAAAGCAAGCCTGGAGTTCACCCACCAGCAGATAGAGGATCTGCAGAGGGACAACAACGAACTCCGGTCCACGCTGACAGCGGTCACTTCAGAGGTGGATACGCTTAAAAAAGAAAACACAACCCTGAGGGAGACCGTCCTGGACATCCAGTCGAGGAGCATGCGGGACAACCTGATCTTCTCTGGTATCCCTGAGTCCACACCGGATAACCCAGAGACTCTTGTTAAAAACTTCATGGTGTCGGCGCTTAAAATCCCTGCGGAAACTGTTAAAAACATCACTTTCCACCGCGTCCACCGGCTCGGACCCCGAGGAGGAAACCGACACCGTCCTATTATTGCAAAGTTCGAGCACTTCCAGCAGAAAGTGCTCGTAAGAAGCAAAGGACGGGAGCTGAAAGGCACGTCGTTCGGGATGAATGACCAGTTTCCCAGGGAAATCAATGAGAGGCGCAAAGTACTATACCCCATCATGAAAGAACACAGACAGAAAGGTAAACGGACTGCACTGGTTGTGGGCAAACTATACATAGATGGGCAGCTATTTCGGGAACCCTCCATCACCCCCTGGCTCTTCTAAAAAAAAAAAAAAAATGAAATTAGCAAATGATTTGAAATAGTTTGACTGTGGAAAGTTTTAATATGAAGTACAGCTTCACTGCAAAACATGTAGAAGTATAGGAAAATCCCATTGTGTGTGTTGCAGTGGTGTTGTTGACAGTTCATCTTTTGAGCATTAAATTGTCAGTTTGAAAGTTACACTTTTATTTATGAGGAAAAATGATAATGTAATGTGAAGGGATTGTACTGGTTTATGGTTGAGATTGAGCTGCTTTTTTTTATCAGTTACAGGGATGGAATTGTGTGTACATACAACATATTTATACAAACAGTATGCAGGTGTTTGGTGGAATTTTGTGCTCTTGAATGTTTTTATTAGTTTTGTTTGGATCTTAGTCAGTAATTGTTCTTTATAATAAGTGGTATGTTTTTGACAATCATGAGCAATATCATAGTAGCTGAAGTTGGGTTCAGGTTGGGACTCCCGACTCCCGACTCCCGACTCCCGACTCCCGACTCCCGACTCCCGACTCCCGACTCCCGACTCCCGACTCCCGACTCCCGACTCCCGACTCCCGACTCCCGACTCCCGACTCCCGACTCCCGACTCCCGACTCCCGACTCCCGACTCCCGACTCCCGACTCCCGACTCCCGACTCCCGACTCCCGACTCCCGACTCCCGACTCCCGACTCCCGACTCCCGACTCCCGACTCCCGACTCCCGACTCCCGACTCCCGACTCCCTTCCGTGCAACCAAAAAACCAAATGTAAAAACCAATGCAAAAAATGAAAAAAAAAATAAAAATAAAAAAATTAAAACAGAAAAGAATAAACACAGAAAAGAAAAGAGAAAACAAAGAAGCTAACAGAAACAAAGAAAAAGAACCTAATACAAGAAAACAAAAACAAGCAGACTTGACTTGCCTGTAACAATAGGAAATAATCAAGTTGCAGCCACCAACTTCTTCCTGTAACCAGAAGAAATAATCAAGTTGCAGCCACTGACTTCTTCCTTCAACAATAGGAAATAATCAAGTTGCAGCCACTAACTTCTTCCTGTAACCACAGGAAAAAAATCAAATTGCAGCCACTGACTTCTTCCTGTAACCAGAGGAAATAATCAAGTTGCAGCCACTGACATTCTTCCTGCAACAAGCTGCAGCCACTGACATTCTTCCTGTAACAAAAACACAGCATCAACTTGCAGCACAGCCTTCCTGCCTGTAACAAAAACACAGCATCAACTTGCAGCACAGCCTTCCTGCCTGTAACAAAAACATAGCATCAACTTACAGCACAGCCTTCCTTCCTGTAACAAAAACACAGCATCAACTTACAGCACAGCCTTCCTTCCTGTAACAAAAACACAGCATCAACTTGCAGCACAGCCTTCCTTCCTGTAACAAAAACACAGCATCAACTTGCAGCACAGCCTTCCTTCCTGTAACAAAAACACAGCATCAACTTGCAGCACAGCCTTCCTGCCTGTAACAAAAACATAGCATCAACTTACAGCACAGCCTTGCTTCCTGTAACAAAAACACAGCATCAAGTTGCAGCACAGCCTTCCTGCCTGTAACAAAAACACAGCATCAAGTTGCAGCACAGCCTTCCTTCATGTAACAAAAACACAGCATCAAGTTGCAGCACAGCCTTCCTTCCTGTAACAAAAACACAGCATCAACTTGCAGCACAGCCTTCCTTCCTGTAACAAAAAACAGAGCATCAACTTGCAGTGACAGATGTTCTTCCTGCAACAATAGTTCACAATCCAAACAATTTTTCAATATATAAAGGTTTTTATTGACAACAAACTTGTACAAAACATTAAACAAAACAAAAAAAACAATTCTTGCAATTTCTCACAATAATCTTTAAATAGAAAAGGCAAGCAATGCAGTCAAATGGAGTCAAGTCAAAACCAGAATGTGGCAACAATGACAAAACTCCTTGTGCAACATCCTCCAGAAAGGTCCATGGTCACCTTTGAAACATTTATCAGCAGGTCAGTTAAAAATCCAGCCAGTCATGCTTAAGCAGGTGGTGTATTTTACCCAGACTACACTTTTATCACTATTTATTTTTCCCATCTTAATAGAATCTAAAAGCACAGACATCAGCACAAATGATGGTCTAGACTAAACAGTGTGTACATTCATTTCTTACCCATTTTCAAATTGGCTTTGAAGGTTGTTGGGTCTTCACCCTTCATGGAAGCTGAAGTTTTCTGCTTGAACATTTCTGGTCTTCATCAGGTGCATTTGTTACCCAATAACACTTTGTAGCAGATGGTCTGGGGGAGGAAAACGTCAAAAAAATGTGTTAAACTATAGAAAGCTGAAAGCCACACACTAGTGCATATGTATGAAGCTACAAAATTCAACAAACACTACAAACTAACAACAGAGGGGAAATTTAAGAAAACCATTAATGAATAACCTAAACTAATCCATCAAAACTGGATACTTACGAGAAGAAACTCAGCTGAAGGGGTAGGTAGGAAACCCAAACAGGGGTACAAGGGCAGCGTCGTGTCCAAGAAGCTCTGGTGGTCGTGACTTGACGCAGGATGTGCGAGCCCATGGTGGAGCAGGGACTGAATGACAGAGCTGGCTTATATGCTGCCAGGTGGAATTGCAAACAGGTGACTGGTGTAAGCCAATTACAGCATGCATCTTTTAAACGTAAAGAACAAGGACGTGTTGGACTTTACCTGTCAGCAATGGGACACATACAGAGCCTGTTTAAAGCAATGGCTTTGTCTTCATGGCATAAACAGAGACCTAGCCAAAATTTAAAGACATTGCCAGGATATAGAGTTTGACAATATTCCCATCGATGCTGGTTTCCATACAACATGCTACCGTCGTTTCACAGATAAGCAGAAATTGGTCAGGGCTGAGAAACAATCTGCACAGATTGGCAATACATCTGAAACACCGAGCACTTCAGCCCTTCCGGAGGCTACAACAACCAAAGTTGCAGAACAGTCTGAAACTCCCCGGAAAAAACTACGTTCCCGTTCAGGTTTGGCCTTCGCTTCTGCTGGACCTGTCCTTCCAGCCATCTGCATTATCTGCAAAAGAGCTACAAAATACATCCATGTAGCTACACTACAAAAGAGGGATTCGCTCATTCAAGCAGAAACATTGACTGCAGGTATGTTTCACACATTCTAAATATGACAAATATGTTTAGATTAGGGATGAAAATAATGTGCTTATAGATAACGTTAGTCTTTCTTTTAAGTGATTAAAGCAGTTGTCTTCTTCATAAGTACTCCCTTCCACCTTTCTTCTCATTACCTTTCTTCTTATTATTATTGTGTTATTATTATTATTATTATTATTATTATTATTATTATTATTTTTATTTTTTTTTTAACTGTTTTTTAATTTACTGTAAGTATGAGCCATACCCTCCCTTGCTTCCTCCCTTGTCAAAAAAGACCCATAATATAACACATATTCTATTATTATTTGACAAAGGACATTTTTTGTTATTGTGATTTACATTATATGGCAATATTTAATCTCAATAAATGTTTTATATGTTGCAAAAAATATGTAGCCCTCAATGAGTCTTCTTCCATCTAGTCAATTTTTGCCCTAGTCCACTTTTGTGGTGCATGGTAATATATTCAGGCATTTGGGCAAATATATGCATTACTTCTTTTTTACCTGAGTCGATTGTGAGTTGTTTTAGCATATAAAACATAATCTTTTAGCTAAATGTAGCTCATGTTTTTAATGTGCTGCTGTTGAACTACTTGAAGAACAAATTAGCTACATTTTATGATCTGAATTCACATTGGAGTGCAAAAAAACAAAAACCCCAAAAAATAAACACTTCTTTCTGATGTTAAGTACATGTGTTTATGACATCTCAGACAGATTTCGTGTTGCTAAATTTAATATAGGACATTTTAAATCCAAAAAAGGCAGTACAAGATTTTCGTTTTTTGGCTATTTACTTCTATACACATTTATGGCTCCAGATAAAAATGGTGTCAGGATAGTTTGGGTGAACTTTTAACCCAGTGTTCAGAAGGGTATTATCTATCAAAAAATGCATTGAACAAGTAGTCCCCCTTCCGTGGAGCAGAATTCATTTTCTAGCCACTTTTTTGGGGGTCACCTGATGGCCTACAGGAAAACAGACAAGACTACAAAATTCAACAAAGACTCTAAACTAACAACAGAGAGGAAATTTAAGAAAACCATAAATGAATAACCTAAACTAATCCATCAAAACTGGATACTTACAACGAGAAGAAACTCAGCTGAAGGGGTAGGTAGGAAACCCAAACAGGGGTACAAGGGCAGCGTCGTGTCCAAGAAGCTCTGGTGGTCATGAGTTGACGCAGGATGTGCGAGCCCATGGTGGAGCAGGGAGTGAATGACAGAGCTGGCTTATATGCTGGGAGGTGGAATTGCAAACAGGTGACTGGTGTGAGCCGATTACGGCAGCTGATTCTCATTGCTGCAATCAGACTGCAGGCAGGTGGGAGATTCAGGAAGCAGAGAGACACAGTAGAAAGTTTTAATTACAGATTAAAGTGTGGCTAAATGCAAAAAAAGAAAAATAAACAGCAGGACAAAAAGGTGAAACACTTAAGGAGTCATTTACTATGAAAGTCTAAAAACAACAGACTTAAAGCTTTATTAAACAGGATGATAAAACAAGGCTGAGTATTGAAAGATTTGATTTCATAGATTCAACTCTATAATCAGTCCCATCGGTTCTCAAATCTCTGAAAATGTGGTTTCTTACTCATTTCATTAACAAAACAGAATGAATTAAGACTCCAATAACTCTTCATTAACAAATCTGAATGTCCCTTGAGCTACTTCCTCCCCATTTTAGACAGCAAAAAAAAAAAAGAATCCTGAACATTGGACATGTTCTCAACACATTTTTAGTCTGACTCACCAAATGTGCTGTTGCAGGTAGGTGCCTGCCATTTCCAGCAGCATTTCATGTAATATTCTTTTCCCCTTTTGCTATTCAAGTGTTACTGTTTTCCCATTTACTTTGGAAAAAGCAACACTCACAGTGCTAGTCACCATGCTGAAAATGGCAGGCATGTCCGCTTGGTTCTTTCAGTGAATTAGCCATTTTAATGAAGGTGCTCACTTCTATATGCACAAATGTTCCACCAAAACAAATTACCTCGGAGCTGATTTTGCAGGGACATCATTGCTGCATGCCTAATATGATTTTGACTGACTGGGGTAAAGACATACAAAGAAACCGGGACGTATTTCCACCCACAGCAGAATAGCAATAGGTGCACACAGACTGTTCTTCAATGCTGACACATTCATCCATCCATTCGTTGATTTCCCTCCACATAACCAGTTCCAGCAGGCTAAGCACATCATTCCATCTGCAATTCCATTTCAAGAGAATTTCTTGCTTTTGTTTTTCAGCCCTCCTTCAAGGACTGTTTTCTGGCTCAGCTCAGTCATTCTTACACAGTGAAAGGAAAATACATTAAAATATACAAAAATACATCTATTAAATAGATGTAGAATACATTACTGAATACTCATCAGACGTTCTATTCAAAGTTGATGATAAAAATGCAGAAGAAGATTTTTTTTTTACCCCTTTTCCTGGATTTCAAAACATATTCACACTGCTTCTGACCACCAATCTGTACAAACAGCAGCTCCATTGTACTCTTTTTTATCTACTTCATCTGCATGATTGCCATCTCAGTAACTTCAACGCTGCCGTTTATCACCACCCCACCGGCCTGCACTGCTGAGTTTTCACGACTCTGTGCCTATCTTTGGTGGAAGTCACCTGGCCACCCACTGCAGACACTCTTCATTAAGTCTCGCTGTATATGTACAGACAGATACCAGTTCTTCATCAGCAACACTCATAGCTCTCAGGGCTATGCATTGCATTGCACCATGAATACAAACTACATTTGTGAACAAAGATTTACAAAGACTTGCAAAGAACATGTATGTCATGGTGGTCCTGAGTTTCCAGTGACTCCCATAACTCTGAATTTATTGTCATGGAATCATTAAAACACACTCTGTCACAAAAAACAATCATGCATGTTGTTTTTTCATAGATTTATGACAGGTACTTTGGAAATATGACAACATCCACTGCTTCAAAAAGAATGTGCAAACAGCAATGGGAATATTTGATTAAACATCCCTTGGTCATTTTCACCTCAACTAGATGCTTTCAGTAGCCATCTCCAAGTTTCTGGCTGGGTCCTTGACCACCCATCTTGACAGAATCGGTGCAGTTCGACTAAATTTGTTGACTCACACAGACTTGTTTCTTCAGCACAGTCCACAGGTTCTCAATGGGGTTAAAGTCAGGAGTTAAAACCAGTCTAAAACCTTAATTCTTGCCTGATTTCACCATTCCTTTACCATGTTTTTGGTCAGTGTCTTGTTGGAACACTTAACTCCATCCAAGATCCTTCTGGCTGATGATTTGAGGTTTTCTTGAAGAATGTGGAGATAATCATCCACAAGAACCAACATGCATGAATGTTTTTTGAGACAAAGACACATGTTTCGTTCATTCCAGCATAGAAAATTAAGAGCCATAGCAGTCACTGAAAATTCAAGATTGCCACAATATGCACGGTCTTCACAAGTGTATGTAAGCTTTTTTTCACTACTGTACGTACTAACATCAGCATGATAACAAGCTTACCCTAACATTTCTCATGGTTGTTAGCGTGCGCCAGAAATGACAGATCACACATTTTATACATCTGTTTTTGATGGTTCAATACAGTGCCAGTTTGTATTCACATTTAAATATTTTTGCCCTCATAATTTGCCATATTTTTGTCAAAACACTCAAAGTTCTTAACATATAAGTATTTGAGAAATTCACATTTTGCTTGGATAATGGAGCTACATGGAAGCTTAGGTTTAGCCAAGCTTATTTCATTCAGAGGCCAATTTTCCAAACTACTGTTGGCACAAAGAATCACCACAGTTTTTTGGAATCATCCTCTGGGAACCGTAAATGCTTTTACTAAATTTCACTGCACAACCTATCCAATGGGATTCCAGACAAGACCAAAATGGAGCGACTGAAAGAGCAACATTTTAATCCATAGAATCATATTGAATGCATGGCTAAAAAACACAGACTACTGCCTGGACATCAGTGTAGATTAGTTTAAACCTAGAGATCATGCTGTTATCTTTATATTCAAATGGAATCAGGAATTAAAACAATGCAAGGAATAGGCAGAAAAGCCTGAGAGCTGTATGTGTGTTTGACCAAGATGAGTTTTAATAAGTTGAACAAAACATACTCCTACAACAGCCTTTTCAGATTCAACCCAACACTTAACTGAATGGAAGACAGTTATCATGCACACTACTTCTGGCTCTAGGCTCATCTCACCAGAATACTTGTCACTCTTTGTTTGTATAGTACTCTTTTGTATGTTATGCCTTTTATCCTTCACCGCCAGTGTTTGCTAAATAATGAAAGGATGTCATCTGTACGTTCTTGTTACATGTTGCCACATTGTGAATTGAATTATGAGTAATTATGTATTGTAAGTTATCATGAACACTTTTCTGCTCCTGATAGGGATCTTAAAAACAAAGCGTATATTTTGCTGAGAGAAAAACTTCCTTTGTTTGTCAAATGGAAGGGGATGCATTCATTTTGAAATGCCAATAAACTGTTTGTTTGATGTCAAACCAAAGCGACTGATGGAACAGTTCATATGCAAGTTAAATGCATTCATTTAACATTAACAGACAGTTTGTACAGATAAACACTTTTTACTGAGAGAGGAGTCAATCCTGGGTTATTTCATTTATAGCTCTATTCCTGGCTGATAAGTGCAATGGATACAAATATCCCACCTCTGTTTGGTGGGATGAAAAGCAAATATTAAAAGTCATCTCCCATGGGTATAAAGCTTTAAAACATTGACACCGCTTTGAAGAGCAAAGTTATACAATTAAAGCTGCAAGCAGCATTGGACGGGTCCTCGCATCCTTGCTGGTCGGCAAATCCACGCATGTCCACCAGGTGGCGCTGCGACCAAAAGTGCATGACGGCCTCTAAATGTGATGAGGGCCGGTCTCCGATCACACGTGTAAAATTTCAGGCAGATTGGAGCATGTTCAGGCTACTTATAGAGCCTTTCCTGTCCATCCACCAGGTGGCACTGCAACCGAGAGTGTATATTGGCCACTGGATGTGATCGGGGTCAGACTCTGATCCCACATATAAAATTTCAGGCAGATCGGACCATGTACACACTAGTTATACAGCATTTCCTGTCCATCCAACAGGTGGCGCTATGACTGTGGCTGTATTTCAGCATGTGAATGTCATCAGGGCAGGACTCTGGTCATACATGTAAAGTTTGAGGCAGATTGGAGCATGTTTAGGGCAGTTACACAGCAGTTGGTGTTTCATGGCGAAGCATCAAAATTCAGGAGGCCGCCATGGCCACGCCCTCAGACCTTTGTGGAGCATTTTGATAACTTTTGATCACCCATGCCTGGAATACATCCTGGCCGAATTTCAGCTCTCTCGCTGTTACCCTGTTTGAGTTTATAGCTTTTGACAATGTACAAAAATGACCCAAATTCGTCAAAACATATGACATATAATTCAAAATGGCTGACTTCCTGTTGGGTTTTGAGCATGGGTGTCAATTACATTTTTGTGCGTCTTGACGAGTTACATATGCCTACCAAGTTTCAGAACTGTAGGTGACACATACGGCCCTTAGTAAATGTTTGAAATTTTCCAGGTGGCGCTATCGAGACATTTTGCAACAGTCATGGACAATTTATCTAAAATATCAAATATTTCAGGAGTCCTGATGTGTGTGGAAATTTTAGTGAGCATATGAGCATTCCTAACCTGTCAAAAAGTACTTTGTTTATTACGATAACGATACGTTGCCACGGCAACAACGTTTTATGAATCGTCAAAATCTTCACACTGTGGCATCGTCAAGGGGGAATCACTGAGCTGACCAATTTTCAGAATGATTTGACAAAGTTTCCAGCAATGGCATGTGCAAATGTCATGACAATTTCTTCCTGTTGCCAATAGGTGGCGCTATGACTATTTCTAAATTTATGAGTGTGGATGTGTTCAGAACCGGACAGGTGTCCGTCACATGAAGTTTGGTTCAGATTGGACCCTTTCCAGCTGAGATATAATAAATTAAATTTTCCTGGCGAGAAATCGAAATTCGCCGTGCCGCCACAGACACGCCCCTTGACAACGAGTCACCATTTTCTCTGGGAATCATCATCAACATGTTCAGTCTTATGTCACCACATTTGAGGTGAATCTGATCAACGTGCTAAGAATAGTACATCAAAGTGTAAAAAAATGTCTATTTCCTGCTACCACAAGGTGGCGCTATGCCTGTCAATGTATACAAATACATGGATGTCGTCAGGGCAGTACACTGATCATACATGTAAAATTTCAGGCAGATTGGAGCATGTACAAGAGATTTAGACCCCACTTCCTGTTTCATGGCGAAGGATCAGTATTTTTGGGAGTCGCCATGGCCACGCCCTTTGACTTTTGCGGAGCAATTTGATAACTTTTCATCAGGGAGGACTGTTGCATATATTTGCCAAATTTAAGGTATCTCGGACTCATCCCGAATGAGTTATTAATTTTAAAAAATTTACAGCTAATTCAAGATGGCCGACTTCCTGTTGGGTTTAGGGCGTGGTCATGATTGACTTTTTTGGGTTTCCTGATGTGTTGAATATGCCTACAAAATTTTGTAGCTGTAGATGAAACACTCTGCCAGTTGACCTAATGACCATTTTTTGCAACATTGTAGGGGGCGCTATGGAGCCATTTTGCCACACGCATGCGCAACTCCCATAAAATATCAAATTTTTCGGCAGTCCTGATGAGCATGCCAAATTTGACGCATTTTGGGGTATGATAATGCCGCCAAAAATGCAATTCAAAAGTCCGTAAAATAATAATAAATAATTCCTTGCATTCCAATAGGGTCTTCGCACCGTTGGTGCTCGGACCCTAATAAAAACCATTGAATGAGAAGGCGTTCAGACTTTTGACTGGTAGTGTACACGGTCTACCAGTGGATGTAGACTTTAGTTCACAACTGAACGTCTATTTTGTCAAGATGATTGTGCCAAGACCATAAAAGATACAGTCATGAAACTTCACAGGTGTGTCGGTGAAGTCAAAATAAAAGCTAAGTTTGAAGATGGTGGTGATCAGACCCAGAAGTACTCTTGTAATAATGTAATGAGTAATCACTACTGAATACTCCTGGATGAGGTCATCAACATCTCACTGAGATCGCCTGCTGGGAGATGTATTTTTATACATAGTAATTTGCAGAAGGCACAAGTGCATTCATGTTCACCTTAAAGCCGTAAAATCCTTGAGGTTGTCATTGAGCTCAGAGATAAGGAAATTTAACTTGGCAGGAAAAAATCCCACAAACTTCTTCTAAATCCTTGACAGTGATATGACCCCGTACAGAAAAGACAAGTGATCTCTTTTTTTAATGGTCCTTTGAACAGATATGTAAACACTTTTTTTGTTAAATCATAGACAGGCATCAAATGAAATATAAACAGTGCAATAAATTAAACATGGATTTATTTTGTACAGTTTATACTACATATTTACTCTCTAGCTAAGAAATCCAGGCTTGATAAGGGAACTCTTTGGGCGAGTTTCCCCAGGCACAGATTAGGCTGTTCTGTACAGACGGACATCCAGGTTAAGTCCTAGGCTGCACTGTACATGTTAAGCACGGTCCTATGTTACTACAGGCTGAAGCCTTAACCTAACCTGTGTACTGTACAAATCAAGTCTTGTACTCAACACACTTCAGAGGAGGTTTCTCTGCTAAAATACGTCTTTTTCAGCGCAGGACTTTCTGTTTGGGGGCTCCAGCAGGCGAACTCTTCCTACCTGTGGGTCCTCACTCCAGATACGTCCTGCATTCACATTTCAAACTCAACATATTATAACAACACAACAGCACATGATATAAATATACACGTTATTTAGAAGGGAGCAACAGATCGTCTTAAATTTTGGAATGTTCAAAGGTGTGGACAGTGGAGGCTTGGAGTGAGAAACATTCACTGTTTCACGTTGTTGGCAAAACTAATGTCGTTAAAGCGTCGTGGACACGCTAAAAATCAGAATAACCAGGCAGCTCTAAGACACGACTCTCTCACACATCTCTCAGGACCACCGTCACCGTGATCATGCATGTGGAAATTACCAGGACTCCGAAGCACAGAAAGATACCGTGATGCTTGATTGTACCCATGAAAAACATGTGCGATGGGAATGATGTTGCAAAAGACAAAAACCATACCATGCCTGTGATTCCTCTTTTGTTAAAGCATCCATGTTGCATCACATGTTTAAAGGACATTAAATTCTCATCACCGTCGCCGTCACGTGAAAGAAGGCAGCACATCCTGGAGAGGACACGTCCCCAGCTCTATGTACAGGAAGAAAATGGCTTTCGTCACCTCTCGGACACAACTTTTGCGGAGAATGTTCATCCATTTGGCTTCACAGAGCGACAATAACTAGACTGTGTTTGCTGCAGATGGTTGGTCTTCGTTGGAGTCCATGAACGGAGCAGATTCAGGCCTCTGTGAGTCCTGGTGATGATCTTGTTGTCATTGTATTGTAGGGTTAAGAGACGGTTCTAGTCCCAATCCTCATGAGACTTCATTTATTGTCCAAAATGAACAGAATATTACAAATTCAATGGTCCAGTATCCTGAGAGAAAACATCTCTTGTTGTATAATCTGATCAGCATTAGTTTCTACATAAACCTGCACTGTGCTCAACGTACACTGTCATTGTTTTCACATTATGGCAGAAAAATAACTCAACCATCACTAGAAGTTTAGCTCGTTTTATGGTCTGGAACTTGATTTCTCCTCTTGACTATTTATTGATTGGTGACTGTTTAATGCCCATGAATCTTGAGGATATTCTTGCTGTAAACAGGAACTGTTGGGAATGGCTGGTTGCTGGTTATAAACTGGCAAAATGTGACTAAACCAACCTCGGTTTCATCATTTCTACTCTCACAACTACGCACAGCAAAGACTAACAGCAATCCTCTCCAATGACCTGAACATAAAACTGAAATACATTCATCTTATTACATGTTTACATGCTACCTCTATGGTCACTTACACAAAATGCACTTAAATCTCGGATTCAACTCTTAGATTTTGACACTTTGGATCAACATTTCACCGTATTTTGTTCAGATAACAATCAAAACACTGACTTGTGTGGGAAGGCTTGGCAACACGTGGGTTTGCCCGCAGTGAGCTACTTAATGTTAGAGTCAGTCTTTGCTGTTCTCTTGATTTGGCAAATTTTCTCTATTAAGAGCACACACACATTTAAACACACATCCACGTCCACACGCTCCCTCCTGCTACAACAAATACACATGAGGACACGTGCAGACGGACACCAGTGTCCAGATAAACAGCGACGGTGCTCAGTCCTGCCTGTAATGCTACTGGTGCTGAGAACTCGAGGTTCTCGCAGCCACGGAGGAGCTAAAGCCTTTGTGGTGCCCCGTTGTGAGGCGCAGTTTCTCGGTGCATCCTCATCGTCTTTAGCAGCGGTCGTCCTCGTCTGTGTCGCTTAGCAGCTCGCTGGCGCTGGCCGGAGTCGCCTGACCCAAGTGCTTCCGGAAATGCCCGTTAGGAACCTGCCAGGAGTGTCTGAGCTGAGGGGCGGAGCTTATGGCGTTAGCCCGTCCGAGGCTGGTGGCCATGGCAAACTCAAAGGTGAGAGTCTCCTGCTTGTCACCTGCTTCGCCGCCGCTGAGGTCCTCGTGGAACGGGAGGTAGGGCTCCGATATGTAGCGGTGAGGAGACGGGTGGCTCGGCCCTGAAATCTGACCTCCGGACGACCCCTGAAGTGCAGACAAGGGCCCGGTGTCCTTGTTGGACCTCCAGGGGGCCTCGGAGGGGCCTGCAGGGCCATCCTCAGCCTGGGTCTGTCCCTCAGAGGAGGCCGCCGGTGTGGGGGAGGAGTGGGGTCGACAGATGAGGGGAGAGTAGGAGATGTAAGGCCGCGGGCGAGAGGGCGTCTGGGGCAGCTGGCGCCGGTTCCGGGGGGTACCGGACTCTGAGGCTGAGTGTGCAGGGCTGTCTGGAGCGTTACCCTGCAAATAACACAAGCACAAGAGTAAGAAAAGCACAGTTAAACACTGTACCTGCTGCAGCAGAGACAAAGAACTGCTGCTTTTCTTCCAGGTGGTGGTGCTGTGTTCATTCTGAGAAAAATCATCTCTTAGTGTGTGATCTGTCAGAACAGAACCAACATAAACCTCCACTTCAGCGTACACTATCATTGTTTTCACATTATGACAGAAAAATAACTTCACCTTTACGAGAAGTTTAGCTCATTTTAGGATCTACAACTTGCTTTCCTATATTTATTTTTTGTCTATTCATGACTGCTTAGGAACTGAGGATATTCTTGCTGTAAACAGGAAGTGGCTTGGAAATGGCTGGTTGCGGGTTACAAACGGGAAAAATGGCCTAATCAACATCGGTTTCATTAAATTTTTTACAACTGCACGTGGTTAAGACAAACAGCAACCCTCTTAAATGACCTGTACATCAGCACATGACAGGTACAAAATAGAGCCTAATTCCAATAACGGTTCCTCAAACTACCATCACCAACTGAAGAGCCTCTGTATTTAGGGAATGCTTCTTCATATACTTTATCCGTTTCTTTAAAGCACAGAAGGTTCTTCATTTTCATTTTTATTTTTGACTTGGTGGCAGATAACAGTGTGAAATTAGAGCTGCAACTAATGAATATTTTCATTATCGGTGAATTATTTGGTCTATAAACATCAGAAAACAGAAGTGCCCATTAGAATTCCTCAAATGGTAAGGTGGCATCTTGTAGTATGTTGTTCTGTCTGATCAAGAACCCAAAATAATAAATATTTTGCAATGGAAAAGGTGCAGAAATACTTATATTGACTAACTTCTCTTTTGTGAAAATACATCCAGATTCACCCAAAAGAACCACCTTAAAAATGGTTCAGAGAGATATTTATGCTGCTAAAAGGAACCATTTTTTGAGTTTTTTTTTTGAAGCGCCAATTGGTGAGGCCCTTGCACTTTGCTCAAAGGATCTTTGTGGAACTAGAAGTGATTCTTCTATCTGTATTTTCGAAACGTCCTCCCACCTGTTTCTGTAAGGTTTGTGTTCGTCGTTCGCTGGGTGAACGGGATCGTCTCCTCTCATACGAAGGGTCTCGACTTCTCTCCTCAGAGTTGCAGCGCGACACGTCAGGAGACAGCAGGTGGCGCCGCTCCTTAGATCTCCCTCTCTCATGACTGCTGGTTTCTCTGTGGTTGATTCTTGGGCCTGAGAGTCACATTTCAGATTTCAGTTAGTCAGAAAAACATCTCCTCGTGCAGATCCTCAAGTAAAAACAATGACTACACCCACATTTTCTCGTCTAATTGTAACATTAGCCACTTTAGCTCCACAACATGCTAACACGAAGGATTTTCCAATACTGCAGTGGCATTTCCATCAACAATTAAAGTAATCCAGTGTAGCTTCACTTCCTCAGATGCTGGGAGTGCATGAAAACGCTTGTGTTCACTCTGCAGCCAGCTGAAAAACTTTTGGTGGACTTTGCTCGTGGTTCAGAGTTAGCATAAGCCGTTCTAGAGAGTCAATAAACCTGGTGGACTGAGAGGCAGCTGCTAATTCTGACAGGATCGCATGGAATCAGTGAAGGTGCAGGAGCTAAACTGCATTTTTGCTGTTTATTTGGAACACAGCAGCTCAGTAAAATTGTCATTGGCTTGAAAAACTGGACGGTTATCTAATTGTGGAGAGGCTTGAGGAATCGCAGAAGTAAACGTCTTCATATCTTGAGTTTACAGCAAGTTTTAAACCACACAACATAATAAAAATGGATTTTCACCATATGGGATCTTTAAGCCTCTAGAACAGAACACTACAATGACTGTGAATGAGACTGTGGGAGTATTTTCAGTGTTGCGACGTGGGTTTAGTGACCTCTGTAGCTCTTCTGCCGGGGTCTGAATGTACCATCAGGACTGACTCTCTCCAGAGAGTGCTGCTCCTGCCAGAGGCCGTTCACACACTGATCTCCGATGGTGGAGAAGGAGCGCTTCATCAGCTTACTGTCTGCAGACATCCCCGGCTACATACATGCAAAACAACCAGGAGACCAATCACTTCAGTAACCATAGATGACATCTAATCAGCAAACAAACTCTCTCTCTGGTGGCTGGTTTAAAATAGCTTCAATTCAGCGCTGTCAGGCAGAAAAGCTGAGTAACCCTGATATATCTGGTGTGGATTTGAATTGTTTATTGATTTTTTAAAACGCCTACTAAAACAAGATTAGTTCAGGGCTGAATATGGGTTTTGGATAGAGGTTATTACTCTCTATTACCTGGGGATCAACAGCCAGTCTGGGCATGGAGGAGGCTCTGATGGATGCTGTCCGCTGAGGTGATTTCATAAGTGTTGGGTCCTGCTGGGCCTGCTGCATCACCTGGTTATACTCCACTACTTCTGGCACCTACACAATAATACAGAGGTCATTCCATTTCAAATTTTCTGATTTTCACAACACTTTTTATTGGACCATCTCTGACTTGCTTGAAAATTTTATAGCATTAAATATGTATAAAGATATATAAAGTTATATGTGTTAAATTTGGCTTGATATGTCAAATATTTTCCTGGCTATATAGTTTTTAAAATGTCTTATCGATAGTATGAAGAGAAATAATACAATAAACACTAACATCTTTAGTAGTGTCTGAGATACTGTTGTTCAAGCATAACTTAAAATTTTTATGTAAAAAAAACCAAAACAGTGGCACTGTACATATTTTCTAAAATCTCGGAAAGTTCTGGATATATCTAATATTTCACAGATAACATTTAAAATATCTAAAGTTTAGTTTTAAGCAAATCAGAAAGGTTGAGCAGAAGGTGCCTGATGATTTGAGATGAAAAAACCAAGAAGAAAAAACTTGGGTCGATGCAGAAAATACCTAAAAAATACCAAAAAAAGCCGTCAAAAGATCAAACAATCTGAGTCTACTGTGATAATGTGATAAAAAATATTCTTTTTCAATTGATAGATATTATTTTGTTGTTTTTCAGGGGAACAACTATCAATAATGCAGCTAACCACATAGTGTAGCTGCTTTGGACCAAACAAAAAAATAAATCAGCTTCAGGTAACTCTTTTATTCAACATTAAACTACTGGACTGTATTGCTTGAGAACATTTCCTAAAAGGTACCAGTGTGTGTAGATGGTGGTGGTGGTGATGTAGGTAGGGATGATACGGTGAACGGTAGTCATCATCTTCCTCCTCCTCCTCCTCCTCCTTCTCCTCTCTGGATCCAGACAGAGGCTGCAGGAACATCTCCTGAGGAGAGATCGGGCTGAGGGCCACGAAACCTCCTCTGGTGCTGAAGAGACACAAGAAGGATCAGACACAACAGCACAAAACAACACAAACGATCACACTCCAGTGGAAGTGACTGTGTGAGGAGGTTAGAAGTTAATTTACAGAGCAGATCCAGCACTGTGTCTGAGGAACAGCAGGGATTTGGCATTGCATAGGATTTCTTGAGGAAGAGAGGAAGCGTCCATTCGCTGGAACATCGGGGCGTGTTTCTATCAAGAGAAAAAAAAAAACAAAAGATAGCAGGAATTAAATCCACTCACTGACAAGTCATTCACTCATCCTGTCTGTCTGTTGCTCATTCACTCGTGTTAATGCAGAGCTGCCACTCACAACTGAATCATCTTTCCTGACAACATGATCAACTGATCTTTTCCTCCTCCTCAATCATCTCCATCCACCTCCCTCATTAGTCCTTCAGCTACAAACAGAAGAGGTTAGAAACTGCCATCTTGAAGAATCCCGCTGACTACAGTAGTCTATTTAGCCGTGTCTCTTTCCATAACATTTTAATGAGAATTTTGAAGTATTGCATTAGAAAAGCTTAATATAAATGGAAAATTTCACAAAAAACTTCTTCAATTTGCAAAAAGAGTTGGTTTTTGAGTGTTTCAACAACAAGCTGGTGCGCTGGGGGATTGAAACACCTTTTCCAAATGAGCTCTGACAAAGCAAACATTCAACTTCAAGCATTCAAGACATGATAAAATTGTATGGTCCTTGTTGAATCTTTGCATCTCTCTGTTTGTCTCCAGGCGTGGCCAAAACCAGCTGACATGAAAGAATGATTCCAACTTTCCCAAATGAGCAAACTTCCTGCAGATCTCGCTCCATTTTCTTTCTGTTTTCATGATATACTAGCGATCCACATTCAGTCCAGACCACGGTGTGTTTGTGAGTTTGTATTTCTAACACAGAGCTGAGACTGCAAGACATTTAACATCCCAGCAGATCCTGAAATCAGGCTGCATCACACACTGAAGGAGAAACTTCGGTCGAGCAGACCTGAAAATAATGGTGCATCTCATATTACAGGATGTTTTTAAGATGATTGTTGCAGAGGGAGCAATAAGGAAGCAGAGCAACAACTTCATGTCACGCTGATAATACTTTACAGTAGGGCTGGGCGATATAACCAAACAGTTTATCACAATAAATTAATTCACTTTAGTTATTATTGATAATTATTCACACATTATAATGCTCCCTTTTAAAATTAAGACCAGCAAACAAAAGATTTATTTCGAATGTAACCACCTTACTTGGTTAGAATTAGAGGTCAGACTTACCTTCAATGTGTGAGACAAACAACAACAAAAATCAGAAGCAGGAAAATAAACGAACAAAACATTCCACCTGAATACAATCCAAAGATCCATCCAGTGGCTTTCATAAACTTCATATAATATGTGATATATGATTATAATCAATAGTCAACAACTGGATGATCAAATGTACATAGCCACAAATTGAACAAACAAGATAAAAACCAACCAACCAACCATACAGTCAGTCAGCCAACCAACCAACCAACCAACCATACAGTCAACCAACCAACCATACAGTCAGTCAGTCAGTCAGTCAACCAACCAACCAACCAACCAACCATACAAACAGTCAGTCAACCAACCAACCAACCAATCAACCAACCACCCAACCAACCATACAAACAGTCAGTCAGCCAACTAACCAACCAATCAACCAACCAACCAACCAACCAACCATACAGTCAGTCAGCCAGCCAACCAACCAACCATACAGTCAGTCAGTCAGCCAACCAACCAACCAACCAACCAACCAACCATACAGTCAGTCAGCCAGCCAGCCAACCAACCAACCAACCAACCAACCAACCAACCAACCAACCAACCAACCAACCAACCAACCAACCAACCAACCAACCAACCAACAGCAAAATGAGAACAAAATGGGAAAAAACTTAATAAAAAATAATTTGACTTGACTGTGGTACATATTCAATAAAGGTATTCCAGGACTTGCCAAGGAGTCAGTTTTTTAAGTGAAGCACCAATTTTCTCAAACTTAATGTCATTTACAATCTCCTTTATCCCGATTATATGGTGAAGGAGAAGCTTGTTTTAAATAGAAAACAGACGCCTAGCTGAGGCTATAGTTAAGGCCAGAGACCTTCATTTTGTCAGAGAGAAGTTGGAAGTCAATTATTATCCTAAAACTGGTCCCTCGTGTGTTAAATATTCAACACAAGAAGCCTGTCAAGTTTGCGAAACACCACAACATGCGATTAAGGTTTGCAGGTGACTTCAGTTTTAAAATAAGCATGAAAACAGAAAAGCACCTGTTCCTCGAGCTGCTGTCGAAGCTTCTTGGCTTTGCTCTGCTTGTAGTAATCCATGATCATCATGGCGGCGTAGATCTTCCCGATGGTCATGTCACTGGCTGTGAAGGACAAATTAGAAACTTTCAGATTTGACACAAAAACCCTCCAGGGCTCATGTAATAAAATACAGTTTCACTACTACGACAGCTATTTCTTTGCGATATGAATCCCATCTGACCTTTGTGAATCGGAACCAGCAGGTCCAGCGTCTTCTGAGACAGATGAGGCCAAATGACACTGATCTCCTTCTGCAGATCCAAATCCATCTGGTTTCTATCTTCCCCTCCTGGATGTAAAACAAACACAATAAATGAGTTTTACATTTACGTCACAGTAAATACAGTCTGTCTGCAGCGTTTTGGTCCGACGTCCAACCTCTGGCGATCTTGACCTCGAGGGCGGTTCGGATCAGAGCCATGAGGGTGGAGGTGAAGTGGACGGACATGTCGTCGTCCACGGGCATGTTCATCAGGACCAGTCTCTGATGGCAGCACAGAAAACATCAGTCAGGAAAAAACACAATGACACAACACAACACCCTGATATAGAAGGACCAGAACCACAATCTTATTATCTAAAGAGAAATCCAGATTTAGTGCTACTCTATTCATTTATTAAAGCTTATTATCCTAAAATAATGACCCATTTAGCAAACTAGACTGATAACGTCAAATAAAAACTTTACAAAGGTTAAACGAGTACGTTTTTACACGAATAAAAAGCAGGAATGAGTTTGTTTTACTGCATTGTAAAAAGGATATCAGTGAAGTTTAAAAGAAAAACGCCCAGCTAGAAGTTTATATCACTGTTTATTAGTGCCCACTAATCCATATTCAGTTACAGAGATAATTAGATAATAAAATTTCAAGGAAACTTGCTTGAAAAAATGACTGGAATTTAGTGAAATCAAGTCATCATTTCTAGTTGACTAATGTAAAAAAAAAAAAAAAAAATATATATATATATATATATATATATATATATTGGCAATTTCAAGTTAATTTTACCTTAATTTTTTAGGATAATTGCAAATTTTGCTGGATATACACAATGACAAATAAAAGCCTTTATCTCTCTCCATCTATCTCTAATTTGATATAAAATGTAGAGTTTTTATTTTCACACACTTTCAAACTCTTTTCAGTTCTTCTAATGCTTTTAACTTGAAATAAGCGTTCACTACAATCATTAAAATAACTTTACAGAACCAAAGCTAAAACCAAAAACCTGCTGAAAGTGCGTTGACAGGCAGTTTATTATTATTATTGTCATTTTAAAATCTTACTAAATATTTAATAACAAGCTATAATTTATAAAATGTCTGAATAAATAAAAATAAAGCTTTATAAACATCCATATTTTTATGCCATAAAAATGTAAAAATGTCAGGCTAATTAGAGGTTTTCAAGATAAAATTGTTCTAAAAATTGAACCTAAATACTGAAAAATGTTTGACTTCTTTCAATTAAATCCACTTTGAGATGGTTACAGGAGGACAGAACGACATACAAGAAATTATTTCCTGAGATAGGAGAATTATTCTACCACTTATTATGTCCTGTTAACATTAAAAAAATTAATAAAATATTTATTTTTTGAAGAGGAGCTTGAAATATATATAAAAATTGCAATATTAACATGAAAAATCTGACATTACCGAATGCATTGAAGCAAAATTTCAAAAAGAAATACTATTCTTGCCTCATGCCGTCCTTCTGTAATCGGACGCTGCACAATATCTGGAGTTTATTCAGTTTTATTCTGAAATATACAGATATAACTGCAATGGAGCATGCTTCAAACAACATCCAGACACTGGCAGGAGGCACATGCAGACGGGAAGATGGAAGAAACAAAGAAGTATGAAGGACGTGAGAACATCTGACAGCAGATTTCTGCAAATGACAACATTTAGCATGTAGATGTTTAACAACTTCCTCATTAATGCTCTGTTTTTTGTGGATTTAGTAAAAAGCTTTAATCAAATATCAGCACATGACACATACTGACGTTTTATTTTAATTTTTTCCGCCAAGATGCAAAGCAAACAGGCAAATCATTACCGGAGCGTCTGCCAATGGACAAATACTGGAACTTAAAAGCAACACGAAAAAAATGCGTCGCTTTTTCCAACGTATGACACACAAAATGAGGTTCTGCAGCGCTGGTCTCTGCTGATCAAAAGGCCCGTTAGCGCCTCGGGGGTTTTTCTACCTTATATGCCACCTTGGAGGGGCATTTCTTGCCCAGGCCTAGAGGTGGCGACATGTTGGTCAACATCTCATACATGTCAGTGTAATGGATACGACCACTGGGGGCGCCAGGGAGGCCATGAGGAGGAGGAGGAGGAGGAGGGGAAGAAGAGGGAGGGATGATGTTGGAGGAGATGGAATCAGGGTGGATTTGTTCCGGAGGGTGAAGGGTAAAAAGAGAGGAGCAAGAAATGGAGGAGATACAAGAGAAAGGATTATTTCAAGGCATCACACACAGGGAGAGAGTAAAGAAATCAAAAACAGGTTGTTTGCTTTCTATGCTGCCAGCAGGGCATAGAAATCTGGGGAAAGGAGAAAACCTGGGACAAGATGAGAGAAGGAATGACAGCCTCTCTGGATCTGGTGCAAATATTAGTATACTTACGTTTTAGAAACACGTTCAAACCAAATCCAAAAGGTAGAAAGAGACGGGATTCGCTCAGATCCTGCGTCAAAATGAACCTTGAAAGTTAAAGTTTACTCCCGAATCTGAGCGGATCCGGTGCCTTAGTACCCCGAGGCTGAAGTGTCGTCATTCTTTAACCAGAGTTACGCCCCTGAAGGTGGAGCAAGGGCGGTGAAGGGAAGGAAAAGGAGGGAAAGCAAGGGTTCAGGAAGGATCCTACATGAAGAGGGATGTTTGGGGGAACCAAACCTTGCAGGCCACCCTGTGGGGGCAGTTCTTCCCAAAGCCCAGGGGAGGCGAGATAGTGCGAACAACTTTGTACATCTCCTTATAGTGGATCCTACCGCTGGAAAGAACATACACTGGTTCAGTTGTGTTAAGTTGACTTTACCGTGGTGCACAATGAGGCTCCGTCCAGCTGTTTAAACATGGAAATCCAGCAGTTTTAGGATATTAAACAATAAACCTGCTGAACATGTCAAACTTTACACATGAATTTTGCAATGCTATTACTGTAATGCTATTATATTCTGCACAGGAAATGTCAAATATTCATTAGAAGGAATAGTTTCTCAACTATTTGCCTCTTGTCTGCCTATTTGCTCTTCAGATCAACAAATTTGTATATTTTTACTGCCCTGAGGGAGTAAACTGACCATAAATCACTTTTATATGCTCTATGTGGCCACTTTAGTTGAGTGTAGAAGTAAAATAAATAAATAAAAATAAAAAGGTATAAAAAACAACTGAATAAAATAAATGTGCAGTGAGCTGATTTCCATCTTTAGGTGGAACCATCATATTCCTTATTTACTTATTTATTATATTAACCCTCCTGTTGTCATCATTTATGGGCACCAAAAAATATTCTTTTCTTGTCTGAAAAAAATCCAAAAATTCTGCAAAAAAAATCCCCAAATTTCTGAAAATTTGCAAAACCTTCTGGAAGAAAATTCCAATAATTCTCTAAAAGTTTCCTTTAAAAGTTTTATTTAAAAAAAATCCCCAAAATTTGGCAAGAAAGTTCCTGTAAATATTTTTCAAAAATGAGTAAAAATCTTCCAAAAAAAATCCTAAAAATATCTAAAGTGATTCCATATATATCAGTAAAACTGCTAATATTTTCTTTAAGAATATTCACAAAAAATCAACCAAAATCCAGTGAATTTCACTGGATTTTGGTTGACTGGATTTCTTTTTTTCCACTAAAAAATGTTGAAAATGTGGACATCAGAAGTTTCACCATGAAAATATATTTTTTTTCCATATTTTCAAACATTAAAACGCTGACCTGCAGGACGACACGAGGGTTAAAAGACTTTAAAGGCTTGTTTGGAATGTTTATCATTAATCAATGAAACATGAACCTTCATACGTTTCCAGAAGCACCTGAGATGAAATATTTCTATGTAATAAAGAGTCACTGACCAGGCGGCGCGATCATACTCCCCCCAGATTCTGACAAACTCGTCCAGATGATGAGGACCCAGGATGGACGAGTCTCTGGTCAGATACTCAAAGTTGTCCATGATCACAGCAACGAACAGGTTCAACATCTGGATGACGGAGAAACACAGGAAGTAGAAGGTGCATACGAGGACGGATGGTGTTTGAGAGGGAAAATACGGTTAGTGGACGTTCTGATTGAGGCGTTTGATTCATTAAGATTCCAGTTTCCTCGTCTCACCAGAAAGGAGCTAAAGAAGATGAAGGAGACAAAGTAGAAGTAGGCGAAGTCGGATCCACAGCCGCCCTCCTGGTCGCCGGTCTGCACTGCTGGAGGAAGTGAAGGGTCCGTCTCACATTGTTGTCCCCCCAAACACGACAGCATGATCTCCTGCCACGACTCCCCCGTCGCACTCCTGTTTATAATACAATAATACCTGAGGATTCGCAGCTGTAGGACTGCATATTTAACAGAAACTGTCCATTTTTAATTATTAGTTGATGTAATTGTTGTCTTTGTTGCTGTTTGTTTGTAAAGTTCAGAGAGAATTTAATGAATTAGGAAGCTTTGAACAGTTTGGAGATTCAAAAGAATCCTTTATTTCTTTAGTTCACGATTAACGGGATTGTGAAAGATGTTTTTTTTATGTTTATTTAAATAGGTCAGTTTTATCACACAAGATGTTTTTGATTTTTTGTTAAATTTACAGTAAGTGAAACGTAAATTAACAGACAACATAATTTTTTAATTACAAGACAATGTCAAAGTAATGAGCTGTTATTTTATGGATTTATTTAATATTTACAGTTTTTGTACTGCAGATTTACTGTTAAATAAAAGAAAATGTTCTATTTTTAACTGTATACCATTAAATAATAGGAAAATGCCTTTTTTTTTTTTTTTTACAGTTGGCACATTATTTATTTTCTAGCAAACGGCAGAAAATGTTCTGTTGTGCTGAATATATACCTTTAAAAAATACAGCTTTTCAAGTTTCTTACTATATAAGACTATTAAAATACAGAAACTGTACTGTTACTGGTTGTTACTGTGGACACCCTATTAATTAATAGACAAATTCTATTTGAATTATGGGACAAAGTTGGTGTAATGAGCTGCCAGCGCCTTTTCTGTTATTTTACAGATTCATTTCTTAGAGTGTCAGACTCCAGATCCCAGTTTATTCACAGTAATATCTACTATCTGGAAGATGCAATCAAAACATCAAGCAAGACTTGCAGCCCACAGTTCAGAAACAGCTTTCAGATACACCAGGACTAATTTGTGTCTTATAGATTTACTTTAAATTCCACCTGCAAAAGTGCAGATCAGTGTTTTCATGACGATTTTTGTTGTATTATATAATGAATCTTCTAAGTTATTGTGGAATCTGTATATTCATGTGTAGATTTACATCTGCTTTAAATGCACACATCTCTTTCTTTGTATTTTACCCAGTGGCTGCTTTTCGAGCAAAAAAAAACCTTCAAAGTGTCTGAAGCTAATCGTTGAGGAGGAAAGTGATACCAACAGAATCCGTCTCCTCTGAGCAGCTTCCTGGATTCTTAGAAAGCAAAGCCTGACGGTAACCTAGCAACATCTTCCACACGACATCACAGAAACGTGTTCAGGATGGAGATTAAAGATCCAGATGAGATCTTTGGACAGCAGGTAGAGTCACAGAGTCTGACCTGAACAGCAGCATCAGGGCTCCAGAGAAGGTTTTGAAGTTGTTGTGTTGGGTGATGTGAGTCTCTTCATTCAGCTTAATGTTCCCAAACACCTAATTCCCAAACAGACACAAACAAGAAACAAGTACAGTTAGAATGCAGCAGGACTCTGTATAAAAATCCTACAAGCAGCTGAACGAGGGCTTCTCAGCAAAAAGTCTCATTATATTACGTGTTTTCTGCTATTTTAAAAGAAAACTGTAAAAATTTTATTATATTATATTTTTATGAATGTTAATGAATTATTTAATCAAATTTGACTTTAAAATTAAATCTAAAACAAGATTCTTTAAATCAGCAAAAAAGTCTGATTATTTGCTGCTGTTTGAAAGAAAAAATGGTGTATTAAAGACTGTAAAATGGTAATTCTGTTTTAACTGCTATTTTACAGATAGACTTTCCCAGTTTGGTAAAATTACAGATAATACTGTGTTAAATCATAGTAGAAAATATTCATTTACATGGTGATAAAAGAACAACAATAAAGGCTTAAGCTGTACACAACATAAAGAACAAAAATCTTCCTTTTACATTTCACTGTTTTTAAATCAGCTAAAACTCTTTACAGTTTTCTAACTTTTAAAGTATTTCACCATTTTTTTAATGTAATTGTTTCTGATTTCCATTATTATTATTATTATTATTATTATTATTATTATTATTATTATTATTATTATTATTATTATTATTATTATTATTATTTTATTTTTATTTTTTTATTTTATTTTATTTTTTATTTATTTATTTTTGCAGTGTATATAAATCAGAATCATTCATTTTTCATATTTTTCCTGCTCATCAATGCCTCCCTGCAGTGTCTCTTTGTCCCCTGATTTGAAAAGAACCCCGATGGATGTGAGTTTCGCTGCTTCTGTTCTGACCTGCATGCCGATGATGGCGTAGATGAAGAAGAGCATGGCGATGAGCAGGCAGACGTACGGCAACGCCTTGAAGGACTGAACGAAGGTCCACAGCAGGATCCGGATGGTGTAGCCCTGACGCAGCAGCTTGATCAGACGAGCAGCTCGGAAAAGCTTCAGGAAGCTCATGTTGAACGTGTCGACAAACTGGCAGAGGAACGGCAGAAAAAGAGGGAACTCAGAGGGAGGACTCAAACATGACCCGTTTAAAAGTTTGAAAATGTGGGAAAAAATATATTTTCACAGTGAAACTTCTGATGTCCACATATTCAACATTTTTGGAAAATCTTTGAACATTTTTTGGTGGAAAAATAAGAAATGTTAAAAATGTTTCTGAAGAACATTCACATAAAAGTCAACCAAAATCCAGCGAATTTTGCTGATTTTTTGTTAATGTTCTTAAAGAAAATATTAGAAGTTTTACTGATATATATGGAATCACTTTAGATATTTTTAGGATTTTTTCGGAAGATTTTTACTAATTTTTTGAAAATATTTCCAAGAATTTTCTTGCCAAATTTGGGGGATTTAAAAAAAACAAAAAAAAAAAAAACACTTTTAAGGGAAACTTTGAAGGAATTCTTGGATTCTTTCTTCCTCAAGGTTTTGCAAATTTTCAGAAATTTGGGGAATTTTTTGCTGAATTTTTGGATTTTTTTCAGACAAGGAAACAATATTTTTTGGTGCCTGTAAATGAGGACAACAGGAGGGTTAAAGCTAATCAGCAGAAGGAACCTGATGATTTGAGGCGGATTAAACTTGAAAAAAAAAATAGAAGAGTTTTCATGTTTTTATTACCTGCAGGTCGACCACAATCTCAGTGATGCTTCCCAACACGGTGATGAAGTCGAAAATGTTCCACGTGTCTCTAAAGTAGTTCTGTCCAGACAGAGGAGATGTTATTATAGTCATTTTTCTACACAGTTATTGATTTCACGCTCTTTCTGCCGCTCTGTTCTCTCACCAGGAAACCGAAGGCCATGATCTTGAGGACGCACTCCACCGAGAACAGAACCGTGAACGCCGTGTTCAGGTGCTTCAGGACGGCTTCGTAGGCCGGCGGGGCGGAGTAGTACTGGAACACAGAGGCACAGGGGTTAAACTGTGGGATAAAAAGTGGAATATTCCCAACACATGAACCGGAGCCCTGCACTGGAAAAAATGCTCCTCTCAAAACAAGGAAAAAAAACTTATTTCAAGGAACTGTTACCTTGAAATAAGTGAAAAAATCTGCCAATAGAACAAGTGAAAAATGTCTTGGTAAGATTTCTTGAAATAAGATATGATATTTAGAATATTGAGATCTTAAAATTAGCTGGGAAAACTTATTTTAAGCTCTATTTTACCAGGATTGTCAAGCTTAGGTATCTTAAAATAAGCCAAATATTCCAGAAAAAACAGTAGTTTTTCACTCAAAAATAGATTTTTGCTTTCATGTAACCTCCTAATTTGAGATGTATTAAACTTACTTTGAGTTTTTTTGTAAAATTCAACTCAAAACAAGATAATTTCAAGATTGTTTGACTTCACAAGATACTTAAGATGCATTGTCTTAAAACAAGTCCCTCCATCTGCTGAAATGTCTCTTGTTAAGTGAATTTATCTTAAATCAAGTGGGATGAGACATTCTGACTAAAAATAAAACAAACAGACTTGGTAAGATTTAGAGTTTTTGCAGTGTGCAGATCTGCAGCTTGATGGAATATTCCTGCAGACCCATAAATAGAGCTTCTGTCTGCGCACCTCTCATCCGTCGCACTATAAAAGGAGTCATTCCTCCGAGGCCGGCGGCCACCGTTAATGAGGTCATGCTAAATAGCAGCGCCTGGACATGATAGATCAATATTTAATACAGGCTGAGTCACTCAGCGTCCGTCTGACTGACCAGGAAAAGGCCGGGTCAGGAAATAAATACAGCTGAGGGGAGGCTGGAGGAAGGAGATGCAAAATAAAAGCATCATTCTGGCTCATTTTAACCCTCATGTCATCCTCTGGGTCAAATTGACCCGTTTTAAAGTTTGAAAATGTGGGGAAAAAAATTATAAATGTCACAGTGAAACTTCCGATGTCCACATTTTCAACATTTTTGAGAAATTTTTGAACATTTTTTGGTGGAAAAAAAGAAATGTTAAAAATGTTTCTTAAGAACATTCACACAAAATTTTTTTATTTTTTTAAATTTTTTTTGCCAAATTTAGGGAATTTTTTTAAAATAAAACTTTTAAGGGAAATGTTTAAGGAATTGTTGGAATTTTCTTCCTGAAGGTTTTTTTTTTTGGTTTTGGATTTTTTTTTAGGCAACAATATTTTTTGGTGGCTGTAAATGAGGACAACAGGAGGGTTAAGAACATTCACCAAAAAAATCTATTTTTTTTGTGAATGTTCTTAAAGAAACATTTTTTTTAACATTTTTTTCCACCAAAAAATTTTCAAAAATTTCCCCAAAATGTTGAAAACATCAGAAGTTTCACTGTGAATATATATTTTTTTCCCTCCACATTTTCAAACTTTAGAACGGGTCAGTTTGACCCACAGTACGACATGAGGGTTAAATCAGGCAAACAAGCAAACAAACAAACAAACATTTATAGATATTTGCTTTAACGCCACACCGGTTTTACAGTTTTCTTTTTAACTAGTATTGCACCAGATAGAATTTTTCTGGCTCTCTTTATGTCAGATTGCCTCCTTTCTTTTAACCAACTCCTTAGTTTTGATCTCATTAATTAATTAATTTCTCACCTTCATCATCAGTACGATGGTGTTGAGAGCGATCATGGCGAGGACGGTGTACTCGAAGGACGGCGACACCACGAAGTGCCACAGCCGGTACTGAAAGGTGTGTCGGTTCTGAGGCATGTAGCGGGTCAGAGGCTTGGCGCTGATGGCGAAGTCGATGCAGGCTCTCTGGATACAGACCGGAAGAAAACGGTGGAAAACACAGCAAACTCTGCCGTTTATTTCATTGACGAGATTTGCTGGTTTTTTGCTTCTTTTCTGAACGCTTCAGCTCTCTGAAGCCCAGTCAGTTTCTCTGAGCTTGTTCTTTGTTCCTGTCACATTTTTACTCACTGTGGCTTCATTTTTCACCTCCACGGATCTTGTTGCTGCTTTTTACTGTGGACAGATGTATTTTATCAATAGCAACTTGTTCTTGTACAATGCTTGACCAGAAAACTGACTCAAATTGACCTGTTTTAAAGTTTGAAAATGTTGGAAAAAATATATATATTTTCACAGTGAAAACTTCCACATTTTCAACATTTTGGTAAATCTTTGAACATTTTGGAGTGAAAAAAAAATGTTAAAAATGTTTCTTAAGAACATTCATAAAAAAATCAACCAAAATCCAGCGAATTTCGCTGGATTTTGGTTGATTTTCATGTGAATGTTCTTAAAGAAAATATTCTAAGTTTTACTGATATATATATGTAATGATTTTAGATATTTTTTTTTATTTTTTGGAAGATTTTTACTCATTTTTTGAAAATATTTACAAGAATTTTCTTGCCTTATTTGGGGGATTGTTTAAAAAATTATATTTTTAAGGGAAACTTTGAAGGAATTATTGGAATTTTTTTCTGAATGTTTTGAAAATTTTCAGAAATTTGGGGAATTTTTTGCAGAATTTTTGGATTTTTTCAGACAAGGAAACAATATTTTGTAGATGAGGACAACAGGAGGGTTAATTATATGACTGATATTTTGGTGTCATTTTTCAAGAAAAATTATGTGCATTAGGAAATCTAAATCAGTAAATAACTGATTACAGATAATAACATGTAATATCTATTAAAAGTACAGAAAAAGAAAAAGTACTAATTTACACCAGGGGTGTTAAACATGTGGCCCGTGGGCCAAAACCGGTCCTCTAGAGGGTCCAATCCGGTCCTCAAAGTGTAAAAACTCCAGAGAAGACATTAAATGCAGATTGTAAATTAGTAAAACTACAAATGTAAAATAATTTCTAGACCATGACAAGTTGTTTTGATCATAAAGTAAAATACTAGATTGTTCATTGTTCTTTTTGTCATTTTGTGTCTCATTTTTGTAATATTTTGTCTTGTTTTTGTTGTTTTTTGTCTGACTTATGTCTCATGTTTTCATCGTTTTGTGTTTCTTTTTTGTCTCACGTGTTTGTTGTCTTATTTTTGTCATTTTGCGTTTCACTTTATTCGTTGTTTTGAGCACTGTTTTTGTCGTTTTGTGTTTTTTTTGTCTTGCTTGTGTTGCTAGTCTATTTTTTTGTTGTTTTGTTTCTTGCTCTTGCAATTTTTTTTGTCTCATTTGTGTCGTTTGTTCATTTTTTGTGGATTTGTAGCTTTTTTGTCAAATTTTTTGTCTCTGTTTTGTTTCATGTCGTCTGTCTCATTTTTTGTCATTTTGTGTCTTATTTTTGTAATATTTTGTCGTGTTTTTGTTGTTTTTTGTCTGACTTTCGTTGCATGTTTTTGTCATTTTGTTTCTCCTTTTTGTCGTTTTGTGTTTCCTTTCCGTCTCACTTGTGGTTTTTGTCTTATTTTTGTCATGTTGTGTTTTCCTTTATTCATTGTTTTCTGCCGTTATTGTTGTTTTGTTTTTTGTCTCGTTTTTGTCATGTCCATTTTTTTGTCACTTTGTAACTTTTTTGTTTTGAGTTGTTATTCATTCTTTTACAGTGTTTAACTGTAAACTTATACAGTCTTTCATTTTTTTTTACAGGATTTAAATCAGCAAAGTATGGAATTATTTTACTGATAAATGGATTTACAAAAGCAGTCAGACTATGCTGCATTTAAATGGGCTTCACAGACTGAATTGTAAATTACACGTTGCATGAAACAGACAGAAAAGATTGAGAGAAAACACAAAATAAATGTAAGACAAGCAACAACAAAAGGAAAGAAGACGAGAAGAGAAGCTATAGTTCACATAAATAGAGCAAAAACACAATGTGGGGCCGTTTTTTTATTGATCTGTTATTACATGTGATCAATTTCTAACATTATTGATTATTAAGAGAAGAACTGCGTTACCAAGAACCAGCTGACATCCTAACGAGCTCATTAAACTCCATCCAGCTGATCGATCAATAGACTGAACATAAACTCAGCTGCATGTTTCATGAAGTGTCTGAGAAAAACGTGACGGAGTTCATGGGAGAGGAAATAAGAAAGAAAGAAAGAAAAAAGAAAGAAAGGAAAGAAAGAAAAGAAAAAGAGTAAAAAAGAAAGAAATCAGAAAGCTAGAAAGAAAAAGAAAGAAAGGCAAAAAGCAAGCAAGCAAGAAACAGAAAGAAAGAAAGAAAGAAAGAAAGAAAGAAAGAAAGAAAGAAAGAAAGAAAGACAGGAAGACAGACAGAAAGAAAGAAAAGAAAAGAAAGAAAGAAAGACAGGGAAGAGAGAAAGAAAGCAGAGTTTGGACTGTCACCTCGTTCTTCTCCAGGCTGCACTCCTCCATCATCTTGTCTCCCTGCTCCTGGAAGGTGATGATGATGAGGGCCACGAAGATGTTGACGAAGAAGAAGGGAAAGACCACGAAGTAGATGACATAGAAGATGGACATCTCCATCCTGTTTCCGTGGCTCGGACCTCGATCCTCCTCCGTCACGTCCACAGAATGCTGCAGGACTCTGGAAGAAGGCGAGGAAAATTAATACAAACATTAACAAAAAGTAGAAAACGCTGCTGGTTAATTTGTCCTGCTGGAATTATACATAAGGTGCATTTTATTTTGAAAAAACAGCTATTTCCCAAAGATTAGCCCCTTAAACAAACGGTCACAGCTCAAAAAGTGAGTCATATCGAAACAAATCTTTGACCGTGTGAAGCACAGTCTTGTTCTGAACATTCTGCTGTACTTTCATGTCCATCCTGCATATGATGCAGATCTGGTGGCAGCTTAGAGAGACTCACTGTTTCTGACTTTAGAGCTCACATATAATGGGAGTCAATGAGAGTTTTGGTCAACACATTCTGAGCTATGAAGTGATTTATGAAAAAACTATACATCCAATGTTAATGAGACTCACGCTGGGTGAAAGAGGACAAAAATACCCAAATCTTTATGTATAAACTGTTCATGTTGAGGGGAAATCGTGACAAGGAGACGAGGTTAACAGCACTTCTTTCAAAAAATTCTCCTCGTCAAAATTTAGTGAAGAAAAATTCTGGATTTTCTAAAAATCCCTGAAACTTAAACTGCGACTGAGTAAAAACCACAAAAGATATCAAAACACAGATTTAGATGAACAACAATCAAAGACTTTTGAGCTGTTTAAACTTTGAATGAAGCTTCTACTGTAAAACATGCCGAAGCTACAGGGTTCTAAAGATGGCCTGCTTTGGCAGTTGTACGGCTGGCTTCCCATTCATTTCTATTGGGATTTTAAAGGCAGTTTTTTTTTAGGAATTTCGTAAAAACCGTGCGATGAATCACTACCAAAATTCACATCGCAGTATTGTGAATTGAGCCGTGCATTTTGATGTATAATGTGTACGGGTTTTCTGAAGTCGTGCTGGAAGAATCCATAAGAAGGAACCAGAAGAATAACAATAAGCTTCAATGATCAATGTCAGATTTGCTCTCTTGTGGAGGAAACCACTTCCATTTATTTCCACAGCAGCGGATGATTAACAGAGTTGGGAACAAACCCAGCAGCACCGGCAGCGACATGCTGGCGATAATGAGTCTTTGTGAAATTAATCAGATTTCCCTCCATCAAAGGTCACATCTGACTGTAATCAAAGAACAAGGCAGATGTTAAAAAGGTAGTACAGTCCCGATTCCACTCACTGAGGCCATCCCTCCCCGGTGGAGACGGTGAACAGAGTCAGCAGAGCCCAGATCACGTTGTCGTAGTGAAACTCGTGTCTCTTCCAGTCGCGTCGCTTCACCTCCTTCTTGTCCTTCCCGTAGTCGATGTAGTAACCCCTGGAAGAGAAAACACCATCAGAGCTCCATGTGAGACGCAAACATGGGTGGAACTATGAGAATGACTCACTAAAAAACTACATCTTATTGAAAAAACGGTAAATAAATAAATAATTTTAAAAAGTGGATGAAAATGCAAAAATGCATTCACCCTCGTGTCGTTCTGCGGGTCAAACTGACCCGTTTTAACGTTTGAAAATGTGGTGGAAAATGAATACATTTTCACAGTGAAACTTCTGATGTCCACATTTTCAACATTTTTGGGAAAATTTTTGAACATTTTTTTGGTGGAAAAAAAGAAATGTTCAAAATGTTTCTTAAGAACATTCTCAAAGAAATCAACCAAAATCCAGCGAAATTCACTGGATTTTAGCTGATTTTTATGTGAATGTTCTTAAAGAAAATATTAGAAGTTTTACTGATGTATATGGAATCACTTTCTACATCTTTAGGATTCTTTTGGAAGATTTTTACTCATTTTTTTGAAAATATTTTTCCAATTTTCTTGCCAAATTTGGGGGATTTTTTTTTTTTTAAATAAAACTTTTAAGGGAAACTTTGAAGGAATTCTTGGAATTTTCTTCCTGAAGGTTTTGCAAATTTTCAGAAATTTGGGAATTTTTTTGCTGAATTTTCAGTTTTTTTTTTAGACAAGGAAAAACATTTCAAAAAAAAAAAATCAACTAAAATCCAATGAATTTCGCTGGATTTTAGTTGATTTTTTTGTGAATGTTCTTAAGAAATATTTTTAACATTTCTTTTTTCTACCAAAAAATGTTCAAAGATTTCCCAAAAATGTAGAAAATGTGGACATCAGAAGTTTCACTGTGAAAATAATTTTTTTCCCACATTTTCAAACTTTAAATTGGGTCAATTTTGACCCGCAGGACGAAACGAGGGTTAAATCTTTAACATGCAAATTAATAACATTTTTGTTTGTGATTCTGCTAGTCATTATCTGTAATGCAACAAAACTGCAAAACAGGAAAAAATACCAGTAAATTGTTCAAAATAATCTTTTAAAAACTGTTAGGGTTAGACTTTTATTTTCAGTAGAGGACCATTAGGAGATGCTTTTATCATTTTTCTAACGGGTTTGTTAACTTTGCTGTTGACATTTAAAAGGACACGGAGCCACTTGGGCGCTTCGTCCTTGAAACAAACGATGAAAGCAAAGAGGAATAAATGAATATATTACACTAATTAACTCGTGGATGAGTAGAAAAAAGAAAAAACTGGACAGGAGAAGGAGAAGAAGAAAGAAAGGGAATGTTACACAAAAGAAATCCCCCAAAAAACGTTTGAAATGAGTGATTAAGGATGAAAGAAGCATAAAGAGAAAGGAAGTAAAAAGATATTGTTATGAATAGTGGAAGTAAAGAAGTGAATGAGGATTACTGGCAGTCCTTCTCCGTGTCCTTTGAGCTGTCGGTGCAGTAGAAGAACTTCCCCTTGAAGAGCTGCACAGCGATGACGGCGAAGATAAACATGAAAAGCTTGTAGACGATCAAGATGTTGAAGACGTTCTTCAGAGACGTCACCACGCAGTCGAACACCGCCTGGAAGACACCAGAAGGAAAAAATAAGGAGTGAGAAGAGCGAAAGGTTCAGACAGTGAACCACAAAACACCACAATTACATATTTATCAAAAAAGAAACCATAAAAAACATTTAAAAAAACAGAAAGAATCGTTGGATTAATTTGGGAAAATGAACCAAATCTTAGGGCTTCATCAAAATCATTTGATTCTACATGCTTCATTTAAAAATTCAACAAAACAAAACAAAACAGTTTGCACTAAACAGATTCTGTTAAAAACAAAAAAATCTACACTCTTCAGCACAACTGTGAAGCCATTTGTGACTCAGCTGTGACCAACAGTTATTTTAAAAAAATTCTGAGTTTTCAGCTGAAACTGACATACTATAAAACGGTGTCAGAGTTAGAAGAGACAGTTTCAATTTGGGGATTTGGAGACGTCCTGTGCAGCGAGTTCTGTTAGAATCCAGAGAGAAGCAAGGAACTCTGGGGATTTTCAAGAAATATGTTGCTTGGAGGCTCCTGGAGGAACCTTTAATTGCTGGATTCAGGGAAGAGAAGGAACCTCTAATAATCCAGAAGATGTTCCTCGAGGAGGTTTTTGCAGAATTAGATTTCTTTTAAACTTAGTTTAATTGTAATTGTGTATATAATAATAATATAGTCAGATCTATTGCGCTAATATGTATTATTGTCTAGTGAAGTAGCATTTTATGTAATTTTGTCGGGTTTCTCAGGTATAATCACACCTTAAACACCACTTCTAGGGTCTTAACTGCCATGTTTAGTCTTGTTATTTTACTTTCATAATGACATTTATAATCCTTTGTTGTTTCAGATGCGCTGTATAAAAACACTGTCTTGACTTAACGCCACTGTTTTATGTAAATGTCAGCATTTACATAAAATACAGAATCTGTAGGTGTTCTGCTGAGGCCTTGACGATGAAACCACAACTCTTTATCTGCTGTTTTGCTGCGTTGGCAGGGTTTATCTTTATAAATTGCAGCGGATCAGTCATTATTTGAAGTTTATCAGAGGTCAGGATCAGCTTTTCCTCACTAACAATTACAAAAAAAACCACTAAAAAGTGATCATAGGCTACAGTTTTTTGGCATTAAAATACAGAATTCTTTAAAAAATATTGGAGACGTTACTAAACATTACTTTTAGAGGCTGGTTTTGTATATTTGGGCAAACTGGGATGGTGTCTGACTTCAAGATAAATCTCAACACTCTTAGAAGCCAGAGGTTCTTACTATCACCACTGCAGAAGAACATTTTGAGTTCAAAAAGGTTCTCAGAGAAACCATTTAGTTGCGTTTGGAGTTCTATTTTAAAGTCATTAATATTTATACTGGGTTTTTTTGCCGCAAATATTAAAAAAGGTGACAATACTGTATTAAAAATGTCACGAATTTTTAAGCTGTACAGGGTGTCAGTGTGGACACAGACGAGAAAAGACTCTAATTTGTCAAACTTGCAGCTCTGCAAGATCAGAAAACAAAAGAGGGTAAGAGTGGCGTGTGCTAATATGCAGTCAGACATGAAATCTCTTTTAAATTTGTCTTCTAAAAGAAGCTACACAAGGAGCATATTGGGCCAATGGCGTTGTCTAGTCGTCTTTTTCATCCTTTTGATTGCTCATGATGACAGAAATTGAAAGAAATCTTACAAATAAAGCATAAAAAGTCTCTGACCTTGAGCTTGGGAAGCCTCTTGATGGTCTTTAGAGGTCTGAGGACTCGCAGGACCCTCAGAGATTTAATGGTTTTTATGTCCCGTCCTTTATTGTTCCTGCACGGAAAGAAACTGAGTGAAAATCAAACCTGAGCTGCACATTTTTAGAGTCTACTTTCCTCGCATCACTGTCTTCTATTCATCTCACACATTCTACTTGTGTCACGTTCAAAAAACCTGAACTCTGCACATTTAAAAGTGGTGTTTGTTCTATAAAAAACGATTTTTTGTTGTCTTTTACCCCATCACATTGCTGCAGGTCCCACAGAGGCATCATCATCATCATCATCATCATCATCCACAGACACATAAAAACAGGAGAGAGGAACGCTCACATCAACAGTCATAGAGCCATAAATAACACGAAGGAGACGAACACGCCGCGGTGCAAAAGATAACTTACAGTTGATTTAAAGACACTGTAATGTTTGGACAGATGAGAGTAATAAAAATAAATCACGCGACTGACGTGAGGGCGAAGGCCACCAGCGCTCCGACCACCACGATGAAGTCCAGGATGTTCCACAGGTCTCTGAAGTAGGAGCCGTCGTGGAGGATCAGACCCTGGTCAATCATCTGAGAGCAGCACAGTGAGTCAGGCTCAGTTATTTCCGTCTCAGTGTGTGAGTTATGGAGGATTCAGCTCCTGAACCGGCCGCATCGGATAAATATGGGCTCAGACAACAGCGCTGGATCCGAACTCGGGGTCGCTAACCTCAGTAGGCGTCACTGAATAAATCTGAGCGCCGGTGAGACCATAAAGTGCAGAAAAAAGCAGTGAACATGTATTTCTGCTGCACAGTGTTGCAGTTATCACTCCTATATCTGCTCCTCTGTTGTAAACTACGGGTTAATTTAACTCTTTGGAACCCAGACAGTGATTCAAATAGAAGAAGAGGAAAAAGCTGTGTGTGAAAACAACATTTTTTGATGTGTTTTTGAAGATTTGTGGTTAATCTTTGTGTTTTTTTTTAACCCTATAAACCCCACCAGCTGGTTTGAGAGACATGGTGTCTTCATAAAATTGCAAAATTGCCAAAATAATCCCATTTATCGAAGCCAGAAATGATAAAAACTGAAATAATTGTGAGATTTTCAACTTTCCTTGAACTACTCATTTGTAACTCGCCAAAACTAAGCTGGAAATTGCGGTATTTCATCAAAATGATCAAAAATCTTCTAAAAATAAACAGTTTGTATTGACAAGATTCTGAAAAAAAAAAAAAATTCTACACTCTTATGCACAAACATAAAGTGATTACTGACTCAACTGTGACTGACAGCTCAATTACAAAAATTCAGAGACTTTTCAGCTGAACCGGACTGTACTGCAAGTTACGTTTACACAGCCTGCAGTTCAACTCAGCCCCAAACATAGGGGACGTAGGGAAGTATGTAAACAACTTAAAAACAAATTAAAAATGTAAGTTGGAAACTAAACTAAACTAACTTGGACAAATGTTCTACAAGTGAATTCCATTTTTTTAAAATCACCACGTTTAATTTAAAAAACATTCTACTTTTGTTCTATTTTTTTTTTCTGAATTTATGGAGTATAGCATTGTTAAACTGCACATAAGACACGCTTAACCTTTCTCTACTTCTAGGCATGGTTGTGCTCTTTCCAGAGAGGTGTAGGAGTTTATATTGCAACAAAAAAAATGCAAAAAATGTGACAGGAACAAAGAAACTGCTTGGAGTTCAGTGGGATAAATGTGGTCAAAACAGGTATATTTACGTATTTTGGCCCCATTTCGTTTCTAGATGAAATAATCGCACCATTTAAACACAGTTACTCACCTTAATAATCATCTCAAATGTGAAGACTCCGGTGAACACGTAATCAAAATAGCGCAGAACCTGGAAAACCAGAAAGACAGTCAGAGGAAAATCACAAAATCAGACATTTGCTGAACACAAAAAACACAAATGTGGTCTTTTCTTAAAAGTGAAACTCTTTTGTTTGTTGTAATAATTTCATGACACTTACAGCTGCTTTACTCCTCGAGCTCTCAGAAGCCATTTAGTATGAAACAGTCCCTTAATATGATTTTAATACAGCGCAGGATAATTAGCCTCATTCCTCCCATAAACCACCAGGCTCCGACTGTCTCATCTGCCTTCCTCATCAGAGACTTCATTGCCCCCCATCAAGCAACGTTAGCCGCCTTTTGCAAAACAATTTAAGGGAATTTTACGAGAAATTATTTGTGCTTTTTTTCTTAATGGTACTTCGGCTGCTTACTGTAGATGCAGGGAGTGAAGAGACTCAGGGCAAAGATTAAGACTGATTGGAATGATATCTCATGAGTTAACAGAGAGCTGCAGTATGACAGAGTGTTTGAAACCGCAGAAATATTCATCTTTAACACCCTCTGAACCCCAAAATCCACCAGGAGAGGTTTCAAATGCTGTTATCTTTCAAAAATAGCCACAAGTACATTTAGCAGAGCAAAAAACCCTTTAAAAAAACCAGAAAGAATAGTCAGACTTTCAACTTTCCAACAGGTTTTAGACTAATCATGCACGACACGCAGCTCTATCATTTCTCATTTAAAAATCTGCCAAAAATAAACCGTTTGGACGAACCAGATTCTCTAAAAAATTAAAAAATTCTGGATTTTTAAGCACAACACCGAAACCATTAGTGACTCAGCTGCAACCAACGGTCACATAAAAAAAACTGGGACTTTTTGGCTGAACTGCAGGCAGTGTTTACCCAGAGCAGGTAGAAGACGAGAATGGAAACAAAAAATAACAACAAAAAATAAAATATAAATGGAAAAATGTAAGTAGTAAAATATCCACAGCATGTAGAGTCACCTACTTTTCCTAGACACTTGAAAAAACTGTATCATAGTGAGCAAAAGAGTCTGCACAAGTCTCTACAAAGCTGCAGGACTTTATATTGCACTGAATATTGAGGCCACAGCGACAAAAAAAACTTGACAGGATCAAAAGAAACTGCTCGGGGTCCAGAGGGTAAATAAAGTCAGGATTCTTTCCTACATCAGTGTGAACACAAACCTTATTCCAGTCGGACGACGTGGCCACAGGGTCCTCAGCAGCCAAAGCGATGCTGCTGGCAGCGATGACCAGCAGGATGGACATCTCAAAGTAGCGGAGGTTCACCACGTAGTGACAGGCTCGACGCACCCTGAAGGACAGCAGAGCTTGGATGTTAAATATATCTGCTGAAGGATGGACTGTCAGGCTTTAATCAGACTGAAATGGAAGGGATTCCAAGGGATGAAACGCATCAGAAACAGTCAGACATTTGGGAGCTCGAGGAGAAAATCAACACCAGTCTGACATGTAGACAGTAAATATGCATCTAGAAGAAGCCACCGTCAGGGATATTAGTTTAGCATAAATACTGGAAACAGCTCACCTGGTTCTGCTGAATGATAGCAAAAATAACTTCTTATATGTCAGTTATGTAATCTGTACAAATACCAAAGTGTGAAAACAACATGCTGTGGTTTTACCCTGAATTATGTGCCTATTATTTATTATTCTTATTTTGTATTTTATCCTTTATTGCTCGTATATAGTGTTTTGTTTTGGAATTTTTTGTACTTCCCATTTGTAACGAACCAAAACTAAGCTTAAAATCGTAATATTTCATCAAAATATTTTTTTTCCATTTAAAAATTTAGTAAAAACAAACAGTTTGTATTAGCAAGATTCTGTAAATGACAAAAAATTCCACAGTCTTCTGCACAAATGTAAAGCCAGTAATGACTCAGCTGTGACTGACGGCACAATTACAAAAATTCAGAGAGTTTTCAGCTGAAATGGGCTGAATTGCAGGTTGTGTTTACATAGCCTGCATTTCAACCCAACTCAGCTCCGCACACAAGTATAGAAACAACTCAAAAATATAAGGAGTAAAATATGTGCCGTGTGTATTTGTTTTAACATTTGGGAACATTTGGAAAAATACTCTACAAGTTAATTCCAGTTTTTTTAAAAATCTTTTGTAAAATAAATAATAAACTTCAACTACTGCTTTTATTTTTTTCTGAATGTATGGTAGTATAGCATTGGTACAGTGCACATAAGACATGTTTAAGCTCTCTCTACTTCTAGCCATGGTTGTGGACTTTATATTGCAGCAAAAAATAGTAAAAAGTACGTAAAGATGCAACAGGAACAGAGAAACACACTTGAAGTTTTCTTCAGTACTTCCTGTTTTGATTGGTGTTCATTTAATTTTTTTATTTGACTCCAAGAGAGCCATCCACAAGAATTCCTACATGCCTAAACTCTCTGTTGGTGCACAAATGGAAAATAAAAAATCTTGACTCTATCATGTGACTATTTCTTCATCAGTCTGTGGAGTCTTCTTGTTACTGTGAAGTTATTAGGCAACCAACTGAGACTTTGCACAAACTTTTAAAAGTTAATCTTTGGGTTTGAAACATTCTTTTGAACCCTCTGAATCAGAGGAACCGCATCTTTAAAAAAAAAAAATAAATTATGAAATTACACTATTAATCAGAGCCAGAAACTACAAAAGCAGAAAGAGTTGATAGAATTTCAACTTGTGATGGTCCTTGAACTGCTCCTCTGTGAAGTGCTCTTATCCAAATTTAAGAATAAAGTTGTGATATTTCCAGTTTTCAAAAGCACTTTATACCACATGCTATTAAAAAAAAAACCATAAAATAAAGGATTTGCTCTAACATGATTCTGTAAAAAAATGAAACATTCTGCAGCTTTTTGACACAACCATGACTGATGTGACAGAGACTTGAACTGCAGGCTGACAGGTATTAAAATTCAAGAAGTAGAAAAAATCATGTTTCCAGTACAGGTATAATTTGTGGGCACTTAAAAAAAACGTTGCACATGTTGATTCCAAGTTTCTTAAATTATTGCAAAAATAAATAATCAAATAAGTTCAACTGTTGCTTTTTCTCTATTTGTGCTTCAGTCTGCAGGGAAGACATTTTTGAGTTTTCTCTGCCTTCAGCCATGATTGTGTTGTTTCCATAGCTGTGCAGGACTTTATATTGCGGCGAAAAATGCCCACAGGAGCAGAAAAACGCACAGAAATTGCCATGTCATATTGCATATTGTCATATGAAAGGTGTGAGAGGTATGAACTTACGGGTTGTCAGGTTTGAAGATGAACATGCTGTCTGGGGTCACAGTGTTGACGGGCTTCGTCTCTTCTGCTTCCTCCGATTTGCAGGTTTCAGGGTCTTTACTGTTGACTGCAGAGAATCAGGAGAACAAGATGAACTCACAGCTTTCCTGGTAGGTTAGTAAAGGCCACAGAAAGACTAAAATATGCAGGTTCAGTTGTCTGTGGCATTTTCATCAGAGATGAACAGCGATGGGCGGAATCAGTAAACTTTGAAGCTTCTCAAAATGTCTTAACCCTCCTGTTGTCCTCATTTACAGGCACCAAAAAATACTGTTTCCTTGTCTGAAAAATATCCAAAAATTCAGCAAAAAAATCCACAAATTTCTGAAAATTTGCAAAACCTTCAGGAAGAAAATTCCAATAATTCCTTAAAAGTTTCCCTTAAAAGTTTTATTTAAAAAAAAATAAATAAATAAAAAAAATCCCCCAAATTTGGCAAGAAAATTCTTGTAAATATTTTCAAAAAATGAGTAAAAATCTTCCAAAAAAATCCTAAAAATATCTAAAGTGATTCCATATATATCAGTAAAACTTCTGATACTTTCTTTAAGAATATTCAGAAAAAATCTACCAAAATCCAGCAAAATTCGCTGAATTTTGGTTGACTTTTTTGCGAATGTCCTTAAGAAACATTTTTAACATTTCTTTTTTCCCATCAAAAAAATGTTCAAAGATTTCCCAGAAATATTGAAAATGTGAACATCAGAAGTTTCACTGTGAAAATCTATTTTTTCCCACATTTTCAAACTTTAAAACGGGTCAACTTTGACCTGCAGGACAACACGATTTATTTTTGTTTTTAAATAAAACTTTTAAGGGAAATTTTTAAGGAATTATTGGAATTTTCTTCCTGAAGGTTTTGCAATTTTTTTTTTTAGAAATTTGTGGAATTATTTTGCTGAATTTTTGGATTTTTTTCAGACAAGGAAACAATATTTTTTGGTGTCTGTAAATGAGGACAACAGGAGGGTTAAGGCTATATTTATGTTCAAAATCTCACGTATTGCACCGTTTTTCTGCAGGCAACACTGTAAAGTAACAGATATAAACTAAAACATGACTCTGATGCTCTGTAGGATATTCAGAAGGAGCATTTAGTCGACAATTCAGGTTTGGGAACTTCAGAGTCTCTGTATATTTTCAGATGATGCATATCTGTTGGCATCATTAGACCACGACCTTTAGTTGGTACTGAGGCGGTTTGCAGATGAGTGTGATGATAATCAACACCTCCTAGTCTGAGGTCATGGTTCTCTGCTGGAAACTGGTGGATCGCTGCCTCTGAGACGGAGGTGGGTTGCTGCAAATGAAGGAGTTGGAAGTATTTTGTTTGCAAACCACTGGAAAATGGAGGGTGAGATGGATAGATGGACCAGTGCAGCATTCTGCAGTAATGTGGACGTTGTACTGGAGGGTGAAGCTCTTGATTTACCAGTCGGTCTTCATTGCAACCTTCACCTGTTGTTACGAATTTGAGATTGTGGAAACTAATACTAGCAGCTATGAAAACACGTCACGGATCCAGATTCGTACCTGTGATTGTGGAGAGCTCCAGAGACGGCTGCATGTTGGGAACCTCGATGATCACGCTGGAGCTGAGCTGAGCTTTATCCTGGTCCTGCTCGGCCTCCTTCTCCTCCTTGTTGTCCTCTGAGACATCAGGCGCACTCGGTTCTGATTGCTGAGGAGCCTCCTCCTGCTTCTGAGGACACTGGTCACCAGTTGGAGTCTGGTTTTCTGTTGGGTTACTGTCCAGTTCTTCACTCTGGTCTCCCTGTCTGTAGGCGCAGAGAAACACTTTACTGCAGGGCTGATGTGCTCACAGGGGGGTTTGATGTGGAGATGCAGGAATTACAGACAAGTTTAGTTACTGGGATGCAAAGTAAAGACATGATGGGAAGTGTGATGCACAATAGTCAAAGAAAAACTGTTAGTCCTGCTCAGATTCCTTGCAAAATGTCTGCTGTAGGATGAAATGATCAAAGTCAATGAGAGTTAAACCCTGTTTTTTTCCATCCACCTGTTTTGCTGATATTATCAGAGACGAAAACCTGTTCAGAATTGGAAATCTTTGAGTAAAAGGACACTTATCTTTAATATGCAGGTAAAACGGTGCAAAAGAAAGTGTTTCTTGCAACAGAGAACATCAGAATTTCTAGGATCTGAACAAATTATTTATCCCTGGTGATTAATTGAGTTATTCACAGCACAGTTGGATCCATGTCGTGCAGAAAGTTAAAAATGAAAGCTTATATGACAGCTCTTTGTTTACTTTCACAGCAGAAAACAACAGTATTGGTATCTGCATGTCTCCTTTCTCTATCAAACATAAATCCATTGTTTTCTTGTTCCAGGCAGTCTGGGATACATATGAATATGCACACACATGATCAGGTTCATTTACCAATAGGATCTGTTGTTTGTGTTCATTTACAAACAAATGAATCACTGCTGCATGGATTCTGCAGGCTTAGATGCTGGGGAGATGTACTGTCTTGAGTAAATATATTACTGAGGTGATTTAGTATTGATGTCTACCTTTCCCTTTGGCTCTGTTTGTCATCAGCTTATTTTGCGTATTTTGTGGAGTTTCTTCATTGCAGGTTCATCTACATACAGCTGTGAGGAATTCAGTTTTAGCCATTGGGGCTTTTATGCATTCATATCCTCACATTTTACCTTCACAATGTAAATCATTTTTGGGATATATTTATGATTCTTACTCTCTGTGTTAAAGCTGTCACTCCTTGGAATAATATTTTATAATTCACGCTTTCCTATAGTATGTGCGGCATGTCTACTAGTGATGGGATAGACTGTATCTCAGTGGTAAAAGAAACAGAGACAACTTTGTGGCCCAAATCATGTGTCTGCTGACTAAAACAGGAACATCAGCAAAGAACATTATACATAATATATAATATTTCCAATAGGTGTGTGGTCAGGCCACTCAACAAAACCTGCCATGAAACATACTAAATGTAAAATCCTGGGATGGATCCTGTCTCGGACATTTGTTGAATCTCATTCTCTATTTTGTCTAAATGATTCCTGTCTCCATTGACTTTTATCCACCAAACAAATCTAACATTGGCGCACGTCTCTTGCCACAGATGAATGTTTGAACAGTTCTTTGTCAGTCTTACCTGCTCTCCTCATGTTTAGACTCTTCTCCGTCTTTGTTTTCTGGCTCTTCATCCTTTTCCTGTGCTGTTCCTTGGTTTCTTTTCTTCTCGCCAACCACCGAACAACTCGCCAAGTTGCTGCCGTTCCCCGGAGAAGATCCTTGACTTCTGGTCCCACTCTGATGGTCACAGTGATGCAGAGCCCTCCTGCTCCTGATCCCACCATGACCTCCCATTTCAGGAGTCAATGTGTCCAAATTATCCGGAGGTCTGAACTTCTTTACCGCCCTGTGCTGACGTTCGCCGTTCAGCCTGGGGCTTCGTCGCTCGCTGGTGGGTTTGTGGCTTTGATTGACACCAAGTTTTCCGCCCTCGGTGACGGGCTCTGCTTCAGGAGGCTCTGGGATGGTCATGGACACTGAATCAGGAAGAGGTACATTTGTAGGATCCGCCGACTCCGGCACCAGCACCGATACCGGGGGTTCGGGTACGTCTCCAGATAGAGCAGCATCCAGGGGCAAATCCACCGGCATGGTAGAGCCTGAAGCCTGGTTCTTGGCTGGGGAGGTCAGGGGGTCTGTCAGGTGTTTCAAACTCCCTGACGGCGTGTGCTGCATGGCCTTTCGGTGCAGGGACAGCGGGCGTCCATGCTGGGGATGGGCCGAGGCAGGAGGTCCGTCTTTCTCGTCGCTGGGGCTGCTGAAGAGGATCTCTCGGCTGGACATCTGGCGGTGTCTCCGAAGCTGGCTGGTCCTCTGCTCCCACACCGACATGGTCATCCTCTTTCTCCTCTCCCTCCTGGACATGAAAGAGTTAGAGGGGTTGAGTGGCGGGGGAGGCCGGCCCTCCCTGATGCTGCCCTGGGCCTCCTCCAGGGAGCAGGAGTAGGTCGGCCGGCTGCGGTGAATCGCTCTTTTCCTGTACAGGTAGGGTCGCCTCCGCCGGCTTCCCCTGGGAAGAGCAAGAACAGATAAAATGTAAGGATATAAAGAAAAAAAACTTCATATTTACAGTGCAACATTTGACATTCAGCAGATTTAGCATAACGATAGAAACGTTTTCATTTTAGCTGTACTTTTTAGTTTGTGTTGATGCAGGACTGAAATAATTTCATATTCTCCAAAAAGCTGATCTGATTCAAACCAAAGTGTTCAAATGTGCTTTGATGGACTTAAAGAAAAAGACACTGTAAAATTGTAGAAAGAAATTTAGTTGAATCAACTTATCTTTTCTAGTTTGGTTGATATATTTGGTATATAGTAAGGTCTGTACCTTACTATGCTAAACATTGACATGTTGTGAATCTACACTATATAAATAAAACTGAATTGAATATAAATATGCAAGGTTTGGTCTTTTTTCAGTAACTGTTATAGAACATTATTATTTTCAGATCACTCTAGAATCTAAAAATTTGAGCCGTTTTAAACTGCAAAGTTAAAATTGAATATAAATTAGGTTTTTAAGAAACAAAATGATCAAAAGCAGACCCTCCAAAATGCATTGTTTAGGAGTTAAAACTCCCAAGAAACTGTTCTGCAGTTTGAGAAAACAGACTTAGTGGAAACTTGATACATATCTTTGATAAATTAGGTTTGACTGTTTTGTCCATAATAATTTTAAAAATTCAAACCATGACAAAAGTTAGTTTTGAATTCAGTCAATAGACTTTTAATTATTTATACAGCTCTAGACTGTCTTTGAACAGACTTGGATAAAACAAAAAATGACTTCACAAGTTGAGGCTTTAAGTTCTAAAATTGAAATAAAGAAGAAAATCTTTAAAATTACGAAAACGTAAAAGGAAAGCCACCGTTTGTGTGACTAATTGATTCAACTTAATGTCTCAAGTTTATCTAACTTGTTTTCTGAAGCTCGGTTAATTTAACTCGGCCAGTTTTAAACTTTCACAGCTCATAAGATGACTTTGAACTAATTAATCATCTTAAGTGCAATTAGCTACGATTTCTAGTGCAACAGGAGAACTTGTATTTCAAATTTTCCAATCTATACTTTCTAGGTTGCTTTATGACTACATTGGTTGTCAAAAAGTGAATGTCACGAGTGTTTTGGTTTGACTTTCAGGCGGTTCATCAAACAACAAAAAGGCAATTTCATTTCAACATGAAGCAGTTCACTGGATCGATGGTGATGTCAGGTGGAAAATGAACCGAGCCGGGAATTCTTCTGTGACTTCACTAACAAAAAAGATGCACAATGAAATCAGTGGAGTAGATTTTCAGAAAAAGAAACGTGGGATTAAAAAAACAAGGCTGGAGAGTTGAGGAGGTACAGGACAGGATCATGGACAGAATGTTTGTACAGAAACGTGGGTGAGAGTTTGAGAGAGAACTGAACAGACAGTGCTACTTACTGGAGCGTGGACTCTCGTGTGGTCCGTGTTATCAATGAGCGATTGGTTGAAAACAAGACATTAGTGCTTTTGTGAGCAGAGACAAAACAGACCAGGAGACGCACACCAAAACACAACTGCACACTCCGTTAATGCCATTTACCAGCTGCTCTCAGCTTGTTATTCAACGCTTAAGGCTCAAACTGCTCTTTCAAGAGGACTGCGCACGGATAAAATATTAATTTCACAGCATAATAGAGCGATTTCCTTTGCGCACGTCCAATATTTTAACGCTCGCAGTGGATGAAAGGGTAAAACTGAAATGTTTTGATGTGCGTCTCCATCGGAGCCAAGCGGCACATTGACAAACAAGATGGTGTCAGTATTAGAACAGTAGAACAACATTCAAAAACATCAACGGCAACATTGATAAGAAGACATATTCAGTAGACCGTGATGTCAGACAGTCGGGTAGAGAACACAGAGATGAGCTCCATCAGCAAACACAGGTAAGGAGTGCATATTCAGATACCCTTGAAACAAAACCACCACATCGGGATGCAGCTGCCACCTCACATATCAGCATTCTTTGGGGGACATGCTAGCGTGTAAAAGAGAAAATTCAAGCGCTGAGCTTCAAAAATATGAGCTCAGAACGTTTGGAATACCAAGGAGTGTTTGGGAGAGGGTTTAAAGACTTGACAAGGAATGAAAAACTGTACGCACACTGGAGACACCTGCCAAACGGTCCAGCCCCGGTGTCGCTTCTTGTGCTTTAGGCCAGAAGCGTTCTGTGTGTGAATAGTTTCGGTTTTTCTTCCCGTCATCATGCTGACCAGATGCATGCGCTCTCAAAGGGAAATCAAAATCCAACATGCGGCGTCTTGTGCCATGCAGGTTTATCGGAGGTCAGCTGCCGCCGAGGTTTCAGAGACAACGTCAGAGAGGAAACCAGGGAGCCTCAAAGAATGAAGGTGTGAACCCAGGTGACCTCGATCTTCTCTCTGAAGCGAGTCTGATCCGCAGCTGCTCAACCGAAACTAATACTCGCTGCATCTCCAGTATTTTGTTTAAAAAAGAAATAAATCTGAGGTTGCACAGTGAAAGAAAGGTGGATTCCACTCAAAATTACTGCAAAAATGCACCAGAATAGAGATAGATACTGTAAATTCTCATGCTATTTTGGAGACAAAAAAAAAGAAAGACTGTTTGCAGAAGGCTCCTGTAAAAACTGATGATTTTTGTTCAGAGCAGCTACTTAATTTAGGCAGCTATTAATGATAACACCAATGCACTAAGATAGAGGCCGTTTAATGTTTTTTATATATATATTTCGTTGAATTATTTTCATGAATACACTATGATTTCTGATACATTGTTGCCTTTAAATAAAAGTTGCCAATGCATAAAAATGTAACTTATCCTTTATCCTTTTTGTTGTTTTAGTGATATATGCATTTTTAAATCTTAAGCAGAGTTGGTAGATCATAATTTTTTGCATCCTAAAGATTATTTATGGTAAATGTCTACACTTTACAGTCACATTAATACATCATAAAAGGACAAACTGTTGGAATTTACAGGACTACAGTTGTGATTTTTGTACGTTACAGTTGCAACACCGTATAAATAAAGTATATTATAGAAAAATCGACTTAGAGTAATGAACAATAAACCATGTTTTACTGCAGAGCGCTTGAATCAGTTACACAGCGACCACCACTGCCAGTATTTTACTGTCATTTTACAGAATTAGATGGTTCTAATGCTGCTTACATGCAATCTACTGCCCATATTTATTCTATTATATTGGTTTTTATTTGATTTAATTTACCTCACACACTGTATTGTGTATATCTTGCCTCTTTTTCTTATGTTGTTTTATTTTATATGTACATTTGATTTTATTATTTATTGTCGTTATTTCATTTAGCACCGTCCAGAGGCAGCTATTTATATTTTCGTCATGCCCCCATGTATGATGGCAATAACCCTATTCTATTCTATTCTATTCTATTCTATTCTATTCTATTCTATTCTATTCTATTCTATTCTATTCTATTCTATTCTATTCTATTCTATTCTATATTATATTATATTATATTCTATTGCTGCATAACAAACTTAAGTTTATATGGGATGTCAGTGATAAGAACAGCCTGTTCAGTTGCATTGTGGGTAATAGAAGTGTCTGATTTTGACAAGAAAGATGAACAAGCAGAATTAAAAATATATTGATTTCATTCTGCTGCATTGGTTTTGATTGATGTTTTTCTACTGTTCATGATTAGTCCTACAACATTATAGGAATTTAGTGATAAATCAGCGAAGCATTATCTGTTTTAACTACTTTCCACTTTCGACAATTATTTTTATTTTTCATATATTTATTACTGCTATAAGTTATTCATTGGTTGAATGTGACTTTTATATATCAAGCAGCGGCAGCATAAAACCATATTAACATAAAAAAGTTGGTTGTTTTAAATTTTTGACACAATAAGATGCTGAAATGCATTCATTTAATTCGATTATTCTTTGTTGTAGTATAGAAACTGGCATTGAGAACCACAGAATTTCAGTACTATTGATGCCAACTATGAAATTTCCGGTATCTTGACCTGCCTGAAGAATAGCTTTACAGCGTTGCAGCTGATCTGCTCGAGCTGCAGCAGGTGGAACTTGGAAAGCAAAGAAAGAGGCATCGTAGATCAACTGAAACTAATATTCGCTGCATTTCTAGACTTCTTCCTGTTTGAGTCTAAGTTATAAGTTTCAGAAAAAGAGCCTGAATAAAGGAAGACAGAGAAAAAAAAAAAGGAAATGTCGTGCTGACAGAGTCAAATCGTCTCCATGCCTCCATGCAACAGACTGTTCCTCCAGACAGCGAGCATTCAGAGTTCCCACTCCTGTTCATGCACATGCACTTCCACCACCTGTGACAAGGCAATGTGCAATCAATTCCTGAGAAAACAAATCATCTAATCTGCCAGCTGGAGACCTGGGTAATTAAAAAAACAAAACAAAAACAATGTCATGTTACTTTATGAATGAAATTTCCCAGCAGCAACAAGGCTGGATCCGTCCGCCATCCGCTGCGCCGGAGTATATTACTGTAACGGACACCCTGTCTTAACTTGGACACTGAGTAACCCTGTCTCCATGACGACGACATAAGCACCTCCCAGCCCGGAGCGGAACCGGGTAACCATGGAGACGTGGACTTCAATTTGGAGCAAATTACAGAGGCGGGAGCAGGCGGAGGCTGGATAGCGGAGCTTTCAGAAGGCGTAGCAGTAAGTCTGTAGCGGGACAGCAGGAAACACTGGTTCGGATATTTAGGCTCTACAAGGCGGCACTTAGACCGAGCTGCACTCTAAAGACCCTCAGACCCCCTTTAGATCTGCTCTGCAATGCTTCTGCTCCATCACTAACCCAGACCCACTGCACCAGACGATAGACCGGCGGCTGGAGGCTGCAGAAACTCCGGCTCGGTGTTTGTAACGTGGGTCGGTCCTGTGTGCAGTAAACTCCCTGGTGGAAGGAAAGGGGGGAGGCAGAGGGAGGAGGAGGAGGAGGAGGAGGAGGAGGAGAGGCCGCCTACAGCACTTACTCTGAAGACATGAAGGAGGACAACGGGCCGACCTCCTTCGCCTTCTGCAGAGCGTGCTTCTGGTTGAACGCCGCCTCGGCTTCCTCTTCATCCTGATCAAAGGAGGGGAAAGAGCAAAAAGGCGGCGAACATGTGTAACATCTGCCAGTTTAAATTATTAAACCGAATCAAAGCAGTGAAAGGAGGGCAGGGCAGAACGGGACAAGGCAACCGTTACAGCAGTCAAAGCACCAAGGGCTTATTCCTGTTCCATTACCTTGGTAAGTTCTTGTGCGTTGGCCAGATTATCCACAGCGATGGCCAAGAAGACGTTCAGCAGAGTGTCTGGCCACAGCTGTGTTCAGGACTCACACATCAGGCTGAAAGATGAGTAAATGTTGGCTTTCTACTCAGCAGGTGTTCAGCCTGTTGCTCTGCTAAATGTCTCATTATTTATACATATTTTTATATATATAAATCTTTATATATATTTAAATCTTATAAAAAAAAACTGCAAATAAATAAATTATTTTAAAAAAGTGGATGAAAATGCAAAAATGCATTAACCCTCATTTCGTCCTGCGGGTCAAAATTGACCCGTTTTAAAGTTTGAAAATGTGGAAAAAAAAAATAAAAATTCACAGTGAAACTTCTGATGTCCACATTTTCAATATTTTTGGGAAATCTTTGAACATTTTTTGGTGGAAAAAAAGAAATGTTGAAAAATGTTTCTTAAGAACATTCACATAAAAAAAAAATCAACCAAAATCCAGCAAAATTCGCTGGATTTTGGTTGATTTTTTTGTGGGTAAGAAAATATTACAAGTTTTACTGATATATGTGGAATCACTTTAGATATTTTTAGGATTTTTTTTGAAGATTTTTACTCATTTTTTGAAAATATTTACAAGAGTTTTCTTGCCAAATTTGGGGGATTTAAAAAAAAAAAAATACTTTCAAGGGAAATTTTTAAGAAATTATTGGAATTTTCTTCCTGAAGGTTTTGCAAATTTTCAGAAGTTTGTGGAATTTCTTTGCTGATTTTGTTCAGTGCCCATAAATGAGGACAACAGGAGGGTCAATGCAGTATTAACCATCCTAGTTAGAATGGATCAGTTAGCCTTATATGTGAAGGAAAATGGAAAAAAAAAAACCTTACAAACTGATCACCAGTTAGGATTCAATTCAATTTATCTACACTGTTGTTCAAAAGTGTGGGGTCACTTAGAAATAAAATAAAGTCTGCAGGACTCTTCGCTTGTGTGCTGCTTTCTTTTGCATGATTTTGTTTCTCTGTTTTAATTCAATGGAATGATTAAACAGGAAGAACACATGCATGACCCTGTGACCTGACAGCAGCTTAATTAAGCAAACAGATGAAAAAAATAAACTCAATCACCCAGAAATTGCTTCAAGCACACAGGTGTAAAAGCTGCGTAGTGAAAATAAAGAAATTAATACTTGGAATTAAAACCTCCTACATTTCCTGGACTGAAGAGTAACGAAGGATACAGTTTCCAAACAGAGTGAGGACTATGAAGTAGATGGACGACCACATGCCGGACTTCACTCCTCCTTGAGAGCGAATGCCGTTGTACATCACCTCGTTCCAGTCTTCTCCGGTCAGAATCTGCGAAAACCAACCAGCAACAGCATGAAATCACACAGAACGCCATCTAGAAAAGCATCCTGCACTGCAAAAACTCTAAATCCTACCAAGTCTATTTGTTTTATTTTTAGTCTAAATGTCTCATCCCACTTGATTTAAGATAAATTCACTTAACAAGAGACATTTCAGCAGATGGAGGGACTTGTTTTAAGACAATGCATCTGAAATATCTTAAGTCAAACAATCTTGAAATTATCTTGTTCTGAGTTGAATTTTACAAGAAACAAGGTTCATTTTACTTTTCATACATTTTTCAAGCTGAGGTGTTTTTAGTAGAAGCTACAATCTGGATTTAAGAAATAAACTTCGCTAGATTCAAGTAAATGCGTTTTATTGGAAAATCACCAATTAGTTCATATTGTCCAGTTTGCTAATGCGTTGCTGCAAATTCAGAAATAAACAGTTGATTTCAATACTAGACTTGTTAACATGGTGTAGAGTTATTTATAAATGAGGGAGTCAGAATCATGGTCATATTTACAACTAATGTATTTTCAACCAACTGTATGCAGACGGATAAAATGCTGCTTCAAGGACAAGCTGGTCTGAAATCTGGAGTCATGTCACTGTTACACAACCTAAAATAAGTCAAAGACATCTTAAATTTTCTACTCAGCATGAATGTTTAAAAAGCAAATGTCTACTTTTGAGTTAAAATCACCTGCTTGGCTTTCTCTAAAACACAACAAATGCTGTCAAAACATGACTAAATATTAGGATTTCTAGCTAACTGGGAGAAGACATTATATCTCAAAATGTTTCAGTTAATCTTTGGAATCTTATTTCAAGTACAAGATGGTCTTAAATCTGGAGAAGTGCCGCTATAATACAACTCAAAATAAGTTTAATACATCTCAGATTAGGAGGCTACATGAAACTAAAAATCTATTTTTGAGTGAAAAATTACAAATTTTTAGCATGTCTGGCTTATTTTAAGACAACTAAGCTTGACAATCCTGGTAAAATAGAGCTTAAAATAAGTTTTCCCAGCTAATTTTAAGATCTCAATATTCTAAATATCAGATCTTATTTCTAGAAATCTTACCAAGACATTTTTCACTTGTTCTATTGGCAGATTTTTTCACTTATTTCAAGGTAAAAGTTCTTTGAAATAAGTTTTTTTTTTCTTGTTTTGAGAGGGGCATTTTTTCCAGTGTGAGCTGCACAGATGAGGTTTGTTCTCGGACCTGAAAGACGGTCATGATGGCTGCAGGGAAGGTGTCGAAGTTGGTCGGCGTGTAGTCTTCAAAGATGAACCTGTGGAGGAGAGGCGACACAAGTTGGAGGGCGAGTTTCTTTGGATTATGTCATTCATAATGTCCAGTTTACGCCTGCTGACCGACGCTGATGCCTCTCAGCCGGGTTTTATTGAAGCAGCAGCTGACTCCAGGCAGCAACGACGGCTGTGAGAGAGTCTTAAATCTCCACTGAGCTCACACGGTGTCTGGGTGTAATAAAAGCCACCGTGGACCATCTATTCCCCTCTAAAGTGTGGCTATTCAATAAAGAGCAATCTGTTGAACCGAGAAGTCTGCTGTAGCGTGGCGTTTATGTTCGTCAGTGTGTATTTACTGGAGCCACAGCGGAGAACAACTCAGTACGGTGGAGTTTCTATTAGATTTGTCTCTCGGCTTTATTTCTTTATCGACTCACGATGCGCAGATCACTGGAGCCTACCTGCCGCCGAAGAGCTGCATGCCGAGCAGCGCGAACACAACGATGAAGAGGAAGAGGAGGAAGATCAGCGAGATGATGGACTTCATGGAGTTCATCAGAGAGACGACGAGGTTCCTCAGAGACGCCCAGTACCTGGACAGCAACCGAATGCCACATTAGTGCACAAATGATGAAAAGAAAAGATTAAAAATGTGAGAATTTTAGGTCCCGTTTTTAGCAATCTGGACAAAGATGCCATTTAATTATCATTATTTATTCACTGGCTTTACATATTACAGTCCAATATAAGGAAATATCTGTGTTTTAAAGGTTGTATGACTTTATATTTTAATAGAAATTTTCCACAGGCCGCGATTCAGAGGTGTAATTCTGTTAATTTACAATTTCAAATTGCGTTATTTAATTTTCAGTTAACCCTCGTGTCGTCCTGCGGGTCAAAACTGACCCATTTTAAAGTTTGAAAATGTGGAAAAAAATTTATATTTTCACAGTGAAACTTCTGATGTCCACATTTTCAACATTTTTGGGAAATCTTTGAACATTTTTTTGGTAGAAAAAAAGAAATGTTAAAAATGTTTCTTAAGAACATTCACAAGAAAATCAACCACAATCCAGCGAATTTCGCTGGATTTTGGTTGATTTTTTTGTGAATGTTCTTAAAGAAAATATTAGAAGTTTTACTGATATATATGGAATCACTTTAGATATTTGTATGATTTTTTTTTGGAAGATTTTTACTAATTTCTTGAAAATATTGACAAGAATTTTCTTGCCAAATTTGGGGGACTTTTTTTTAAAATAAAACTTTTAAGGCAAACTTTTAAGGAATTATTGGAATTTTCTTCCTGAAGGTTTTGCAAATCTTCAGAAATTTGGGGAATTTTTTTGCTGAACTTTTGGATTTTTTTCAGACAAGGAAACAATATTGTTTGGTGCCCGTCAATGAGGACAACAGGAGGGTTAAAGGTTTGTCTCAGGACCAAATATTCAGTGTATCAGTTCTTCTCAGAAAACCAACCCTCCTACTCCACACTTCTATTCATGTGAAATACGTGAAGCTGTTCATCACACCAGCACGTTAAACAGGCCGCTGCTAGTTTTCAGCTGACAGTGACACGCTCCCGCCAAACAATGCGACGTGTCAACAGATGGCAGAGAGCGAGGAAGGCGGCGGCGGCGGCGGCACTAACTTTGTGATCTTGAAGATCCTCAGCAGACGGAGAGCTCGCAGGACGCTGATGCCGAAGGAGGTGCCAGGCCTGAAGAAGCCCCACAGAACTTCAAAGATGCTGCCAACGATCACCTGCAGAGGGACGTGCAGCGTTCACAAAGAGTGTTCAGGAAAGCCACGCAGACAGGCAGACAGGCAGGCAGACAGACAGATAGGCAGACAGGCAGACAGGCAGACAGCAGACAGACAGACAGACAGGCAGACAGACAGACAGGCAGGCAGAGGACGGAAGCTGCATAATCTAAGAAGAGACGGAGAACTGACGCTGCAGTCGAAGCAGTTGAAGGAGGAGTGGAAGTAGAGACGAGGACCCAAACTGTACATCTTCAGGAACATCTCAGTCAGGAACAGAGCGAGGAACAGGAACTCTGCATAGTCTGGAACAAACACATTATACACATTATCAGCAGAGTGTTAAATCTGTAAGAATCAGGACAAGCAAAAAAAAAAATGGAGATATTCAACGAACCCTGTTTGTTTATTAACACTAATCATTTATGGGCACCAAAAAAATTTTGTTTCCTTGTCTGAAAAAAATCCAAAAATTCAGCTAAAAAAATTCCCCAAATTTCCCAAAATTTGCAAAACCTTCAGGAAGAAAATCTGCAAAATTCCTTAAAAGTTTCCCTTAAAAGTTTTATTTTTAAAAAATTCCCCAAATTTGGCAAGAAAGTTCTTGTCAATATTTTCAACAAATGAGTAAAAATCTTCCAAAAAAAATCCTAAAAATATCTAAAGTGATTCCATATATATCAGTAAAACTTCTGATATTTTCTTTAAGAACATTCAAATAAAAATCAACCAAAATCCAGCGAAATTCGCTGGATTTTGGTTGATATTTTGTGAATGTTCTTAAGAAACATTTTTAATGTTTCTTATTTTCCACCAAAAAATGTTCAAAGATTTCTCAAAAATGTTGAAATGTGGACATCAGAAGTTTCACTGTGAAAATATATATTTTTTCCACATTTTCAAACTTTAAAATGGGTCAATTTTGACCCGCAGGACGATACGAGGGTTAAGGTGCTCCTGAAGGAACCTAAAACACCTCAGCTCAGATAAATGGCTACTGGAAGAACTTCTCATAACTCATAATAGGTGTCTCCATTTTTTGAAACATTTATAATATATGATATGGTCTAATATAAATAAGCTCGATAGAAAAATGTAATAAAATACAATAAAATAAATTAAAATTTAATTAAATTAAACAAAATTAAATTAAATTAAATCTCAATGGAAACCCAAATCCTACAAAATGGTTCTTGAAGGGTTCTAAAAGGAATCATTTAAAAGTACAAAAGTTTCCTCCACAGCAGCAACAGTGAGGAAACCCAAAAGGCTCCTTGAGGCTCTTCTTTTGCTACTTCTAAGAGTGGAAGAAGTAGTTAGTGAGAGTAAACGTGAAAAACCCAAAAAAAGAACAAATGAAACCCCAGAACTACGTAGAAACAGACGCTACTAACTTCCAGAGTCCATCTCATATATCAGACTGCTGCTGGGTGAGATGTGACTCACAGAGGAAGGTGGAGAGCCACAGCGGCTGGTTGTGGTGAACGATGGCGACACACAGAGTGTTCAGAGCCACGAGGCCCAGAACCGTCCAGTAGAAGGTGTGAGTTTTCACCACGCGGCGGATCGAGATGCGAAGGAGTCGCTCTTTACGGCGGAAATACGCCGTCGGACCCCGTCTGGCGCTCCGGATGCTGGCTCTGGCCATGGGGATGCCTGGGAGGGGGAACAGAAGAGAAACTGTGGTCAGACTGAGCCTTAACCCTGGTGTCGTCCAGTGGGTCAAACTGACCCGTTTTAAAGTTTGAAAATGTGGAAAAAAAAAAATATTTTCACAGTAAAACTTCTGATGTCCATGTTCTCAACATTTTTGGGAAATTTTTGAACATTTTTTGGTGGAAATGTTAAAAAATACATTTTATAAGAACATTCACAAAAAATCAATCAAAATCCAGCGAATTTTGCTGGATTTTGGTTGATTTTTTGTGAGGGTTCATAAAGAAAATATTAGAAGTTTTACTGATATATATGTAATCACTTTAGATATATTTTGGAAGTTTTTTACTCATTTTTTGAAAATATTTACAAGAATTTTCCTGCCAAATTTGGGGGACTTTTATTTATCTATTTTTTTTTTTAAACATTTTTAAGGGAAAATTTTAAGGAATTATTGGAATTTTCTTCCTGAAGGTTTTGCAAATTTTCAGAAAGTTGGGGAATTTTTTGGCTGAATATTTAGATTTTTTTTCAGACAAGGAAACAACATTTTTTGGTGCCTGTAAATGAGGACAACAGGAGGGCTAAACTCATCTTGGCGTCCGCCTCGTTACTGAGCATGCTCAGACTCACCCACAGAGGCAATGTCGCCGTACTGTTCCTCCCCCGGCTGCCCCTGGTGCACCACGTCCATCCCTCTCCTCTTGATGGTGGTGGCTCGCTTCAACACTGCACAAAGAACACTTGAATATAGAAAAAGCTGCACAAGAAGCAGCTCAAACTAAAAACGCTCCGAGGGCAGCAGCACAAGGACGAGTTCAGGCACAAAACGCTGCTTTGCTTGAATCGCATCAGCCTGAATTAGGATTTTGGCACTTTTTTAAAATTTGATTTTCCACCAAAAAGGCCCCAAACCCGCCTTGTGCATAACCACCCTCACATCTTAAAGGCACCCGAAGGTAGACCGAGGCAAAGCGGATGGAAAGAAAACGACGGAGCAGATGAGCGTGTGCACGACGAGCTGAGTTTTAGCTGAGAGGGGAAGTTGAGCTGCAGCTAAATGAGACAAAAATGATGGCTTAATGTCGGCGTAATGACCCAAAAGCTGAAACCCTCCCATGTCGCTTTATGGTGTCCGTCATGCTCCGCGGCGGTCCATGCATTTGTGCTTTTTTGGGGGAGCTGCTCGGCGACACGCATGCCGACGTGATGGGCGTGTTGTGACCTTTAGTCCGTGTGTTTGTGACTCCCCTCCACCCCAAACCTCCCGACTTTCCCGCTACCTCCTGATTCCTGAAATCTACTCGACGTAAATATTTGCTCATGGGGACTTTTTCCAATAAGATCAAACAAACACGCAGAAATGTTGCACGGCGGCGTTTGCTGAAGGCTGGAGGACTGTCAGCACACACACACGCACACACACACACACACACACACACATTACATGCACATCCATGCCTTTTCAGACCAGCGGTTGCTACGGCAACTGCAGTGCACCACCTTGATCCTCTTCTAATCAAAGCTATCAGAGCGTCTGCGTGCGTTTCCATCTCTGACAGCCGGAGCCGCCGTGTGTTTGTGCTACAGACTGGAGGGGTGCGAACCCTCGGTGAGCGTGTTTGTTTGCCGGTGGCAGGGTGACGGGTTGCGGGAGATGGGAGGTGAGGCTGGCGGAAGTGCAGAAGAGAGGATGTTTCTCACCGTAGGCACCACCTGTACTCCACTCTGGGAGCCTCCTGAGAGCTGCCAATCAATCAACATTTAATAAAAGCCCTGCCGGCTGAGCGAGCGGCAGAAAGGTCACAGCAGAGTGGAGAGGGTCAGAGCAGCTAAAAGCCACGGGTTCAACACTGGGCTGGGCCGTTCAGAGAGGTGTGATGATCTGAGCAACCCTCAGCTGATGCACTGCTCTGTACAATCAGGACTCAAGGCGGTTTTTCTGAAAATTCTCAGCTCAGTGGTGAAAGTTTAACTCTACAGCCCTGCCACACTCACAGAAAAGTCATTTAAATGAACTTAAAAAAAACAAAATGTGAAGTTTCTCTACTGGATTAAATAGATTTCTTTAATAATTAAACAAGTCTAATGGACCAGATTCATGCACTTGTGTTGAGTCAACGTAATTTATTCGAGTTGATTCAACCCAAGTAAATCAAGCTGCTCCAACACAAAAAAAATTGTGTCTCTACATACTGAAGATATTTTACTACTTATATTTTTGGTTTGTTTCTGTATTTCCTGTCTCTGCTCGACTCTGTGGAAACACTGCCTGCAGTTCAAAAAAACTCAGATTTTTTTGTCATGTGACTGTTGCTCGAATCTGAGTGAATCAATTGTGCAGAGAATCGCAGAATTATTTAGTTTTTCACAGAATTTGGAGACTGCAAATCCTTTATTTTCAGACTTTAAAAAACAAAAAGACGTACATTAAATGGATTTTTAATAAAATATCCCAATTTTAAGCTTCAATTTGGATTTCTTTCCCAGCAAAACTGCAAGTCACACATGACTAATTCAAGGATTGTCAGACAGCTGAATGTCTGTTGATTTTGTACAGTTTATGCCTGTGAAAAAATCTCAATCTATTAAAGATAACCTGCTTTTCAAGCCCACCTGTAGGGTTGGATGTTCAAAGCGTTAAACTAGAGAAATTCCAGGAAAACCAAAGTCATTAACATTCAAATTTAACAGCAACTTGTCAGAAATGTTGTAAATTTTTTTCTGTCTAGACCACAATCATAGATCCACCAACTGACATTACTACTAGAATACCAGCAATTATAATTAAAATGCCATTTATTTCACCGCAAACAGTGTTTATTCCCGTATCTGCACCTTGTAAAATGTGTGTCAAAGTAAAATCACAGTCACACATGTAGCACAGACTATAATGTGTGCGAAAAGCCTTTATAAAGCACACAATCCAGCATAAAACTTGACTCAGCCTGTACAGCACCGTTAGCACAGCAGAAACACAATGTGCACAACGAAACCAGGAAAAGACGAAGATCTGCGCCGACTTACCGTCGAGTGCAGAAGGTCCTGAATTCTTGTTCTCTTCTGCGAGCATCACTTCCTCTGGAACACGAAAAAGTACGATCAGCGGCAGATGGCGGCTCAGATGGAAACAGACAAACTGGCATCTTTTCTCGCTACGTTTACAGCTTAGTTGTTGCAAAACAAACAGCTGACAGGCTGCATCAGGCAGGATTAGCGTAAAACGAAACATCGATTCCTCTTTTCTCAATGAGGACTAAAGCCACCTGCTCTGTCGATCCAGGCCCGGTAGCCGTTCAGTTCCCTCTCAATCTGCTGCTGGCGTCTCAGCTTCATGAAGGCCCGCCGGTTCTCCACTCGCTCCCTCTCTTTGGCAAATTCTCTGCAGAACCACACAATCATTCATTCAGGGATTGTGGGGTAAATAATCCCTCTTGGAGATAAAGCGACTGTTGTCTTGAACGAAGTTCTTCTCATCAGACCACAAGAGCAGAGTAGAGGCAGTTAAAGAGCGTCTCTTATCTGTCAGTGTAGAGATAATGAAATAAAGATTCCCCGCTGACCTCTCTGTAAAACTGATTAGCTCTGGAAAACCCACGGCTGCAAAAATACATCGTATCTATCTATCTATCTATCTATCTATCTATCTATCTATCTATCTATCTATCTATCTATCTATCTATCTATCTATCTATCTATCTATCTATCTATCTATCTATCTATCTATCTATCTATCTATCTATCTATCTATCTATCTATCATCCATCCATCCATCCATCCATCCATCCATCCATCCATCCATCCATCCATCCATCCATCCATCCATCCATCCATCCATCCATCCATCCATCTATCTATATACATATATATGTATATAATTTATTGGACACTAACTGTTAAAACTTGGTGTGACGTTGCAGTTTTTTAAGGACGAAAACTTCAATTGAGACACTAATTTAAGCAAGTAATCATTTTCAACTCACAGTTCACACAAGAAATTGCCATCAAAAGCAAATTTAAGGGTACATGCATGTCTTAAACCGACGTGTAGCGCCCTATGTAAGGATAAACTGTGATAAAAAGAATAAACAGAGGAGTTTATCCTGGTTTCAATAATATATACTTGGTACTAAACTCAGCAGTGTTTTGGCTGTCAAATATAAACATCAGAATTTGACAATGACTGCCTGATATCTCTGTAAAAACAGCATTTAACAGCTACAGATACAGACTTATGACCTCTAAATTTAGACAAGAAAAGGCCACATTTCACAGATATAAGTGACAGGTTGATTAAATTTAACGTGTTTGACCTTTAAATGTAGACATGCAAGTCAACAACCTCTAAACTGGTTACAATTAAGGTCCGTCTCTTCATCAGGTTCGTAATTTTCACAGAAATCTGTATTTCTTTGTATAAAGCGGACAGCAGACAATAAAGGCAACTTGGCAAATATCACAAAAAGCAAGTGAAATTGTATATCCACGAGCTAAAAAAGAGGCTGAAACTCTGATGAACTCACCCAGAGAGGACTCCCAGCACCAGGTTCAGGACGAAGAAGGAGCCGATGATGATGAGAGGGATGAAGTAGAGCCAGTTCCAGTTGGGGCCCAAGGCATCGTCGGTCTGAAACATCCCCAGAAAAGCAAAATCAAGACTTCAAAATCAATACCTGACTCATGTCGCCCCTGGGATACAAGACAGAAAAACACAGGGGCCAGTGTTTGGACATCACGTGTATCGATCTGCACCACAGAAACGCTGTGGAGGAGAAGGAAACACTGACTGTTTATTTATGTGCATGTTTAGTATAATGAATTTTTGTCACGTGAGTGTTGGTCACAGCTGAGTCAGTCATGGCTTCTCAGTTGTAGAGAAAATTGCAGAATTTTTTGATTTTTACAGAATGTGGTTATTGCAAATGGTTTATTTTTGCAGAATTTCTAGATGAGACGTAGAATAAAGTGGTTTTAAGCTGAAATCTGGTCATTTTTCCCAACAGAATTGCAGATGATTAGTTTAAGCGCCATCATAAAGTTGAAAATCCGATGATCCTTTTCTCTTTTCACAGTTTCTGCTTCTAACAAATGGATTTTGGAATTACATGCCCATCTACTAGATGTGTAAACAGCAGCTAATTTATGTCTGCAAAAACAACACCGCTGTACTGTTTGTGCACGTGCAGCAGGTGTGTACTATTATTACAGTCGCTCTGTGTGGTCAGCAGATCGTTTTCAGCAGCACAGAAGCAGCAACGTCATCCTTTTCTTTCCTCGGTCCCTCCTCAGTCATCAGTGAGGCTCACTGAGCGTCGCTTCAGACAACATAATACAATCACTCTGGCAAATCATCTGTCTTCATGCATCTCAGTAGAAAACAGAAAGAGCAGACCGCTGACCGAAAATTACACCCTGGAACAAGAGTTTGTGTGGATCCATGTTGCTTAACTACAGTAAAAGTTACAAAAGAAAAGAAAAATATGTAGAATTATGGTGAAATTGTCTATTTATGCATCCTACTTTCTTTTCTTTTCAAATAAACTGCCTCCAGCAAAGCAAATCTTTAAACTGCAACAAGTACATAACTCTAGCAAGGTCACGACAAAAAACTCCATGATGTAGAGCTTCTATAGAGTAAATTCTGGATTTTTTATCCCGGAGGAGCTGTCAAATCAAATTGGCAGATGGTGCCACTGCCTCCCTGCCTGCCTTCCTGTCTTCCTTCCTACTGCTTTCACTGACACTGATGCTCATGATATGTGGTGCAACATCTCAACATCTGAACAGAAAATGACAGTATTACTGGGTTCAACACACATTACTTGAACACGTTTTTCTCAGATGCACCACGATAAAGAGCCTGTACTCTTTATATTTCACAAACATTTCCTAGAAAAGTATGGCTCCCAGATCCAGCACAGTCTCCTGGTGAACTGAGAGACCTTCAGCATGAATAACTTTCTTTGACTTGTGTCAAACAGTCCTGCCAGTCAGTCCAACAAAGTGACAGCTTTTGTGGCTCAGGATCTGTCTTCTACGGGCGTTCTAAGAGGTTTCAAGAACTTACAAAAGAAATGGAGTTGAGAACCTACACAGACATTACGAGATCAGATTAAAGAGATGCTGAGGCATGTTTCATTTCACAACTGTTCTGTTCATGTTGCAGCAGGTTTACACATTCCTCATAAAAATGGCAAACTGAAGGCAAAACAACTCAGCAATCAATTCAACACTCTGCGGTTAAAACACTGAAATCACACCCTTGTAACTTCCTCTCCATGTCCTCCATCCACAGTCAGTCTGGCTGGGAAAGATGAGGATTCATTGGCTGCTCACATCCTCTCAGCAGCCATTAACGTTCTGGGGCAAAAGCTGCTTCTGTTCATTACGGATAATGGAGTTTAAATTGTAACAAAACACTGCTACGCCTCAATAATTTGCACCGATCTTGGAAAAATATTAAGAGTGACACTTATGTGTGTGTGTGTGAGAGCTTCCTCACATTGTAGAGTACAGTAGTCCATCCCTCCATGGTGATGCACTGGAAGACGGTAAGCACAGCAAACAGGATGTTGTCGAACTGCGTGATGCCGTCGTTCGGGCCGATCCAGGTGTCGCTGCAGGCGTATTTGGCCGGACACTGACGGACGCCGCACGGGAACTCAAACTCCGAGGAGTCCACCGTCTCGTTTTCTGAACAGAAAGATGTAAAAGTAAAGAATGTCAAGGTATAAAACAAAAGCTCCCAACAAAAGACAACTTCGCCTGCTCATAGAACTGAAACTGTACCTAAACATTAAAGAGTCACCACTATATCACTAGTACTCTTCATACTGGACTTCTTAATACTATTTTTATAGTAAATACCAGCACAGTCTTGCACCTTTTTATCTTCCACCAGCACTATTTGCACATTCTGTTGCATGTTCCTTTACACACGAGTCTCTTTAATCTTCTTAAATATGAAATGTGTGATACCTTAAATTTAAGTCGGTAAGTCACAAGTCAGTCAGTAAGCAAGTCAGCAAGTAAGTCAATCAGTAAGTCAGTCAGTCACTCATTAAGTCAGTCAGGAAGTCACTAAGTAAGTCAGCAAGTCAGTAAATCAGTAAGTAAGTCAGCCAGTAAGTCAGTAAGGAAGTCAGTCAGTCACTCATTAAGTCAGTAAGTAAGTCAGTCAGGAAGTCGGTAAGTGTCAGCAAGTAAGTCAGTAAATAAGTCAGTCAGGAAGTAGGTAAGTAAGTCAGCAAGTCAGCAAGTAAGTCAGTAACTAAGTCAGTCAGTAAGTAAGTCAGCAAATCAGTCAGTCAGTAAGTCCATAAGTCAGTAGGTCAATCAGTCAGTAAGTCAGTCGGTAAGAGAGTTGGTCAGTAAGTACGTCAGTCAGTAAGTTACTCAGTATGTAAGTTAGTTAGTCAATAAGTCAGTAAGTAAGTCAGGCAGTGAGTAAATAAATCAGTAGGTCAGTGGCTCAGTCAGTGCATAAGTCAGTAAGTAAGTTAGTAAGTCAGTCAGTAAATCGGTAAGTATCCATCCATCCATCCATCCATCCATCCATCCATCCATCCATCCATCCATCCATCCATCCATCCATCTTTAAAAGCTATCACAGATTTTTCACAGAGAATCTGAGAGTACACATCTTTTCTTTTCATGTCTACTCGTCCTTTAGCTCCATCACATGAGTTTTAAACCAGTTCTTTCCACCCTCTGATCAGTAAAGTGACCACCCAGTGACAGAAAATACCCACTTCAGTCCGTCTTTGTTATCTAACCGTTCATTCAGCTCAAGTGTGACGGGAGCAGCGTGGAGGTTAATGACAGCTATGAATGTACAATGAGGCATTATAGTGCGGCGCATTGTTGGTTTTAATTATACGGGACAACACGGCCGGTTTGGTTTGATCGAGTCTCCAGGTGCGACCAGGCGAGTGTGTGTGATTATGAAAATAGATCTACTATCTAAAGATCTACATAAATATGAACCACACACTTAACCCAATAAACAGCAACAGAATGAGCTCACTGTTTCCGTTTATGTTCTGTGATTCAGTTTGTGCTCAGAAATAGTTTGAATCTTTTATCTGTTCATGGTCATGCATTATTCAAAACCATCTGAGGTCGTTTCTACAAATTGCTGGGTTTTGTTTCCTCCGTGCCTTCAGTGTGCAGCAGAGAGACGATTTCTTTTTATTCACTGTAATTCAAAGACCTTGGCTGATTGTATCACTGTAACAAATAAACTACCTGTTATGACAACAAGTGTCTAAAAACACAAATTAAGTAGTTTGAATCCTCATGTGCATGTATGCAGCTCTGTGTATATGTGAATGTACAGCTAAATAGCAGACTCAATAGTTATTTATGTGGAGGAAAGTCCATAAAAGCTTCGTCCTCAACCGACGGCGTTTTGTCAGAACTGGTTATGTGGAACTAGTTGGCAAACGGACGAATATGTCGTCTGGCAGCGCTATAAGACGGCTTTGTTTCCATTCGCTGGTTGTACGCCACCTTGAATTGTAGCACATTTACTAACTTTTTGTCCTTCATTATGGCCAGTCAGACTCTTCTAATGGAATTCTGACTTACGGCAAAAATCAACTTACGTCGGGCCGCAGGAACGGAACTCCAGCGAAAGTCGAGGATCCCCTGTATCTACATACAGTGTAAACTACAGGCCAAAAGTTTGGAAGCAACTTCACCTTTCTGTTTCTTAAAAAGGTAAAAATAATAAAAACCAGTATGGATGTTGTACTGTGAGGACTGTATTTTTATTGTAGTAAATCTAAACTGCGAGTTTCTAACTGACATGAGAGCAAATGTCCAACTGTTGAATCTAGAAATAATGTAATAACTGTAGGGTGGTACTACATTTAAGGGATAATGCATGGAGGTGTATTTACTCCTGTTGTTTATGGAGTTCAGAAAACCTCTCCTCACTATTCCAGTCAAAGAGGTCCAATTTACTGTATGAATGATGGTAAATATGTGTACAATGTGTATAATAAATGGACCTAATGTACACATCCTATGTCTGTTTATATGGTATAAATGTCACTACACACTACGATCATGTAATGTGCTCATAGAGTAGGTTTTTGACAGCATCACAGACACATTAGAGACTTTAATATTCTCTACCTAGTATTCCAGGCTGTGGTATGCAGGTGTAGTGCAGTTTCCCGCTGTAGAACTCCAGGCCGATGATGGCGAACATCAGGATTGCAAAGAAGAGCAGCAGACCGATCTGCAGCAGAGGAACCATGGCCTTCATGATGGACTTCAGGACTATCTGCAGACCTGCAGGTAGAACACACAAAATGACCAGCAGAGTTAATGAGAAAAAACATATTCACACAGTAGGACAGGATGTCAGAAAATAATATTTTAACTTCACCTCATGATAAATTAAATTCACTAATTCCGTCTGCATCATGGCTTCATGTGGAAAGGAATTGCTAAAGGGACTGAAAAGTCTGACTGTTAGACTTTACAGAGATGGAAAGGGACTCAGGAAGGTGGGTGAGCAACTAAAAATCACTGGAAACACAGCTGTAGCAGTAATCAGAAGCAGCCATAGTACCACTAATCATGGCTGCAGTGGTCGTCCTCCTAAAACCCATCCACAGACAGTGAACTACTTTCACAATCTAGCTGTGAAAAACACACAGCAGCTTGTTCAGACTTGGTACAGGGGTTGTCAATGGAAGTCAGAGTTTCTGTGGAGCTCAGTGTGAAAGACATTTCAGAAAATCAGCTTTGATTGATAGTGTCAAAGAAAAAAAACATTGCTTGCTCTTTGGCAGCGTCATCAGTAAAAAGGAGGTATAGAAGAAGCTATAGTACCACTAATCATAGCTGCAGTGGTCGTCCTCTTAACCCTCATGTTGTCCTCATTTACAGGCACCAAAAAATATTGTTTCCTTGTCTGAAAAAAATCCAAAAATTCAGCAAGAAAAATCCCCAAATTTCTGAAGATTTGCAAAACCTTCAGGAAGAAAATTCCAATAATTCCTTAAAAGTTTCCCTTAAAAATTTATTTAAAAAAAAATGTCTAATAAAAAAAAATAATTTTGCAAGAAAATTCTTGTAAATATTTTCAAAAAATGAGTAAAAAGCTTCTAAAAAATCCTAAAAATATCTAAAGTGATTCCCTATATATCAGTAAAACTAATATTTTCTTTGAGAACATTCACATAAAAATCAACCAAAATCCAGTGAAATTTGCTGGATTTTGGTTGATTTTTTGTAAATGTTCTTAAGAAACATTTTTAACATTTTTTTTTCCACCAAAAAGTGTTCAAATATTTCCCAAAAATGTTGAAAGTGTGGACATCAGAAGCTTCACTGTGAAAATATGGATTTTTTTTCCACATTTTCATACTTTAAAACGGGTCAGTTTTGACCCGCAGGACGGCACCAGGGTTAAAATGACTCCACAGACAGTGAAAACCAGACGATAGCGATGCAGTGTTTGTGCTACTCACTGGGGATTCCTGACACCAGTTTGAGGGGTCGCAGCACTCGTACCGCCCTCAGAGTCCTCAGGTCCACTGAGATGTTCATGTGAGCTCCTGCTGCAGCCAGAATCCTGCACAAGCAAACACACGATCTCATGTAATCCCACACAGATAGAAGACACACGGGGACAGAACAGGATCGCCGCTGTTTTGCAGATGCACACAAACGCCACGATTTCACGCTTCGCAAGCCGCGTGAAAAGAGGGACACTCGCACGAACACAACGAGGCTGGAGGACGGCTGCAGCGCTCAGATATCAAAGCGAGGACGTGAGGGTCTGCAGCGGGAGGAAACAACAAGGCCGTGGGCTTTTGGCTGTTTCTCTGAGCGTGGGAGGACGGCGGTGACAACTGCTATTTAGGAGCAGAACAAAGAAAGCAGCACCGTGGAGGGAAGGCCTGAGGCTGGAGACGCACCAACACATGGACACCCTTTATCAGAGTCCTTCAAGAGGCCCATTTTTTACTTTGTTAGTATTGTTTTGTCTCCTCTGCTACCCCCCGAAACTCTCTAAATACACCTCGGTGGCCTTTCGCCCTCAGAATGATGAGAGAGGAAAACAGAGCCTGCTGATCTCTCCTCCTGGTCCCTCATTAGTCTGCCCTCCTGCTTCCCTTTTCTCCGCATGTTTCGCTCTCCATCCCTTTCGTTGGTCCTCAGCCTCCTTCCCAATTATACTCCTGTTTCTTTTCCATCTTACACTGACCTGAATGTACATTTATTCCCCTTTCACCTGGATTCTCGGAGACAGGAGGTGAAAACGAAAGACGGAGGATTTCTGGATAGTTTATTTCAAGACTTTAATGTTGGACATTCGCAACTCAACTGGAAAACTTCCACTCCATCTAGAGCAGTGGTGTTAAACTATGCTGCAATCACAGCATAAAAACTTATAAAGAATGACAACTCCGAATTTTTCCTTTGTTTCTGTGCAAAAAAGTACATTCTGAAAATGGCCACGTTTAAGGAACAATCTTTTTCACAAAACATCATGAACAACCTGAAATTGCTTAAGAAAAATACGTTCAATTTCAAAAACATTATCATTTGTACATTACAACCTCCAGATCACAGAGTGTCTACAAAAGCATAAAACATTCAGTCTCAGGTACTTTACTTTATGATCAAAATGACAAGTCAGACAAAAAAAAGACAAAAAACAACAAAAAACCAAGACAAAATATTACAAAAACGAGACGCAAACCGACAAAAAACTGGACAAACGATACAAATGAGACAAAAAAAGACACAAAATGACAAAAATGAGACAAAAAAACAACGAATAAAGCAAAACACAAAAAGACAAAAATAAGACAAAAAAACACAAGCGACACAAAAAGGAGAAACAACACGACAAAAGCATGAGACAAATGACAAAAGCCAGACAAAAAAACAAGACAAAATATTACAAAAACAAGCACAAAAGAACAATGAGCAACCTAGTATTTTACTTTATGATCAAAACAACAAAATCTAGAAATCATTTTAAATTTAAACTTTTACACTTTAAAGCTGTCCAGCAGGCCGGATTGGACCCTCTGGAGGGCCGCTTTTGGCCCGCGGGCCGCATGTTTGACACCCCTGACCTAGAGTGAGCGCACTGAAACCCCATTTTCTACTCTTTATGTTCATTTCTGTGTGAATTAAACACACGCTTGAGGGCGAACAACCCACAAAATCAGAATTTCTAATGTAACTGATTAGTGCATTATGTAAAAGGATTGGAACACAGGATTTCTGCACAATACGACGTTAAAGGAGCGTCTTTCTGCGCAGTAATTTGCTCTGAGGTGATCGCACACTCGATTATCATGCGGCTGGAAATACAGCTGCGCAGATCCAATTACGTTCCTGTGAAGGAGTGCTGAGAATTAGTCCTGTCTGCAGTGTTAGCAGACAAAGAGTGTCATCCGATTTAATTATGAGAAGGAAGAAAAAAGATAGAAGGGAGGAGGAGAAAGGAATGAGAACGATTAAAATAGCTCCCCATCATCTACGCAAATATAGAAATAAAATTATCCTCCTGAGTTTCACACCTCTAACTACTCCCCTTTGGATTTTTCCCCTCTTTCTATTTTAAACCAACCACTTCACCAAACACTCTTTTTTTGTTGTTGTTGTTTTTCTGCTTCTCTACTGCCTCCACTGTCACATTTCATCCCCGACTTCTTCCTCCGTCTCTCCATCTTTCTTCAGACCATTAGTCAGTCCTGGCTGCTCTTTAGTTGTTATGGAGACGAGGGGATGAGGGGTCTAAAAATGGCTTTTCCTCATTCTGTTATTCAGAGGATGTCCTGGACCCCGTCTGCTCCTAATGTCCAACCACAGAAACAAAAACTCACTTGTTTTTATGCACAAAATTGATGCCGTTTTGAATTTTCCTTCACTTTTTGCAAGTGCGACACCTTTGTTTAAAGCTAAAGAGTGAAATTACACCTGCAGATAAGATATTCAAGCTAAAAAGATAATGTTTGTGGCTGGTTCCTGCCCACAGTTACTGCTAAAATCTGTAAATAACTGCTTTAATTGGCATAACGCTCTCTATTTACAGGATGAACACTGGAATATGCACAGAAATGAGAACTACAGATGTGGAGTTTCTCTCATTCTATTGCATGAATATTCGATCATCTGTTTCCTGTTTGTATGAGGTTTTTTTAATTCCAACAGAATTATTCAGGGGTGTCAAATGCTGTTTCGTTCACAGAAAACACATCAGTGGTCGGCACAACAGTATAGACCAGAATGAATAAACTGGTCTCAGCTCCAGTTGGACAAAATCTTTGCACCTGAGAATCACTGTCTGGTTTGTATCAGCTAAGAAAAAGAAGAGCTGGACAATCAGGGCTGCAGAGAAAAATCACAAATTCCTTCCATCCAGGAATTAGACAAGTCCAGAGTTAGAAAACAAGCAGGAAATATCACAGCAGATCCATCAAATCCAGGACATAATCTGTTCCAACTCCTTCCCTTCTGGTCGCAGCTCCGAACACCAAAACATCCAGAAACAGCTTCTAACCTGCATTTTAGGTCATTATAATGCAATGCAAGACAGAAATAAACAAAAGTTTGAAGGCACTCCCTTAATAAAAGGACTATAAGGACCTTGCAAATGCTAGAAAAAGTCTAGAAAGCGACATTCATTCATAGCCTACGCAAAGGCATTCCTAAAAACTGAATATTAGGACATCTTAAAGCTAAATAAACAAGTAAAAGCTCTGTGCTATAGCGCCAAGTATAGCAACATGAAAGGGCAGACGAGAGTTTTAGATCCCAAATAAACAAATATGTAGGCTCTGAAGAAAACCTGACCCAGACACAAGAGAAAGCTGAACAATTCAGGAGCGGGAGTCTTCTTAGAGACTACAACCGAAGCTGGAAACCCCGTTTACTCCACAGTTCTAAATATGTTGCTGAAACACGCCCACTATCCCCCCCGTCAGAGTCTCGTACGGCGATTCCTGCGGCGGCCGTGACGCCGTCTGGACGGTGGCAAACCGGAGACGAGGAAGGTGACGGCTGCCACGCAAGCTGGCAGATCGAAAAGCAGCCGAGGGAAGCTCAACACATGGATGCTTTGGCACAAAGAAGCAAGTTGGCAGACAGTTTATCTCCTCCCTGTAGTTTTCCTTCTCTCTGTCACACAAATATTCATGTGTCGGTTCACTGTTTGTACGAGGTTTTATAATTCCGACAGAATTATTCAGCAGAGTCAAACGCTGTTTGGTTCACAAAGAACATCAGTGGTCACAATAACAGAATAGTATAAAAGAAATCAACTACAATTACTGTATTCTGACATTTTATTAAAATACTCCATTAAGTATGGAGGTAAAAATGTGTCAGTACATTTGGGAAACGCTACCTAAAAGACTAAAAGTAAAAGCACTAAATGCAGATAAATGGTCCCTGTGACTCTTACACTATTATATATTATATCATCACGTTGTTCATACAGATGGATTAAAATAAAAGCAATAGTCTTCCACTGATTTGGTGGAAGTGGAGCACAATTTTTGCATAACAGGCTGCAACTGCTGATTACTTTCTCCATTAATTGATTTTTTTGGTCCATAAAAACTCAGAAAACCAGTTTCAGAGCTAAAAATGACATTATCGAAATGTTTGCGTTCCCAAAACTTCTAAATTACTAAAGTTAATGAAAGGAAAGCTGTCAATTTGCTCATTTAAAAAGCAGAGTAGTGTCAACATTTGGTGTTTTTACATTGAATTCTAAACATAGTTTAACTTATAATGAAGAATTATGTAATATTTCACAAATATTTCATACATTTTGTTCATTAATTACAATACAATACAATTTCATGTCTTTTTTTCTCTTTCACAGTCAGTGGTAAAAGCATTCGGAGGCTTTACATAAGTTAAAGTACTGACACAGTACTATTAAGATATTCTATAACATAAAAAGTTCCAAATTGAAAATATTAGGCAAAGGCATGTAATTATAAATCGGAAACTGCTCTAAAAGACCAAGTCAGTGGAAGTCAGTCCGGAAAACTGCAAAAACTATGAATGTGTCCCCAAATGCAGTCGCAAAAACTGGTAGTGCACGTACGTGCAAATTTATAAAAGTCTGTGAGTCGAGTTTCTAGCTGCTGTTTTTCTGTTTGTTTTTTTATTTTATTCTTTATTTTACCAGGTAAGATCAGTTGAGAGCAATTTCTCCTTTACAATGATGACCTGGCAAGAGGCCCCAGCAGGAAGAAAGACAACAAATAAACAATACATACACAAAAAATGAGATTAAAAACACCCTAAATTAATGCTAGAAATTCAGTGAAAACATTCAGCATGTGCAGTGGTCAACAAGGGTCTGCTGCAGCTTCTGCTTAAACATGTAAGGTGATGGAATTGATGACAGTTTCAGAGATTTTTGGAGGGAATTCCAATTGATCGCTGCAGCAAAGTGGAAGGAATTCTGGCCAAAGACAGTGAGAACCTTGGAGATAGAGTGTGTTATGAAATCACTGGACCTCAGGTGGTAGTTGTTTTTGTCTGTCTTGTTATATTTTGAGAATCAGTAATAAAAAAGACACCTGTGTGATGGTTGGCCTTCATTATATCAGACCAGAGCAGCTACAGCTGGAGATGACAGTCAGTAAAAGTCCTGCGAGGTACGATGGAATCCAGACTGGTTAAAAACCCTGGTGGTCCTTTTACAGGGAAAACTCACATCTGACAGGTTCCTGATGTTTCTCCAAGTTAATAAAGTCACTTTTACCCACCGTGAGACGTCTTTGTTCACCTCCGAGCTGCTCCCCGTCGAGGCCTGGTCCGAGGTGTCAGCTGTGATAAGTGGGTAACAATGACAGACCCTGCAGAAGTGACAGCTTCCCGCTGCGTGACAAATCCGTGGTGGCAGCCGTCACGCCGTGACACTGATAACGCTCTGACTTCTGCTCCACGTCTCCGTCAAGCTGCGATATGAGCGCACCTGGCTGTGATGTAATGACAGTAATTCTACAGGATGCTGTGTTGTTCACACCACCGGCTCTGAGCTGCGGAGTTCCACACCGATCAGGGAGAACGTTCTGACCACTGACAGGTGAAAAACACCGATTATCTTTCATCATGGAACCTGTTAGTGGGCTCCTGTGGGGTGTTCCTGGTCTGCAGTGGTCAGGATCAGAAGTGGTCCAAGGAAGGAACAGTGGTAAATTGATGGGTGGCCAAGGCTCATTAAAGAACGTGGGGAGCATCCAAACCGGACCACGGAGCAATGGAAGAAGGAGGCCTGGTCTGATGAATCAGAAAAAAGAAAAAACTAAGGCCAAATCATGCTGGTATTCCTCCTGGTTTACACTGTTCTCCTCACAGCTGTGCACATCGTTGCAAACAAAACCACTAAAAAATGCCCAAAATTATCCAAATCTCATCAAAAAACAGTAAAAACTAGTCCAAAGTGACTAAAACTTATCTCCAATTCCTAAAATGTGTCCAAAATTAGATGAAATCTGTACCAAATGACTAAACTTGTCCAAACTGCATTAAAAAAAATTGTTCAGAATGGCCCAAAATTTGTCCATAACATGCAAACAGAGGAAAGGTGCATCCTTGTGTGCGTTGTTCTGCTTCTAGCTGCACACATCATTGCAAATACACAAAACTAGACTCAAAATGTGTCCACAATGACATCAATCTAGTCAACAATTACCCAAAAATAGTCCAAAACGACCAGAACTTTTCTAAAATTCCTAAAATTTGACTCAAAAGTCACGAGGTTGGCTGAGTGCGTCCCTTACCTGAGGAACACATGGCACCAGGATGTTAAGAAAGTGGAGGCAGTGTGATGCTTTGGGCAACGTTCTGCTGGGAAACCTTGGGTCCTCCATCCATGTGGATGCTACTTTGACAGGTAACCATGGACACCCTTCCATGGAAACGGTATTCCCTCTTTCAGCAGGATAATGCTCCGTGCCACAAAGCAAAAATGGTTCAGGAATGGTTTGAGGAGCACAACAACCAGCTTGAGGTGTTGATCTGGCCTCCAGTGGGATGTAATGGAAAGACAAGTCCAATCCATGGAGGCCAAACCTCACAACTTCCAGGACTTAAAGGATCTGCTGCTAACATCTTGGTGCCAGATTCCACAGTTGACCTTCAGGGGTCCAGTGGAGTCCAGGCCTCGACAAGTCAGGAAAAGGGGGACCAACACAATATTAGGTCATAATGTTATGCCTGATCAGCGTAAGATCGGTTTGATGCACCAGGACTTTTACATTATTCAGTGGCACAAAATCAGATAAAATATGCCTTTATTAATCCTACATTGGGAGAACTTGGCAGTGTTGCAGCAGCAAAGGGGATAATGCAAAAATGTATGGAAAAAAATGTTAAAAAATCAACAAGAAATATACAAAAGTACTGTTGATATTGCACAGATTCCTCTGTTTGCCACTTTGCACATACATTGACTACATATAGACCCATAGAAGAAACCAGTTTCTGTTGTCCCGTCACTGAACCTTTGCTTTGTCATGTCAAAATAGCAAAAACTATATTAGAAACCTCAAAAGTTGGTTAAATGTCCACAAAAGTCTGTAGTTTCAGTAGGAAATATGGACATAACTAATTATATACGCTTATGGGAAATTCAGAATACCACCTATGTTTAAAAATGTTGTACTTTTGTCCATTTTCAAGGCCCAATATGTTCAAAACTTAGTCTCTGCTGGAGCCGTTCAATCCTTTAGAACTGCTGGAATCTATTCTTAGAAGCTTTATTTTCACTATAATGCAGCGCAAGACAACAATAAAACTAAACTTTGAAGGCTCTCCCTGACTAAAATGTGTGCAGAACAAAGACATAAGGACCTTGAATGTAAGTAAAAAGTTTCTAAAAAGATATTCACTAACTGTCTATGAAAAATATTCTTAAAAAGTTAAAAGGACATTTGGAAGTTCAATAAATATGTAGAAAGTCTGTGCTGAAGTGCAAAGTGTAGGGACATCTGCAGAAAAAAATGCAAAAAAACCTGCCTGCGCCACACGTTTTAGGAAAATGTATATTGAGAGGATATGGACAGATACAGAAATGTGAAGCAGATGAAATACTGTTGGAGTCCAAGTGTACGGATTAATAGGCTTTATAACGTGTACCGACGAAGGTTAAATGGTGAAAAACGGCACATTTATCCCAACAGTCAATGCAGGTATCGCCTTTTTAGTTGTCATGGTGATTTGTTTTCTGTTTGATCTTAAATCACGCTCCTGTCCTCACCCAGAATGCATTTGGGGATCTGCCAACACAGACTAACTTCCAGCAGTGAAATGCAAGTGAATTTCTTCTTCCGTTTCTACATTTGAAAGAGAAAAAATCCTCTCGTGCAGCAACTTTTCCATCTCTGATCATACAGCAGTCAGAGCAACGCCGTGTTTTTCTGCCTATTAATGCTGACAGAGAAGCTCACGTGGCTCTTTAAACGATTAAAAATAGACCCACGGTAGTTTAAATAATAGATTATATACCTGTCGTTGTGTAGTAAATGTAACACCCAGCTGCTGGAGTTCTAAATCCTTCAGTGAAAGGTTGAATATTTTTAAATCGGTTGAATTAAAAGCTTAATTTTTTGTGCGTGTTTGATTTATTTAGGCAAAAGAAGCTGCTTACTGAACAGCACAGCATGTAACTGGATAAAAAGAAATCACAAAGTCGCCAGTTCAGGAAGAATTCTGCAGGACAATCAATTAAAACAGCTGCTGTAGTGGCCAGGAGTGTGGTGGGCGGTGTGTGTCAGCGCCACGACAGCGGATTTTCTTGACAGAATAAGAAATTGTGTGGAGAAAACTCCTCCAGTGCTGCTGCGGTTGGTTTCGTTGATAGAAGCCTCCCACAGTGTTCTCTCTCATTTTTAACTCCCCTCTCAGCTCTGTGTTTTTTTTTTTCTCCTTCTCCCACAGAAACACACTTAACCCCCTACATGGACGCACTAAATATCACTAAAGCTGCAGATCAAACGCAGCTACTCATTAAATTGGTGAAGTCGGCTGAGTATCGGCGTACGTTTCAGTTTGTGTGTCAGTAGCTAAATGTTTGCTCTTTGGTCAGGATGAATAATTGATTTGAGTAAATGATTTATTAGAGATCTATTACAGAGATGTTAATTTAGCACACATGAGCTGTTGGCAAATCAACTCTTTTAGATCATAACCGCTCACATCAAACATGCAAAAGCAATGAGTAAAGCAAAAATTGCAATATAGTGAAATATTGTAGACAGAGCATTTTATATAGTGTGTTTATATGGATAAACTCTACCACATGAGATGTAGTGCGCTCTTGAATTAAAGAAATATCCTTGAAAGCATGAATATTTTACTGAATAAAAGGCATATCCCTCCGTTTGTGGATTATTGTTACATTTTTACTCGCTGTGAGCTCATTTGTCACTGTAATAAAAAGTGAAGAAAGACCATTAATTTCCTTTCTAACTAAATTTCATTCTTGCATGAAGAACAGAAAATTAGGAAAGGAAACGACCCCGCAGTAGTTCAGGTCTTTTCAGCTCTAAAGATGTTTTTCCACTTAATTTTCTTTTTCTGTTCTTCGCACAATGTCACTTACTTTGGGCTTCTTTTATATTAACTGCAATATAAAGTCCTGCACCTCTATGGAAGAAGAAGAACTCAGAAAAATCTTCTGTATATTATAATACAGTTATAAAGCCATAAATCAATAAAAAAAGACACTCCTATCTGCTCTGTGTAAACACTAGCTGCAGTTCAGCCAAAAAGTCTTTGAATTTTTGTCATGTGACTGTTGGTCACAGCTGAGTCACCAAAGGATTCAGGTTGAGTCGAGGGGTGCATAATTTACTTTACTTTACTTTACTTTACTTTACTTTACTTTAATTTACTTTAATTTAATTTAATTTAATTTAATTTAATTTAATTTAATTTAATTTAATTTAATTTAATTTAATTTAATTTAATTTTATTTTATTTTATTTTATTTTATTTTATTTTATTGTATTGTATTGTATTGTATTGTATTGTATTTATTTTGCAAAATGTAGTTTGCAAAAAATCAATATTTTTGGTGATTTTTTAAAAAACAAACAAAAAAAGCGATTTTGACAAAAAATTAAGATTTTAAAGATTTAGTTACTTTTTTATGATGGACATGATGAATATTTATATTATTAATAAATGATGTAATTTATAAGATAACATATTTTTCAAACCTTCAGTGGCTTTTAGGATTCAGAGAGTTCATAATTAAATTTATTTATTTGTTTATTTTTTTCACAGGATCTGGTTGGAGGCAACAGTTTATTTATGGTGAATATTTAAATCAGACATCTTGAATAAAGCGATTTTGATTAAATATTGTGAATTCTAGGTTAAATTTAGTTCGTTTTCTAGAGATGAATACTTCAGGACCATGTGAAAGTTTGAAATTTACACTTTCTTACATATATATAAACACACACACACGCACACACACACACACACACACACACACGCACACGCACACGCACACACGCACACACATAAATTTATTTTATTTATTCTTTTGCACATTTTTTTCTATATTTGGGTCTTACAGGGTTAAAAATAAGGGCTAGGCATTCAAATTTAGTTATCAGATGGCGGGGGAAAGAAAGCAAATCTTTTATTCAAGAAAACAGCCACAACATAAAATAAAAGCCGTGCATGTAAAATGTTACTAGTCCTATCGACAGATCTATTTCTATCAAGCACAAAACAACTCATGATGCAGCGAATTCGCCTCCTGTTTATGCAGTATTTGAATTACTTTTCTTTTACACCATTAAGTGTTTTAATCCATGTCAGTGCAGCATTTCTATAAATCACGGTGCAGATCAACACGTTTTAGATTAAAAGTCTCTCAATAGAGCAACTGGGAACAACAGCTGTCTGATAAATGAGTTTCTCCCCGAAGTTGCTTCTCGAGTGTTTCTGTGAGATAAATTGAAATATAAAGAAATTACAGCGAGCGTATTTGTGCACAGAGTTCTGCTTTGTCTCTCGTGGATAATCGAAGCCAAATGCAACATGCTGCTCGCTGGCTGTGAATCAACAACAACAAGAAGCAGCTCCACAAAACAAAGCATTTAAAACAAAATAAAGCCTGTGCAGTTTCTGACGTCTGCCACCTACAATTACTATCCTCTAAGGAAGCTCAGCGCCTGGTGAAAACGCTGCATTTATCCAGCGAGCTGCTTTCTCTGACTGACAGGACGATCCTCTGATTATGTCATTTCCACTTCAGCCAGATTCAAGCAGAGATCAAAGGGGGTTTCTAAGGCCAGGATCCGTAAAAGAGAAAACTGTGTAATTCACCCTGAGCAGCAGTTTAATGCAACAGATCAATCAAAGATATTGAAAGTCTCAGGGCAAAATGAAGTGTGTTTTCACTACACTATACAATCCGCTATACAAAAATCCGCTATAATAACTCAAATTATTTTTATTTTATTTTCTTCCTCTGACCATGAACTGCACTCAACCCTCTGAACCGATTAAAACACAGCAAAATTAAGCAATTTATCACAGCAAGAAACTGTAAAAACAGGAAATAAATCCGTTTACTTTTTCAACTTTCCAATTGTCCTTGAACTACTCGTGATTCAAATTGACATATTTCATCAAAATCGCTTTATTCGACCTGTCTCAATATTAAAAGATCACCAAAAATAAACAGTTTACACCATTTAAATTCTGTAAAGAGAAAAAAATTTCTGTCTTCTCGATGCATCCATGAAGCCATTATTGAATTTGCTGCGATTTTTAGATGACCGGCAGGGAGTGTTTTTACAGAGCTAAGAGGAGCTTCAAAATCTCTACCGTCTTATTGTTTACGACATCGAGACATTTTCTACCTTTCTATTGTTTTTAAAGAATTTTCTAATGTCTTATTATTTTTATCGAGCCTTGAGGACAGTCACTCTGCATTTCACTGCACAAACTGTTTGAACATGTGGCAAATAAAATAAAAACTCTTGAATCTCGCCTCTTTAAACGACCAGAGAGACTGAGAGGGAAGTCAAACCTACTGTAATGATAAAATAAATGCAGCATGGCTCAAAAACAGGAAACAGAGGAGAAAACTGTTGGACGATACATTCAGCATGGTGAAATATACTTCTATGGTTAATTAATAGAATAGTGAGTTTATAGAGGCTGCAAAAACAATTTTTTTTGGTCAAATATTACAAGAAATTCAACTTTACTTTTCTATTTTCTATGATTTATGGAATCCTAACTTTGTCAGAGCACACAAAATACATTTGTGTTCTCTTTGCTTCTAGCCATCACTGTTCTGTTTCCATAGAGGTGCAGAATTTTATATTTCAGTGAAAAATGAGCCCACAGTGAGCAAAAATGTGACAGGAGTGAAAAATGCTGCTTTGGATTCAGACACGTATATCCTTTTCCTCTGTATATAATCATAATGTGCTTGTCAGAAGCTCCAATAATTCACAACAGCCTTTTTATTTAACCCTCCCATTGTCCTCATTCACAGGCACCAAAAAATATTGTTTCCTTGTCTAAAAAAAAAAATGCAAAAAAATCAGCAAAAAAATCCCCAAATTTCTGAAAATATGCACAACCTGCAGTCCAGCCGAAAAGTCACTGAATTTTTACCAGGTGACTGTTGGTCACAGCTGAGTGTTTAATATCTTTACAGTTGCAAAAAGGAGTGCAGAATTATTTCCTTTTTACAGAATGTAGTTTGTGCAAATTGTTTATTTTTAATTTAAAAAAAAAAAAAGACGTGTAGAATAAAAAGGTGGCAGGATGTCGCATCACACCTGAGTAATTCAGGGACTGTTGGAAATGAGAAGTGCAAAGCTTTTTTCTTTTTTTTTCTTTTTTACAGGACCCGGTTTATGCAAATGATTTATTTTTGATGATTTTCAAAGACATATGTGGAATAAAAGGATTTTGATGAAACGTTATGATTTTAAACTTAGATTTCATTGTGTTTTCTGCACATCACTGATGGTTAGGACAGAAAATCCAACTGGTCTTTCTGCTGATACTGATTCTAGGGTAATAATTTTGGGTACTTTTTACGAGATAACATGCTTTTCAAACCCACCAGTGGGTTTTGAGGTTCAGAAGGTTGATATATATTACTTGATCTCTCTCATAATGATCCGTAAATGTCGATTCATAACCAGACTTTTCCACAGTTTCGTGACAGAGGCTCTCTAAACACAGTCGTATGCTCGATGTTGAGAACGTCCTGGCATCTGCTGAATCATGTCATGTCATTCTGAACTCAGCCTGAGGAGATTTAACCATAATTTAAGCCGTGGGAAGACTGTGTTCTCCTCGTTTTCGGTTAAACACGACTTCTCACCGAACAAATGTCACGCTGAGAGCTAACACGCGAGCACGGATAAATGAGATTCTCAGAGACGAGGTTGTCTGCCTCAGATTGAATTTGCAAAAGACAAATTGCCAGGTCATAATTGAGAAATGTTCCTGACCTTCCTTCGGTTTTTGGTAACTTTTACTAGTAAAAGGAATTTAATTTAACATGACTTCCAGCGGATCACTTTGATCTCAGCGTAGCGTCTGGTCCTCTCTGATCAGAAACCAGACTGAATGAAGGCCGTCGAGACTGTCTTTGTTTCTCTAATGCAGGGGTGTCAAACTCATTTAGTTCAGGGGCCACATTCAGCCCAATTTGATCTCAAGTGACCAGTAAAATCAGAGCAGAATAACTTACAAATAACAACAACTTAAATTTTTTTCCTTTATTGTAGTGAAAAAAAGGTACGCTCTGATAATGATCACATTTAAGGAATTATCTTTATACAAAACATTATGAACAAACTGAAGAAAAATAAGTTTAATTTCAGCAACATTCAGCCTCAGTTTATCATTTACAGCTACAAAGGAACACAACATTTAGTCTCAGGTATCTGGAACTGAATGATATAGTATGTTACTTTATGATCAAAATGACAAAAGTCAGACAAAAAAAATGACAAAAAAAGAACAAAAACAAGACAAAATATTTCAGAAATGAGACACAAAGTGACAAAAAATGGACAAACGACACAAGCAAGACATAAAAAAGACAAAATGACAAAAACGAGACAAAAGACAATGAATAAAGCGAAACACAAAATGGCAAAAATAAGACAAAAAACACAAGCAAGACCACAAGAAAAGACAAAACAACAAAAATGAGACAAACGACTAAAGTCAGACAAAAAACAGCAAAAACAGGACAAAATATGACAAAAATGAGGCACAAAAGAACAATGAGCAATCTAGTATTTTACTTTATGATCAAAACAACTTGTCAAGGTCTAGAAATTATTTTAAATTTACAGTTTCACAAATTTACAATTTGCAGTTAACGTCTTTTCAGTAATTTTTACACTTTGAGGGCCGGATTGGGCCGCTTTTGGCCCGCGGACCACATGTTTGACACCCCTGTTCGAATGGATGGACGGATGGATGGACGGAGGACAAACAGGGACAGAAAGCAAGCTTGTTAGTCTGTCAGCTTCCTGAGCATCATCATCATCATTCACTGACTTGATTTGCAGCTAAAACACCACTTTGAATGTCAGCTCTTTCCTTGGTCTTCGCTCGATTCGCGAAACAAAAGCCCTCTTGAAGAAACTCACACATAAAGGGCGGCTTCACAGTCACACCATCGGAAAAGACAAATCTATCCGTGTCTGGACTAATTGCGGAGACATTGACCGGCGAAAGCAGCGGGGCCCGAAGCCGACGACAGCCTGACCCCGGGGCGGGGTCCTCGGTCACCACGGTAACAGCTCAGGGGGACACATCCAGGCCCGCTGTGTCTGAACCCATCAATCGATCAGACAGCAGATGGAGAAAGAGACCGGAGAGGACGGGGCATGCAGTTGGAGGCGGTCGGCTCTAGCAGGTGCACGAGCGCCAAGCAGACATAAGGCGTTGTTGGCTGGGAGACGGGCAGTAGTGGCACATTCGCTTCGTACGCATGAGCGACAAAAACATGCACCAGACAGGAAGAGATCTCAGCTTTCAGATGAAGTGTGATCGCATCCTGACGACATCTAACGCTGCAGCTCAGCCTCAGCCAGAAGACGTAAAATAGCACAAAATAGCACAGTGAGGAAAACAAGAAGTTTTAGCGTGATAAATCAAACACTTCCTGAGATAACTGACATACTATACTATCTGGTAGTCTAGAAAAAAGAAAAATCCATTATAGTAACTAAGAAGAAAGAAGTACATTATTTCTATTTAGTACTGAGCAATATTTTGCACATATCCCTTGCCTGTTTGCATATGACAGTTCTGCACAAGATGCCAACATTTGCACACAGAATTTATTTTTAACTATTTTTATCCTATTTTTTATTTCATTTTATTTGATGTTACTCATGGTAACCACTGTGTTTCTACTGTGTATATGTCAATAAAGTTCTTGACTTTTGAACCTTGAATCTTGAATCTTATGTACATCTTGGTTCATTTTGTTTTTCATTTCCTAAATGCTGTAACACTGTACATTCCCCCACTGTGGGATTAATAAAGGCTTACCTTATCTTAAAATTATTTGTATTTTAATTTTCTGCCTGACCATGAACACTGGAGCTGTCTCATATCACTTTTGAATATGCTGCCCTCAACCTCCTGAGCTTTAAAAACACACCAAAATTATACAATTTGTCAGAGCAAGAAACTCTAAAAACAGCAAAATTTATTTATTTTTTTTTAATTTTCCAACTGTCCTTGAACATCTCACATGCGATGTGATACTCTATTTGAAGAATGAAGCTAATCTAAGCTTGAAATTGCTAAAAAAAAAAATCACCAAAAATACACAATTTGCACTTAACAGATTCTGTGAAAAGAAAAAAATCTGGGCTCCTTAATGCTATTTTACATCTTCTTTTCAGCAAGAAGATAAAACTGCACAAAATAGCAAAGTGAGGACAACATAACGTATATTTAAGAAGATATTTGTGAAGTTTTAGCCTGATATATCAAACATTTTGTGAGATAAGTTCAAAAATATTTTTTCCCCCAGTTTTAGCACATTTTTTGAGATTTCGTATCGTATCTCATCTTGTCTTAGCGTATTGTATCTCATTGTATTGTATCTCATCTTGTCTTATCGTATCAAATCGTATCGTATCTCATCGTATTCCATCGTATCTCTTCGTATTTTATCCCATCTTGTGTTATCGTATCATATCCTACCTCATTGTATTGTATCTCATCTTGTCTTATCGTATCTCATTGTATTCTATTGTATCTCACCATATCATATCTCATCCTGTCTTATCATATCTTATCGTATGTCATCTTGTCTTATCGTATCATAAAGTATCGTATCTCATCATATTATATTGTATCTTTTCGTATCGTATCTCATCATATCGTATCTCATCTTATCATATCATGTCGTATCTCAATGTGTGATTATTAGCAATCAGTTGTGGCTTTTTCAGGCTTCTGATTGGCCAGCTTGCCTTAAGGATTAGTTTTATACCTCCATTGCTGTTGCACGTTCTTGACAACACCTCAGTAGTGTTTTTGCATTTTCATATGGAGTTTTTTTTTGCTTTGAGAACAAAAGAGGAAAAACCTTGTTTTAGGAAATACTTGTGCACTAATGTGTCATCTCTACTTCTGAGCATCTTTTTCTTTTCTCATTGTTTTCTCACATTTTCACTGTTCAAGCTTTTTTAAAGAACAGAACCATCTTTAGTCTAAAGTCAGCCCCTAAACTTATCCCAAACCTAACAGTCACAGAGAGAATGTGAAAACACCTCCTCATCTTTCCTCTATCTCTCCCTTCCCCCCTCCAGCGTCTGGCAGATCGCGGTGACACAAACCCTTGGTGGGCGTCGCTCTCTGCCAACTGTTGCCAGCCTAATAAAGGGTTCGCCGGCGAGTGAGACTGCCAAGGTGCCAATTAGAATGTACGATTACGCATGGAGGCCTCCTTCCACTTCCTCCCAGCTCTGTCTCCACTCTCTATTGTCTTCACTCCTCTGTATTGTTCACCTTCTTTCACCTGCCTCACATTTTTCCAGCGGAGCTAACCGGCTGGTGAACCGAGCGACCCCGAGAGAACCCGGCAGCTCCCGCATTCAAGTTTCAATCACAACAGTCCTCAGGTAGACGATAAAAGCCTTTAAGGAAGCAGCGGGTGCCATCTGGTTTCTGCTGCCTGCCTCCCACTCGCTCTCTCTGTGTAGTCTTGAAACAGCGAGGCAGCTTGCTGAGGTAATCATGGCCTCCGGTGATGATACCGTCAGCAAACGCTTCCATAATTACACATGTTCACACGTAACATCAAGGATAAGTTCGCAAGGTTTGTAGTCTGAGCAAACAGTCGAATGTTCGGAGAGAAGTTTCCGCAGTTGTGTTAATTTGTGGTGTCAAAGCCCTACAATCACAGGGAAACTAGCCAAACATGAACCCTACAATCACAGGGAAACTAGCCAAACATGAACAGAGCCCTTAACATTGTAACATTCATGTGTTTGGAGAGAAATCCTAAAAAAAAGGAAAAGGAGAATATGGACGTGGTCATGGCTCGGAAAGAGAGGTCAATTCCAATGATATCCTTCCATGCTTCGTTCTTTTTTTCAGGTTGTGGTACAAACTGGAGGACAAGTTGTCGTCTTTGTTTAAATCCTTCATACATGTTTTGATCCGTTTTGTCGCTGCAAATCATCTATCTGGGTTTAGCATCAGTGTCACACTGATCAGTACGTCATTTCATCCTGCATTTCTATTGGTTAGTTAGTTGTTGTAGGTCGCAGGAGCAGTCACACTGTGAGATGATAACCCCAAATTTATGACACTGTCAGAATTTTATGGCAGCTTGTCTTTGGTCACCATGACAACGGCCGTCCTTGAACCTGTGTCACAGTGCAACGTAGGACCACCGATTTAGAGCCACGACCAAAGATATCGCCACCGTTCTCTCACCGTTGTTGTCTCTAGTCTGGGACGGCTGAAAATCGCAGTGTGTAGAGGTCTTAAATCTAAGGGCGACCGAACTTCCTCCATCAGGACCTCAACTTTGGAACGACCTGCCTGAGGAGGTGAGACCTGCAGAGTCAGTAACTTCTTTTAAATCACTTCTGAAAACCCATGTTTATAGACTTGCTTTATGTGAAGTTTACTTTTAGTTTCATTTAGTTTTAGTGTTTTATTATGTGCTGTTTGTTTTAGATGTTCTCTCTTGTTTTATTCTAATTTTAGCTGCCTGGTTCTTTGGTGCGATATCATCTGTAATTCTTTAATTCTCTGTTTTTTTTTATTTATATTTTCTAACTTTAACCTTCAATCTTATTCTTTAATTTTTAAATTGCCTAGTTCCTTTGTTTGATGTGAGTGCTAATCTAGCTAATTATTCAGTGAAGTTATCATTTTTACTATTTATTTTTAATTGACTGCTCTGATTCATCTCCGATATTTTGCTTGCTTTTTTCTGCACTGAAGGGAAAAACTGAGTTTAATCAGAATCCTTCGGTGTCTGAAAATATCAGAATGACAACCAAACTGAAGTAAGTTTTCTGCACCTAATCAAAAGCAGTCAAAACATAGTGTGATCTCAAAATGCATAAAACATTTTTTAATTAACTGGGAAGAAACTGAGTTATGAAATTGCCTGCAGGTAAATATTTCTCAGCATCTGAAGCCGTTTCTTCCTCTGAACCTACCAAACCTGCCAGCAGGTTTGAAATCAGTGTTGTCCTTTTGAAAAAAATCGCCAAAATTAAATCATTTATCAGAGTAAAACTGCGAAAACAGACAGAAACCTGAAGAAATGGCCACTTGGGTGCAATTGAAAAGGCTGCACAGCACTGACGTCACTAATAGCTGCTCAGTACGCATTCAGAGACAGCAGAATATCTTTTAAATCTGCGCTTCTGCTCACTTCTCTTTTTAGTCAAGTCGTTTTTCGAGTGCATTTCATCATCTGAACTCCGAGACCAGTCACCAGGCTTGAAAGGCCTGTTGTCTTAAGAAAATTACCAAAAACACTCCTTTTACCAGCCATAGAAACTGCAAAAATAGCAAGAACTGACAGATTTTTACAATTTCAACAGTTCTCGAACTACTAAACGTCACTAAACTCAAGCGTAAAATCGCAATATTTAATCAAAATCTATTTATTCTATTTTTTTGTGTATGACATGCAAAAATGAAACAAAACTCAGCTTAAAATTGGGACAACATATGTTCCATTTACAATTTCACCAAAAACAAACCATTTGCTGTAACCAGATTCTGTAAAAAAAACAGAGTTCTGTGACCAACAGCCTCATGACAAAAATCCTGGGACTTTTTGGCTGAACTGCAGGCTGTGTACACAAGGAATAGGAGACAAATATAGCAAGAAATTAAACGTACAAGTAGTAAAATATATACTTGTGTATGTAGACTAATTTTTTTTCAGTATTCATTTTCTTTTAAGTGAAGTCAGCTTCTAAATATGACACATTTAAGCCTGCAAACCCCAGAACAAACCCAAAATTACACCAGTTTTTAGAACCTGTAAACTTTCTGGTGCAGTTTGAACTGAAAAATTAACCAAAATTAACCAAATCTGAGTTTAAAATTGATCAAAATGACTTCATTCTATATGTTCAGTTTAAAAATTCACCAAAAATAAAGTATTTGGACAGATCAAATTCTGTTAAAATCCAAAAAATGATGTGCTCCTCAGCACAAGCTATGAGCGATTCAGCTCCGACCAACAGTGACATAATAAAAGTTCAGGAACTATTTGGTTGAACTGCAGGATGTGCAAACAGACCATAGTAAACAGAAATGGAAACAAATTAAAAATGGAAGTAGTAAAAATGTTGTACATGTGGATTCCAGGATTGTTTATTAAATAGACCAGCAAAAATACAGATCTTTCTTTGATTTTATAAAAAAAAATCTAAGAAAATAAGCTTTTGAAAGGACATACAGTGCAAAACACGTTTCTAAGTTCCCTGTACTTGTCGTCAGATGCAGTGAAAAATGAGGCTACAGTAAGTTTTGTAGAGAAATATAAGGCTTCATTTCTCTACTGCAATCTGTAATATATGCATAAGAATACCCAAAAAATACATAAAATAGACTTGACAGGACTAATAAGTCCCTTCCTGCCGCCACTTTAGCTCAGTCTGGAGGTTTAGTCGCACTCAAAACAATCAGATTTTCCATTTGCAGAACTACATGCTTCAAAATGTAGCTTTAGAAGCAAAATAAACAAAGAGGGATCCTGGAAATCTGAATATGAGACTGCATAAGGTTTAGGACGTAGGAGGGATTGTGTGCATCATATTTGTAACTCAGTCCTGCTGTCTGCGGAGGCTCCTAATGACCGACTGATAGACAGCGATGGTGACTCATCTAATGTTATCAGCCGACCTCATCATCGTCACTCACTTTCTAATGAGGTTGCAAACCTCCAGCGGTGGCCTATCGGAGGGAGACTGTGTCTGTCGAATAAGAGAGCGAGAAGATTTTCATTAATCTATCTTTGCTGTGGCCTGAATGATAATTCAGAGAGGGATCTATCTGCAGCTCACTTCATCAAGTTGAATCTTAATAAAATGAACGGTGGTTTGTGGGCATTTCTGCTCCCTCAGTCACAGTTAGGAGTTCAAATGCAACCCAGAGTCTCCCATCTGACCTCCTCGGAAACAGATGATCTTTTATGTGGAGTAACTTTAATATATTTAATGAAGACATGCAAAATTTGACCTTCATACTAGCAATATTTTCAGAGTTACAAGCCTCTGAAGTGCATAGAGTAGGTCAAAATTTTGTTTTTTTTTAATAGTTTGTGTTATTTTTTCCAGTAATTTTGAGCCTCCTAAGTACAGAATATAGACACATAAAATTTTTAGGACTGAAAAACGCATTTGAGTTCTATTAAAAACTGCAACTAAATGAATTTTGCATCCACTAAAGGTATCTCAATCTAAAGACAAAATCTTTGCAATTTGGGTAAACTTTAAATGGTCATATCACCATGTATTGTAAGACTTTGGGATAAGGACAAGTTATAGCTTTAATTTAATGTAATTTAATTCATTTTATCTTATTTTATTCACAGTTTTGGGCAGTAATACATTTTTCTTTTTTTTTTCAAAAAAAGGATTATATTACAGATTTAAATAGAATATTAAAATACATTTAAATTTTTTATGCTAAATGTAAAAAAACAAACAAAAACAAATAAAATAGGCCAAAACTATCTATAATGTCCACATCAAAAATGTTTTTGTTTCTATAAATAGCAACTCATTGTTTTACATCATCTAACAGTGAAATTACACTATTATTGCTTTATTTCATTCAGCAACAAATATGGTTATTTGACAGATATTTCTAATATCATTATCATTATGATAAATAAAAATTGTGTGTATTGATGAATTAAAAAATTGTATTTTAAAAACTGTTAGTTTACTTTTTTTGATGTTTTGCAAAATTAAAGATAATAAATAGTAAAATTATAGGGGAGAAAAGCATTAATTTACATTTGAATGAAAATAAAAATCAGGACAAAACTGTAAAAATTGTCCACATCAAAAATCTGTAGTTTTACAAACAGTAATATGTTCTTTTGTAATGTGTCACGATATTATGACACACTTTACTGCATTTAAATGACATACAAAATGTCATTATTTTACACATATTATGCATTATCGTCATCATTTTAACATTATTTAGAAGTTACAGTATTAGAACATCGTTAATGTATTTTTACAGTCACTCTTGCTTTCTTTTTCTCTCTTTTTTTAGTATATTAATGGCCTCATTTTGATAAAAGGCTCCTCTTATAGTCATAACTTCATTCCTATTAACAGAACTCAAATATGTTTTTCAGACCCGAAAATTTCTGGCATCTATTTGCTTCACATCTGAAGTTATAAAGGCTCAAAAAAGTGCAAAATTTCCACTCATCTATGTGCTTCATTGACCTGTAACTCAGAAAATATTCATAGCATAACGGTAAAACTTTGCATGGCTTCAAAAAACACACTAAAGTTATTGAACATTTAAAAAAATCAGCTGATTCTAAGGGAAAAACTTCAGAGTTGGTCTTTCTGATATGAAATGTAATGACCATTTGCTTTGCTTCTGTTCATCTGATGTATTTAACTTCTTTTCATCAGAAATGACATGCAGATGCCTTCAGACTGCTTTTCTGAATCTTAGCTCCAACTGACCTCAGTTTTAGGAGAAACCATCACATCAGTAAACATTGCCTTCGTGCTCGGAGCTCACAGAAAGGTAAACTCTGATCCGCCACCCTCACAGAGCCTCTGCAGCCTTCAGTCTTTTCCTTTCGGGCAGCTTAAGTCAGAGAAATGCATCGCCGTGTGTCTGTGTTTTAATGAAACCTCTACAGAAGCTCGCTGTTTGGTTGAACGTCCTCGCAGCTGATCAACACAACCTCGTATCCTTCCTCTCTCCAGCAGCGAGAGGAGTTTGGTTAAGAAGCCCGAGCCGGCCTCGTCAATAATTAAGCAGCCAGAATCATGTAGAATTCTCTAAGAACCCCGTCCGCTACCCTTTGTACTCGTCAGCTGATTAATATTTCATTCATGCGAGTGAGAAGACAGACAGGTGTGGAGGTTAGTCTGCTCCTCCTCTGAAAGCATTTCGTCCTCTCCAGAGAAAGCGCTTTAATCCAACTAGTGCTGAACGTTAGCTTCCCTCTGGGTCTTTACCTGCCATGTAATTAGTCAACAGGTTGAAGTTCTGCTTTACAGCCTGTAAACCGTCCACCGCTGCAGCTCAGGTTGATCCAGAGAGGTTTTCTAACTGCAATAGCTTCAAGTTAAAGGTGCCTCCTAGTAGTTTATGATCATTTATGTTTACACTCATTCAACGAAACTCACTGTTTGTCCTCTTGGCGTCTAAAAAACACGCTGAGTGCATAATTCTCCCCTCATTTCTTCATTAAACATTTACAAAGCTGATTTTTTTCTTTTCCTGGGAATATCAATTCCAGCTTGTTTACATCTGTGTTTGCAAGCTCTGCCTTTGATGGCAGCATCTTAATGTGGATCAGAGAGAAAAATACAGAATAAATTGAATCATTAGAAGATGTTTCCTGTGTCTTTTAGAGCATGCTGTAACTAACGAACCACTATAGAATAAAACACAAGTTATTTTCTGTCAAATAAGCAGCAACCTGCATTCATAAATCAGACATTTTCTAAAAGCACAGCAAGAAATGTGCAAATATAAGATATAAACAGCTAGCAGGAAAAAATATAGTGCAAGTGTGTCTATGAAAACAGTGGGATAGTTTATTCTTTTAACCCTCGATCCGTTTTAAAGTTTGAAAATGTGGAAAAAAAATATATTTTCACAGTGAAACTTTTGATGTCCACATTGTCAACATTTTTGGGAACTCTGAATATTTTTTGGTGGAAAAAAGCAAATTTCGCTGGATTTTGGTTAATTTTTTTGTGAATGTTCTTCAAGAAAATAATAGAAGTTTTACTGATTTATATGGAATCGCTTTAGATATTTTGAGGATTTTTTTTGAAGATTTTTACTCATTTTTTGAAAATATTTACATATTTTTTAAATTTTTTAAAATTTTTAAAATTTTTATTTCTTGCCAAATTTGGGGATTTTTTCTTTAATAAAACTTTTAAGGGAAACTTTTAAGGAATTTTGGGAATTTTCATACTGAAGATTTTGCAAATTTTTAGAAATTTGGGGAATATTTTGCTGAGTTTTTGAATATTTTTCAGACCAGGGAACAATTTTTTTTGGTGCCCATAAATGAGGACAACAGGAGGGTTAATGTTGTGGCTGATCAGTGCACAGTATCTTTATATACAGATTCAACACTGGATATTCAAACAGAACCTGTTCCTCCAGATCAAACCAGTGAAATAAACAAACAGGATGCTTTAACTGTGTCTTTTTGTCACCTTGTTGGGCTAAAAGTCTTTTTCAGCCAAAGAATCGCTGCTGCCCCACATCTTGTTGCACATGAATCTTTGTGAACACGTCAACTTCTGTAACAAACTCTTTTCCAAGCTAGAAATAAAGGCACAGGTAGTAAACACCTGGGCGACTGTGAGGTGGTTTTAAAAGAGGGAAAATCAACCTCACTGATAGTTATTGATGGTGTTATAATCTATGATACGACTGGTCTGCAACACAACTCAACTTAACTGCAATAAAATCAATAATCCTGACCCACCAGGACCCAAACACACCTCCTACATGCTTTTCATTATTTCTATTTTTGCAATATACTTAGATATTTAAATACACTTTTTGTAAACTGTAGATAGCAGCAACTTTTATCTCTTCGACTAGGACGATTTAAGTGCTAATTGCACATTGTGTTCATCTTAAATGAAATGCATACAGCAGAATGGACGTTCAAATAAACCTACTGTAGCTGCATATACTGAAAATACAGATTACTAAAATGATAATCAGATTTATTTCACCACTGATACTATGTAAGGTCAACAAAGCTCAACTAAACTGGCTTCTTGTGTGCCTTTTTCTTTAAAAAAAGACAGATTTCCAACAAACACAACCAACAAGGAAGCAGCCTGTCAAACGTGTGCAACCAAACCTGCGACAAAAACCGTGAAGAAAAACAATAAAACTGCTAATAAGAGCCAAGAACACGGTGTTCTGCATCCGTTTCCATTCATGCTGCTGATCCTGTTTCACAGTTGTGTTCCCACACATGAACACGCTGCTGGACTCACCCACTGAGGACCACGATGAAGTCCATGACGTTCCATCCATTCCTGAGGTAGGAACCTTTATGAAACACGAAGCCCAGCGCGATGATCTTGATCCCGGCCTCGAAGCAGAACATCCCGATGAAGTAGGGTTCAGTCTTCTCCTGTTGGTGCAGAGAAAAACACAGAAATCAGCAAAACTGCTCACCCTCCTGTTGTCCTCATTTATGGGCACCAAAAAATATTGTTTCCTTGTCTGAAAAAAATCCAAAAATGCAGCAAAAAAATTCCCCAAATTTCTGAAGATTTGCAAAACCTTCAGGAAGAAAATTACAATAGTTCCTGAAAAGTTTCCCATAAAAGTTTTATTTTAAAAAATCCCCCAAATGTGTGTATATTAGTAAAACTTCTAATACTTTCTTAAAAACATTCACAAAAAAATCAACCAAAATCCAGCAAATTTCGCTGGATTTTGGTTGATTTTTTTGTGAATGTTCTTAAACATTTCTAACATTTCTTTTTTCCATCAAAAAATGTTCAAAGATTTCCCAAAAATGTTGAAAATGTGGACATCAGAAGTTTCACTGTGAAATATTTTTTTTTCTCCACATTTTCATACGGGTCATTTTTGACCCGCAGGACGACACGAAGGTTAAACAAAAACTTTTAAATATCTCGGCATAATAACTTACACAAGCTTGTCAGTAGCGTCCTCTACAATGTAAAAGTTAATCTGAATCATTTTAAAAGCCTCAGGCACCAGTTGTCTTCGTCTGCTGCAAACATCTTAGAGCACACTTTGCTTTTTCCTCATCTGAACCAGGCGGCAGATTGTTAAAGTGTGTTTGCAGATGTTTTCAGTCACTCACCAGCCTCTTGGACATTGGCGTTTTGTCCTCTCCGGGAAGGTGCTGCTCCAGAGCCAAGACGATGCAGTTGGCGATGATGGTGGCCAGGATCATGTACTCGAAGGGAGTGAGGAGTGGAGTTAAGGGTAATGTTGGCATTTGATGTTAATTCAATGAGCAACGCTTGCGATTTTCCATATTTTTGTCATTGTCAACAAATCCCATGAAATAACCCTGCAGAAAGATGGACGAACCCTACATGATGCCACCCAGAGGTTTCCGGAACAGTAGTTGTGAAGGACAGGAGGTTCTTGGTAGTCCTCCTAACTTCCAACTATTCCAGCCACGGATTGTCCAGGATCGGCACCAACTGTCACTCAAAGCAGCCACTCCTTAATTCTGCAAAACTTTAAGCCTCAATCTAATTAAAACGGGTGAATTCTATTAAAGTTGACCCACTGTAAAGTTATCATGAACGCAGAAATTAGCTATAGAGGCCAACACCGTCTTGTGTTCCAGGCTGTAAACATGATTACTTCTGCTGTAAAGTTGGACATTTTAACACGGAGGTCTATTAGGTTTGACTCACTTTTACAACCAAGTGGACATTTGAAGAACTGCACTTTTTGACACAAGTGGCTTCATTTTCCAGAAGTGGCTGCTTGGAAACACCTCATCTGTGAGTGACTCACAGCCTCTGAGTCCATAATATTCTCCTAAAAAGGCTCATTAATTTTCAAAGAAACATCTACATTTCCTGGCTTATTCTACTGAGATTAAATCGAGGTTTTGTTTGGGACTATTTTCAGGATTTGGTGTAGTTGTAAGTCCAGTAACAGGTTGGTGTTTGTGGGTCCAACTCAAAATCACAAGAGCTTCAGTAAAATGCAGCTGAGCTTCTCTTTTAGGATCTATTGTCTAATTGCAAATGGTCGATCTATAGTAAGGTACCATAGTACTTTAGAAACTCTACATTTCTGAGACAAACAGCTTCTTAGCCCTTTAATATTCTGCCCAACCATTTGGTAGAGCACATTTTGACTCACTATATTTTATTGAAAAACATGTTTTACTTAATTCCACCTGTTTCAGCCATCTCTACCACTCATTAGCTACCACTCTGAGGTACATTATACTAAAAAAAGTCCAATAGACGTCACTGTGTTTTGAAATAGCATGCAGAGCAAGTTAGTCTGCTGACAGGAAGTTAGCACAAGCAAAATCACTCCTCACATGAGGCCTCTGTTTGCTGTGATTTTCAAAGGTAAAGTAATACTTTTGACATATTATGGTGCCTAAGGAGTTGCTGAACACAACTGTGTCATTTGAAATGTAAAAAGAAAAGATTTAAAAGGGTAAAATAATTTTCTCAACCGTTTGGTAGAGGTCAATATTTTAAAAACTGCTGTGTCTCTTCATAAAAAAACATTGATTGTTGTTATTAGTGCCCCAAAGAGATAATAAATACAAAGAAATCATTTTTTCATTGCCTTTTTCTTGGTGAGGATGTTAAAGGGTTAGAGATGCAAAGGAATCCTTCTAAATGGATCCGGAGCCTTGACTGCATTCCATAATTTTCGAGTAGCCTCTGCTGCAGGGGGTCCATCAGTGGTGATGGTGAAGAACCCCTGAAGGTTTTATGAGGTTCTCCTGCTTCTAAAAGTGTGCAGGGAAGGTGTAGAACATTCCTCCTTCTCCTCTGGCGCTCCGACTCACAAATATAAAAGACAGGTGTTTTTGTTTTATCTACGGATCTGAGATCTTCGCAAAAGTCTGAATAAAACAACACAAAGACACTTGCTGAGTTGTTCTGTTTGTTGACACCACAGAAAACGGCTTCTTCAGACTGATATTTTAGATTTTTCTGACGCTAGTTGTGCGACAGACAAACGTCACATCACTGCAACACTAGTCAGCCTGACCTGGAAGCCACATGAGCTTCTCTGAATAGCAACAGACATGTCAGCAACTCATCACATCAATAAATAACAACCCTTAGAGCTTCCAATTGATTTTACTTTCACACATTACAAATTATTAATACGGACAACAAAGAGCAACTATGGAAGTGTTGAAGAAACACACAGTTCAGTTCATCACAGTGAACCGAACCCACTGCAAAGACAGACGTCCTCTGATATCCTGCGCAAGAAACTAAATTAACCCTCGTGTCGTCCTGTGGGTCAAAATCACCTGTTTTAAAGTTTGAAAATGTGGAAAAAATCTATATTTTCACAGTGAAACTTCTGATGTCCACATTTTCAACATTTTTTGGTGGAAAAAACACGTTAAAAATGTTTCTTCAGAACATTCACAAAAAAAATCAACCAAAATCCAGCGAAATTCACTGGATTTTGGTTGATTTTTTTTGTGAATTTTCTTAAAGAAAGTATTAGAAGTTTTACTAATATACACACATTTGGGGGATTTTTTTAAATAAAACTTTTATGCGAAACTTTTAAGGAATTATTGGAATTTTCTTCCTGAAGATTTTGCAAATTTTCAGAAATTTGTGGAATTTTTATGCTGAATTTTTGGATTTTTTTTGGACAAGGAAACAATATTTTTTGGTGCCTGTAAATGAGGACAACAGGAGGGTTAACCTGGCGGCTTCTGAGCCCCGAGGCTGGAGACACACCGAGACACAACCTTATCTGAGGTCAGCTGCAGCCGACAGACACCAACAGCAGCAGAATCTCCTGATCCTTATTATCAGGATCATAAGAGACGTGATCCCGTGAACAGGGTCGCTGGTTCGACTCCTGCCGCTCCGGGGGCCGAACCGAGCCAAAGCAAGGCGCTGTTTATCTAACGCTGAGCGTGGGCAGTCGCCTCTCTGCACGCCGGCCGTGTGCAGGAGAGCAGGGAAAGCAGCTTAAATCTGCAGAGAGGACAGCCGAGGAAAGGGGGAGGCAGAGATAACAGGGAAGGAAGTGATAAGAGGGACGAGGGCTGATCAGTGGAGGAGAGGATGAGGCTGAAATAGAGAGTCAGAGGCTTGTGAAACAGGTGAGGAGGAGGCGATGCAGGACGGATCGATGGCGCGCTGGCGGCCGCATCCAGCAGCCGCATCCAGCAGCCGCATCCAGCAGGGTTACTCAGGGACATGAGAGTGATGAGAAGATAAATGAACAGAGCAAATAAAAAGCTCACTCCCACCAGCCTGCAGGGTTCCAACTCAAACCTGGGCTGCACCACCGACTGACTCAGTGGATTTTTTGGAAAAACAAAAGCAGGAGATGATGAGCTGGAAAAAGAAACAAACACAAGTTGGAGGTTTGCTTTTTTTTTTTTTTCTTCTGACAATAACTGGCATCACATGTAAATCTCTCAGCGGCGACCACACCTCAACTAACTGGTGGAAGGAGGGGAGGAGGGGGGACGGAGGAGCGATGGAGATGTAAGGAAGAGGAGGAAGATGAAGACAGAGAGAGGGAGGAGAGACGTATCCACGGCAACAGGCTTCTCCTGCAGCCAAAAGTCAATGCAACACGACGGCTGCCGGGCAGCTGAACTACCTCACTGGAGGTGGATCAGGCTAATTACAACCGCTAACTGATCCTAAACACAAACAACACGAGGCAAAGAAATGGCAGTTTAGTAAACAAAAGCTTCACCCAGGAAAATGTTGGTCCACATTAGTGCCGTCATTTCTGAAGATACAACCACAAAAAGTAAAAGTGATGCATTCAGGTTTGTTTTAGGGATATTTCAGTCTTGTGATTGTTGTTTTCTCTCGATTTGCGTCTTTACTGATCGTCCCTTCATATGTAAAACTTCTATTTACTCGTTTATACTATATAGTCCAAGTTTTAAACATAATGTGGACTAATTACATCTCTTTAACATATCTTTAGTGCATAGGCTACTTGAAAGAATCTGAGGAAAAATGTACTTTATATGGCCAATATTTTCAACTTTAAAAGCACATTAAACCTGCAAATACAGATTTTAGCAATAGCATTCATTCTGAAGCTGTTTCTTTCCAACTAAAGATTTCTATTCTCCTTTCAGTCTAGTGAGCTGTAAATGCAGCACATTTAACCCTCTGAGTAGCAAAAACTACCAGACAGTTTAAAAAAACTGCCAAAACTATACATTTATCAGTCAGAAAAACAAAAGAAATGAATTGTCAGAATGAACTTTTCAATGGTAATTAAACTAATCATGTGCAACATGCAATTCTATGTTAACTACGAACCAAATCTAGACTTAAAAACTGGGACATTTCATCAGAATTCTGTTATTCTAAATGTTTCATTCACCAAAAATCACACAAACAAACCAAATTCTGTAAAACCCAAACAATGATGTGCTCAACACGACCACAAAACAGAGCAGATGAAAGATAAGTATGGAAATTTAAAAATCTAAGTAGTAAATTATCTCCAGAATGCCGAGCCTCCATGTTTGTTTGTTTGTTTTTTGCAGTTTTGCTAACACCTGTGGACACTTGGAAATCTGATTCCTGTTTGTTGCCGTAATTTTTGTACAATAAATACTCAACTAAATCTAATGCGGCTGTTCTCTTTAAATCGAGGTGCAGTGAAAAACGAGCCTGCAGGGAATGAAAACGGGCAAAAAAACCAAAGTTCCTGGGGTTTGGAGGATTAAACACAATAAAACATCCACCAAAGAGCTGCACAGAAACAGACAAATAGAACAATTAAACCAAATGAAAAGCAAAGAAGCCAATTAAAAACCAATAAATGACAAAGCAGTTAGCAAAAAAACAGTCCAAGTCATTGTGTGATGAATTCAATGAGTGTAATTGCATCTAAAATGGAAAAGGTTTTTCATTTATACTGTGAGATTTAAAGCACTGATATTAGAGGGAGGCTGTTTTAACCCTCATGTCGTCCTGCAGGTCAAAACTGACCCGTTTTAAAGTTTGAAAATGTGGGAAAAAATATATATTTTCACAGTGAAACTTCTGATGTCCACATTTTCTACATTTCTGGGAAATCTTTGAACATTTTTTGGTGGAAAAAAAGAAATGTTAAAAATATTTCTTAAGAACATTCACATAAAAATCAACCAAAATCCAGTGAATTTCGCTGGATTTTGGTTGATTTTTATGTGAATGTTCTTTAAGAAAATATTAGAAGTTTTACTGATATATATGGAATCACTTTAGATATTTTTAGGATTTTTTTTGAAGATTTTTACTCATTTTTTTTGAAAATATTTACAAGAATTTTCTTGTCAAATTTGGGATTTTTTTTTTTTTTTTTTAAATGAAACTTTTAAGGAATTATTGGAATTTTTTTCCTGAAGGTTTTGCAAATTTTCAGAAATTTGGGGAATTTTTTTGCAGAATTTTTGGATTTTTTTCAGACAAGGAAATGAGGACAACAGGAGGGTTAAAGTTTAGCTACTGGAAAAGCTAAACCTGTCTTTAGTGGTTGTCTGGATCCAGGAACAGCAACAGATTCTGGTTTATGTGGGATTTAAGAGCGCAACAGGCACTGATGAACAAGTAATATTTCACAGGTAATACGCTGAATTGGTCGCTAAAACAAGGATGTCAGGACAGGTGAAATATACTCCTGCTTATGTGCACCACTATTATTAGTGCCTGACCCATGCTGACAAACATCTAACTGCAATAATCCAGCTTTGAAGTAACAGAAACCACGACTGACCATCTCAGGATCTAAAAAAGAAAAGAAATTCTTTGCCTTTAGATAAAACTTTAGCTTGAAAAAAGCTTGTTTTAGCTCCTACAAGTGGAATTTTGCTCTCTGACAACACCTGAGGGAGACATTCACACCGTTCAGCTGCTAAATGTTGCACTAAATTCAGCACCTGGTTGCTAATTCTGTCTGTTGAGTCATGAACAGGCAGCATGATGTCAGATTTAGGGCTTGAGAGCAGAGAAACTGTAAACTTATGGGCTAATCAGTCACTGAATATTTGACTTCTTCAGCCTTAAACACCTGACAGTCTCTACGCAACAGATGCAAGGCCTTCTCTGACTCTTCCTCCAGACGTTTCAATGAATCCTCTTTGATCAACACTGAAAGATTGGACCTCGGTTTCCCTCCAAGCTGCTCAACAAGTGTCTGCATCCTGCTGCCGCTCTGGATGCCGATCAGGACTCGTCTACCGGCTCCGGCAGCAGCAGGCGTCTCGTGAGCCACCGTGAGTCACGGTGACGCTGGCAGTCTGCCTCGGTTCCTCAAACATGCGTGTAAAAATAGACACGGAGACGGAGCGTGATGCCCTGCGTATCCACGAATACGCTCAACACCACACTCGGATCCCCGCGATTGTTATTGCGCCGAGGTGAAAATCAAAATGAATCACAGGCATCTGAGCCCGGCTTATTGGAAAGCTGCGAGTTTTCTGACTGCGTGTGTGTTTCTAAGTGTGTTTGTAAGTGTGTCTGGAGGCAGAGGGCTGCATTAAATACACAAACAGGAGGAAAGCTGGAGGTGTAATCTGCATTTGGAGGAAAATTAACACTGTTTAAGCGTGGGGAAATAAACACACTAGGAGTTAAATCTCAACTGCATTGTTATTAAAATGCACCTAAGATTGAAGCTGCTGTCAGACGAATGGATTAAAGTGACTCCTGCATCAGAATCCAATCTGTCTTCAGTTTCACTTCAGCTCCAGTCCATCAATGTGGAGGACAAATGTGGCCGTAGTTCAGTCAGCTGTGTTTATATACAGCCTTCATTCGTTATACATGCACCACCGTTCAAAAGTTTGGGTTCATCCAGACAATTCCATGTTTTCCATGAAAACTCCCACTTTTATCCATGTGCTAACATAACTGCACAAGGGTTTTCTAATCATCAATGAGCCTTTCAACACCATTAGCTAACACAATGTAGCATTAGATCACAGGAGTGATGGTTGCTGGAAATGTTCCTCTGTACCCCTATGGAGATATTCCATTAAAAATCAGCTGTTTCCAGCTACAATAGTCATTTACCACATTAACGATGTCTGGATTTATGATTCATTTACTGTTGTCTTAAAAGAAAAAAAAAAGCCTTTCTTTCAAAAATAAGGACATTTCTAAGTGACCCCAGACCTTTGAACAGTGGTGTACGTCTCTGTTAGGAAACAAAGCAGCAGATGGATAAACAGCCTGAGGAGGTCAAACATACATCATGTATGTTCTGATTGGTTCTCTGAAACTGTCTGGAGGCTTTTGATTTACTGTCACTTTATAAATCAGCTCTTAACCCCAAAACCTGCTGGCAGGTGTTTTTTTAAAAGTCACCAAAATTACACCATTTATCTGCCAAGAACCGCCAAAACACCCAGAATCACCTGATTTTCAACTTTCCGATGGGCCTTAGGAGAACATTAAATCCTGATGTTTCATCAAAATCACAGACGACATGTCTTATTTAACCTTCATGTCGTCCTACGGGCCAAATTGAGTCATTTTAAAGTTTGAAAATTTTGAAAAAAAAAAATAATAATTTTCACAGTAAAAATTTCCACATTTTCAAATGGTTTTTTTTTGGTGGAAAAAAGAAATGTTAAAAGTGTTTCTTAAGAACATTCACAAAAAAATCAACCAAAATCCAGCAAAATTCGCTGGATTTTGGTGGATTTTTTCCCAAATATTCTTGAAGAAAATATTAGAACTTTTGCTGATAAACTCTAGATATTTTTAGGATTTTTTGGAAGATTTTTATTAATTTTTTTTAAAATATTAACAATTATTATTATTTTTTTAATTTTAAAATTTTTATTCCTTGTCAAATTTGGGGATTTTTTTTAAATCAAATTTTTAAGGGAAATTTTTAAGGAACTTTCTTCCCGAAGATTTTGCAAATTTTTATAAATTCTGAGAATTTCTTGCTGAATTTTTGGATTTTTTTCAGACAAGGAAACAATATTTTTTGGTGCCCATAAATGAAGACAGAGGTTTAAATTGACTCTGGAGGCCAGTAATTTACAACCTGATGCACTTTTAACGTATCAGTCTGTATATTTTAACTCCTAATGTATCACAAAAACACACAGATAAGATCAGTAACTCGACTCAAACCCTGCTAACCGGCTCTCGCAGGATTATTTCTGTTTGCACCGCTGATGAAACAAATGATTAAATCCAACTATCAATTATTTAGAAGTGTCCCTTCTCGATGGGAAACTTCCCGCTGCAGGGGCTCCCAGTGGGGATCAGACAGGAGGAGCAGCTGCCAGTCTTTAGCCGCCATCGCTCCACTCACACCTTCATTAGCTCTGCCTCTTCCATGCCAGGCCTCCATCGGCTGCACCTCCGGCAGGTAGCATCAGACACAACATTTAACCGCTTGCACAGAGAGGCGTACTCGAATAAATATGAAAACTCGCCCACATACACACACCTAACCCTATCCAGGCCTGTGGATACTTCCTGAATTGATCCGCTGCTGTTAATTGAGCACTCAGAGGGAATAAAAAGAGGCTCTTGTGGCGAGGCGACAGCGGCAAGTTGTGCTCCAAACACAAGGTTGACCTTTACCAGACGTCCTGCAGAGATGGCGTGTGCATACCTGAGTGATTCTCTGCAGAGAACGGTGCGAGTTTTAGACGATTAGAGCGACTACATGTGTGTGGTTAACGTGTTTTTATGTGGCTGTTGCTTCTACAAAAGGTGCATTTAAGGCAGAGGTGTCAAACTCCTCTCAGCTCAGGGGCCACATTCAGAGTGATATGATTTCAAGTGGACTGAACAAGTAAAATCACAGCATGAAAATGTATAAATAACTCCAAATAATTTCCCTCTGTTTTAGGGAAAAAAAATCCATTCTGAAAATGCTCACATTTTATTAACCCTCCTGTTGTCTTCGTTTACGGGCACCAAAAATATTGTTTCCTTATCTGAAAAAAATCCAAAAATGCTGCAAAAAAATTCCCCAAATTTCTGAAAACTTGCAAAACCTTCAGGAAGAATTTTTTTTTTTTTTTTACAATATCAAACACTAGTTCCTTTAATTCCTGTAAAGTGTCAGAGTGTTCTGGTCTCTTAATTATTGCATTTCAATGAATGAAAAAGTAATTTATCACTAAAACAAGTCGAACAAGGAGTGTTTTTTTGTGCTAATAGCTGAATTTCCTCCATGTGTGCTGTCCATGGTGCTGAAATATGCTGTTCATTCTCTACTGCAGAGAAAAACTACTTTATTTTCTGTGGATTTGTGAACATTTGTTGCTCCTTGACCATTTGTGTTTGTTTCATGACATCAGACGCTACTTTCCTTCATTGTTATTTCTGCTGTAAAGTGTCGGATTGTTCTGGTCTCTCTCAAGCTGAAGGCCCAAGTTAAGAGGTCGTTCTCTTAAATCTGCTCCTGAATAAAATACGCATATTTTTCATCAATGCATTCCTCGATGTGCAAAACTGAAAAAGTCACATTGATGACAACAGTCCAGCGCATAATCCTGCTGTAAAACCACGACTTGAGCGGATTAGAAAAGAGACATATAACATGTTAATTGGTGACCTTTAGAGCTGCTTGTTGGTTAATTAGTTACTGGACGGAGTGAAGCTGGCCGTCTCCTCATCTACCCTCTTCTTCTAACAAATTGGCTAAAGGCTCTAGCTTCATATTTAAAACATACAAGGGTCGTATTAATCTTCATCATGTTGGTTTCAGCAAGAAGACGAATTAGCGTCTCTCACAAAATGTCAAACTATTCCTTTAAAGGTGCAGAAACAAGTGCAGTTTTTGTCGATTTCAGTGAACATCTCCTCATAGTTTGCTACTTGTCAGTTCTATGTGAACGCCGTTTTAAAAAGGGAAATAAACATAGAAGTTGATGCCAAAGTGTCTAAAACCTGCATTCTTTCTAACAGCCAGCAGGGGGCGACTCCTCTAGTTGCAAAGAAAAGTTCAATTCTATAGAATTCTATGAGAAAATTACCCAACTTCTCACTTAATCTATTACCTCAGTAAGCATTTTTCTCAAGACTTTTTGGTCTCAACCTCTAGATTCAAGACTTTTTGAATTCAGCATGATGTTTGTTTATTAAATCATGTCCCCATTAATCGTAAAATAGACGATAAAACAGGGCACGTTTAAGCTGTGGCTACTTGGTAATGGTTTGGTCGCTACGATATCGCCGTACATAGTCTCTTTAAGTACGGATTCAGATCCACCACTCATTTCTCATGTCTGGGTTTAAAACAACTAGAAAGCAACTACCAAATTCTCAACTCGAGGCTTTAAAGTAGAAGTCCACAAACCGGTGGGGGATGCCACGGCTGCTACGTCCATCTTTTATATCCGGTCTGTGGAAACAAAACGGTTGAGACCGATCCACACCACTAGCCAGCTACAGGTGCATTTATGAAGAGGAAGAAACAACATCAGTGAGGCTTCCAGCAGTGGAGAGGCCTGCAAGAGTTAAAAGGCATGAAGAGGGATGCAGAGGATTGCCTACTTTCAGCTTAATATATGGGCATTATTAGTTTAACTGTGTGTCAAAGCACCAAAATCTGCTGTTCCTGTGATGCTAGCTACAGTTTTGGGATCATTGTGAGCATCTCTGTCTGGATCTGATGTTCTTGCTCTAGAAAACCATCTCTAATCAGTCGCTTGTTAGCATCTGTAGCGACACTTTGCTAACCCACAACCAAGTTCAGATCAGTGACATCACTTCCTGTGTGGTTGTTCACTCTACATTATTGCATTTTTCTGCACAAAAGTTTGCAAAGTCCCTCTAGATCAGGGGTGTCAAACATACGGATGGCTTTGCAAAGTCAACGGCAAACTGTAAATTTGTAAAACCATAAATTTAAAATAATTTGTAGTTCTTGACAAGTTGTTTTGATCATAAAGTAAAATACTAGATTGTTCAGTTCTAGATACCTGTGATTAAAAGTTCTGTACCTTTTTTAGATAAACTGATCTGGAAGTTGCAATGTCTAAATGCTAAATTGAAGCACAATATTGTTGAAACTGAACTTATTTTTCTAAAGAAATTTCAGGTTGTTCATAGTGTTATGTAAGAAGATAATTCCTTAAATGTGAATGTTTTCAGAATGCACTTTTTTGCACTAAAACAAAGGAAAAAGTTGGAGTTGTGGGTATATATAGGTTAGTATGCTGAGATTTGACCAATCTGGTCCACTGGAGATCAAATTGGGCTGAATGTGGCTCCTGATCAAGTCTCACTATTCTTGATAACATCTCTGGACAGACAGTTGGAGCTAACGCTACCGTGCTTCTATCTAAATGAATGGGGAAAGAGCCATCATTGTAAACAGAGAAAATAAAAACTGCATGTATCGAAACATCTGTCAAATCTAATGAGAAAACGCTCTAAAGGTTTGGTGAACAGGATTTAATTTTACAGGTAAAGCAACATTAACTCTTTCCTAAACTATATCTGGGTATATTAGGCCCAAAATATAACCTGGGGTTCATATAAAACGATTTGATAAAACTCTCTTCGCCACATTGCTGCTGGTTTCTTCGTGAGCAACTTTCAACTCTCAACCTTAAAGCGCAGTTTGCTCATTTTTGCTAATTTTTACAGCAGGACATTCACTTTTGAGTCATTTTCTTTTGTTTTAAGAAGAGTTTGACACCCTGACGTCATCTCTTGTTGTGTTGTTGCTCTTAGGTTATCATTTATTATCCATTTGTTCATTTTACATTCATGTATCTTTGTTGTTTTCATGCTAGTAGACTAACTTTCATGCACTTCAGCATAAATATGGAATATCTGCCTAAAAAGTCAAAAGGTTAAAGTCTGATGTGAACCTCAGAAGATCTATTTACACCCTAAAAAAGGCTTTTTTTCTTTAGAAGAAGGACTCAGTAGTTTTAAATGATCTGGAAACTCATCACAGGGTTACATAAACTGACCAATAAAGGGAATTTCTGGTTATAAATGCTGTAATTCTTCATATTTTATACAATATTAAATTTGCAAATGACTCAGCAAAGTGTTTTGTGCTTTTTGAGTTTATTGATGGAGCAGATTTCTATGACATTCTTATTATTTTATTATCTTTTATTCAATTTTTTTTTAACACCGTGGAGTTGCTATGTTTAGCATTTAGCCAAGCATTAGCAACATTTGGCAAATATCTGAATACTTTTTTGGTCAGTTAGCGTCATTTAAGCGAATCAAAGAGGCTAACAAAGACAAATACGTGTACTGATGTGTTCCTTGGCTCAACTCCTTTGGTTTTCAAGGTGCTTTATGACTAAATTTGACTTGATTTTGACCTATAATACAGATTTTTTTACACTGTGGAGCTGCTATGTTTAGTGTTTAGCCAAGCATTAGCAACATTTAGCAAATATCTGAACACTTTTTTGGTCACTGGGCATCATTTAAGCCAATCAAAGAGGCTAACAAAGACAAATATGTGTACTGATGTGTTCAAAAGTGTTTATTTGTGTTTAGCTCATGCATCCTCACCCTCATCCCAGACTGGGTGGACACTGACCAGAACGCGGCGTCGCTCAGCTCAGCTTCACGCTCTTCAAAACCATATTAGCAAACAATATAATATTCTCTGACTCGGTGAGTAACGGCCGGTCGGAATGGCACAAGACACAGCGATCCGACATCATTACATATAATTCCTGTTAATGTCTGTTAATCAGATACAGTAGAGCTCGTTAGATGTAATAAGACACTCCCTCCATGAGAGCACATTAACCTGGAGGTTTTTCAGTCTGGCCGCTTTCCTTCTGCTCACTAAAGAGTTTCAGTTCAACCATATTCCTGCTGCATCATTATTAGTAATAACCCAACCACAGGAGGCTGGAATATCTGTAATATGATAACAAGCATGAAGCTTCTGGATTGAAATCTGTTTTTTTTTATATATATATATATTTAATCACTGCCATGAAGACTAAAAACCAGGAGAACAGCAACAATAGACAGCGAGCGACAACAGCAGCGACTCATTCTGGGCTTTTAAAAGTAGCAGCAGCAGCGGTTCAGTCAGTCAGTCAGGAAGCTGCTGAATGAAGCAGAACAATGGCCGGCGAGGAGGCCACACCTGGCCGGGACACCTGGTGAGCTCCACAGCAGCACAAACACCACACCGACGGACATTTGTGTGCCGTCGCCATCGGCAACAGGCCAGACAACAGCCTCGCCTCTTTCCGTAATGCAGGAGGAAGTGTGAGGAAGCAGCTAATAATCATTTAGGTCACGGCATAAATGGAAATTAATGTCTTACACTGTAAAAAATGAATGCTTTTCACTGTGTTTTTCTAACTGTCTACTGCTGTTTTATTAAATTATAGATAATAACTTGTAAAATCCCAGAAAACATATTGATTTACAAGTTAATTCCACAAAAAACAGGATAAAATTATACAACAAAAATCTGTTTTTTTTTTGTTTGTTTTTTTACAGGTAGAGTTGTTTTTTATAATGTTTGATTGTAAAATTCCCTTTTTGATATTACTGTGTTAAAATTTATACAAAATACTATTTTACAGATATTTTCAGTTATTCAAAAAAATGCAAAAAATGTAAATTAAGGATAGTTTTGCTAAGTTTAAGGTAATATTTTGCAAATTACAGTAAAATGTATTAATTTACACGTTAATCCTGAAAAAAGGTCGAAACTATCAATAATGTTTGCATCAAAAATCTGTAGTTTTACAAATTGGAATTTATTCTTTTATAATGTTTGATTGTAAAATTGCACCTTTTCTTTTTATTGTATTTAAATTAGCAAAAAACAACACTATTTTCCAAAAATCTTCAATTATTCAAAAAATGCATATTAAGGATAGAATAAATGGTACATTATTTTTAACTGTTATTAATGAAGCAGATTTTCCTGTTTTGTTTAAATACAGATTAAAAAAGACTAGCAAAATCACAGAAAAAAAGCATTACTTTACATGTTAACCATAAAAAAGGTCAAAACTGTAAATAATGTCCACATGAAAAATCTGTAGTTTTGCAAATTTTACTGTATTTAAATAGGTGAAAAGGAAAATCATAATTTTAGACATTATATTACAGATAACTGAAACTTTTTGAGTGGAAAATTATGTATATTAAGGACTGTAAAAATCTTTTTAACTGTTATTTTAAGGATTTTGTTTGTTTGTTAAATAACAGATAATATCCAGTGAAAGCACAAAAAGTATTAATTTACATTTTGACTGTAAAAAAATAAATTAAATTTAAAAAGACAGAGCAAAACTACAAATAAATCAAAATTATGTATTTTTACAAATAGTAATTTGTTCTTTTACAGTAGATTGTAAAATTACACTAGTTTTATTGTGTTTAAATCAAAACTGTACATAATGTTCACACTAAAAATAAATATTAATATAAATAAATATTAATTTCTTCTGTCACTATATATGATTGTAAAATTACACTGTTTTACTCATTTAAATGAGCTAAAAATATTTTTTTATCCAGATATTTGCCATTATTTTCAGTTTTTAAAAAATAACATTATTTTTCATTTTTACTTTCTTGCCATTTTTAATGTATTTTTCTGGCACTGTTGCTGCCAGATTTTCATAATTTTGGGAGATTTTAATTTCTTTCTTTACTTTTTTTTTTTTTTTTTACAGTGTATCACAAGCCGTAACACAGATGTAGATAACTCTGTAATCTGAGGACTGATAGTGGTGGAAACTCAGTGTCAAATACTCCCAAAATTCCAAGAAAATGTCCTGTTTTATCCAAACAATCCCAGAAATATTCAGTTTACAGGCAAGAAAAGCAGCGAGTCCTCAAACTGGAACCAGAAAGTGTTTTGCATTTCTGCTCAAGAAAAATCTAAGTACATTTACTTCAATGTCAAAGTAACTGCAGATCGCTTGTCTTTCACCTGCAGCTCTAGTTGAGTCTGATAAACCTGCTGTACGGAACTCATCAGCAGAGACAGTAAATACGATGAAAACAGCAGCTCCTCATGACTTAATGTTGACAGAAACCATAAAGAGAGAAACTCTGGAGCTCTAATCCATTTTCCATCGACATCTTCTGTCTGTTTCTGCAGCAGTTTGTGTCCATGAAGTTAAAACTGACTGTAATTTCAGCCACTTGTGGATTCTTGATGTACAAAATGCCAAAATGATCCTCGAGCATGATGGAAAACTCTGCTTTTGTGCTTGTTTAATGATATCAGGCACTAGTTCCTTTAATTCCTGTAAAGTGTCAGAGTGTTCTGGTCTCTTAATTATTGCATTTCAATGAATAAAAAAGTAATTTATCACTAAAACAAGTCAAACAAGGACTGTTTGTTTGTGCTAATAGCTGAATTTCCTCCATGTGTGCTGTCCATGGTGCTGAAATAAGCTGTTCATTCTCTACTGCAGAGAAAAACTACTTTACTTCCTGTGGATTTGTGCACGTGTGTGGAGACATGAGGGGGCTGTGTTTAGATTCTGGGGCCACAAATGAACTGTGGATGAGAATCAGCACTTTACTCACCTCTTTGTGCTTTATGACATGAACACTGCGCGTCCACCGTGAAGCAGACGTAAAAGGATATGGCCACTCGGTGATCTTCTTGGCGTACTTCCTGACCACGTTGTCCTCCCCGAAGATGAAGAGCGACCTGTTGACGGTGAAGCAGTTCTCCCGGACCGGGATGGGGTTGTACAGGGCCATGGTGCGGGCTCGCTGCGCTTTGGTCTGCTTGAAGGCTGGGGAGATGCCACCTGTGGACACGGCGGCTCCATCGCGGTTGCGGTTGCGCTCCGAGCCTCCATCCCCGGAGCTCAACAGGCCCGGGACGTCGTCTCCGAAGCGGGCCATTCTGTCAGAACCCACACAGGGAAGGAAGGAGGGGTGGGGGGAAGGAAAGGGAAAAGGAGGTTAGACGCTCCCGGAAAGCAGGGCGCGGTGCTGCGCTCGGTGTGGCGGCGGCGAAATCCGGACCAGATTCAGTCCATCATCGAGGTTTATTCTCAAAAAAACACAACTTCAAACAGTCGAGGAAGCGAGAAGCCAAGTCAAAGCTCCGATTTCCTCGATTTTTTTCACGTGCGTAAAAAGAACACAAATCCAAAATAAAAGTAATTCAACTCCTCTTCACTGAACCAACGCTCGCCTCAAAATCATTTCGCTCCGTTTTATCCACCAAAAAACACTAAGATGTGAGAGAAACGCTGCAACAGGTCACGTCTTCAGCCATCCTCAGTCGGGAGAGCAGACTGATCCATGGAGGTTTCAATAAACCAGCGACAGTCCACTGACTAATTCAGAGCACATCACTGCTGTCTGCTCTCCTCTGTCCTGCCGTCTGCGGAACAGCCACACGGAAAAAAAAAACTACTTTGGTATTTTCCACAACATTTTCCCTCCCAGAACAAAGCGACGTGTCAACACCAAAAGAAAAAATCCTCAGTCCTCTGCGTTGTCTGCAGCAGAAGCGTCTCCTGTTTCCCCGCAGTGTGGAACCAGGCGGCTTCAACACAACAAGCTGCCTCCTAATGCGACACCTTCCTCACCTCTGTCCAACCCGAGCAGGTCACCGTGCGCGCGCACAGCACGGGAGTCACGCATGGAATCAATAAACCCTCCTCCTGCAACACATTAAACAGCTTACGTGCTTGTTTAGAATCCAGATATTAACCTAAACTGACTTTGTTTGGCTGAAAACGCGCGCAGCCCGACCGTTGGATCAGCGCAGATCCGTGCGGGCTGCTGGTCAGCTGCCATCTGAAGAGTCACTCCGTGAGATTCATCCCGACTTGTGAGGCTTCGACCTGCGCGGTCACGCCTCGGGAAGAGCTCAGTGGATGCTGGTCACGCTTCAGATGTGGAGGAGAGCGAACACCTGTTGTGAGCGGAGCTGCTCTGACTAATTACAGGGTTGAGAAGCTGCTCATGGAGTCCTGAGAGTGAGGAGGAGCAGCTGCAGGAGGTGATCTGATCTGCTGCCTGCAGGATTTACACACTGAAGGAGCTCAACAGAGAATATTCCCACTGGAGAGCCAGAGAATGATGGCATTTTGGCTCAAAAAATAGGCCAAAAATGCTTAATTAGTCTAAAAGTATCTGTACACTGGGGAGAAAAAATACGTTTTTACTATATTTCACATTATATTGTTATTTTGCTCCCTATTTTGTTAACTTATAGAAGATAAAAAAAAAAGAAAATCAGAGAAACAAGTAATTGTTTACACGGTAATCCTAAAAAAAACAAGCCAAAATTAGTAATAATGTCCACATCAGTCTGTATCTTTTAAAATGGTAATTCATTATTTTACAATATTTGATCATCTAACGGTAAAATATCCTTTATTGTTTTTAAATCAGAAAAAAGTACAGATATTTTTGATATTTTCCATTATTTTTTTATTTTATATATATATATATGTTTTAAAAATGGTAAATCAAAACTTATTTAAAATTACAGATAACGATTAAAATCACAGAAAAAACCCTACACGCTGACAATAAAAGACTATTGTAATTATTTACAGCAATTATCTGTAAAAGAATTTTTTGCTTATTTAAATACAGTAAAAACTGTAATTTTACAGTCAAAAGTTGTCGGAAAAAAAACAAACATATTACCCTATAAGCCATTTTAAGGGTTCAATATGTCCAGAAATATAACTCCCACAGCAATGAAACTTGGTGAGGACATGGACAGAACAGTTTCCAGCAGAGCCACATGATTGAAAGGCTTCAGCAGAGGACACATTTTAAATTATGGAAAAAATTGCAAATTTTTTCAAACAAAAGTGGCATTATGGCTGCAGAAAGTTCCTGAAATTGTAAATATATGAAAGTATCCATATTTCCTATTAAAAATAGAGCATTTGGTCAACATTTCATCCAGTCTATCACCTCCTTTCTGCCATTGCACAGATTTGTTTTATCAGACCAGTTACTGTTATGCAGAGCTTACAAATGTGAAAAACAGCTATAGTTGCAGATTTATGATCTAATTTTACCAACAACCTTTTGTTTTTAACTTCACTTTACTGTAGGCTTTAGTTGGGCACATGTGCACTTCTGAATGTAAAGTAACATTTCTCTTATTGGTCTGGGATCATGTTTCTGCCATCAGGGTTTATATGGTGGGCACAGTTCATAGTATATTTGTGTAGGTATATAGAGGCTGTATTGAACACCTTCTAACTGCCTCTTAAGTGAGAAAATGTGCCGAAACGGGAAATTGAGTGACACACAGTTTTAATGTGATATCTATACTTTTCTAACATTAGCAGAATTTGATGTTTATCATGCATGGTAAGCCAGTTTTAAATATTTTGAGTAGATGGCAAAGTGGAGCACAAAAACCGACCACATGGTTCTTCTATTCTGCCTGAAATGACCCAGAGGGACACTTTCTTACGACGTAGAATAACATCACTTCCATCCTCTAAATGAGGTGCTGTGACTCTAAAAGGCCCTGAAAGATACGAGACAAGACAGTCCAGCTAAATGTCAGCCTTTGTCCTCAAAAGGCCTCGCAGGACGCAAATAAAACCCCAGCGGAAGCCGTCACGAGCTGAGAAAGTGGTGAAACCAAAGAACGACGGAAGGAGGAACCACAGGAGAGAGTTAACCACGGCAGCAGCACTGATGGGGACTTTGCATGACGAAGGCAGTGATCAATGATGTGTGGCCTCCTACTCATTAGAGCTCCAACACATTATAGGCATTAAAAATAGAACATCAGATCCGCTGACATCCGCTGCTCAGACGACACCTACAAGTTCCCTCTCCTTAGAAGAGCTTTAAAGCAGAAACCGTGTGGAAAAATGACGGCGCTGTTTGTTGTTTCAGTATCGGTTAACTGGGAGATAAAAAACACAGCAGCAGGGAGCGAATAAAACCCCAGCAGCAGCTTCAGCTTCGTCGGCTGAGAGGTGAGGGCTGAATTACAGTAATCAGGGGTTAGCAACATGATGATTATGGTGAAGGTTTCTTCCTGGAAAACGTCAGTGAGCGAGCGGACTTCTGGTTGAGATGAAGCTTCGAGTCAGTTGTTTCTTCCTTAACCCTTCTGTTGTCTTAATTTACAGGCACCAAAAAATATTGTTTCCTTGTCTAAAAAAATTCAAAAATTTAGCAAAAAAATTCCCCAAATTTCTTAAGATTTGCAAATCCTTCAGGAAGAAAATTCCAATAATTCTTGAAAAGTTTCCCTTAAAATTTTATTTTAAAAAAAGTCCCCAAATTTGGCAAGAAATTTCTTGTAAATATTTTCAGAAAAATGAGTAAAAATCTTAAAAAATCCTAAAAATATCTAAAGTGATTCCATATATATCAGTAAAACTTATGATATTTTCTTTAAGAACATTCACATAAAAATCAACCAAAATCCAGTGAAATTTGCTGGATTTTGGTTGATTTTTTTTGTGAATTATCTTAAGAAACATTTTTAACATTTCTTTTTTTCCACCAAAAAATGTTCAAAGATTTCCCAAAAATGTTGAAAATGTGGACATCAGAAGTTTCAATGTGAAAATATATTTAAAAAATTGTAAAATCTTCAGGAAGAAAATTCCAAATAATCCTTAAAAGTTTCCTATAAAAGTTGTTTTAAATCCCCAAATTTGGCAAGAAATAAAAATGTAAAAAAATAAAAAATAAAAATTTCAAATATTCTCAAAAAATGAGTAAAAATCTTCCAAAAAACCCCTAAAAATATCTAAAGTGATTCCATATATATCAGTAAAACTTCTAATATTTTCTTAAGAACATTCACATAAAAAAAAAATTTGGGGGGGATTTTTTTTTTCTGGATTTTGGTTGATTTTTTTGTGAATGTTCTTAAGAAACATTTTTAACATTTCTTTTTTTCCACCAAAAAGATTTCCCAAAAATGTTGAAAATGTGGACATCAGAAGCTTCAATGTGAATATATATATATATTCCACATTTTCAAACTTTAAAACGGGTCAATTTGACCCACAGGACAACATGAGGGTTAAAGCTGAAACTCAGATGAATCTTTCTGACTGCAGTCGGTTGGGTGCATTAAAAACTTCAGATTTTGCAGCGAGCATCAAATGAAAGCTATAAAAGTTAATATTCTGGAGATGTGACATCTAATTTGGCATCGTAGGCATGTTGTCAATGTCGCAGAATCTTATAAGAGCTATCAGAGATGCACAGCTTGCAAAACTCCAGCTCCTGAATGCAGGTTACCACGGTTACCTGCCGTCATGACAGCAGGCTGACAGTCGCTGCTCTGTAATGGGACTTAGAGCCACAGGACTGAGGTGTGAACAAAGATCCAAACTCAGAAATAGAACGTGTGAACAGAGATACCTGCCAGGCTCATTTCTGCAACCTGGTCATTAATGTCACCTTACAGTGTTGGAACTGAATTAGCTGCTCATCCAGAGGACTAAAAAACAGCCACGTGTGGATTCACTACACATGTATTTACTTGACACTTTCAGTTTTAACGTGTGAACATGGGAGCGTTTTCCGTCTCTGCTTGCCAACATATTTCCACCAGACTCCCATGTGTTGAATTCACACGGCTTTTCACAGGACTCATCCCACTTTCCGTGGACTATTTTCATGACACAGTGCTGTGATTAACCCACATCTGTCCACAAAAACCCAGAAATAAAACACGACTAACATGACGGATTGTTTTTCTAGCCTACTTCTTCGCAGAAAGCACCAAATAAAACTTGGATTTTGACTGACTGATCTTTCATACTTCTAATTAACTGGCATCGCTTTGTAGAAAAGCTAAATTAAATTGACCGTGAATCAATTTTCAAAAGCAGTGAAAGGGTGAATAGTTTTTATTGGCACTGTATTCTAAAAAAGAAGAGCAGAAGATGGGAATGAGACCAGAGGATAAATTTAACTGCATAAAAGAACATTCAGTTCTACAAAATGTTCAACAGTCTGAAAGTGAAAGCTATAACGTTTGAAGAAATAACAGCGTGTCCGTGTTTGATTTTCATCTATCACCTCTGAATGGAACTATTATTGTAACTCCGGCTTTTCATGCAGGTTTCCTCATTTTTGTACCTGCAGAGAAACCTTTTGTTTAAAATACAACCACATGGGTGAACTGTAACAGGAAAAGAAAAGTGAAAAATAATCACCGACTAAATGATGAGCGGTGGAAGTGGAGGAGTGTGTGGAACAGAGAGATGTGAGATCAGGAATCTGAGTTCAACGTGTCAACACATTTTCATCAGAGTGCAGAATGAAGTGACGACAGATCAGGGAGGAGCTTTAACTGTGCAGGTGGAAAAGATCTGCTCAAAACATCACGTCAGCGTCCGGCAGGAGTTTCATAACTGTCATTAGAGTGCATAGTTTATTATCTAATCTCTTTCTCTTTCCATTATCACACGGTTGGAACCATTCATAGATTAAGTTTACTAACAGAAAGAGCAGCATGTTAACCCTCCTGTTAATCTCATTTATGGGCACCAAAAAATATTGTTTCCTTGTCTGAAAAAAATCCAAAAATTCAGCAAAAAAATTCCCCAAATTTCTGAAAATTTGCAAAACCTTCAGGAAGAAAATTCCAATAATTCCTTAATGGTTTCCCTTAAAAGTTATATTTAAAAATAAATAAATAAATAAATAAATAAATAAATAAATAAATAAATAAATAAATAAATAAATAAATAAATAAATAAATAAATAAATAAATAAATAAATAAATAAAATCCCCCAAATTAGGCAAGAAAATTCTTGTAAATATTTTCAAAAAAATTAGTAAAAATCTTCCAAAAAATCCTAAAAATATCTAAAGTGATTCCATATATATCAGTAAAACTTCTAATATTTTCTTTAAGAACATTCACATAAAAATCAACCAAAATCCAGCGAAATTAGCTGGATTTTGGTTGATTTTTTTGTGAATGTTCTTAAGAAATGTTTTTAACATTTCTTTTTTTTCCACCAAAAAATGTTCAAAGATTTCCCAAAAATGTTGAGAATGTGGACATCAGAAGTTTCACTGTGAAAATATAGTTTTTCCCACATTTTCAAACTTTAAAACGGGTCAATTTTGACCCGCAGGAGACACGAGGGTTAAAACGGGGATATTTTATGAAATTACTCCAATTTAAAAATTCATCAAAAACAAACCATTCACACTAAACAAATTCTGTAAAAAAACAAAAAAATCTCTGCTCCTTGGCTCAACCAAAATACCAGGATTTACTGAGCTGCAAAAAACATTTACATGACAAAAAAAATCAGGGAATACTGTGCTAAATCATTTTTTGTGTCACAAATGACATTTATGAGGTTTTTCTATGTCTAGTCATGGTTGTTTTGTTTCCATAGAGGTGCAGGACTTTATATTGCAGTTAATAACGAATCCACAGTGAGTAAAGAAAAATGGCAGCAGCAAATAAACCCTCTAGAACTGCTCAGAGTTTAGAGAGTTAAACAAAAATCCTCACAGTAAACGACTCATAAAGGCTCTAATTCGGCGGAACAGTCTTCAGCGTTGGAATGCTGTAAAGTGCGTATCTGAGGAACTAAAGTTTGCCTGGAAGTTTTTCTGACTCTCGACACCCTAAAGTCAGATTGTTTTCCATCCGTCACTGCCAGAATAGTCTCTATAGCAACAAGACATCTGTGGGGAGATAATGTTATGCAGCTTCCACATACAGACTGGGATGTGAGCAGCAGAGTTTCTGTACATGTTTTCTCTGCAGTAACAGTCGGTTGTATTATTTCACACATCCTCAGCACTTCAAGTCGAGCTGTTTACTGCACAGCATTTAAATGTCTATAAGTGGTGTCAAAAAAGGGAAATAATACACCTTTATGTGCTTGAAAATGGAAAAATGCGCTGTTTTTATTTGCATTTCAAGCATTTCAGTAAATTTCTAACAGCAACTGATGATTCATGATGAACACAGGAGGATAAATAAGATCTTCAGGGACTGATTAACCCTCATGTCATCCTGAGGGTCAAAATTGACCCGTTTTAAAGTTTGAAAATGTGGCTAAAAAATATATTTTCACAGTGAAAAATTCCACATTTTCAATATTTTTGGGAAATTTCTGAAAAATTTTTGGTGCAAAAAAAGAAATGTTAAAAAAAATGTTTTGACCAAAAAAATCGACCAAAATCCAGCGAAGTTCACTGGATTTTGGTAGATTTCTTTCTGAATGTTCTTAAGGAAAATATTAGAAGTTACATTGATATTAATCACTTTAGATATTTTTAGGATTTTTTTGGAAGATTTTTATTCATTTTTTGAAAATATTTACAATTTTTATTTATTTTTAAAAATTTCTTTCTAAATTTGGGGATAAAAAAAAACCTTTTAAGGGAAACTATTAAGGAATTTTTGGAATTTTCTTCCTGAAGGTTTTGCAAATTTTTACGATTTGGGGAATTTTTTTGCAGAATTTTTGGATTTTTTCAGACAAGGGAACAATATTTTTTGGTGCCCGTAATTGAGGACAACGTGGGGTTTAAAGAAAATAGAAGTTTTACTGATATATATGGAATCACTTTAGATATTATTAGGATTTTTTGGAAGATTTTTACTCATTTTTTGAAAATATTTACAAGAATTTTCTTGCCAAATTTGGGGGACTTTTTTAAAATAAAACTTTTAAGAGAAACTTTTAAGGAATTATTGGAATTTTCTTCCTGAAGGTTTTGCAAATTTTCTGAAATTTGGGGATTTTTTGTTTTGCAGAATTTTTGAATTTTTTTCAGACAAGGAAACAGTATTTTTTGGTGCCTGTAAATGAGGACAACAGGAGGGTTAAAGAACTATAACTGCTCTGCTGAGCCTCACTTCAGACGACAGCCTGGAAGCTCAGTTTGACTTTCACCTGCTGTTCCTCCTTTATGCATTTAAACCAGATAACGGGGAAAACTCTCACTGATTGTGCATTCGGACAGATGTAGTCGCTTCACTTCACACTATTTATAAGGGACAGGTTCAAATTAAGCCTTTGAACCGCGAAAGACGCCGGCAGGTTTGAAAGGCATCATTTTTTATTATTTCTTTTATCAGCGCTAGAAGCTGCAAAAACAGAAGCAACTGGCAGATTTTCAATTTTTCCAACCACCCTTGAACATGACATGTGTGACCTGCATACAGATTCATCCATCTGTCGGTACAAACAACCCAATCCAAGCTTGAAATAAATGGTTTGAGACGAAAACATCACGCTACTCTATATTTAAAAAATTTGCCAAAAATAAACTGTAACCAGATGCTATGAAAGACAGAAAATTCTGCACTGCTCGGTTCAATTCTGAAGCCAAAATATCAGACTGAAAACCCCCAATCGGCTAGATGAACAAACAAAACTCCTCTGTTGAAAATACGAATTTGTAACAGAAACAGAAGAATTGGTAGATTTTGAATTTTACGATGGTCCCTGAAGGTAACGTATGATGAGCAGCTCTAGCTGTAAAATTAACTAAATTCAAGCTTAATATTGAGATCTTTCATCAAAATCACTTTATCCTACACGTCTAATTTCAAAATTCACCAAGAATAAACCTTTTTTACTAATCGGATTCTTTAAAAAAACTACAAATTCACACAGTTTTAAATCAGAAATGTATGTTAACTCCCTGCCAAGTCATGGGAAAGTGCCAATTTGTCACATGCAGTTTTCTATCCATCAATCAGAGACTTTTTGACTGAACTGCAGGCAGTGTTTTCACAGAGTTGAGAGGTAAAAAGTATGGACACAAATTAAAATGGAATTCGTAAAATATTTATGGCATTTTGAGTCATATTTCCAGTATTGGTAACACCTGTGGGCAAAAATGCTTTACATGTTGTTCATGTCATCAAATAAACAAATCTTTTGTTGCTTGTTTGTTGTAATTTGTGGCACTATGACTTTGTTATCCTGCACAGTAGACATTTCTGAGTTCTCTCTATATCTAGCCGTGGTTGTGCTCTTTCCAGGACTTTACGTTGCAGTGAAAAATGCGTCCAGAGTGAGTAAAGATGTGAGCAGAGCTTGTGATTCAGAGGGTTACCGCTGAAGGTGGCGGTGGGGGAAGAGAAACTGAAACTTAGAATCCACAGAAACTCCGCTGACGGCAGAGTGGGAGCAAAAAAAAAGCTGGAGGAGGAAAAAGTTTAAACTTGTTGGACAGGAGAGGAAAAAACACACAAATACAGTATCTCAGTGTTACATCAAAGTAATGGTTAAAGAAAGGTTTGTTGTGTTGTGGTGGCTGAAGTCAAACTTCAAGCTGACAGTCACCAGACAGCTAATGCACCATGGCGACTGCTGCCTTCTGGAAATATATTACATCTGTCCTCAGAGCGCCGTTGAGAGGCAGCAGCTCACCGAACATCACATTCAACTTGAGGATTAATGGCCACAGAGTCATAAATCCCCGTCTGCTCTTTGTCTGCTGCTCTAACAGTCAGGTATTGTGTTCATTTGTTTTGAGCTGCTGCTCTACAGGTTTACGTCTCTGGAGAATACTGGTTGATTGAATCTGTTCTACCCCAACCAGCCTAGTCTTATACCTGTTTCAGTTTGCACCTGAGATTGTAACATACAGAAGGCTGCCAAATGAGCAACTGTAAAAAACTTCATTCCCTCCTATTGTCTGTATTATTCTCACAAATACACAACACTGGGAGGGGCAGACTATAATAAATAGATACAAGGCATATCGTAGATGAAACTGAACTCCTAGGTCGGCATCTGTGGATGCAAAATGCATCATACGCTGCCTATAAAAATTATTCACCCCCTCGGAGGTTTTCACATTTTATTGCTTTTCAACATTGAATAATGGTCAATTTAAATGAGCTATTTGATCAGGAATTTACAAAAACAAAGTCTATTTCATGTCAAAGTAAAAGCAGATTTCTACAAAGTAATTCCAAATAATTACAAATAATATAAAATAAATGATTGCAACATGATTGTAATGAATGTGTCTCAGTGACTGTACTGAGACATGAAGCATGGTGGTGGCAGTATCATGACTGACTTGAAGGCAGTGAATCCTTATGCAATCACTGTACATTTTATAAATGTAATTAATTGACATCTTTGTAGAAATCATTTTTTACTTTGACATGAAAGACCCAAAGAGTCAAACTAAGTTAACCATGACTCAGCGTTGAAAAGGCGTAATAACAGGGGGTTAATACTTTATATAGACGGTGTTAATGAACCGCTAACGGTCTGAAAACAGCGGAGGAAGCTGAGCTGTTGTCTGTTCTGCAGCTGCACGCAGAGACATTGTTCCAGTCACTTCAGTTTCGAGTTGCGTTTCATGACATGTTTTTGGAGCTGGGAATGACACCATTATATTTGGACTGAAATCTGTTGCACGGCGTTGCGTTTATCTCACATGGACGAGGCTGATGACACAATAATCACAGGCTGTCGCTTAAATCTGCATCAGCACAAAAACAACCTGCTCAGTCTGCACAGCAGATGTATGCTGCTGAGCGTCTGACAAACTAATTAATATGGATAAAAACAAAACCATATTGGAAAATGTGTTTGTTGAAACCAAGAGGAATCATTTGGCTTTATTATTATTATTATTATTATTATTATTATTATTATTATTATTATTATTATTATTATTATTATTAATATTAAAACAGAAATGACACTACTTTGTTTAAATGAGCTAAAAATATTATTTATGTTAAATTACAGCTAATATTTTGTAAAATCTGAGAAAAAAGTATTAATTTACATGATGACAATAAAAAAAATTTAATAATGCTGTTTTACTATATATAAATCAGCGAAAAATGTCATTATTTTACAGATATTTGCTGTTATTTCCACTGTTTTGTCTTGTGTGTCACTCAGATCTTAAACCTACTAACTTCCATCCAAAATAGCCTCCGTGTCGGGTCAGTGTGCCGTCGGCCGGAGCTCACATCTCAACCCGACACAGAAAAGCTTTGGGGGGAAACACAAGAGAGACGCAGCGACGACAAAGCCAGAGCTATTGATGTGGCAGATGAAGGCTGGGACTATATTTAGCTTCATTGACATGGTAATGGTTGGAACATGAGAGGACTTTGCCGTGTGCGTGTTCATGATGACGAGGAGCAGCATTTGAATTTCTGGGGCTCCTGCAGCGTTTTTGATCATAGAAACAGGAATAATTACAGCCAGAGTCCGGCTGGAAGGACCCAGCGTGGACATAGCAGCACTGGTGCTTCTTGCGTTGTCTTCCTCACCCTCTGTCTTCCTCACCCTCTGTCTTCCTCACCCTCTCTCCAACCCAGATTTCTGCCTCCACTGTTGTCTTCCTCCTACTTGTTTCCTAGCAACTGAACTGACATGCCCCCTATTCTCAGCCCGGCGATTCTGCCGCTGTAACCCTAGATTTGATGGAATAACCTACATAGACGGGGAGAAGAGTTACGCTGGTCGTCTCCAGACGAACCTCTCTGCACCAGCAGCATGTTGTTAGCCTGTTTTCCAGCAGAGCAACAGTTGGGTGGTGAACAAAAAGCTAAAAGAATTGAATTATTATTTCAGCGTGTTTTAGAGCGATGCTTTCAGTAAATTTAAACTTATTTACTTGGAAAAGGATCCAACATTTCTAACCAAATCATTCATTCATGCTTTATAGAGAAACTAAAGCAAAAGAAGGTTGAGCAGCAGATAAAAACGATGCATTGCAGACCCAAATCACACACTAAAGATTAAGTAAAAAGATTAAATTCTTATAACATTTTAACAATTTCAGCTTCAGATGTTTAACTTACTGTTATTGTACCATTTAGTCCTGTCATTCATAATTAAAGATGATGATGATGTGGTAAAATCACACAAAAAAGGTAATGATTTACATTTACACTATTTTACAATATCCAAATCAGCTAAAAATATTGGTATTTTATAGATATTTGCTGTTATGTGATGAAAAATGGAAATTAAGGGTTGAAAAATGAACAAACAATTACCCTATTTTGGTAAATATCAGACATTATCAAGTAAAATCACAGAAAAAAGGTAATCATTTACATTTTATCCATTAAAAAAGGTTAAAACTGTACATAAAGTCCACATCAAAAACCTGCAGTTTTTGAAAATGGCAACTTGTCTTTTTTGGGGGATTTTTTTGTTGCTTTTTTCATTGTTTTCACTGTATTTAAATCAGCAAAGAAATAAATATAAAAATAATACATTTTACACATATCTGCGGTTTTAAATCATTTTTAAAACAGTTATTTTACCAATTTTCCTGTTCTGTTAAATAGCAGATAATATCTACTAAAATCACCCCAAAAAGTATTAATTTACATGTAAACTACAAAGAAAGAGAAATTAAAAAAAAAGGTTTTCTATAATTACAGACAATAACTGTTAAAATCACAGGAAAAAGTAACAATTTAGATTTTTTCCATTTAAATAATCTGTATTTTTATCAACAGAAATTCATTCTTTTACATTTTATTAGAAAACTGCACTATTTACATCAGCTAAAAATAATGGTATTTTATAGATATTTATTGCTATGTGGTTAAAAATGTAAATCAGGCAATGACAAGGGAGAAATAATTACCCTGTTTTGTTAAATTGCAGATATCTAGTAAAGCCACATTTTATTCATTTAAAAAAGGAAAAATGCTACATAAAGTCCACATCAATGACCTGTGTTTTTTGAAATGGCAACTCGCTTCTTTTTGGGGGTCTTTTCTGTTGTTTTCACTGTATTTAAATGAGCAAAAAAAGTCAATATTTTACACATATTTGATGGCTTAATATGTATTTTAAACAGTTATTTTACTAATTTTTCCATTCAGTTAAATTACAGATACTAACTACTAAACTCACTGAGGAAAGAAGTATTAATTTACATGTAAATTGTAAAAGAAAGGTTAAAAGGGAAAGAAAAAAAGGGCAAATTATGTCCATATTAACAATCTGTATTTCTATAACTGGCAATTCATTCTTTTACAACATTTGATAGAAAATAACACAAATTTTTACCCTTTTCAAAGCAGCTAAAAATAATGGAATTTTACAGATATTTGCTGTTATATGAATAAAAAATGTAAATTAAGGATTAAAAAAAGAATAAATGATTACCCCGTTTTATTAAAAATCACAGAAAAAATATTAATTTATATTGATTTTTTTTAAAAAAAAGATTATGACTATCGAAATCAAAAATCTGTTTTATTTTTCAACTCATAATTTCTTCTTTTACAATATATGACTGCAAAATTACACATTCTGACTGTATTTAAATCAGCTGCATTTGCCTGCAGAGGTAATATTCATGATTTTCATACAAATATTATACTGAAATTAACAACTCCTAATTAAAACACAAACTCTCTGCCTGGTGTTAAACCTCGTTAAAAGGTTAATCAGGTTTTATTAGTCAGGATAAAAGGATAAACATCACAGAACAGGTTTAATGACATTTTAGGTTGACAGTTTAAATTAATTTTCAGGTCAAAACCAACTTGTTCTTCTGTGAGTAGTAAAGTCTGTCTTCATGTTATATAATAAAGTGAAGTATTATTCCTGAGCTGCAACCACCATCTAGTGGCCAACACGAGCACTGCAGCATGTAAGTGGAAAGAAAACTGATTTTAACTGACTGTTTGGAGAAGATCATCTAAATTCAGGCATTTAAATTTACATTTCAATAGTGTAATACTCCTTCAGAATAATTCATTCATTAGAAAGTACAATATTACTTTCTCCAAGCATTAATTCTCACTTTTCTATTCCAGTCTTGTTTTAACTCACTTGTTTTTATTTGTACTTTTAGAAATATATTGTCCTTATTTCATATACTGTATTTACTCTCAGGTTATTGCAGGGTTTTTTTTTTAGCAATATGTGGCCTTTAGCTTTAACTCCCGTGTTGTTTGCGGGTCAAAATTGACCCATTTTAGTCTGAAAATGTGGGGAAAAAAAAACATATTTTCAGAGTGAAACTTCTGATGTCCACATTTTCCAAAAAAAAGACATGTTAAAAATGTTTCTTACGAACATTTACAAAAAATTATCTTTTATGTGAATCTTCTTAAGAAAATACTAGAAGTTTTACTGATATATATGGAATCATTTTAGATATTTTTAGGGTTTTTTGGAAGATTTTTATTAATTTTTTGAAAATATTTATAATTTGTATTTTTTATTTTTTAAATTTTTAGGACAGGACAGGACAGGACAGGACAGGACAGGACAGGACAGGACAGGACAGGACAGGACAGGACAGGACAGGACAGGAAAGGAAAGGAAAGGAAAGGAAAGGAAAGGAAAGGAAAGGAAAGGAAAGGAAAGGAAAGGAAAGGAAAGGAAAGGAAAGGAAATAAAGGGAAAGGAGAGGAAAGGAAACCAAGAAAAAGGAAAGGAAAGGAAAGGAAAGGAAAGGAAAGGAAAGGAAAGGAAAGGAAAGGAAAGGAAAGGAAAGGAAAGGAAAGGAAAGGAAAGGACAGGACAGGACAGGACAGGACAGGACAGGAAAGGAAAGGAAAGGAAAGGAAAGGAAAGGAAAGGAAAGGAAAGGAAAGGAAAGGAAAGGATAGGAAAGGAAAGGAAAGGAAAGGAAAGGAAAGGAAATAAAGGGAAAGGAGAGGAAAGGAAACCAAGAAAAAGGAAAGGAAAGGAAAGGAAAGGAAAGGAAAGGAAAGGAAAGGAAAGGAAAGGAAAGGAAAGGAAAGGAAAGGACAGGACAGGACAGGACAGGACAGGACAGGACAGGACAGGACAGGACAGGACAGGACAGGAAAGGAAATTATCTGCAGTTTAAATCCCACCAGGATTTCTGAAATGTCAGTCTGTTTTGCTATTTCATGTTTTGTTGATGCAGAATTTGCTCGGCTTCTCAGTGTCTGTAGTTGTTTTTGTCTGTGCTTTTTAAATTGATCTTTGTGTGCACTTTTTGTTTTGTTTTGTTTGTTTTTTTACATATTTTTTAAATATCAGTCCAGAAAAACATCCATATTAGTGCACACAGGACTTGCATTTGTCATCTTTCTTCTACTTTGTCACATCTGATTGTCACATGTTTGTTTGTTTGTACATTTATCCTTTAAAAGAGGTTTGTGTCATTCTGTTGACATGTTGTTTGCCCTCGGGCATGAATAAAATGTTTAGTTTGTCATGTTTTCTCCAGCTTGTCACATCTGACGGGTGTTTGTTTTTTTGTATTTTATCTCTGCATCTCTAAAAAACATCTTTGATTCTGTGAAAACTCTCACTCTGGATCCAATTATCCACTGACAACCTGCTTTAGTTTCAGTTTATCTTTGTACACTCCGGTGAAGTCAAATTAGTGCTGAAACACAGAGTTAACGGCTGGAAATTAATCGCTTTGCTCCGGTCCTCATTTATCTCCTGGAAGTTTGCTCTCCTCGAGCTGAGAAGAACTCATTCAGCTGCATTTTGCTTAAAGAGAACTCTGAATTTACTCAAAATGTAAAACAAATTAATATTATACATCCACCTTTAGCCAGGCAAGTCTTTTATCTTGCAGCACGACTGTCTAAATTAATATAAAAGCCCAGACTGGAGCTTGCAAAGAATGGAGAAAGTTGCATTGCAGAATAAAAACCAGAAAGTTGTATTTCCTCGTAGGACGTTCTGTTTCTAGTAAACAGCATCAAAGCTTCACAGTCATTCAAAAAACACACCGTAAAAACCCTATTAAATCCTGCTGATGAGAATCCAACGTCATATTCAGAGAAAAAAGAAACAGGTGGTGAACTAATCAAAAAAATCTATGAATAAGAAATACTCAGAGAGCTCGGTGCTGCAGCAGCCTTTTACTTTTTAAATGAAATCATCCAGGTCCATATATCTATCGGACTCAACATTAGAGTGAATGAAAAGAGGATTAATAATCAAACTGGCAGCGCCTCCGATCAATACGGCCAACAGGCAGCGGTAAATTCACCACGGAGGTAAGAAAAGGAAGGTGGGTATAAACAGGACGGAAAGGAAAGGAAAGGAAAGGAAAGGAAAGGAAAGGAAAGGAAAGGAAAGGAAAGGAAAGGAAAGGAAAGGAAAGGAAAGGAAAGGAAAGGAAACAAATGGAAAGGAGGAAAGGAAACAAAGAGAAAAGAAAGGAAAGGAGGAGAGAAAAGGAAAGTAAAAGTGACAAACAGGAAGGACAGGAAAGGAAACAAAGGGAAAGGAAAGGAAAGGAAAGGAAAGGAAAGGAAAGGAAAGGAAAGGAAAGGAAAGGAAAGGAAAGGAAAGGAAAGGAAAGGAAAGGAAAGGAAAGGAAAGGAAAGGAAAGGAGACAAAGTTAAATGACCTCTGGCTTGAACTCAAACGTCCGATCCTGAATTCTTCACACCTCTGATTGAACCCAAAACTGAAACAAGAAGCAGCTTCTGTTCATGTTTCCTCTGATCCTCACTGGCAGCTCAACAGCTGTTTCCAGATTCTCTCAGTCCAGCTGCTTGTTTGCCAGCTGGGTGTGTTTGCTGCTCTGATCAGACATTCTGTCCAGCAGCTGCAGCTCGGTTCATCCTCATTTCTGCCTCCACATGAGAATCACATCCTCACGTCTTGACCTGATGACTCCTCAGCTGCTGGTCTGGAAACAGCTGGACGGAGAACCAGCAGCTCCGAGGATCGGATCTAACACAAGATCAATCCAAAACTCTGGCTTCAGGTGGAAAATAAGAACGAATGATTCCTCCGTTCTGCGTTTCTGCTGCTCTTTAGCAATCATTCAGCATGCAGACGTGAAAGCAAAACCAAAAACTAAAAGTTCAAATGTGTGAGGTGTGACTTTCTCTTTGTGCCTCTGAACGAAAAATCCATTTTAATTATTCCTCCTCTCAGAAACAGGAAGATAAAAGAAAAAACAAAGAGAAAGGAAACAAAAGAAAGCAAAGGAAACAAAAACATAGGAAAGAAAAGACAGAGAAAGGAAATGAAAAAAGGATGAAGGAAAGGAAAAAAGAGAAAGGAAAAGAAAGGAAAGGGGACAAAAAGAAAGGAAAGCAAAGTTAAAGAAAGGAAAAGAAAAGAAAGGAAAGAAACAAAAAGAAAGGAAATAAAGAGAAATGAAAGGAAACAAAGAGAAAGGAAAGGGAAGTAAGCAAAAAGAAAGGAAAAGAAAGGAAACAAAGATAGAAAAAGAGCAAGGAAATGAAACAAAAGAAAGGAAAGGAAAGGAAACAAAGAGAAAGGAAAACAAAGGAAAGGAGACAAAGGGAAAGCACAGGAAAGAAAAAAATAAAAGGAAACCAAAACAAAGGAAAGGAAACAACAAAAAAGGAAAACAAAGTAAAGGAAACAAAAACAAAGGAAAGGGAACAAAAACAAAGGAAAAGAAACAAACAGAAAGGAAAGGAAACAAAAAGAAAGGAAGAGAAAAGAAAGGATACAAAGAGACAGGAAACAAAAATAAACAAAGACAACAAAGAGAAAGTAAAAGGAAACAACATGTGAGGCGTAACAGTCTCTTTGTGCCTCTGCATGAAAAATCCCTTTTAATTTCTCCTCCTCTCTCTCGTGAATCCCTCCAGCTGGATTTTCAACATATTTCTACATGAATGAATGCGTGAGAGCAGCACTTCTCCGCAGCTCCAGCAGGGGGCGCAGTGACGACAGCCAGACGTCAGCAGGCCTGATATTGATGGCGGTCTGCTTTGCTTTGCTTAGCCAGCAGCTTTCTGCACATTGATCAGGACCAGAGCAGCTGCAGCGCTTTTAGAACAGCAGAATGGATGTGATGATTCTTCCTCTCACACTCTTCAGGTGTGTTTCTGCCTCGTTTCCCTTCATATTAGGTCACATCAAGTCCCTGTTGTTTGTGTTTAAAGGAGCAGCTGCTGCACCAAAGTGCTCCCCAGGAGACAAATAAACTAACAAGCTTAAATATTAAGGTTGGTATGTATTTAGGGAGTAAAATTATCTTAGATACTGACATTAAAATGCCACAAAAAACTATGTAAAACACACCTTCACCTGACTACAATGAACATTAAGGCTAAGATGTTACAGTATTATTAGATTAACCTGAATAATTCACAACTAAACCTTCATTTTTATTTTTATATTTTATGTATTTCTTTATATATAACAATTATATTGCTTTTAACCCTCGTGTCGTCCTGTGGGTCAAAATTGACGCGTTTTAAAGTTTGAAAATGTGGGGAAAAAAACATATTTTCACAGTGAAACTTCTGATGTCCACATTTTCAACATTTTTAGGAAATCTTTCAACATTTTTGGGTGGAAAACAAGAAATGTTAAAAATGTTTCTTAAGAATATTCACAAAAAAATCAACCAAAATCCAGCAAAATTCGCGGGATTTTGTGTGGATGTTCTTAAAGAAAATATTACAAGTTTTACTGATATTTTAAAGATTTTTTTGAAAGATTTTTACTCATTTTTTAAAAATATTTACAAGAATTTTCTTGCCAAATTTGGAGGATTTTTTTTTTTTAAATTCAAGGGAAATTTTGAAGGAATTATTAGATTTTTTTTGCCTGAAGGTTTTGCAAATTTTCTGAAATTTTGGGAATTTTTTTGCTGAATTTTTGGATTTTTTTCACACAAGGAAACAATAATTTTTGGTACCCGTAATTTTTTTTTTACTGCATTTAACCCCTTACGACCTTAGGATCTTTTTTATATATAATAAAATAGCATAACAACAACAATATAAACATAATATATATCACATAAATACAATAAACATAATAATCACATATTAGATTTTATCCAGTTATTAAGTTAATTGCTTACTCCTTTTAATAAATAAGTAGAAGAAGCCCAACCAAAGCTTTGGTCTTCAGAGTCTTAAGAGTTAAATAATCCAAAATATTGGTATTTTACATTTATTGAAAATGAAGGATTTAAAAAAAAATGTAAATAATCTCTTTATTTGTTATTTTACAGATTTTTACAGTTTTGTCCAATTATGATATCATTATTATATACTAATATAATGTCTTCTGTGTGACTAAAACTGCATCATTTTACATTACAGTATTCTAGCATTTTTTCACATATTTTCCCTGCTTTCATAATAGGATTATATTTTTGACAGTGTACATAATAATTTATTATGCTTCTTATATCTAATTCATTTTTCTTCTTTCTACTCTACACTCTACTGGTGCTGAGGTCACAGACAGTCCAACTTATCAATGAAAACTGGGGCCAGAAAGGCAGTTCAGATAAAGCTGAGCTGCTTCCTGCTGAACCCATTTGGCTTGAAAGCTTGAGCGGCTGAAAGGAATCCTGTTGCACTACAAAGGTGTTATTTGCTCCAACAAGCCAACGGCATTGAACTGTCCGAGCCCAACACAACCATCTTTGATATTTAAATCTGAAGCTTTGAATGAACGAACACGGAGTAAATTCAGGATCTGAGGCACATTCATCTTCCTCGGTACCGTTTCCTGCACTATTTTTTATTATTCATTATATTTCCTTTTACAAATTAATTTTACATCTTTATCCTACGATGCTTTTTGCACATATTTTTGTCGTTATCTGTCTTTTTTATGTGCCATACCAAAAAAAAGGGATTTGATATTGATTAGGTCCAACCATAAATGTATGAATTTTAATAACTTTGCCAAAGAAGCTGCTAGATTTTAATAGGTGTTGCGTTTTAAATGTGATGTGTTTCAATGTTTCTGGAATAAATGATTTGACTGGATTTCTTATAAATAACTTTTCTAACCAACAGGAATATTTCAGGCCCAGATCTCCGTTTCCATCCTGTCAGCCTGCTTCTATTTTAAACATCGGGGTTAAAGGTGTCGCTGATCTATATAAACATCATTACAGGAGGTGGAACAGGTTCCTGGATAAATGGTTTTTATGTCACAGTTCAGTGTGGGCGGTCGACAGGAAGACCTGGTGTTTTCCAGCAGAACCTGCAGCCAAACAGCTGCTCTGAAGAAAAACACATTTTCAGCACAAAGGGCTTTAAATAGGACAGCAAATTAAACAAGTCATAATTAAATCAAACATCATTAAACACGAAGAAAGAATCTGCTCCTTTCATTAAATTGTTGATGTGAAAGTGTTCTATTTCATGGTTTATGTTTTTTGTCTTTGGAGCAATTTTTTTGATGCTATGAAAAAAAGTTTTTTACGAATTTTCCTGAGCTGCTGAATTGCACATAATTTCTGGTAAAATCACAGGAAAACAAGCACAAATTTACATGTAAGATCAGGAAAAATAAAATAATTCTACAGATATTTACTGAAATAAGAAAAATGTGTACTGTAAGGATTGTGAGAAAAAAGTTTAATATTTTTACTGTTTACAATTTCACAAATTTACCCTATATTTTTAAATAGCAGATATTTTGTTAACAGAAACAAAACATTATTTTAAGTGTCAAAAATAAAAAACTGTACATAACATGCGTGCTTTGAAATAATCTCTATTTTTACTAACGTTTGTTATTTTAAAGCATTTGATCAGAAGATTATATCCACTTTATTGCATTTAAATCAGCAAAACAATATTGTTATTTTACAGATATTTGCCATTATTTAAAAGAAAAAATATATTAAGGATTATAAAAATGGTCAATAATTTTATAGCAGTTATTTTAGGGATTTTTCTCTGATAACAAATAATCACATAGTAAAAGTTAATTTATATGTTGCCTGTAAAAAAAAAAAAAAAAAAAAAGAACAAAACTGAAAATAATGTCCACATCAAAAATCTGTATTTTTACAGATAGTAATTTGATATTTTCTGTAAAATGTCACAGTTTTGCTGGATTTAAAATTGGTTTTAAAAAGAATAAAACTTTACAAATATTTGCAGTAATTTTTTCATATTTTTTATATTATTACTATTATTATTATTATTATTATTATTATTATTATTATTATTATTATTATTATTATTATTATTATTATTATTATTATTATTATTATTTATTAGCATTTTTTAATTCCCCTAATTTTTTTCTTATTTTTCTTTTTACGGTTTTTGAACACTCCAGCATTCCAGATTTCTAATAATACTTTGTTCTTGTTGTTTACTTTACTTTTAACACTACAGCATTCCATTTTTTTCAATGTATTTTTTGGACTGTTTTACTACTTTTACTTTTTCAAAATTGCTGAAAAGACAGAAAGAAAGACAGAAAGAAAGACAGAAAGAAGGAAAGAAAGAAAGAAAGAAGGAAAGAAAGAAAGAAAGAAAGAAAAAGAAGAAAGAAAGAAAGAAAGAAAGAAAGAAAGAAAGAAAGAAAGAAAGAAAGAAAGAAAGAAAGAAAGAAAGAAAGAGACCTTTACAAATATTTGCACTTATTTTTACAGGGTTTTTTGTTATTATTATTATTATTATTATTATTATTATTATTATTATTATTATAAAATAAATGATTTATTTTGATTATTATTTATTAGATTTATTTTTATTTTTTATTTTTTTTACAGTTTTTGAACACGACAGCATTCATTATTTTTAAGGTATTTTTCTGCTACCTTGCTGCCAGATTAAACAGGATTTTTATTACAGTGCAGTTACAGAACAGCGTCCTCACTAGCCATCCAGCGCTGAGCCTTGCACATTATTTTAAGATACCGTGTGCAGTATATGACTTATCGGCACATCAGCGGGCTTTAATTATTAAACAGATAATAAACGAGGATCTATACAAGTCGCTGCAAACCAAATGCAGTCGAACTGCGACACGAGCTGCAGGCCGAACTGAGCCTGAACCATGCGAATGTGAAGCATGTGAATGTGCAGTAAAGAGCCGGCTGCTGTCATGTGCTGCTGAATGGGGAACCAGAGGCCATAATTCACTGGGAGCTCCCCCCAGAGACCCCATCAGCAAAGCAGGGCACGGGGCCGGAGCCCGGAGACGCACGGCTACAACACCGAAAGAATCGGGAACAAGGAATGGGGACACTCAGATGATCCTCTGTGCTGACAGGAAATATAGGCCATGATGGGGTTTTAGAGTTTAATCACAAAAGGGGAAGACAGAGCCGTTTGTTCACCACTTTGACTGTGGCCCAGAAGGAAATATCTCGACAACAAATGGAGGATTGTTATGAAATTTAGTCCTCATGGTGCAGAAACATATTTCTACTGATTTTTTTTGTTTGTTTTACCACCAGCAGAGGATCAGTGGGGTTTAAACCTGCTCATAGGCTCTAAAATGGAATTTGTAATGTAATCTAATACCACAATGTAGGAAAAATCCATGGTTTCCAGAATAAATTTAAAAAAGTCTAATTTATTGATGTCGAATAAACTTCCCAAGCTTCAAACATTATTTTGATGCGTTTGTGTCGGCATAATAATGTTATAATTGTATTTACTTCATATTGTGTGTAATTCAATCAATTTAAAACCAAATTCAAGTCGTACTAAGTCAAAAAAATTGCCTTCATAACTTAATTTTTCTTCACCATAAGTAAAATGCTGGACAAATTCAGCTAAACTTGTGTTTTAGAGGACCTACAAGAAATATGGTTTCAGAAAGAATGTTAGAAACGTTCTCTTATCAATAGGACTTCTGTTAAAATATACAACTGTAGGTCAAAATTCTGAAAGTAGAAGCTAATTGCATATTTTGTTAAACAGAAAAAAAACATTATTTTACATGCCAAAAATGAAAAAGTAAAAAATTGTACATAACATCCATATTGTTTTTCAATTAGATTTTTACTAACATTTATTTGCTGTGTTAAAGCCTGTGAGCATAAGATTAAGTGCCTTTTATTGCATTTAAATGAGCAAAAAAATACTTTACAGATATGTGCTATTATTTCAAAGAAAAGATATGTAAATAAAGGTTTAAAAAAATGCTCATATTTTTTACCATTTACAATTTTACCAATTTAATTTTAAAAATTTTGCTGCTAAATCTTTTTTTAAAGCTCCTAAATGAACAAAACCATCAAAAATCTAAAAAGCAAATCTAATTGAAGCAACTTTTTTTGTTCTAAATTATTAAACTTGTTTTCATAATTATGGTAATTAAGTCTGATTCCATTACGAAGTGATGACGCTGGCAGCTTTTCTGGCTTTTAGTACAACACTGATATCCTGCTGTTTTCAACTATATTTATGGGAACTTTCAGGAAAACAAACAAGCCTTATGGGATGTTAAACTTGAAGGACCAATAATAAAAAATCTGGTCTTTTGCTGGAGTCAGTTAATGATTCTGATCTGATGGAAACTATTCTCTCACCAAATTCCATGGCTGTATGAATTTCATTTCTGGAGATACTGAACCCTAAAAATGGCTTCATAGGTGAGATGTGCTTTTGAGGGTGAATTATTTGAAAGAAAAATTATGTATATTAAGGACTGAAAAAATGGAAAATATTTTTTGAACTTGCTGTTTTACAGATTTACCCTATTTTCTTCCTCTTCTTACAGATAGTAGTATGTAGTAAAAGTATTAATCTATATGTTAATTGTAAAAAACTAACAAAAAAACACTGATCAAAAAAAATCTTTTTTTTACAGCTTTATGCTGTTATTTCTTTTACAGGGTTTTCTATCATTATTATTATTATTATTATTATTATTATTATTATTCATGTTTAAATGAGATTTTATTACTTCTTTTTTTATTCTTTATTAATTAATTAATTAATTAATTCATTCATTTATTCATTAATTTTAACTGTTTTTGAATGCTACATCATTCCATATTTTTTAGGTATTTTTTTCTGGCAACCTCGCTGCTAATTTCCCCTTTTCCTTTCTTTAAGCAGGACTTTATTTTATTTTTTTACAGTGTAGATCCATAACAGCGTACTCATTTACCATCCATTCGAGCCTTTACCATTATTGGCTTTTCTCTTCTCTGGTAAGATTACTTTTTTTGAACGTGATAATGAGAAAATCCTCAGATCTGCAATCCTGAAATTCTTAAAATTCTGCCAAAAATATGTGACCGAAATTAGTTTTGGGCCCCAAATAACAAACAAGCAAACAAAATCTGAGACGTTGGAGCATCATCGCCAACATTAGAGCAATAAAATACTACTAAAATATGATTTTAGACAAAACTTTATCACAAATGGCAAAACAACATGAGCGCAAAAAAAGCAAATCCTGTCCTACAAAGTTCACATCAGTTCAGCCTGTCCTGTTTTGCTGCACTTCTAACCTCCTCCTCATCACTGCACTGTCTCTGTTTAGCAGCCCAGAGCAGAATTTAGTCAAACTCAGACACCATCACCCTCTGACAGATCACACATCTGCAGTCTGCAACATTTTTCCATCCAAATACAGCGACGAACGCAGCAGTGCATCATTTGATCGTTTAATGAGAAGCTCGCCACCAGAAAAACAGATCCTGGTCGTAAAACAAACGCACCAGTTGGAATTAAACGCTGCAGAGCGAGAGGATATTTCTCCTAAACTCCCCGGATTGCAAGTGTTCTGCATATTGTCTGACAGACACACGGCTTTGCAGCGAGGAAAACGGCTTTTCAGCGTGTCGGCATTAATAATTCACTCGTGACAAACAGCTCTGACATTTACACCGAGCCCAGTGTCTGACAATAATGAAGGCGGAGCAGAGACACACTCAGCTGATGCAATTAGGAAGGTAAGAAAGCGCCGTTTCTCTGGTGAAACGTGGAGGGAAATGCTGCCGTGACCTTTATAGAAACCTCCTCTGACCTCAGTTTAACCCTCGTGTCGTCCTGCGGGTCAAAACTGAATCGTTTTAAAGTTTGAAAATGTGGAAAAAAAATATATTTTCATAGCGAAACTTCTGATGTCCACATTTTCAATATTTTTGGGAAATTTTTGAACATTTTTTGGTGGGAAAAAAGAAATGTTTCTTAAGACACAAAACAAAAATCAACCAAAATCCAGTGAATTTCGCTGGATTTTGGTTGATTTTTTTCTGAATGTTCTTAAAGAAAATATTAGAAGTTTTACTGATATATATGGAATCACTTTAGATATTTTAAAGATTTTTTCCAAGATTTTTCCTAATTTTTTGAAAATATTTACAAGAATTTTCTTGCCAAATTTGGGGGATTTTTTTTTTTTTTTTAATTAAACTTTTAAGGGAAACTTTTAACCAGGTTGGTGTTCAGTTTCTGTTTCTTACAAAGATAAAGTGGACTCTGAAGTTTTACCTGCATTCTGTATCTATTCTCAGATGAACATTGCTTTGGATAAAAGCGTCAGCTAAATGAAATTGTAGAACTGTAGTCTCCACACACCTGCGTTTCTACACAACTAAACTGCATTTTCAACTACGTTTTGAGGGAAAAAACGCATCATTGTTGAGTCTTTTGCAGCTTCACTGTTGGTCGTTTCATGCCAAACCGATGGTATTTCAGGAATTCTATTCACCTGTTGGTGACTTTAAATCGAAGCTACAGACTCATGCTTCCCGTCTTTCTTTCAGTTCTTCCTGAGGCCGCCCTTCTCACTGCCACTCGTCTTATTTTGTATCGATCGCCTGCCTGCTTTCACTCGGTTTCCACCTTTTAACCTTTTTACCTTTTCTTTGGGCTTCGCTGTTAAATGGTCTTATAAAACACCTTTCCACCTTCACGCTGCTCAGAGTGCTCTGTACTGTTTCCCATCTACAAACACTCAGAAATGTCTGCAGAGCTGCAAAGCAAGCCGCTGCAAATTCAAGTTCAGGGTTTCGCCCAAAGACCTTCGACATGCTGCACAGCGTGAGTCACAGCTGCCACGTTCATAGTTTTACTTCTTTTGAATTTCAGTAATAAGCTCCACCTTCGCTGTCTGTTCTAAGCCACACATATGTTCTCTCTTCACAGCTTCTCCAGATCAATCAGCATCATATCAACACTGCTTTCTGACAGCTCCTTCTGTCTCTCTTGTTTACACTATTTTTTTGTTGTTGTTGTTGTTTCTTTTACATTTTTGACTGTAATATCCCAAATGTGGGTAGATTACCCTCCAGGCCAGATCTGTACATACAGTCAGATCCATAAATATTTGGATATTTTGGCTCCATATGCTGCCACGATGGATTTGAATATTAATAATCAAGGTGTGTTTTAAGTGCAGATTCAACTTTAATTTGAGAGCGTTTACATCCGAATCAGGTGAACGGTGGAGGAATTCTAGCACACAGCATCGTTTTGTGTCACTTTGTGTTGTTTTAGCATCCTTTTGTGTCAATTGTGTTATTTTGGCATCCTTTTGCGTTACTTTTGAGTCATTTTTGTGTTATGTAAGCATCACTTTGTGTCATTTTGTGTTATTGTGGTGTCATTTTAGTTATTTAAGCGTCATTTTGTGTCATTTGTGTGTCTTTTTGTGTTACTTTGGCATCCTTCTGCGTCACTTTTGCGTAATTTGTGTGTTATCTAAGCATTTTTTTGACAAATTTTTCTGCTGTTTTGTGTCATTTTTGTGTTATTTAAGCATCGTTCTGTGTCATTTTTGTTATTTATGCATCCTTTTGACTATTTTTTGTGTCTTTCTGTGTCATTTTTGTTATCTAAGCCTCATTTCGTGCTTTTTGGTGTGATTTTTGTTATTAAAGCATAGTTTTGTGTGATTTTTGTGTCTTCTTCTGTCATTTTATTTATTTAAGTGTCATTTTGTGTCACTTGTGTGTCTTTTTGTGTCATTTCAACCCTAACTCTAAGCAACCTAAGACTTTTTTAAGGCAAAGAAGTAGAATGTTCTGCAGTGGCCAAATCAATCGCCGGACCTGAATCCAGCTGAGCTACATTTCACTTGCTGAAGACAAAACTGAAGGAAAAACGCCCCAAGAACAAGCAGGAAGTGAAGGCAGCAGCAGTGGAGGCCTGGCAGAGCATCACCAGGGACGTCTACGGGTTCCACACTTCAGGCTAAAAACTCTGTAAATATGTGATGATAATTTATCAAAACTACTGCAACTTATGGTTTAGTAAAATGTGTTTTCTTTGTTACTCCATTCTCATATTTTGATTTAATGATTAGAGATGTGACGTTCCTTAAAGCATCCACAAGCACAATAATGTCACTCCTGCAAACACAACAGGAAAATCTTTCCAATAAACAACTTGATAAGACAGAAAACTGCTTTTGGCTTCAGTGAACAGATCCGTCTTTTATTACTGTGATGGAGTTCAGGATGTAACTAATGATTCACCTGCAGCTGATGAACTCTGTGTGAAGCTCACCTGTCTGAGGTGAAGAAAAGTTCACCGTGTCGTTAAATATTTGATCCGTATCGATCCTGTCTTCATGTCAGGGATAATTTATGAGTGGAAGTAAATAATGAAGCTGCTGCTGCTGCTGCTGTTGTTGTTGTGACACCTGAGTAAATACACACAACTCTCTCACCTGGAACCTGCTGCTGTCTGATGCTGCAGGTCTTTAACCTTCATGTCGTCCTGCAGGTTGAAATTGACCCGTTTTAAAGTTTGAAAACGTCGGGGAAAAAAATATATTTTCACAGTGAAACTTCTGATGTCCACATTTTTAACATTTTTGGAAATCTGTGAACATTTTTTGGTGGAAAAAAAAGATGTTAAAAATGTTTCTGAAGAACATTCAATGTTATTAAATAAAGTGTCAGAAATTTTACTGATATATATGGAATCACTTTAGATATTTTCAGGATTTTTTTGGAAGATTTTTACTCATTTTTTTGGAAAAAATTTACAAGAATTTTCTTGCCAAATTTTATTGTATTTTTTTTTTAAATAAACATTTTAAGGGAAACTTTTAAGGAATTATTGGAATTTTCTTCCTGACGGTTTTGCAAATTTTCAGAAATTTGGGGAATTTTTTGCTGAACTTCGGGATTTTTTCAGACAAGGAAACATTATCTTTGGTGCCTGTAAATGAGGACAACTGGAGGGTTAAAGATGTCTTCTCGTCATCATCTGAATTATTCTAAGATCTTAAAATGTATTTTAGAAGCTGTTGTCATTATTTAACCAATATGATAAAATTCTAACTAAAATAACAATGTTTATGGCCTTTTGTGTGGGTTTTGTAGCAGAAAACAACAGGTGGTTTGACAATTAATTCCAAATCTGTAAATTAAAGAGGTTTAGTGATTTTGCAGAGGTCTGTGTACAAACCTCCATCTGCTAAAGGCAATCTGTTGTCTTTTACAACTTGGACATCAGCATTTCAGAGAATGAACTGGACTAAGTGCCAGGACCTTGCAGTGATGCTACAGGAGGAAATCATTAAAGCCACCGACGACAGGATCATGAATTCCTGCACAAAATTTCATATCAATCCCTTCCTGTCCATAGTTATTGAGATGTTTTACTCTGTAGAGGTCTGCTCTGCTGCTACAAGCTAATTTACTGGGTTATACGCAGGAAGCTTCATGCAGACTTTAACTATAAAAGCTGGAAAACTCAAAGAAAATAAAAAACCAAAGCCTCTCGCTGTTCCTCCTGCTGCTGGATAAATAATGAGTCTCGCTCAGAGCGTAAAGAGTCAAACATCGACTCGACTGTAAACAGGCAATTTTCCAGCAGCAGCCGCGAGTTCTGAGGTCAGCTGGAGGCTTTATGGATGACCAGAGGCACAGTCGGAGAGCTGATAGTGATCAGAAGAAACGAGGATCACACACACTTTATCCTCCCTGGCAAGAACTGCAGCAATATGGCCCATAACACACACACACACACACACACACACACACAGTGATGAAGATGATGCACTGCAGTCTTTCATCCTTCATCTGTGACACACACACAGGAGGCAGCGTTTCCAGAATAAATTACCAATGAAGGATTACATGAATCGGTGATTTGACATCCTTCGATACATCTTCGGCGTGCAGCTTTTAATAAAGACGTGTTTGTTGCTGGTCAGCACAGCAGCAAAGGACAACACACCAGCAGTATGATGGTTCATGGAATAGAGACGTTTTATGGCAAACATGATTGATTAAACTCAAAAAGTGGTGTCATGTTTTCTCTAAAGACTTTTCAAACTTTAAAACGGGTCAGTTTTGACCCTCAGGACGACACGAGGGTTAAGAGAACACTCAAACCCGAATTTGAGCCGATTATTGCTGATGTTTGCAAAGGAGACAAAGAACCGGGCATTTACTCGTTATTAAAATCTCTCAGCGATGATGATGCTTGGCTAATTAGTGAGCTGTTCAGGCGTCTGTTGCATCGTCGCTCAGCTGTTTTGCTGTAAACATGCAGCTGAAGAGCTGGAGAGAGTCCTCAGACAGAAGAGCTCTTCAGGCAGACAAAGACGGCAAACACAGTGACATTAGACACAGAAGAACAGAAATCAAAGCAGATAAAGGACCGACTCCCTGTACAAACACACAATCTGCATGTCAGAATAGGACACTCCCAGAATAAGTTAAAGATCCTCCAGACATCCAGCCTCATTCACTGGGACAGCGTCCTGGTGCTGAAGCTGGATGTCCTGATGTCTGCTGCGGCTTAATGACTCACGGATTCAACATATGCTGCCATTAGTTTAACGGCTCAAACTGCCTCCAATCTCTGGCTTGAAGCGTGTAAATTAACCACGACGCCCACGCAGCCGGCAGCTCTTCTTTTCCTTTCTTCACTTCAATCAGACGGTGCTGGAAATCAGACGTCTGTCTGCGAGCACGTTTGAAAGGCATGTTGTAATAATAAAAACCCCCAAAATCACACATTTAGCAGAGACGGAAACTGTAGAAACAAAGAAAGATGTGGCAGATTTTCAATTTTCTTCCAGCCCTTGACATGTCGCTGTCAGGAAAATGATCCATATGTAATCTTAAAATCAGGAAATTTTCAACATCAATTGATTTCTTGGATCAATGCTCAATAATGTGTAATAAGTACAACTAGAAAAGCACTCACAGCGCAGTCCTCCTCCAAGGCTGTTCATTCCCCCATATGGCATTGTCAGAAATGCAGCATATTTTAGAAGCGCTGGACCCGAGTATCCGAATATTCGGTCGTTGTGGTGGTATCCAAATATTAATTTTGAGATCCAAATACTCGGATTCCACTCGGACCTACCAACTCTGACATCACGTTTCACTTTGCCTGTGTTAGTAAGTTAGCCGAAGACGGGGATATCCATGCTAATGCTATGCTATGCTAATGCTGTCAGACTCCGACGATGAACACTGTGAGAAGCAAGATCAAAATGCACTTCACTAGCTCTACCCCATTAAAATCAGCAGTTTTTTTTAAATGTACAATAACTTTAGTATATTCAAAGAAGCCGTGTAAAATTTTACCTTCATACTGTGAATATTTTCTGAGTTGCAGGCCTTTGAAATCAAATTTCCATGCTACTTTTTCCATCATGTCTGAGCCTCATAACTTCATCAGTACAGCAGATAAACTCATGCCATTTTAAGGGCTAAAAAATACATCTGAGTTCTGTTAAAAACTGCAACCAGAGCAGTTTTACATCCACTCCAGGTGTCACAATCTAAAGACAATCTGTTTTTTGTTTGTTTTCTATATAACCAACTTTAAGCAACAATATTATGGGATATATATCATAGTTTCAACAGCAATACTGGAGTCTAATGTATCACACAGTCATTGAAAATGGTCCAAAATACCTCAAAATGCAAAAAAAGTGGTCAGATTGAGTCAAGCGTAAGTCAAAATTTGTGTAAAATTACTTGAAAATTGACTAAAATTATTCAAAACGTGTCCTAAATTAGTTAAGAATGCAGCAAAATGGCCAAAAAAGTGTCCACAATCACTTAAAAACCGTTCAGAATTATTCAAAATAATGTCCAGGGTGACTTGAAAATTTTCAGTCAATTTCATAACCAACTTTGAGCATCAATATTCTGGGATGTATCATAGTTTGAACAGCAAAACTGCAGCAGTTTAATGACACAGAGTCATAGAAACAATCATTGGTACCCTGGATATGTTTCTGTTGTCTGATAATTCACCAGAGAAAACTTTAAAAAGTGACTTTTGGGTAAACTTTAAGGGAGGTTTTGTGTTTCTTTGTGGTTGTTTTGTGTCTCTTCTGACCAGGACTACCACAATGGATGCATAGTCCTGACAGTGAAGCACGGCGGTGGTGGTGTGATGATATGTGACTAGAGAAAACCTGAAAATGTGCATTCTGGGTAAACTGTCAAAGATGGATTTTTGAGTTTTTATTGTCATTTTGTGACTATTTGTGGTTGTTTTGTGTCTTTTCTGACCAGGACTACCACAATGGATGCATAGTCCTGACAGTGAAGCACGGAGGTGGTGGTGTGATGATATGTGACTAGAGAAAACCTGAAAAAGTGCATTCTGGGTAAACTTTCAAGGCTCATATCAGCATGTGTTAGAGGCAACTGTAGGATCATTTTTGCCTACATTTGATACCAGGATCAGCCATGATTCCTTGTGCGGCAAAACTATTTTCTAAAATAATCATATTTTAACACTCATAAATGTCACTTCGAGTTGTGTAATGGAGAAACAACATTGGTGTCCACATGTTTTATTGAATAATTTGGATAAATCTCATTAATCACACCTTTTTGCAGCATTCAGAGCTTGTCTGAGTTTTTGCAGCTTCCTTCTGATAGTGTTCAGTTTGTTCAGCACAACAATGGTGTTTTGTCACAATGCTTGTTGGGTTTTGACTCTGTAACTTTGTGGAACTGATGAAACCCTGATTGTCAAGACTGGGTATCATGATAGCTGGAGGTAAAACCAGATCTCTGTGGATGTTATATACATGCATAGTGCCCATTCATTTAGCATTAGAACAGAATCTCAGATGTTACCCTGCTTTTTTTAAATTGAATGACCCTTAAAACGAATGCACTGGCACACAAATACAAATCATCCCGCTGTGGTCGTGACTATTTCATACAATGCACATTAAAACGCTGTCTTTCTGCAACCTTTTCCATCCAACGAACACACAATAAACCCACAAACGCACACAACACCAAGGTCAACCGGAGACTGAAACACATTCAGCGCTCCACTCGAGCAGTGGAAATGCCAGATTGATCCGGTCTGATTACTGTGATTAATGTCAGCTCTAAACACCGCTATTTCATCAAGCACTTCCGAAAGGATGCCGTTATCAAGAACGCCACATGACGAACGCCACGACGAATACAAACACACAGAACACGGTCAATGTCGCACTCAAAGCGGCACAAGATACTAGAAAACGGATCAATTACAATTTAAGCTACTTCAACAAGCGGATCTCTGCGTCACAACTGGAAAAGCTTAAATGAATCGTAAGCAAATGTTTCCACCAGGTCTGGTTTCTCAAACAAAAAAAATACAAGAGTTTATTTAGGGGTTTCTAACAATGCATCCTGGGAAATATGCTCATTTTCTAGTTTTTCAAATTCTTATAAACTTAAATTGTGTTGTGTGAACTCTCACCTGTTCATTTAAATTATTATTTTCACATCAAAATGCCTCAAGTTGCAAGAACTCCTGTCCTTAAATTCTAAGGTGACAATTTAAGTGAAATTACCTAGAAATTAGCTACATATTTACAGTAAGTGTACTAGTAAATATGAGTTAATTTGACTTCATTCCTTTAAGATAGTTTACAGTGTAGAAATCATTTTAAACAGTACTCTCATCTTATTTCATTAGATTTTGAATTTTTTTTTTGTCCGTTGGGTGGTATAGGAGTGTGTTGAATTAATGTAAAACTGTGTTTTTTATTTACTTGTGACTGTAGGAAAAATTTCCCTTTGTACATGATAAATATTATCTTAATCTTAACCCTCGTGTCGTCCTGTGGGTCAAATCGACCGTTTTAAAGTTGGAAAATGTGGAAAAAAATATATTTTCACAGTGAAACTTCTGATGTCCACATTTTCAACATTTTTGGGAAAATTTTTGAACATTTGCTGGTGCAAAAAAGAAAAAAAAAATCAAACAAAATCCACTGGATTTTGGTAGATTTTTTTCTGAATGTTATTAAAGAAAATATCAGAAGTTATACTGATATATATGCAATCATTTTAGATATTTTCAGGATTTTTGTGGAAGATTTTTACTCATTTTTTGAAAATATTTACAAGAATTTTCTTGCCAAATTTGGGGGATTTTTTTTTTTTTTAATAAAACTTTTCAGGGAAAGTTTTAAGGAATTATTGGAATTTTCTTCCTGAAGGTTTTGCAAATTTTCAGATATTTGGGAAATTTTTTTGCTGAGTTTTTGGATTTTTTTCAGACAAGGAAACAATATTTTTTGGTGCCCATAAGTGAGGACAACAGGAGGGTTAAAGAAAATCCACGTCATTTTTCACAGCAATCCGTTGATTAATTGTTCAGATATCTGAGGTGAACTGAAGTTTTGAGGAACGTGAGCTTTTCGTAGCTTCTTGCTTTTAAATCTTGGGGGTTTCTCACAATACATCCTGGGAAATCTGCTTATTTGCTATTTTTTTAAGTTACAATAATTCTAGTCTTTAAATTCTAAGGCGATCTGACAAGAAAAAATTGACATTTTCAGTTAAATTACCTCAAAATGAGCAAAACTCACATATTATTATTAAATAAATGAGTAAATATGAGTTAATTTGATCCTTTCAGATATTTTACAGTGTTGAAATACTTCAATCTGTTGTCAAGAATACCACTACAAGAAAACGGTTCTGCTTGTTCAGAGCAGAACAAGACACTAGAAAACGGATCGATTACAATAAAAGCTGCTTCAACAAGCGAATCTCTGCGTCACGACTGGAAAGCATAAATGAAATGTAAGTAAATAAAAAGCTCATTATCTTTTACAGTGCAAAGGGTTTAAAAGGAAAGCAGCAAACCATTTGTCTGGGGTTGAACAATAAGCAGTTTGACCTCAGGATGACACTTAAACCTCCTAATGGCTCGTCCTCTGGGGAGCAGGAAGAGCAAATTAATGGCAATCAGACCGCAGGACTGTATGTTCGACAGAGTAGAGGTCACGAGGTCAGCAAACAAAGAGAATCCATCCCTGATCGTGGGTAAAACGGAGAAGGTCTGGACCCCGAGGGCGTGTTAAAGGGATGCTAACGTAATGACCAAGTTAGACGGACATTCTCTGGAGAGCATGAAACATCATTTCACTACATTTCCTGACACATTTTTGGGAAGTCTTTGCTGAAGATTACACCAGAGAAAACAGAAAATCACTTTAAGAATCAACCTCTGGGAGTCGTGAATGTTCGCAGCAGATGTAATGTCAATCTGGGTTTACAATATTGATAAAAAAAAATGGATTAAAGTCAAATTTGGCTTCATGTTGACGCCGTTTAACCCTCCTGTTGTCTTCATTTACGGGCACCAAAAAATATTGTTTCCGTGTCTGAAAAAAATCCAAAAATTCAGCAAAAAAATTCCCCAGATTTCTGAAAATTTGCAAAACCTTCAGGAAGAAAATTCCAATAATTCCCTTAAAAGTTTTCATTAAAAGTTTTATTTTTAAAAAATCCCCCAAATTTGGCAAGAAAATTCTTGTAAATATTTTCAAAAAATGAGTAATAATCTTCCAAAAAATCCTTAAAATATCTAAAGTGATTCCATAAATATCAGTAAAACTTCTAATATTTTCTTTCAGAACATTCACATAAAAATCAACCAAAATCCAGTGAAATTCACTTAATTTTAGGATTTTTTTCTGACAAGGAATCAATATTTTTTGGTGCCCATAAATGAAGACAGCAGAAGGATTAAAAAAGGCTTTTAAATGCTGAATTTGTACCTTTTATGACTGAATTGTTTTTAAGCTTTAATTGTCTTTGTTTTGTAGCACTATGAGACTCAGATGAGTGAAAAGTACATTACAAATAAAATGTATTATCATTATTATAGATATCTGAACTGAAGGAGTGACGATAGCTGGAAGCAAACTGGCATGAGTTTTCTTTTTCGCAGCTGCTTGCCCTGAAATCGGGTTAATTTCCTCAGAAAAACAGCAGCAGGTGCACGCGTTGGCTCGGCTGCAACGTCTGATTTTCCATCACCTGTCAGGTAGCTGAAGGTCGGCCGCTAAGTGGCCCTGAGAGGTGGATGTTTGTGGTGGTAATGAGCTCTGACTCACGGCGGTCATTGCCCTCTCAGCAGGCCGAGTGCAGCTCTGTCATGAAGTATTCTGATAATCATCTTCGTCAGTGATCTAGTCCATGGCCAAGCATCTTTACAGGCCTGCTGATCCACTAATCGCTCACTTCCACGCCGCTGTCACAAGGACTTACAGCAAATACCAAATGCTAATTAAAGCACAAAATAAAAGCCTCTCGCTAATTCGCATTTATGGCATCTTTTGCCCGCCGATTTCGTCATCTCCTGTCCGCCAGCCCCGAGAAGTGGCATCCGCTACCTGGAGGTGGAGGCTGGAAGGGGGGCACAGAGGGAGTCGGTGAAGCCTCGGCATCAGCAGGGAAACGGAGGGGGGGTCTGCGCTATAATCAGCTCCAAATTCCACAGCGCCGCGGGGCAGGAAACCGCTAAATACATGTACACACACCTGCACGTGTCAAGAGCATGTGAACGACTCCACACGCCTTACACAGATGTTGCAGTTAACACAAAGCAGAATGCTGTTAAGCAAATGACTATTTCACCACCGTGCTTTGACAAATACGTTGAACTTTTTGCTGAGCTAAAGACACAACATGCTGATGAATGCTCTCAGCGTATTAACCTGTCAGGATCTGTGACTGACTGACAAAAACCAGCTGCTAAAAATGAAAATTTCAGAGGACTAATCAAGAGAAATATTGTTTTCCTTGAGACTTAAATGACTTTAATAATCCCTGGAGGGAAATTAAGCTGTTAGAGCAGCATGGATATTCAATATAGGGGTAAAAATTAAGACAACACAGAATATTAGGGTACTAAATGAGGGCAAAACAAAACAAAATAAAATAAAATAGAATAGAATAAATGAAGAAAGAAAAAAGAAAGAAAAATATAATACAATAAAACATAACAAAATTACATAAAATCAATTAAAATAAAATGAAGTGAAATAAGAGGAAAATAGAGAGAAAAAAATCAACAGAATGCCCGATCATCACTGGTCTTTCAGCAGGAAAATTTAGTTGCAACATCTGCAGCTCAGGGTTGTTTACACTCGCGTGGGACACCGTAACGTAACTGCACAGAGGATCGTGGGTCAGAATGGACAGGAAAACCTGCCGGTTTGCAAACATCCTGGTATCTTTGTGATGCTAAGTTTGAAATACTGTGTACAGGGACAAACTTGATCTTTTTTCTGGTGCACTATATAGTATAATGGAATGCACCCTTCAGCTGAAATCCTTCCTCTGAACACTGATATTCTGTTTTCTCTGCAGCATCAGCAACTTTTCTTGGCCGTTTCCAAGGTTTTTTCCTCTATACTCCTCGCTGAAGCTTGTTCTTATCTCCATCCCTTTGGCAAACCAAAAATTGCTGGTGAACGTAAAATGCAACCAGTGTTCCAATGAAGGAAGTCATCACAGACACCAAGATCAAAACTCTGGTATACTATGAGTTACAGAGATAAAGATTCCCTGTAGCCCGGATAGTAAGAATACTTCATAGAAGGGTAAACGTTTATAGAGCTGCAAGCAAATTCAAAGTCCTCCACTGTTCTTTATGTTGTTGCATAATTATTTAATCCTAAAACAGAGCTCTAAAGCCTCTGTTTACCTTAAGAGATCTGCAGTAAGCTTATCTAAATTCAGTTTTAATAATACACTTCTTCCCGAACACCACCAAGGCTGCAGCTGAAACAATCCTATCTTACATACAATGAGATTTAATGTGAGCTTCATCTGTAATTTTTTTTATCGCTATGGTCTCGTGATGCATGACAATAATTAAACTGAGTCTTGAATGAGAAACCTACATCAGAAGCAATCCGTACACAGCTGCAGCATTAATCAGATCGCAGCTTATATGAAACGGCCATATTGATAAGCCAATTAACTCGTGTTCACAGTGCTGGTCATTCTTTTTACAGCTTTCCTTCGTGGATTTTGCTGCAGCAACACAACTGGAACTTCAGGGTCACAGTTTCAAAACTCTTCATATAGGTTTAGGATTATAGTTTTCTCTTTTTGTCTATTTTTCTCTGTTTAAATGTGTGTCTCTGGAACTGTCCACGATTTGGACATCTGCTGCCAACGTCTACGCTTTTATGTGAAGACGCTTATATTCAGGTTCAGAAACTCAAACCTCTTTTTCTGTTCAGCCTGACTGCAGTTTTTAGGTTCAGTTTAGTGAAACCAGATAATGAAAAGATCATCTGGGGAAGCTCGTGGTGCTAATTCTGCACAATGCAAACTCATTTACCTCATCATGCACTTTCATTTCTATGTAAAATGCTACAAACATCTAAAATTAGAAAATCTACATTCTTATTTTACATGGGATATTTTTTTACCTAGAGTCTATATTACACTTATTCTGCATTGTGCATTTTGCTTTGTTTATTTTTACTTACTGCATATTTCTGCTTATTAAAACAAAAAAACCACTCAGACAGCGCAGTACTCTGCCAAGGCTGCTCAGTCGTATCATTTCCAACGGCTTGAAACGGCTTAAACATTGGGAATTGATGGAACTCAGAAACACTCCCACAATTTAATCAGTTGTTCCTTGTATTATTTCCAACAGATAAGTCCTGATAAGTCCTCAGCAGTGGATTTGTAGTAGGATCGCAATCATGTGATTGTCAGCAGGCAGCTGACGTAGTGTTCACTTGTTGTCATGTTTACAGTGACACCGTGCCGCTATCTGGCAATGATACAGAAATCTTTAACAAATCCATGGATCCAGACTATAAGCCGCATTACTGCCAAAATCTAATCAGGTGGTCCTTGTGTCATTTCTGATCTTCCCTGAAAATTTCATCCAAATCCGTTTGTCCATTGTTGAGTAATGTTGCACACAGACAGACAGACAGACAGACAGACAGATGCTGGTCGTCACATAACTTCACCGCATTCCTCGGAGGAGTAACAATAAAATGCCTTAATAAAATTTGCACAGGAATTTTTGCACTGATGCATCTTGACTTAGCGTTGTTATTCTCTACAGTGTATTAATACTGTATTCTTTGTTTTCTTTTTCATCTTTGTACAAATTATTATTATTATCATTATACATATATTTATTGCTGCTGCAACAATGTAAATTTCCCCAGCATGGGAGCAATAAAGGATTATCTTATCTAATTTGTATTTTTTTAATAATCAAACTGTGTGTAATATTGTACCAATATCCCTCAATTTAATCACTTTTCTTTGCACTACCTCATTGTGTTTACATTTCCGAGATACCATTTATACATTTTCTTATACTGCGTATTTTATTATTCATCTCATCTTTTATTCTATTTTAATTCGGGGAGTGATGCCATAATTGCCTTGTATTGTTGTCTGCAGCAGTATGATGATAATAAAGGTGTTGAATCTTTATAGTGGTGGTAACTTTACAAAGTTCCCTTCAGGGATTAATAAAATATTTCTATTCTACTCTGAAAGTCCAGCTCTTCGATCTCTACACTCTAAACTCAGCAAACTTGCTCCTGGATGTTGCTTTTTCATCTTTACAGACATGGTTTCAGTACTTTCATTAAACTCTTGAACAAGTAAACAAGTGTATTTCTCAACATGTCAGACTATTTCTTCAAACCTGACAGTGCTGTGAACACACACTAACGAATGCATCTCTTTTAACATTTAGTGATTACTTTTTTACAAGTGCAACTCCTGTCAACACATTTAACAATTCCTCGTGTGCTGATGAGAAAATGCGTGAAAATATTTTTGCATTTCTCGCATTGTGTTGCGCCCTTCAGAGAGAAATCTGAACACTAGTTTGAATGTTCTTTTGCTGAGAATTATGCTAAATGCTCAGACTGTTTGCTATATAAGAATACTATAAACTGTATTGAGGATGAAGTTTTTAGTCTAAAATAAACTTATGTAATCTGCCCCTTTATAACAAACAATCAGTTCACACTGAGCATTAAAAACAAAGTGACTATAAAGTCTGAGAGGCCTGCACAGCCCCTCAGAACAGCCACTATGATACTGAGATCATTTTTTTTGTATTTTAATAATATTCTGGTTCTAATTATGCTTTTAAATCTTGCATGTGATTTAGATTCTACTGATTCCTCATCTAGATTCTTCCTTAAATTGATCCCTTTTACTGAAATGCAACGTTCCATTAATTTGGTCCGAAATCTTGGTTTTATGAAGATCTCCGTTCCTTTAACTTTCTCTCTGGACATTGACTGCTAAAGTTTCTTCATGAGCTTTATACATCATTTAAACATAATTTGCAGAATTCTATAACCCAGAGGTCCCCAACCACCGGATCATTTGTTACCGGGCCGCACAGAGAGAATAAAAATGGTCTGTGTTTTTTATTTCGATGTTTTGAAAAATGACTAGACCGTCTTCCCATCGCTTCCGTCTGTGCATGTTTCCCACACGATGTTAAATAAAGTCGTCAATCTGCCAAATTAATAAAAAACAAGCGTCTCTGGAGAGCTTCTTTTCAAAGAGGGGCAGATTTGATGTTGACAGAAGAAAAAGTAAGCAAATATTTAGCAACAACAAGTCATTTCATTTGTTTAGGACTCTTTTTTTCCTTAAAAACTTGCATAATTACTCCGCCAAGGAACGCGGTGGAGTTATGTGACGATCGGCATCTGTCTGTCTGTCCGTCTGTCTGTTCAAAACATTGCTAAAAAACAGACCAATGGATTTGGATGAAATTTTCAGTTAAGGTCACAAATGACACAAGGACCAAGTGTTTAGAATTTGGCAGTGATGCGTTTTATAGTCTGGATCCATGGAATTGTTAAAGATTCCTGTATCACTGCGAGATAGCGACACGGCGTCACTGTAACCATGACAACAAGTAAATGCTACATTACCTGCCTATTGACGATCACATGATTATGATCCTACTACAAATCCACCGAAATGATACAAGGAACAATTGATTAAATTGTGGGGGTGTTTCCGAGTCGCATCAATTCTCGCCGCCTGCTACATATTTAGGTCACGCGATTCTCTATCCGTACATAACGTACACATGAATAACACACGCCTGTGCTCAGCACAAGGTCATTTTTTATTAAAGATTTCATCCATTGGAAATGATGCAATGACTGAGCAGCCTTGGCGGAGTGCTGTGTTGTCCGTTCCATAGAAAGTTGTCTTGCTTGAATCCGGTCCTGTGGTGCAAAAAAAGGCTGGAGACCGCTGCTATAGCCTACTACGTCATGAAGTAAAGTCATACTCACTCCCACTCCTTGCGCCGTGCCTGCGGTGTGCTCTGTATCTTGTGAGCCTGGTGGGCTTTGACGATGTCCCTCTGCTCGATCAATCCGCCTCGCCGCCTCTTGATCACATTCGGACTCACCGCCAAATCCCCGTCGGCGCCCAGCATCCCCACGTCGAACGTCGAGGCCACGTCCAGCGAGAGGCCGAGGCGGTTGGGGTGCGGCGGGGGAGTGTGGCCGGACACGTGGGGGAGGTAGAGGGTGTCGAAGCTGGTGGACAGACTGTGGGGCTCCAGCAGGGACCCGGCCTCGGAGTACAGACTGGAGCCTCCGGCCAGTCCTGCACGATGCTTCTGCCAGCTCTCCGAGTCGGACGGGGACGGGTGGAGGACTTGGCGCCTCGGGGTGCTGCTGCCGCACATCGACCCCACGCCAAGACCCAGACCGCCCGCTGGACTCTCCGACCCTCCCGGAGCTCTGGGAAGCCCCAAAGCATTGTGGTCCCCTGTCAGAGACTGAGAGCTGACCGAACAGGAGCCCAGTTCCAGCATGATGAGAAGGCTGCCCGGGATCTCAGCATAGTGCTGCAGGGAGGACATGAAAGACAGGAAAAGAAACTGTGAGAGACTCGCAATATTGATGCACAATCCTCATTTCACATTGAAGACCCACAAAACAGATCATTTTCCTGCATATGATATTCAGCATAATAACAGACGCTGCACAAATCTAAACAAATATGAATAAAATCCACATTTCTGACTGAATGCTGACCTAACTGGATAGAAGACACAAGCTGAGGTTTGGAATCTCATCCCATTATATTCCCAACCAGCAGTTCAACCAATAGAAATGCCACTGTTCACTTCCACCTGGACCACAAACACTTCTACAACTTCTATTCTTTATACATATTCAGAATTTTCTTTTTTTGTGCACTGTTAGCATTTCAATTTATCTGTATGTTCGGTATATGAAGAAATATTGACAATAAGTTTCCTTTTGATTTTGACTTTTGATTTATTTTTTGAATGTGGTGTTCAAAGAGAAATCCTGCTTTATTATTGGATCATTTTAGACTCAAAATTAAAATATTATGTTACAAATACACTGTACAATAAAAAAGGTGTATTTGAAGCTGTAGTTTAGGGAAATTATCGTTTCAAATTCAAATAAATCTAATTTATGTTACAGCTGTGGAAAGGGAAGTTTACTTTTGCCGATTCTTTCAACTTGAAATTACTTTGTACTGTTCTAAATAGTGCTTCACACCATGATGCTTCCACCACCGTGCTTCACAGTGGGGATGGTGTTTATTGGTCAGCACAAATCAACTGAACAAAGAAAACAAAGTGGTCTCTGTAACTTCTAACAACTTCCACACACACCAATATGAAAAGAGTTCTATTTGTTGTTACATTAACAGTCATATAAAGAGGCAGCAGCTCAGCATTGCACCCACAGAACAGACTATATCACTTCCAGATGCAGACACTTAAACAGCCTCTGCTTGTGAGTTACACTACAGCAGCTTCAGTCGAACGCCTGAACACATCCAGCTTCTGTGTAACTACGAAGTTGTTCTGAGGCAATTTGCCAACGGCCCAATAGCTGTCGCCGTCCTCGGTCGATTTAAAACATCACCAATCCTCCGAGCATCAGAACCAATTAGATACGCCGTAACGCCGGCCTCAAAACAAATAATCGTATAATCCTGCCAGAGCTGTGCTTAATGGCGCGATCAGGAGGGTGATTTTATCAACCCGTCTTCTGCTTTATCAGGCAGGAACACTGAGGACCCATCTCGTTTTTGGGGGACATGAAAACCCAGAGATGAACGTATATATATCATTTCCAAACATGCTGCTGCTGCTGCTGGAGCCCATTTTCGTTAGCAGAATGATAGATTTCTGGTTTTACGGCCCCTCTGAGAGGAAGGGGTCTAAATAACTTGGGCAGGGAAGTTATTGAACAGAAAAACAAGGACGCTGTATTGCATAAAGCTGATAAGATGGTAGCCAAGCTACTCAACTGTCTTTACTGGAGTCATTCATTTCTGTTGTCAATAAGTGAATTACCCTCGAGTTCATGATGATGGTCTCACTTCTACAAGAAACTTGCATCTTCCTAAATATCTCTACATATCAAAACTTTTTCCTAAACTGAATCAAAGCTTGATTGGCTAAAATCTCTGAGGAGGATGAAGAAATAACGGAAGCCCTGAGGGTGAGAAGCAGCACAACAAGAGCTGATCTGATAAAACGTCCTTGTTTTGCCTTTGCTTTATAAAATCTGCAACAATCTGATTTATTAGTCACGAGGCAGGAAAGTGACAAAATATTATAATAAAACTATGCAGCAAAAATACTGCAAATTAATCATCAGACATTAATCTTTTCCTGAGGCGAGGATGACTGGCTCTGCTCATTACAGCAAACAGAAGTGGGCCAGCTGATAATGTTATAGAGCTGTGCTGTTATCGTTCTGTTTGTGCGTCTTTTAAATCATTCTTTAGATTTTACAGCCACTTTATCACTGACTACTTGTATTTTAAGCAAAAACCGAGCACATAGCTTCACTATAAAAATAATGTACTTTTTTAAATGACAATTTACTGGTATTTAACATTTTCTTCCTGTTTTGCTCAATTACAGATAACAACAAAAAAAAACAGACAAGAAGTATTGATTTACATGTTAGCCATAAAATAAACAAACAAAAAACAAACAGGCCAACACTTTAAATCTGTAGTTTGCTCTTGTATAATCATAAAGTTACACTACCTTTACTTTTTTCGTGTCATGATGCTGCCACCACCGTGCTTCACATCATGATGCTGCCACCACCATGCTTCACATCATGATGCTGCCACCACCATGCTTCACATCATGATGCTGCCACCACCATGCTTCACATCATGATGCTGCCACCACCATGCTTCACATCATGATGCTGCCACCACCATGCTTCACATCATGATGCTGCCACCACCGTGCTTCACATCATGATGCCGCCACCACCGTGCTTGACAGTGTGGATGGTGTATTCGTGATGATGTTCAGCGTTTTGTGTCTGCCAAAGATGCAGTCTAATGGCCAAAAAGCTCCATCCTGGTCTCCTCAGACCAAAGAACCTTCTTCCAGTTGACTTCAGAGTCTCCACATGATTTCTGGTGAACTCTAGTCCAGATCTAGTGAAGAAGAGACAACTCCTTCAAATGAGTCTTAGGTGACTTGGTAGTCTCTCTCACTAGTCTCAGTTTCAGAGGACGTCCTGCTCTAGACAGATTTACTCATGTTCCATGTTCCTCCCATTTATTAATAATGAATTTAACTGCCATCCAAAGAATATTCAGTGACTTGGAAATATTCTTTCATGATCTCCTGACTTCAGATTTTCAACAACCTTTTCTCAGAGTTTCTTGGCATGTTCTTTAGCCTTCATGGTGGACTTCTATCCAGGAGTACTGATCCACTAGTGACTGGACCTTCCAGATACAGGAGTCTTTATACTACAATCACTGAGACACATTTGCTACATGTAGATGAACTCCATTTTGTTAATTGTATGACTTCTAGCACCAATTGGCTGCACTTGTGTTGACTCAGGTGAGTCGCTTTAAATGGGGTGAATACTTACTTTGTATATTTTTAGTTAAGGACCTTACTTTGAGGAATTCTTTGACATGAAAGATCATTTTTCATCGTTGAAAAGCAAAACCCTCCAAGGGGGTTGAACACTGCCTTTGCCAACAATTTTAGGAGCTAATTCATGCATAATAGATGTGGTAATTAGAGAAACAAACAATGATACAGGAGGTGGTTACAGCTATAATAAGTTACATGTTCAGAAAAGTGCCTTTTGCCAGAATATCTTTAAGCCGAAATGCTCCAAGAAGATCAGAGCTGGCTGCTCTACCTCTGATAACTCTATTAAAGTACATAAAACATGGAGAACTGGTGGAAAACTAATTGATTTAAACAGCTGAAGAAGCTCCAACTGTTGCATCCTCTGCATGAAAAACAGCTAAAATCAAATTACTGTACTTATTGACTGGAATGACCCACCTGTCAAAAAATCAATGAAATCTAAATCAATTCTTACATTTTTACAGTTTTTTCTTCTAAAGCAAGCAACCAGTGGTGTTTCTGTAGTTTCTGACCGTTGCCATGACATGTGACAGCGTAAATTTTGCCGCTCTCTTGGGGGGTTAATGCTGTATAACGACAAAGCTGCAGCTCTGGAGCCCGGAGAGCGACGAGACCACAGGCAAAGAGCTTTAATCGCAGCTGCTTAATGAATATGAGCCGAGCCTCTAGCAGGGGCATAAAACACCTGGTGCTGCTCAGTCCTCCTGCCGTCCTTCTATTCTCCAGCTTTAGAGCCTCAAAAACGAAGCTCGGAGCGAGTCTCAAACACACAGAAATATACAGATGCGAATTTATAGCGTTTTCATTCGCGCAATTGTCCTCTGTTTGCTTCCTGGCAGGCAAAACTGTGTCTGAGAAATGGCACGAGAACTTTCATTGATCTCATACTCACTGAGTGCATTTTGCAAATTATGTTTTTGAAACCGGTTGAACAGGAATGCCAACACAATTAGATGATATACGGTTTGCATGCAGACAGCTGGAAGTAAAACTCCAAGAAAAATCCGTGCTGCATAAACAGGCAACATAAGTGGACTCATAAAGGAGCTGTGGTGCAAACATTAAAAAACAAAACCAGATGTGAAAGGTAGGTTTTATGAGAAATGTGGTTAGTAAAGGATTGAAGGCTAAAGAGGCATTTTCTAAAAGATACGAGCTCTTAAAATGCAAACAATAAACATGGACTTTCTATTACCAAAGCAGAAGCCTGCACTTGGAGTCTCATCTGTTCTTATGAGCCAGCTGTTGTGTAGTTTACTTGTTTAGTCCATCTACTGTGCATTTATCTGAAGGCCATTCAGACTGTGTTCATCTGTCCTATAATCGTTTTTAACTGTATTTTCAAAAACAATTTACTCTTATTTTAGACTTTCTCTGTTTTGCTCAATTACAAATAATAACTCGTACAACTACAGAAAAAATAATTAATGTACATGTTAAGCCTACAGAAAACACAGGACAAAACTGCAAGCAAATCAGCCAAAAATAACATTATTTTACAGATATTTGCCATTGTTTGAACAAAAAATATGCATATGGAGGACGGAAAAATGGTTAAATAAATGAATAAATAAATAAAAATTACTTTCATTTGACAGATTTTCCCGGTTTTACTAAATTACAGATAATATCTAATAAAAATATTGAAAACAGTATTCATTTACATGTAAACCCGACAAAAAACAGGACAAAACGGGAAGAAAATCCGCAGTAGCATTAATTTATAGATATTGGCCATTATTTGAACAAAAAATATGTGTGAAGGACAGAAACATGGTAAAATAAATACATTTAAAAAATTTAAAAAAAACTTTAATTTCACAGGTTTCAATATTTTACAGAAAACAGTCTTAATTTATATGTTGACCCTCCAAAAAACAGGACAAAACTGTAAGAAAATCTGCAAAAATAAAAAAAAAAATGGTTAATAAAAAAACAAAACAAAATATAATAATAAATTACAGATAATATCAAGTAAAATCAAAGAAAAAAATATTGATTTACATGTTAACTGAAAAAAGGACAAAATGGTAACAAATGTAGACATCAAAACATTTTACTGTAATTAAATCAGCCAAAAAGCATAATTTTACTGATATCTGCCACTACTTAAAGAAATTATTATGCACATTAAGTACTAAAAAATGAGAATTAAAATATATATATATTTTACACATTTTCTGTGGTTTGTTAAAGTACAGATAACAAATAATAAAACCACAGAAAACGACAATAATTTACATGTTAGCCCTGCAAAAAAATGGAAAAAACTGTAAGAAAATCAGCAAAAAAACTGCATTATTTTACAGATATTTGCCACGATTTGAACAAAAACTATGTATACTAAGGAGTCACATGGTAATGGCCATCTACTGTATGCTAGTGAGGTGGATGCAGTGTTTGAACACTCATATTATTTGATTTTACACTTTTTTCAAATTCTTCATTAGTCTGAATTTAAGGAAAACATACAGCATCTGGTAAAATATGCTTATTTTGTTATCTTAGCAAGAGTTATATGAAAACACCAACAACAAGTCGGCCTTCTGGCACCCCTAAAGTTGACCTAATTAACATTTTATATGATATTTGTGTTTAAGGAGTCCTCATAGGGAGGATTTTGTGACCTTTGGACACAGTTTCAACATGTTTTATTGTCTTTATGCATACAAACTAACAGGCTGCTTTATTGGAGAATAATAGGAGGATTATTGATGTAACTTTCATCAAGAAGATTAGTTCTTGTCTCTCATTGCCTTCTTTCAAATCACTTCTTAACCCTCCTGTTGTCTTCATTTACGTGCACTGAAAAATATTGTTTCCTTGTCTGAAAAAAATCCCCAAAATCAGCAAAAAAAAAATCCCCAAATTTCTGAAAATTTGCAAAACCTTCCGGAAGAAAATTCCAATAATTCCTTAAAAGTTTCCCTTAAAAATATTATTTTAAAAAATCCCCCAAATGTGGCAAGAAAATTCTTGTAAATATTTTCAAAAAAATGAGCAAAAATCTTCCAAAAATCCTAAAAATATCTAAAGTGATTAAAATATATCAGTAAAACTTGTAATATTTTCTTTAAGAACATTCACAAAAAAATGTTCTTCAGAAACATTTTTAATATTTTTTTTTTCCACCAAAAAATGTTCAAAGATTTCCCAAAAATGTTGAAAATGTGGACATCAGAAGCTTCACTGTGAAAATATATATTTTTTTCTACATTTTCAAACTTTAAAACGGGTCAATTCTGACCCTCAGGACGACACGAGGTTTAAAAGTCACTTTTATCGTTTGGCCTTTTCTTAACTGCTGTGATTTTACTGCGTTCTTATGGGCTCTTACGGTTTTCAATTTTCATTGTTTTATTGACTGTGTGTTTTGAAAGGTGCTATACAAATAAAGATATTGTTATTAAAACTTGCACAAAAAGTTTGGATGCAGAGCCTGAACGGAATGATGAGGACGGAGAGGATGCTGTTCCTATCATTAGACAAAAGAAGTGTCCTAATGTGGCCATTATCGGAAGCATTATTACAGATGCTGTACAAACCACCGACCCAACAACAGACCAAAGCTGTAAAAAACACCCACAGACTCGGCTGCTTCCCTCCACTCACTCCACTGTGGTTCCCTCCTCACAATTACCAAAACCACACAACCCAAGAAAGTCGGCTGCGGTTTGTTATCGCTCTGCTAATTAGCTTTTAGGAGGCTGCTTGTTGATTAGTCACTGCCATTATCCGGAGCTACTCATAAACCGTCTAATGTGTTGCTCGCAGCCGTGCGGTCGCTTCCCAGTCACTTAGAGGAAAAAAGGAGACAGAAGAAGGAGCTGGAAGCGAATCGCTCCGCTGCAGGGGCCAAACAGTTTCCATGCTCTCCCCTGGACGACCGTGCTGTGAGGTTAATAATGAGGAGTGAAGGGAACGTTCTCACACCTGCTGCCTCCGACAGCCCAGACGCCGTCCTGATCAGGCTGCACATCGGATCTCAGCGCATCCTCAACCTGCACGTCGACCCGCCGAGCGGCCCGGCGTCTGTCAGGGAGCGTTCTGTCACCCAGGCAACGCGTTTGCGGGAAAAATCAGGTGTAGAATTTCAGCTGGCTGAAAATAACCACCTTGTTTGGAGACAGGAGGTTCAATCCCAACGGTAAAGCTGTTTGTTGAAGCAACAACTCATCCCTGTGTGTCAGAGTTACATATTTGGAAGCTTTTTTCCATTAAAATAGCTGAGATCAGGGGAGTTAAACTCATCTGACTTCAGGCTAATTTGGTCTGAAGTGAGCCGGACCAGTTAAATCACAGCATAAAAACCTAGAAATAACAACAACACATATTCTTACATTTTTACATACTGTAGTGCAGCTTTTTGGAGTATTTTATTTGCTTTAGATCAATATAACCCTTATATCCCAGGTTTTAATAATATGTACTGACATATCTTAACTGCTACAACAAACTGCTTAAAAGTGCAATAAACCTAAAAAAAAATGAAAATCATTTTTGTTTTTTTCAACATATATTTCAAAATACAGAAAAAGCACAGCTGTATCCCTCAAGTTTGCAAATTTAAAAAAGTTGCACAATATCCCGTGGTCTCGTTTATAAAGATTTTTGTTTTGTTCGCTTCATTGTGTATTTTTACAAACCAATCACTGCAACCAAAAAGCGCTCTGAGACCTGGTGAAAGAGTGAAATGTTAGTGGAACTCCCCAGATTTTATATGCAAGGAGAATGATTGATCTATCTGATCTGGTTTCAAATCTACCACCAAAATGAATATGCAGTCGTAGTGCCAGTGTTATGCTGGGCTCTATAGGGTTAAACTGTACATTCACAGGTATCTGGAACTGAGCAACAGTATTTTATTTTCTGATCAAAACAAATAGTAAAGATCGAGAAATTATTTTTAAACTTACAGTTTTAAAATTTTACAATTTGCAGTTAATGTCTTGTCTAATTTTGACTCTTTGTGAAGTCATCCGTATGTTTGACACCCCTGGCTTAGATGCAGCCTCACACATTTCCTTTCTCTAGACTACACAGCTCACCACAGATAACAGTATAAAAATGAAGTAACGACCGACTCTGAAAGGTGGAGTCACTGCAGAAGTGCCCTAAAGTGTAATATCACTCAATGTTGCTAGGTGCTAAATGCAAAAAGCTGTCAACCTGCACTCCTTTCTGTTAATCTGACGGCAGCTGAACGTGTCAGATTCATGCCTGAGTGAACAACATGTTCTGTAAAAGTCGCAGCTGCAGCCTTTCTAGTAACATTACACACATCTGAACTTCATGCAGTCACATTAACGGACAGGGATGCATAAGGAATGGCACTTCAAGACATGTGAAGTCATTAATGGAGGCTTTTCTCACATTTTAGCACCAATATTCATCCAAGAACACCACAGAGAGAGTCTTTCCTCTGAGGTTTTTAACCCTCGTGTCGTCCTGCAGGTCAAAATTAACCCGTTTTAAAGTTTGAAAATGAGGGAAAAAAATATTTTCACAGTGAAACTTCTGACGTCCACATTTTCAACATTTTTGGAAAATCGTTCAACATTTTTTGGTGGAAAAATGAAATGTTCAAAATGTTTCTTAAGAACATTCAAAAAAAAAAAATCGGTTGATTTTTATGTGAATGTTCTTAAAGAAAATTAGAAGTTTTACTGATATATATGGAATCACTTTAGATATTTTTAGTATTTTTGGAAGATTTTTACTCATTTTTTTTTTTTTTTTAAATATTCACAATTTTCTTGCCAAATTTGGGGGATTTTTTTTAAATAAAACTTTTAAGGGAAGCTTTTAAGGAATTATTGGAATTTTCTTCCTGAAGGTTTTGCAAATTTTCAGGAATTTGGGGAATTTCTTGCAGAATTTTTGGATTTTTTTCAGACAAGGAAACAATATTTTTGGTGCTCATAAATGAAAACAACAGGAAGGTTAAACACCTGTAGCCTCTGACAGCAGTATTGTATTAGAGGTAAGTACTCAGTATTGTATCGTACTTATATCTTATTGTTTTTCTGCTCTTTACTGCATTTCTTATCTTCTGTCATTTGGGGGGTTTTTTTCTAAGCAGTATTTGGCACAAGAATTCCTATCTATCTAATCCTATCCTTTCTTGATGATATATCCTCCAGCATATAGGAAACACAATATTGATATTGGCATATTACCAAGGTAAAAGAAAAGAAAAGAAATTACCTAAACAGGGTATTTAAAATGATCTAAATATGCTCATTCATCATACAAACGCATCTAATGAACACTGCAGTAGGACTGCAAAATAAAACTCTGAAGTTTCCATCAACTGAAAGAACATTCTCTCCGTTTTCTCCAGTATTTGAATATGAATTTGAATTATCCATCACTCTGGGAACAGAACAATGTTCTGCACACAAATGACTCAGTTGTGTCAGAGCCTCAGCACTCCTCCAATCACTTTCAGCCACTGTTTGCCGTTTGTCATTCTACAGCTTTGTATTGCTTTGTACAAACAGAGGAGCAAACAGCAGATAAACTGATCGCACAGTTTAACCAGGGCTGAGGAAAAAACCTGCAAACACTGTAGCAGCCTTCGGGCACCCACAGCAAACACTTCGGATCCTCTCATCTTCTGCAGCAGTAAGTCTCTCTGAAATACAGTCGCTGCTGTGTGTTATACAGAGTGCATTAGGCAGCGCCAGCATCTACATATGAAATTTACAACCTCCAATAACACACCGCTGTGGATTTCAGCGAGCGCACAGAAGCAGCAAATTATGCAAATGTAAAAAAAAAATGCGTCCGAGGCGAAACTTATCTTTTAAAAAAATCTTGGACATATGCAGCTAATGGACGCTAAGTTTTCCAGTTGAGGGAATAATAACTGAACGATAACAACCGGCAAAACTTTCCCACTACAGCCTCCTCCTTCTGCTTCTGTATTATAAAATCATCTCCTCTGTATCTGCAAAATGCCAAATGTACACTGCCTGGCCAAAAAAAAGTCGCCACTTGGATTGAACTAAGCAACAGAGCCTTCCATTGGATAATTAACTTATTAACTTATTTAATCCCAGCTGATGCAGCGAGGAACGTCTGACTTCTTAAAGAACCATGTTGGAAGACATGGATGTTAATCTGTCTCAGAAGGGTCACATTATTGACCTGCATCAAGCAAAGAAAACAACTAAGGAGATTTCTGAAACTAGTAAAATCAGGTTAAGAACCGTCCAACACATTAAAACCTGAAGGACAGTGGAGAACCATCATCTTCAGGAACAAACTCTTAGATGATCGTAGAAAATCAACAGTAGAACTTCTGTTAGCATTTTAAGATTGAACAAATGATAAAATTAGACAAATAAGATGTGTGAATCAAATTTAATGATGCCAGGATTCATGGGGTCACACTGAGAATGAGTGGATCAGGGAGCATGAGATGGATTGTTCAGCCCCATTGAGGATCTTTGGGATGTTCTAGAGAAGACTTTGTGCAGCGGTCCGACTCTCCCATCATCAATATAAGATCTTGGTAGAAAATTAATGGAACTCTGGACAGAAATAAATGCTGTGACATTACAGAAGCTCATCCAAACGCCACAGCAAATGAGCGTCACTCTCAAAGCTAAAGGGAGTCCAACAAAATATTAGAGTGCGCTACTTTTTTATCGAATGGGCAGCGTGTTTAACCCTCCTGTTGTCCTCATTTACAGGCAACAAAAAATATTGTTTCCTTGTCTGAAAAAAATCCAAAAATTCAGCTAAAAAATCCCCCAAATTTCAGAAAATTTGCAAAACCTTCCAATAATTCCTTAAAAGTTTCCTTTAAAAGTTTTGTTTTTAAAAAAAAAAATCCCCCAAATTTGGCAAGAAAACTCTTGTAAATATTTTCAAAAAATGAGTAAAAATCTTCCCAAAAAAATCCTAAAAATATCGAAAGTGATCACATGAATGTTCTTAAGAAACATTTTTAACATTTCTTTTTTCCACCAAAAAATGTTCAAAGATTTCCCAAAAATGTTGAACGTGTGGACATCAGAAGTTTCACTGTGAAAATATAGTTTTTTCCACATTTTCAAATTTTAAACCGGGTTAATTTTGACCTGCAGGACGACGTGAGGGTTAACGACAGAGAGAGAAACACGTTTTGTAGACGTATTAATGCAAACACTGCAGTGAATTCGTTCCTGTTTATTTCTTCTGTTTTGCTTTCATTTTAACTTTGCTGCACAGATGTCACATACACACATTTCCACATGCTCTTCTCATGCATTTTTAATACACGCCATTTTGTTTCCTGACATTTCCAAGCTTTTCATTCACATATCTCCATTTAATACTCGCCCTACATGCCATTTAATCATATTTTTATTTCACTATTCTTCGCCGTGTTCTACGATTATTTATTATTACGCAACAGTAACGAGCCCGACCCCTGCAGGGTTCATTAAACTTTCATATCATTATTATATAAGGTTGTGCCATAAACACTGAACGACCTGAGTTTGAATGGATCAAATCGCTGGAAGCTGTCTGACGCTGAACACACAGCAAAACTCTGTTTAGTTTTAGTGTTATTTCCTTGATTTTTCATTTAAAGTGGGCATGCCTGACTGAATTCCTGATTAAACCCAATTAAAAACATTATAATTTGTGATATTATGAACTTGGTGGGTTTAGCAGAAAAGCAAAACGTTCTGTTTTATTTCATTTTCTTCACTAATTTGCAGTTTGTCTGTCACTGCAGCCTGGTGTTCCCTAACATGTCGCCTTTAAATGAAGAAAAGATGCCCCTCGGAGGGATCCCATGGCGGCGATGACCTTCCAGGAAAGACCATTATGTAACTGTGACATCAGATCAGTAACGATCAACACGACTAATAGGAAGCACACACAGTTAAGGTCTAATCACTGGGAGGTGACGTGGCCTCGTGGGGGAAGGCTGGAAGGGGATGCATTTTATCCCATTAGGATGCTTTTTTACACTTTTATACATGATAATAAATCAAATTATACAGCTAAATTATTTCAAATGAGTCAAATTCAACCCACACAGCAGGCGAATACAAATACAAAAAGCATGAATCATTGCAGAAGTTTGTTTTTTTTCACAACTATGAGTCAAAAATTTTCAAATAAAAGAGTGTGTAGAACATAATGTCCTCCATGAGAATGTGTTATAATGTGTTGGTGATGTTTAAATGTGAAGAGAACAGGCAGGACATTTGACTTTAACCCTCGTGTCGTCCTCCGGTTCTAAATTGACCCGTTTTAAAGTTTGAAAATGTGGAAAAAATATATTTTCACAGTGAAACTTCTGATGTCCACATTTTAAACATTTTTGGGAAATCTTTGAACACTTTTTGGTGGAAAAAAAGAAATGTTAAAAATATTTCTTTCAGAATATATATATAAAATAACCATATTCTGCACCGTCGTTTGTGATTTTTTACTTTTATTTGTTGCATATTTATGTTTAATATTTGCCAAAGCGCCTTTATATGGACAGTTTGATGCATATCCTGTTGTGAGCTAATGAATTTGGATCAACTAAGACTGGCTTGAGAGATTTATCGCTTTAGTCTATTTACAGATTCTTAAAAAAAACACAACTGAACACTGTATATTTGAAACCTTTTTTTGTACTTTTCTCTGTCTGTTGACCAGAGGAGGAAATAACTGTTCAAAAGACATCCGTATTACCCTTCATTTCATCAAACTGATGTAGTTAAAGCTGGAAGCTGCTAGATTTGCCTCATGCATTTAGTATTTCATTAGATTACAGCTTTACTTAAATCCCGAGGAATCATTCAACAACCAGCAGAAGACAGTTAAAAGCAGCTGCATTCAGAAACAGGCCAACAGATAGAGTTTCAGTCTAAATGTTTGCTGCAAAATGTTCCAGGTGTGCAGCAGAAAAACTACAAGCAGTTTTCCCAAGTTCAAGAACGCAGAAGTTGAAGCCAATCGAAACGAGTTGAGAAATGGACTTGGGAGCAGATGAATAAGGAAGCTGTGCATGGCTGCATCTTGACATTCAGTGACTATAAATAAACAGAAGCCAATATCTGTCGGGCCAAAGCTGCCCAGCCAACTTTTTCATCCAGCGAGCAGTGATGAGTGGAATCGGTGAATAAACTGAGGCCAGGACTTTCAAAGAATAACGAGCAGATAAATTAATCTGTGGCCAGTTGTTCGTGCTGCAGGACTGCAGGTTTGCATGTTGGAGGAAAGATTCGAGCAGCTTTACAAAACTGAGCAATAACGAGTTGTGTGAGTTTGACCCACAAATAAACTGTACACGTTGTAAACACACATTCAGACACCAAATCAGTTTGTTCTACAAATACAGGAATCTGTGCAACATCTGTAACAATAAAATCTAGATTTCATCATGAACGAAGCTGTGCTATTTCAATATAAACTGTGTAAAGCCATCATTTTTAATATCAGTATTTTCTTAGTGAATAATGTGTGCAACATCAATAGAATCTATGCAAAATTAATATTTTTATGTCAATATTCTCTGATGCAATATATATACATAATTGTATTTGTATTTTTAAAATCAGTATGTTCTCATTAAAGAATGTGTGCAATTCAATCAAATTTATGCTAAATTAATGCTTTAATGTCAGTATATTCTGATTTAAGAATCTGTGCAATATATACAGAATTGGTGCACAATTAGTGTGTTTGTACAAAAGAGTGTGTGCAATTTCAATATAATCTGTGCAAAATCACTATTTTAATATCAGTGTTTTCTCATGGAGGAGATATTTCTACTAGTAAAAATAGCCCTGCGCTGAATCTGTTCAAGATCTGAGTTTCTAGCAATGGAAAAATCTGAACAATATCAACAGCAGTTGTGTATATTTCCGGTTAATTTCTATTTTGTACTTACACGACTAGTCAAAAGTTTGGACACACCTTCCCATTTAATGGTTTTTCTTTTATATACTTATTTTTATTAATTTTTTATTTATATATATATATATATATATACACACAACATACTACCATACCACACTATACACACACACACTCACACACACACACCACACACACACACACACACACACACACACACACACACACACACTACCGGTTCTAATACTGTATATAACAAGCTGGAATATATATATATTCCAGCTTGTTATATACAGTATTAGAATCAAACTATTGTACACACATATTACTGCTGAGCGCTCAGCTGTCCACAGGGAACATGTAGCAATACGCCCACTGAAGTATAAATCTTTGCAGAAATTCAACCTCAAAGCCAAAGAGAAACAACATCAGGATTGAAGCACGCAGCCAGTCGAAATAAAACATATAAATTCATCACAGAAATATAAAAAACCTGCAAAAATCTGTTGCATTTGCTCCACAGATCCAATGTCAGCCTCAATGGGATGCCAGAATAACATGAAAGCCGTGTCTGGATTTACTGCCTCAGACTAATATTCCTCTCTGCTGAGGAAAATGCAACCGTTTTCTGATACGTTTAAGAGTTGACTATCAGCCCGTCCTCTTAATGGAGTCTGCTGAATAACTTTTAAACATCCTATTCACTGGATATCGATTAAACTGGGCAGACTTTGCATATCTGAATGAATTAGAGAGTTACTTTATGATGTCAGCGCTTCGCCTGAATTTCTGGCACATCAAAAATATCCCATTAGTGCTGCACAAAGTCGAGCTGAAGCAAACTGCTAGAAGACACAGGAAAGTGGTTGGATGGAAGATCACAAAACTGAACAAATGAACTGATTTACATGCTGCAGCTTCTCAAAAGCATCTAGAACTGCACAAGACAGAAAATCCAAAAAGATTCTACAATGATTTAGCTAAAAAAAAAAAAGTTTAAATCTTACAGTTGTGAAGGAAAACTGCCCAGATAAACTTATTTTAAATTCAAAAACAACTTTAACTAATCAAAAATATTAGAAAACAAATACACTGAGAAAGAAACATCACACTAACCTGAGTTGGATAACATAGCAAACCAAACAGGGCCACTTAAAAGAATATACTTATATAAAAGAAATTAAAAAAGCACAAATCAGTCACTATCTAAGGTCCAGGTTCAACCAGTGACTACCTCTTAGGTTTATATAAGATGAATATAGACTTTTTTTGCCTTTAATTTGCTTGATGGCACATTAATTTGCCTTTTTATTTCCTTTATTTCAACAGGTTAAAGTGTTTTTGAGTATAAAATCTCCCTTTCAAGACAAATCTCTCCATATAAACAACATTTAAACCCACTGACACAACAAAAGCAAAAGAATTCCCACATTTTCAACCTCTTTCCAAAGACTGACAGCATGTGAGGCAACAAAACATGTGATTGATCGTCTTTGTAGATGACGAATCACAATTAATCTGTATGTGACAGTAAATGGACGTAGGAAGGCTAGTTAAAAGATAATACTTGAGGAAACACTGCTAATATTTTTTTCTAAATAACTAGCCTAGTTATTTTGCTGCTCAACTGACTTCCTTTGGAATCAATGAGAATCTAAAGTCCAGTTTCAACCAATGACTACATCTTAGGGTTATGTTGCCTTCCATTTGCTTGACTGCACAAAATTTGCCCCCTTTTCAACTTCTAAGAGTGTTTTGGAAAGTAAAATTTCCTTTTCAAGTCAAATCTCTTCATATAAGCAGCATTGAAAACCAACTGATACAACAAAAACAACAGAGCTCCCACATTTTCACTCTCTTTTCAAAGACTGACTGACAGCATGTGAGGCTATAAAACATGTGATTGATCGTCTTTGTAGATGACAAATCACAATTAATCTGTATGTGACTGTAAGTGGAAGTAGGAGGGCTAGTTACAATGTTGTAGTTGAGGACAGATTGCTGATAATTTAAAAAACACGCACAAACATACACTAAAATCTAGCGGATATTTTGCTACTCAACCGACTCCCTAAAGTCCAGTTTCAGCCAATGACTGCATCTTAGGCTTATTTTACTTTCCATTCGCTTGATTGTACATTTATGTGCCTCTTTTTTGCAACAAAAGCAACAGAATTCCCACATTTTCACTCCCTTTTCAAAGACTGGCAGCGTGTGAGGCTACAAAACACGTGATTGATCATCTTTGTAGATGACGAATCACAATGAATCCGTAAGTGGAAGTAGGAGATCGGACAAACACGCAGCTTGTTTTCCCTCAGTTCAAGAGGAGCAGTCAGGTTCACTCCTGTGCTGAACAAAGACACTAATTTACACACCATGAAAACCGATTCATATCCACGTCCGAGCCGAGTGCTGTTATCCAATCAGGAACAATCGCAGCACTTGACGAGAAAACCTCAGCTGAAGACGGTAACAGGAGGGGAAAAAAAAAAACGAGTCTGAAATAATTAACAAGACCAGAGGAGCTGAATTGATCCGAGAAAAAAAGGGTCCATTTACTCAATCATTTGATCAATCGGAGCAAAAAGCTGATCAGGGTGAATATTGAACCAGTGAGCAGCAGAGCAATTTGAAGGTTTCAGTTCAGGACAAAGAGAGAAGTGATGAAGTCGACTGGCAGCGTTCGCCTCCAGCAAACTGTCATCTGAAGCACAAATTCTGATTCTTCAAGCTGCCTCTTCCTTCACTGTCAATCCCTGAAGACTTCACATGATTGTTTTGATGGATTGCATCTCTACAGGCCTTCATTTTTCACTCAGATATTGTAAAAACTACGAGCTGAAAGATGGATGATACGAACAAATCGTGTCATTTAAGTCTCAAACACCTCGTCAACAACTTGTCACACTCCCTTATTCCACTCACTGCTGCAAGCCTGGTCTCGATTTTCTCATCTTTAATTAATTCTTCGCTCCTCGAGGAAATAATGGCTGCCTCCTCTCCGGCCTCTGAGACCGAGCTGCTGAGATTTTCTTTTTCATACGCTGGAAATCTCACAATTAGGCCCAGTTGGTAATTAGCAGCAACTGATTCAAGTGCGCTTCCATCTGAACTTAACGCTGACAGCAGCCCTGAATTTGAACATCTGGATCTTGTTGCATTCGTCAGATCTTTTTCCTGTTGCACAGGTAGAAGAAACAAAGTGCTAAATCTAGATTCTAGCACTTAAATGCTGATGTTTTGGAGAATAAATGTGCATGCATTAATCCTCAGAACTTCAGAAAAAAAAAACTAGCAGATATTTTGCTACTCAGCTGGTTTCCTTTAGAATCAATCAGAATCTAAAGTCCAGTTTCAGCCAGTGACTACATCTTTCGCCTTCGATTTGCTCGATTGCCCATTTATGTCTCTTTTTTTCAATATTGTAAAGTGTATTCAAGCTTATAATATCCCTTTCAAGTCAAATCTCTCCATATAAACAACATTTAAACCCACTGACACAACAAAAGCAAAAGAATTCCTGCATTTTCACCCTCTTTCCAAAGACTGACAGCATGTGAGGCTACAGAACATGTGATTGATCGTCTTTGCAGATGATGAATCACAATTAATCTGTATGTGACAGTAAGTGGAAGTAGGAGGTCCAAAGCAGGGCTACTTAAAAGAATATACTTAAGGAAACACTGCTAAGTGTTCAAAAATATGTAAAATTTTAAAAAATAAGTAAATAAATACACTAAAATCTAGCAGACATCTTGCTACGTAACTGACTCCCTGAAGTCCAGTTTCAACCAATGACTTCATCTTAAGGTTATTTTGCCTTCGATTTGCTCGATCGCACATTAATTTGCCTTTTTATTTCCTTTGTTTCAACAGGTTTAAGTGTTTTCAAGCTTAAAATCTAGTCTCCATTTTCTGGACCTGGCTGCATTATTTAAAAAAAAGATTCTTTCCATGCTAAATCTAGATTTTAGCACTTAAGTGCTGCTGTTTTGGAGATAAAGTGTGCATGCATTAATCCTTGGAGCTTCAATAAAAGCAGCTGGAGCTCTCTTTTTTCTGTTTTTGAAGATGCTTCACCTTTCTTTCACGATCAGTTAGAAGTGAAGAAGCCTTCAGGGAGCAAAAAATAGCTTTTTTACTGAAGCTCTTGGGAATCGTGCATGTATATTCTCCAAAACATCGGCAAATAATAGGATATATCATGATCAGAATGGCTGAGAATCTACAGACAGTCGTGCACATGCATCTCTGAAGCTTTTCAGTCTCAACACAAACATATTTAAATGGGGGAAAAAGTTAATTAATGCATAAAATTATGCCTCATATCAGCACAACTGCAGGATATTTTCAAGTCCTACTAAAAGCTTCCCAACCCTGCACCTTCCTGCTGAGCAGCTTCATCACTAAAAGCTGAAGGACTGAGCCTCCTCATATGGATCTCTGCTCCACAAACACAACCTCTGCCCAAAAAGCAACACCAGTTATCAGACAAGCTGCCATCAAATCTCATCCTGACACCTGTTTGATTGGATAAAAGCAGGATTTCTTACCTAAAAACAACCTTTCCATTTCGTTCACCTTTCCACTGGTAATTGAAAAAATAAAAATGTAAAAATGTTTCAGCAGACACGAGCACGTACTATCCTCCTGCCAGTCCTGAGAGGGAAACAGGGAGGGATGGAGGGAGGTGGAGGGAGGGAGGGAGGCATGGGGGAGGGAGATGGAAGGAGGGAGGCATGGGGGAGGAATGGAGGGAGGAGGGGAAGGAATGGAGGGAGGAGTGTGGCTGCTGGCAGGTTATTTGCCAGGAAAGAATTGGGGAAGTGGAGCAGCTGCCAGTAACATTTGGATAAGCAGTCATATAACGCAGCAAACACACAGGTCACCTACTTGTTGCCTCCTGCGGACGGAAACCTCAATCTGTGGCTTCATTCTCAGACGTTTATGACTCACCTGTTAACAGTCAGGACGCTGCCACGCTGCCATCAAACATTTCCACTGTGTGCCCTCCAGCCGTTGCCATAGAGAACAGTGATAGGAAGAAGAAGAAAAACTCCACCTACAACAAAAACCAATCGAAGGGGGGAAAAAATGACCCTGTGGTGGGAAAGGAACCAGAGACAGAGAGCTGAGGGGGGTTTTCTGAATGAGTAAAATGTTGAAGTCGACGCCATGCAGCCAGCAGTTTGTCTGTTTAGCTGTAATTCACACCGAGACCACGAGGGGGCAGTAAATGAATAGACGTTCTAGTGAAGAAGCTGATTGTAAACAGTAGTGAAGAAGGAGTAGAATTAGTGCAATTTTAATTAATAGTCAACAACTGGTGTAAAATACAGATCTGGGGTCACGTACGGATAGATAGATAGATAGATAGATAGATAGATAGATAGATAGATAGATAGATAGATAGATAGATAGATAGATAGATAGATGATAGATGATGGATGGATGGATGGATGGATGGATGGATGATGGATGGATGGATGGATGGATAGATAGATAGAATCAACTTTATAAAAATACTATTATGATAGATAGTAACCATTTGATATATTAAGTTAAAAGGAAATATCTGTTAAATTTGCTTCGAAAAAATTGCAGGTAAATGGAAAAGATGGTAGGAAATACACTATTTCAAAAATATTGATTTTGGAATCAGCAAAATATTTTTAATAAGGATTTTTCCACGTCTTCAATACTCTGATCACTCAGGGGAAACTTTGACTTTGCAATTTGTGTCTCATTAAGCCTGTTTTTTGTTTTTTGTTTTTTTAATTGCAAAACCAGTAAATTAATCTTTAGGCCCTGTGGTGAGTAAATATTTGGCATTTGCTACCTAAGTTTTGAGATTTCAGATCTTTAGGACTGATGTCAGTAAAGACAACATTATCCATCATTCACCACAAGAAAAGAAGAAAAACTGTATAATTCAACAATGAATAAAATAAGATGTAATAATCCCAAAGTAAATTCTTTATAAACCAGACTGCAGTGCCACACAGCCCTGAGACATTTCTGCAAATACAAGCCTTGATATTCAACGTTTAACCCTCCTGCTGTCTTCATTTACGAGTCACAAAAAATATTGTTTCCTTGTCTGAAAAAAATCCAAAAATTCAATAAAAAAATTCCCCAAATTTCTGAAAATTTGCAAAACCTTTAGGGAGAAAATTCCAATAATTCCTTAAAAGTTTCCCTTAAAAGTTTTATTTAAAAAGAAAATATTTTCCAAAAATGAGTAAAAATCTTCCAAAAAAAATCCTAAAAATATCTAAAGTGATTAATATATATCAGTAAAACTTGTAATATTTTCTTTAAGAACATGCACAAAAAAATCAACCAAAATCCAGTGATATTCATTGAATTTTGGTTGATTTTTTGTGTGAATGATCTTAAGAAACATTTTTAACATTTCTTTTTTTTCCACCAAAAATGTTGAAAATGTGGACATCAGAAGTTTCACTGTGGAAAATATACATTTTTTTTTCCCCACATTTTCAAACTTTAAAATGGGTCAGTTTTGACCTGCAGGACGACATGAGGGTTAATATCTTCTGCGGAGTGTTTTCAATCTCTCTGCAGAGCAGCATGTAATATAAAGTGTGGAGATGCTGGGGATTGAACCCAGGACCTCATACATGCAAAGCAAGCGCTCTACCACTGAGCTACATCCCCTTTGACTTCCTATGGAACTACAGCATTCTTCCCTGAGTAGTTTGTCTGTGATTTTTATACATAAGCAGAATTGGAACAAACACTTTAGTAAGCATTTTGACTTTTTGAAAGTTTTTTCTTCTGGTATCTTTCCCATTCACAGTGGGTTCCTGCCCCTTTCACTACATCTATTGTCAAACCTCAGCAAATGAGTGAATCAACACAAATACAGCAAAACAGACAGATGGATAGACAGAGGCTTTATTGTCATCGTGTAAATTACAACAAAACTTGTGTGGGAACTCACAGTAATCAGCAGCCATGCAATATGAATCCATTTAAAAACTAAAATGAATTTAAAAAGAGCTGAGTTATATACATATACAGGTTGCTTGTGGAGCTGTTGCGAATCTCTCAGTTAACTGCTACAAACGGCTGTTTAAAATTACTTTTAGTGGCCACTCAGTTTGTCTGGCAGCTTCACAAACCATTTTTTAGATGATTTAACATGTTTAAAGACATATTTGTGTTCATTCTGCTTCTACAGTGGCCTAATATTCACCTTTCATAGAGGGTAAAGCCTCTCAGAGACTCTTAAATTGTTTTAGACACAAGAAAGCCATAGTAAAGTTAGAATTTTAGAACAACAAACACTTCTGTCCTCTCACTGCATCTATTGTCACACCTCGGCAAATGAGTGAATCAACATGAATACAACAAAAACAGGATGTTTGATGAGCTGTTGCAAATCTCCTCTCAGTTAACGGCTCAAAACGGCTGTTTGAAATGACTACTTAGTTTGTCTGGCAGCTTTTGAAACAGTTTTACTGAAGTGATTTCAGGCTATTGAATGCGGTTGGGAACAAATGTGTGTTTGCTCCACTACAGGAGTGGATTAAGACGCTCCATATACAGCTTTCACTGACGGTAACGTTCCCTGAGAGACTCTTATATTGTTTTAGACACAAGAAATTGAATTTACTGTTTTGTTACGGTGCCTCTGCTTATCATTCTCACCTTTCTCTGGTTTATTCCTGAGTAAAGTACTTGAATATCTTTTTGAGATAGCTGTAAAGACTGTATGTTCTTAATTTTATAGCATTTTATATATGTTTAATTAGTTTTACAGTCTTTATGCTGCCATGCTTTATGCACATATGTCGTTGCTGCATGTCTTACAACACATACAGCTCTTTGGTCAATTAAAGTTTTAAACTGTGCTACATAATAAACTTTCTTTCTATTTGTATGTGTTCTGATGTGATGTCCACTCAGACCACAGGGGGGCAGTAAACGCATTTAAGTTGTATTGAAGCAACCTGTGCCAACTTCTGCAAATGAATGAATCAACACAAATACAATAAAACAGGCTGGTTGGTGTGTTTTTGCAAGTCTCCTTTCAGTGAACTGCTGAAAATTGCCGTTACAATTACTTTTAGTGGCCACTTAGTTTGTCTTGTATCATCAGAAACAGTTTTGCTTCAAACATTTCAGGTCATTCAGTGTGTTTGGAAACAAACCTGTTTACTGTAAAACAGAAGTCGATTGACATGTACTAAATGTCCATTTAACAGAGGATAAGACTCTCCGAGAGACTCTTTTATTGTTTTAGAGGCAAGAAATCCTCAGTAAAGTTCAAGTTTAACATTAGTAATCCCTTTAGTATGCATTTTTAAAAACCTTTTTCCTTTGTTTTTGCTTTCTTAACCTTCGTGTCGTCCTGCGGGTCAAATTCACCCGTTTTAAAGTTAGAAAATGTGGGGAAAAAATACATTTTCACAGTGAAACTTCTGTTGTCCAAATTTTCAACATTTTTTGAACGCTTTTTGGTGGGAAAAAAAAGAAATGTTATAAATGTTTCTTTAAGAACATTCATATATTTTTTTTAAGTTTTGCTGATATATATGGAATCACTTTAGATATTTTTAGGATTTTTTTGGAGGTTTTTACTAATTTTTTTGAAAATATTTACAAGAATTTTCTTGCCAAATTTGGGGGATTTTTTAAAATAAAACTTTGATGGGAAATTTTTAAGGAATTACTGGAATTTTCTTCCTGAAGGTTTTGCTAATTTTCAGACATTTGGGGATTTTTTTTTTTTTTTTTTTGCAGAGTTTTTGGATTTTTTTCAGACAAGGAAACAATATTTTTTGGTGCCTGTAAATGAGCACAACAGGAGGGTTAATGATGGTGTGTCTGATTATCATTTCCTATCTTTCTCTGTTCAGTTCCTGACTCTGCTAGATGAAGTACTATTATTGTTGTTATTGTTGTTATAACCATGAATTTACCAAACAAGTTAAAATAATAAAGTTAAAGTTAAAAATCCTACATTATTTTGTAATATACAAGTTTACCTGACTAAATTCAATGTTAATGTTAAGATGCTACAATATTATTAGTTAAATAAATTTAACTCCAAAAATATTGTACATAATGCAATTTATTTACCCCGCATATGCTGTTTTCCCTAGCCCCCCTGGACGATGTTTGTAGCAAGTCTTCGTTCGATGGGACCCGTCTCGCTTTTAAGCCCAGCCCTGGTCGAAAGCGGGGTCCCCGACACCGGAGTTCCCAGTCACCTCCCATCTCCATCTCCTCTAGCGACCTGTGCTCGTTCTTGCTCGATAGAGCCCTGGGACTAGACAATTTCCACCCCAGTCAGACCAGTTCCCCACCTGAACCCTGACCCCAGTACCAAGACGAGCCACCCTCCAGAAGGTCTTCTAGAAGGAAGAGAGGTTCCCGGAGACCCCAGGCCTCGCTGCCGCTGATCGCCGCAGAGGTCCTTCCGCCGCCGAGCGCCGCCGAGGTCCTGCCGCCGCCGAGCGCCACAGAGGTCCTGCCGCCGAGCGCTGCAAAGGTCTCGCCGCTCCCCAGCGCCCAGACCTTGCCACTCTGCAACAGCCACCGAGGTTCCACTCCCGCGCCCCGTCTCCTGACAGTTTTCGAGGGGGTCGACGATGCCATCTCACCCGTCTCCGAGGGGGGCGACGACGCCGTCGACGCCGCCTCAAACCAGCCTGGGTCAGCTGACCAACCCCCTGGCCGAGGGACAGTAGCGCCGGGGTCAGCTGACCAGCCTCCTGACCGAGAGACTGTAGAGCCCGGGTCAGCTGATGAATTCCCTGGCGACTCCACAGGATTACATCTGTGGAAGTAGGAACGATCTAAATTTTGCCTTCTCCCCCTAACCTGCGAGAGGCAGCAATGTGCCGCAAGGCATCCAGTCTGCCGGAAATTCATAAGAAGAAGAAAGAAGAATTCCCTGGCCGAGAGACTGTTGAGCCCGGGTCAGCGGTCAGCCTCGCCGGCCCAGAGACTGTTGGGCCCATGTCAGCTGACAACATCCCAGGCCCAGTGACTGTTCAGCCTCAGTCGGCTGACCAACCTCCCAGCCAAAGGACTGTGACTGTGTCAGCTGACAAGACCCCTGCTCCCTGGCCTCCAGAGGGGTTCCGCCTCCTTCGCCGCCGCCTGACTCCAGAGGGGTTCCGCCCCCTTTGCCGCCGCCGGCCTCCAGAGGGGTTCCGCCTCCTTCGCCGCTGGTCTCAGAGGGGCTCCGCCGGCTCCGCCGCCGGTCTCCAGAGGGGCTCCGCCGCCGGTCTCCAGAGGTGCTCCGCCGCCTCCGCTGCCGGCCTCCAGAGGGGCTCCGCCGCCGGTCTCCAGAGGGGCTCCGCCGCCGGCCTCCAGAGGGGCTCCGCCGCCTCCGCCGCCGGTCTCCAGAGGGGCTCCGCCGCCGGCCGCCAGAGGGGCTCCGCCGCCTCCATCGCCGGCCGCCAGAGGGGCTCCGCCGCCTCCATCGCCGGCCGCCAGAGGGGCTCCGCCGCCTCCGTCGCCGGCCTCCAGAGGGGCTCCGTCGCCAGCCGCCAGAGGGGCTCCTCCGCCGCCGGCCTCCAGAGGGGCTCCGCCTCCGGCCGCCAGAGGGGCTCCGGCGCCGGTCTCCAGAGGAGCTCCGCCGCCGGCCGCCAGAGGGGCTCCGCCGCCTCCATCGCCGGCCGCCAGAGGGGCTCCGTCGCCGGCCTCCAGAGGGGCTCCGCCGCCTCCGCTGCCGGCTGCCAGAGGGGCTCCGCCTCCGGCCGCCAGAGGGGCTCCGCCGCCGGCCGCCAGAGGGGCTCCGCCTCCGGCCGCCAGAGGGGCTCCGCCGCCGGTCTCCAGAGGAGCTCCGCCGCCGCCGCCAGAGGGGCTCCGCCGCCTCCATCGCCGGCCGCCAGAGTGGCTCCGCCGCCTCCGTCGCCGGCCTCCAGAGGGGCTCCGTCGCCAGCCGCCAGAGGGGCTCCGCCAACTCCGTCGCCAGCCGCCAGAGGAGCTCCTCCGTCGCCGGCCTCCAGAGGGGCTCCGCCGCCTCCATCGCCGGCCGCCAGAGGGGCTCCGCCTCCGGCCGCTAGAGGGGCTCCGCCGCCGGCCGCCAGAGGGGCTCCGCCGCCTCCGGCCTCCAGAGGGGCTCCGCCGCCGGTCTCCAGAGGAGCTCCGCCGCCTCCGCCGCCGGCCGCCAGAGGGGCTCCGCCGCCTCCATCGCCGGCCGCCAGAGGGGCTCCGCCGCCTCCATCGCCGGCCGCCAGAGGGGCTCCGCCGCCTCCATCGCCGGCCTCCAGAGGGGGCTCCGCCGCCTCCGCTGCCGGCCGCCAGAGGGGCTCCGCCTCCGGCCGCCAGAGGGGCTCCGCCGCCTACGGCCTCCAGAGGGGCTCCGCCGCCGGTCTCCAGAGGAGCTCCGCCGCCTCCGCCTCCGCCGCCGGCCGCCAGAGGGGCTCCGCCGCCTCCATCGCCAGCCGCCAGAGGGGCTCCGCCGCCTCCGCTGCCGGCCGCCAGAGGGGCTCCGCCTCCGGCCGCCAGAGGGGCTCCGCCTCCGGCCGCCAGAGGGGCTCCGCCGCCTCCGGCCTCCAGAGGGGCTCCGCCGCCGGTCTCCAGAGGAGCTCCGCCGCCTCCGCCGCCGGCCGCCAGAGGGGCTCCGCCGCCTCCGCTGCCGGCCGCCAGAGGGGCTCCGCCTCCGGCCGCCAGAGGGGCTCCGCCTCCGGCCGCCAGAGGGGCTCCGCCGCCTCCGGCCTCCAGAGGGGCTCCGCCGCCGGCCTCCAGAGGAGCTCCGCCGCCTCCGTCGCCGGCCTCCAGAGGGGCTCCGCCGCCTCCGCCCCCGGTCTCCAGAGTGGTTTCGCCTGCCCGTTCAGCACCCGGGCCGTCCTCCGGAATGGCCTTGTGTGCTTTGCCGGCCTGCCTGGCAATGTTTTGTTTTTGACCAGCCTTTTGAACTGATCTCTGGTCTGTTTTGGACTTGTTTGCGCGGCTTGGTGCCGCCCAAGACTGTTCAGGACACTTGATTTTTTTTTTTTTTTTTTGGTCCTCCTTCCACATCCCCTCCGCCCACCCATCTCCTCTTGGACTTTTTGTTTCGGTCCCTCCCTTCCATCCCCCTCCCCCCTCCCTGGATCATCCTGTTCGGGCACCAGGAGGTCCCCATAGAGGGGGGGGGGTACTGTCCCCCTCGCTGCCGCTGATCGCCACAGAGGTCCTACCGCCGCCGAGCGCCGCCGAGGTCCTGCCGCCGCCGAGCGCCGCCGAGGTCCTGACGCCGCCGAGCGCCACAGAGGTCCTGCCGCCGCCGCCGAGCGCCACAGAGGTCCTACCGCCGCCGCCGAGCGCCGCCGAGGTCCTGCCGCCGCCGAGCGGCTGCTGCCGCCAGGCCGAGTTAGTGCCCTCCCCTCTCCTTCCTCCTTCCCTGTTCAGGCAGCCCAGCAGCGCTAAAGGAGCAACAGGTGTTCTCTATCTGGCACAATCTGCCAGTGCAGTAACAGGTGGAGGTCGACCAATCAAGTGGCGGCTCGGCGGCAATATAACCGGACGCCACCCGGCTCTCAGCGCCAGATCGTCACACACTGCTTGGAGAGGTTCACAGCCTGACTCTCAGCTATTCCAGGTGCGGCTTCGCAGTTTGACTAACCGTCAGTGTACTCCTTCGTTTCAGTTTCGGATCCACCTGTTCCTGCCGCAGGACCAGCAGCTCGGGACCCTGATCGCTCCCTCCGAAGTGGCGGAGACCTACACCGGAGTCAACTCCCTCCTGCTGGCGTCCTCCCTCGCCCACCTGTTGCTGCTCAACCCAGGCTGCCACCGCTGTAAACCGGTCCAGAGCATCCCTACAGTTCACATTCGTAGTTGTCCTAGTTTCTAGCTGGAGCCACAGATGGCTCCGATTATAGTAACCACGGTCATAGTGTTTATGTCGTTACAGAGATTGAGAGTTTAGTTACCTTAGATGGACCCAGTGAGTTAAGTTGGAGTTTTACCGCATCTTCGTTGCCCGGCCGGTAGAGGCCGCTTTTGGATTTCGGGTTTAGTACGCTCGACTTTAGAGTTTTTGTATTTTTGGTTCTCTATTATCGTCTATAAGAAACTTGTGAATAAAATCAGAGTTAAATACGCATTCCAGACTGTTCATTTCCTGCATCTTAGCTCCCACTGAACCCCTCCCCCGCAACACACACACACACACACGCACACACACACAATTATTAAGGTGAAAAAAACTACAATATTCTATAAAATACAAATACATACAATTCAATTTAATACTAGGGTTAAAATGCTATAAGATTATTAATTCGGCATATTGATCAAACTCATTTAAATATTAGGCATAAAACATATTTAAATATTGTAAATATAAATAACAAATTTACCTGACTGTATTAAATATTAATGTTTTTTTTAAAAAAGTAGATTATTTTACAAATTGACTTGACCAATTACATATCGGGGCTACAATATTTTTAATTCCACGAATTGTATGATTGCATTAAATATTAAGTTCAAGGCCCTACAATAATAATATTTTACAAATGTATATTTATTAAGAATAAAAATATTTCTTCACTCTTTTCTTGTGTGTTTTCAGAGGTGGGGCTTTTCGAACGTTTGACGTGATGGTCCAACTCTCGCGATATTTCGGTGTCAGCTACCTCCCCGTCTTGGATACTCTCGTTTCACCGCTGAGAAACATCAACATAGTAACCCGGGAAAGGCGACCTCAGAGGCGGGTGGCGACGTTTCTTTTCGGGAATCTTGCAGCTAAACCTTCACCTGGAGATGCGGCTGTCTGGACAGACGCTGGGACAATGTCTGCACGTCGCTAGAAAAAGTTGCTAGCTAGTTGTTGGCACCGCCGCTAGCTAACGTTAGCTGGCTAGCGGTGAGGCTAGCAAACAGACAGCTGAACGAAAGTGAAGCAGAAGTCCAGAGAAGTTCGGATTTTCTCATCATGAGGACGTCGGCGTGAATGTGGACATCTAGAGACGCCGGATTGTTTCCCTAAAGGTACACGTTGCATCTCTTTAAAGTGTTGTTGGGCTGAGTTAATTCATGATTTCCCCCTCAGCTAGCATTAATTTCAACTCTCTCGAGTTGGCGGCTCCGTCTATTTTCTGGACCGAAGATACTCCGAAATAAGTCATCTTAAAATCAGATGCTACAGTGGGCTGTAGAAATAACGTTTGGACGTACAAACGGTGTATTATAAAAAGCTAGCAAAGCTGCTGAAAGTTAAAGCTTGTTTAGTTGTAATTAAATTGAATAAAACAGTATTACACCGGTAGTTAGTTCACACCCGAAAGTAGATTAACGATGGATTGTGTTCTCCCGTTGCAGCAGCGAGTAATTCCTGGAAGCTGGTTTTATTAGTTATCCTTCACGAAGATATTTTAACGACTTTGACGTGGAGATTTAGGTGGCCATTACTTTCTGTTTGGCAGTGTAAGGCTCACTATATTCAGTAATAGCAATAGTGTCGTTAACATCGACTACTGCTAGCGGTCTAATATCTCTTGGAATGTCAGAGGGAACCCATCTAACTCTGGATTTCTGTCTTTTACTAAGTAATTCTAGCAATATAAAGTCACTGGATGTGAGGGAAACTTGTCGCTGACCTATCCGGGGGAATAAATGTGACGCCAGGTGGATCTAAAATGATAGAAAATGCAGCTTATTACTGCTGAGTAAGGGAGATTTACGTTAAAGTCAATAGAACCCATGTAAAGTCAAAGATGGCCCATTATTTCCTCCTCGCCCTGCTGCTGTGGTGCTGTTAAGCAGCCATTTGCACAGTAGTGACACTCGTGGTCTGAAGTTATATTGCAACAGTCACTGTCCCCACATGAGTGTTGTGTAGTCCAGTGTGCACCCATAAAGACTAGCATGTGTCTGCAGGAAAGGAGGCTGTAGTTGCAGAACTGCGTTTTTAAACTCTTTTTTTCTATTTTTCTACGTGAATAGCTAAGAATGGGCTTCTTTAAAGTACAACTAAACAACAAATTTCGGGACAATATGGACAAAAATCAGATTGAGAATCAAGTTTATTTATTTGTTGGTGTGGTGGGAGGCTGTTTTTGTTTGTTATTTTGCATATATATATATAGATTACAAAGGCCACAGCATGTGGCCTTTGTAAACAGAAAGTCAATACAAAATGCTACAAAAATGTACATAGATTTTAAAAAAGGATACACTATACTTCAGTTGTAGAATAATGATGCATAATTAAAACTACTGTACCGAATGTTCAAGTACTAAACAGGATTGCTGCAGTTTTGCCAAAATGCCGTACCTTCTCAGATACAGTATGTTTTTTCACTCCTCAACTCTGGAAAACTGCAGTAGTAACTGTCAACCTCATTACATGATTATAATAGATAAACTTCAAAATATAACTACAATATCACACGAGGGCTTTTATTGAGGATATTTACATTTTACCATAACTTTGATAGCGTAGTTAACATTTGGGGAACAACTGTGTTGCTTTTCAATTCCACTCTTCAGTCTGTATGCTCAATATGACACTACAGCCAGCAGCCAGTTAACTCGGTGTTAAGACTAGAAATGTGAAAAGAGCTTGTCTGTCTGTGTCTACAGGTAACAAAATCCATCTACTACTGCCTCTGTTTCTCATTTTTCGATGGGTTCAGAAATTTTGTATGCTTTTGTTTGCCAGCTTTATGAGCATTGAATGCTTGAATTGGGTGGCTTCACTGATACAGCAGTATAGGACTGGTGGCGTGCAAAAAACTGATTGTCTTCACCTTGTTGTACTGTATTGACCAGTTTATGCATGTGTCTAGCTGCTTTGACCTGGATACAGCAGTCATAATGTGCAAATACACTGAACTTTGTGTCTATAGTAGTAGCAAATGTCTTTAAAATAATGCAGAGAACTGAGGATAATCAGTTTTTGGCAGAATACTCCTTTTTTGCACAACACTGATCTGATGTACAGAGGAGAAGTTGTGTTTCAGACTTGCCATTTGTAGGCTGTTTTGCGTTTAAGTGATCAGCTAGTTATGGTGGATAACTAAGCTGCTAACAGAGAAGTGTTTTGTGTAATGCTGACGTGCACTTTTCCTTTCACAATGTTTGCCACAAGTAGCTAACGTCAGCTTATCTTCATAGTCAGTGACAACCTGAAAACAGTCCTTGTGTCGATTGCTAATTTTAAATCCAGTTTAACTTTGTCATTTTAGCTGCTCTGACGCAACAGAAAGGACACAGATCCCTTTCTGATGTCTGCCTTAAGAAGCATTTTTTATTTCATTCTGTCTCCACTTTTGCTTACAGTGTATAATCAGTCATATGGCTGCATTCAGTTCAATTCACTTTTATTTGTTTAGGACCCACTCACAACATAAGTCACCTCAGGACACTTCACATAGTAAGGGGAAGACCGCACAGTATTATTTTATAACGAGAAATGAAAGCACATCTAAATGCTCCCCTTTGAGGAAGCTCTTTGGTGTCAGTGTGTTTTAAGGCTGAGTGCTGCTAAATAGAAAGAGAATGAATTTAGTCTCCTGCCTGTTTGCTCTCTCGCCCTCAGGGCTGCGTCATGTGATTGTTATGAGTAAAAGCTCTGACTTGTAAAGAACTCCTTATGACTCAAAGGGTGTTAAACATGAGCAAAGAACAGCCACAATGATCTAACTAACTAGTCTAGAATGGCCTACAGATCCATGTTTTAATAAACTAATTAAAATGACAAAGTTCTCAGTGAATTATTACCATCGTGTCAGGAAGAGAGTTCCCTGTTCACGAGGAAAGAGTTATATAATTGTGTTGTTGACTTGGTGAGAGTGGTGCCCAGACAGGACCAGATACGTGACTTAAGCATTACAGGTGTTTTAGGTAAACATCACATTGCTGATGTGTGACGTCTGTTTCCCTTTGAAGAACGTGCGCTTGTAGAACCTGTTTTAAATGTCAGGGTGACATTAATCTGCTGCCACCAAGCCTGGATATTAGCTACGTGTGTCACAGCAGGAACTAACTAGGCCACACACTCCATTGTATTTACTGTACATTTTAAATTGTTAAGATGGCGAGCATGGACTGCAGTTCACCATCTGTTTTTACGGCTTGTTTCTGTCAGTAATTGCCTGTCTGAACTGACTTGTTGCATTCTTGTTTCTTGTTTCATTCCTTGTTTTGGCTTCACTTCAGCATTTTTGGTTGCATGCGTCTGATTGCTATGATGAGATTATAGTCTTTTGATGACTTTATTGTTGATCTCATTTAGAGTGTGTCACAATTGTCATTTTTTCAGTGTTTGATTTTCATTATTTGCCTTCATCTGCTTTGATTGCAGGTGAACGGGAGAGATGAGGAGCAGCAGGAGGACTGAGGTTTCTCTTAAAAGCTCTGCTCAACAGCTTACCGATCACAATATTGGCACAGGTGTGGAGAACATTTGCAGTTTTCAGTGTTTATTCTTAATGTACTCCCTCAGTTTCATTCTTAAAATTCTTAATCTAAACATATCTGGGATGTGTACTTTGCAAAGGAATCTCTGTCACGTTTGAATCTGAATCATTGATTTTTGTTCTCTTTTCTTTGTCAGAGCTGACATCTGCATGGAAAAGTTTGGCTCAGGGCAAAGCAGCTGTAAGTACACCTGTAACAGATTTCTGAGTGACTTTGAGTGTTTTGTTTTGGTTTTTTTTTTTTTTATCAGCTTTTCATAAATTAGTTCCATTTTGCCAAAGTGCTGATATAATCTGCTGTATCTGGACAAAATCCAAGGATTCTGACATTTTAATTCCTTCTTTGCAGCTGCGGCACATAGAAAACCGTATAGAGGCAACTCCAGGATCAGGGGTTCTCCTGGACTCTGTCATTAGCTCGCAGAAGAAGAAATCTTCCAGGGGGGTTCGATGCAGGGGTGAGTTTTACCAAAATGTCAAGAATAATTCTGTGCAAATTACATTTTGACCGATAAAGTTATCTGTTATTTTTGTGTTTTCATACATTTCAGTGTTGTGTGATGTCTGGTACTTGTTGAATCCCCTCAATACATATTTGAGACTTTTGAAATGAGATTGTAAAATTGCTGTCTATATCACAGATGGACAACAAGTTCATGACCGTGGAGGATCTTCAAAGTCCTGGAGTGGAAGTCACCAGAGTCCAGAGAAGCGTAGCTCACGCAGCCCTTTGAGGAACACAACTCAGGACAGCAATGTCCGCAGGAGCAACAGTGTGGAGTTCAGGGAACCGCTGGCCTCATACAGGTAGATGTAATGAACTGAAACACATTCATGAAACAACCTTAGATACTTCTCTCTGGGTGCATTGCTGAATTGGGATGTGAGGATATATTTAGTTTATGGTTATCAAATGTAAATGTACTCAGTAGGTAATGATATTCTTATAGATGAGCTGAAGGATGCTGTTATACTTTAGAGAACCGTATCTAATCTTTTTCTGTGGTTCTCTCTGTCAGGATAATGTAAGATTTGCATTATCCAAAATTCTTTACAAATTTCCTTGTCATGACTGTCATGTATTTTCAATAGTTTCCATCACTGAACATTTTGAGTGATTGCATTCTTCCCTACTTATATAGACTGTGGTGTTCAGTTAGTGTGTTGCTCTGTAAACTCAGTGAGCAGTAAATTAAGAATAAATCTTGATCCTCTTCTTGATCCCGTGTAATCTGGTTCATGTTCAGAGAGGCCACCCCTCCACCACATCCCTCCTCTCAGCTGGAGGCCTACAGTCTGCAGTCGGTGCCAGGGTCTTCGCACCCATCCTCTCCGCCTCCCTCAGATCCTCTGCCCAGCCAGCTGGTTTACCATAGAGACACCAGAGACAGACAGACAGACAGGGACCTGGACAGCACACACTCCTCAGCTCTGGAGAGCACTGAGGTGCGCTACCTCAATGACCAGCTAGCCCTGGAAACTTTGAGGACTGAGCAAAACGCTCCCAAAGCACAGCTTGGCATGGATAGTCAAGAGTCAAGTCCATACGTAGCTCCCACTCCAGGATCTGCACGGCGAGGAGACAGCACTCCCTCCACCAGCCCTGGGTCAGCTTCCCAGCGACTGGAGAACCTGAGGCGACATCAGCCCGACAATAAGCTGGAGAAGCTCAAAGAGCGCATTCGGAGGCAGAGACAACATCTGGAGGAGGCTGCAGAAAGAGAGAAGCTGCTGGGTTCTGTGGAACAGCCCACGATGGTAACTGTGGAGAGCAACAGCGCTGCTACATGCAACATGCCCACAGCCAAAATACGCAAAGTAGCAGCTGCTCCGCCTGCACCTGTATACAAAGGTACCTTGACTGTCAGGTTTTTGCCACTTTAAACTTTCTCTCTTCTTTCACCTTATTTGAAATATTATGTGTAAGTACAGCTTGAAGCTTTGGAGATTCAGATTTGAGCAAGAATCAGGTTGCTGCTACTCACACGCTCCCTCCTTCCCCTTTATTCTCAGGTTTCAACAGTACTGAGACAAAGATCCGGACTCCTGATGGGAAAGTTTGGAAGGAGGAGGAGTTTCATAACCTCAGCAGAGAAATATACAAAGACTTGTCACGACAGTTCGCTGGTAAACCTCACACACGGACAGTTTTCCTTTCGTTGCTCTCGTTTTTTGTGTGTTATATTTGCAGGCTGTGATGTCACAGATTTGATTTAGATTTTTTTAAAACCTGAACAGAACTGGTGCTGTGTAGAAAATGGCAATATGTAGCAGCATGTTCCTGGGCTTTTTTCCAGCTTATAGGACTATATGGATCGAATATCCCTGGAAAAACTGTGTAAAATCAACAAACTATTGATTGCCATGATGTATGTCATTTTGACCTCTATCTGCAAGTAGTTTCCAGTTGAATTGGAGAAATCCATTTAGGATGGGCACTCAAATAAATTCTATATATGAGATACTGGGTTGTATTGATCAGTCAGAAGCGTACATTGTGTTTGCAACAAGATTTATTTGGTCAAAACATTTGAGACGTTTAATTAAGAAACTATGCTGTAGTTGGTCTGTTTTACTGTGTGGCTTATCCTCTGCATGTATCTTCTGTGATCAGAGAGCACCAGATCCCAGCATCAGCAGCAGAAGGAACACCGAGCAGACCGGTCCAAAGAGAGGAGGCCTCCCAAACCAGTCAGGAAGGTCCACAGAGTTGCCCCTGCTTTTGACCTGAATGCAAAAACAGGTATAATAATCCTCTTTTATGTGTCGGGGCCAACCCACCCTCTGATCTATTTTTAATTAGTGACAGTAGGAAAGCTAAGCATGTGGAACAGTCTGGCAGGATTTTGTTATGGGTCAGCGCACATGCTGCAAAACCAAGAGCTTCAAATGTTGACCCACCTCTTAGATCAGAACTTTCCTCTGAACTGGCTCTGCTAATCTGATGTCTGCCGTCTTTTAAGTCATCCGTATTTGGTATTTCTTATCTACCGTCATTCCTGTGTTTACTTCTCCTGAGGTTTTGTTTTTACTTTACCCAGCTCACATGCTTTCGCTCGTGTCGGTTCAGTAATGATTTGGCTGCTACCATATCTTTGTCTTCTGGTTGTTGGACACACAATCCGTGCAATAAAGTCACATAAAGTGCTAACTTTGTTTACATGCATGCTAATTGTCAGATAATCCGAATGTGAATTCTTTCATTGGAATGCAAATGAGTTAATTTCATTACTTTCAAACAGCCTGCCAAAGCCAGCATTTGGCTTGTACTTTCCATCTGCGTAGTCGTCCCAGACCAGGCCTGTGTGTGTTCCAGCGCATGAACCAGAGACATTGCTGACTGCTGTGCGTGCTAAGACTGTAATCCCTGAAGAAATGACCAGTATGTGTGACATGCAGTTTGTGACCAACAAGTAGCATACAGACGCCCACTCAGAAAATCGTCCCCACACTCTGCTGGAAACTGGTCACACCACAGCTCTGACAGCGGAGGAAAACGCAAACAGATGCGCCCAAAAACACATATTTAATCATGATTGCTGGCCTGTACCATGAAGGGAGACAGTGTAAGAAACTTTCCAAAGTCAGTCTGACCCAAATGGTGCTTGAGGATCATAAGGAAATGTTTTACAGTCTGTGGGCTGGTTTTCTGATAACAGAGTTTATATTTTCAATTACCTTTCCAAAGTCTGCTCATGTTTGATGAGGTGAAGTGTTGAAATAAGAATGTGAGAGCAGCAAGACTTCAGGACGTGGAAAGAGAGGACTCTTTGTACAATTAAAATGTAGTCAGAGTGACATGTGGATCAGCAAAATGATTCAGCTCACCTAAAAGAATATGTATTGCTCTTCATTATTTGTCACTTTATTGTAGATTCTTATGCCCTTGTTGGGATCCTGTATAAATTATGATTCTTCATTTTAAGTGGTCTAATGTACGGAATGTATTTGTCAGCTATTAATACGGGCTGTGCATCCTGCTAGTCACACAACAAACTTGGATTGTACCTAAAAATCTGTGTCACATGCCTCTTTTATCTAAGCCAAAAAATGATATGGAAAAGATTTATTCCGGACACCCTGACAGCTGACTGTAAAGGATCTCTCTCCTGTACTCGTGCTCTCATACACTCTGTGCCGGGTGATCTTCTTGTGTTTCTTCCAACTTCTCTTTTGGAAGAAACACAGAAGTTGGAAGTGTTGTCTCTCAGCTCTGGCTCTGGTCTCTATTTCATGTTGGCACAGCGCTATAAATAACCCTCTGAAATCTGTGGCCAGGTTCAGTTGGCTCGTCCACCCGGGACAAACAGCTGCTTGGTTATTTGATGTACGTAAAGCTTCATTACCAGGAAGCGCTCTTCACAAGCATGCAGTGGTTGTGAAAAGTACTCTAGAGATTATTCCAGAAAAAGTTGTTGAGTCATTGTAATGGGAAAACAGCAGAACAGCTGTGTAAAATAAAACGTAGTAGTCTGCTGGTCGTTACTATGGGAAAGGACCAATAGATTCTCTTAAACTGCAAAAATTGGCAATATACCCTGTGCTTTGTTAAAGGTCTTTTGGTGAACATTTCAACCCTACTAAAGCCATGCATTGTCCCTGAGATATAGCATTGCTGTATGCCTTCCATTGTCTCTGTTGGGTTTGTGTTTATGTATGTAAATGAGTGTATTTTTGCGGTAGCATGTCTGCATAGATGGTAGCACGTGCAGTCATGTTTCATGAGGTCAAGACTAACATATTGACCCGCAGTGCTTTTCAGTTGCAGCATCTGAGCTCTAAACTTTGTTTCTTTGCAGTAATTAGCCCTGCATCGTGGCGGGAGGGACAGAAGCTTGTAAAGATGGTTCTGGGTCCTGGTCCTAAGCTGCCCAGGGAGGAGGATGGTCCCTATCCAGCTGACAGCCGAACAGGTGAGGCTCAGCAACACTTCTGTACAAGCCCTTACACCTCATCCACTGTCATTAAATGTGTATATAGAAGTGTTTTAAAAAATAATACAGACAGGAAGAGTGTTTAGCAAACTGTAAGACTTTGAGGAGTCACTCGGAATGTGTCGGCTTGATGTCAAAAATGACCCACGTTCAGTAGCATATAGGATAAGACTTCATCACTGAAGTGTAAGTTGGGTTTTTGTCCTTGATCTTTAAACCTAACCCTACTCCTTTGAAACATTTTGTGTCCTCATCTTATGTAAATTAGTTTTTTTCTGTTGCCATCAACCTTTCCCAACCTTTAATCAGTGTAATTAGAAGATACTGTAAGATGAATCAACCATAGTTTGTTGTAGGGCTTTCACACACACGACAACAGAGCCAGCCAAAGAAATATCAATAAATAAATAGTTCATGGCTGCTCCGTCGCACTCTCTCCTACACACTCACTGTCTATAACCTCCCCCTGCCTCTGCTGGCTGTGTCTGCGCTGGGCACCACTGACCGGAAGGAATAGAGATTGACTGGCTTTTCTGGTTGGATGCACAATAAGACATGGCCTGGTTTCCAGAGGCTGCCCCAAGTGCGTGCAGAGTAGGACGGGCAAATGCAGTAGTGTTGCCACCTTGAAAGTAGTGATATTCAAGGCCATTTTTGATACCACAGCAAAACACTGAGGACATACAATTCTAGATGGATATCAAATGCAAAACAAATCATGTTAAATGGCTGTAACATGACAACAAGGTACATTTTTGCATTAGTGAAAACTTCTAGTGATGGTAACCTTGTTCAAAAGTGCAAATAAATACAAAGAAGCAGTGCAATGTTGTGCATTTTCAGGTAACAAATCAGTTTCATAAAATTCTTCTAAGATTCTTTTGAACTGGAGAGATTGACAAAATGACAAGAAGAAGTTAAGACTGAATGAGTGAGGACTATGTGGGCGTGAACTTGCTGTCAGAGAGGAGAGAGCAGGAAAGTGCAGCTGGTATCGGCGTATTGATAGTCTGCAAAATGAATATTAAAACTGTTTGCAATACAATGAATCAATATGTACTGAAAATCTATGTTTTTTTTTGCCAACAGCAAAGTTCAGTAAGGCTTGCTATAGACATGCTCCAAAACAGCTGTCTGGATTAGATACTACATGGGAGTCTTTGGTTTGGCCCAGATTAGAGTTGCCATAGCAAACCTCCCCCCAAAGCCTCATTTTTATGTGTTTTCCTTTTGGGTCTGATACTTAAGCTTTGGAGTTTTTTTTTTTTTTTTTTTAAATCTACTGCAGTCATTTGTTGGAACATCCGGTGTTTTTCAAGCTGTGACAAAACTATTCATTGCAGATATTGATCATAGATACGCAGTAAAGCAGTTTTATAGTTAAAAACACAAAGAAAGGTACGTCTGATTAAATAGGGATCGCCTCTTAAAGTCTTTTTGTGGCTGTTAAGAGCTCTGTGTATGTATGTGTGTTTGTATGTTTCTGTTATTACCAGTTACCAGCTATAACAACCTGCTTTTCTTGTTGATCCGCCAGCTTCCCATCGCCACTCAGACCCACGTTCAGAATCGCGCGGTCGATCTCGGCCAAACAGCACAGAAAGGCCTCGAAGTGGAGTTCAGGGGCATCCCAAAAGTCACCCCGCAGCCACATCCCTGCCCTCGTCTGCAGCTCAGGACAAGGCCCCAGTGGGAGTAAGCACAGACCTGCTGTCAGCGGACATCCAGGGGATTCTCGATGACCTTCAGCTGGAGTGCAAAGCAGCTGAGAAGGAGGAGGAGAGGGCCAGGAAAAGGTCCCGGGGTGGCAGCAGTGGTAGGAGAGGCAGAGGGGGCTCAGGGTCACGAACAAGGACTCCGGTCTCTTTTTGGGGAACTAATCTGCCAGCAAGCAGCTCTTCGAGAGGCTGCCGCAGCGCCAGCCCAACTACGCACCGACCAGAAACCTCCAACACGGCTGAAGCAGGGCGCAAGAAACGGCACTACGACGCAGACACGGTTCGCCAGTACATCACCCGGCAACAGGAGGAGAGGAAGAAGCGTCAGGCGGAGGAGAAGAGGGCGATGAGGGAGGAGGCAGAGAGGAGAAACCAGAGACTGCAGGAGCTTTACAGGAAGCAAAGAGAAGCTGCTAAGACTGCGGCTCTTCCCAGTGAGGCCCCTGTGGCCCCTGTACAAAAGCGACTACAGGAGACGTACAGCAAGCTGCTGCTGGAGGAGGCCCAGCTGGGCGAGGAGGCCACACACACACAACGACCTGCTCCTTCTAGTCAAATGGTATGGTAAATAATGCTAAAATCGTACATTTAAAAATAACCTTATCACTGGGGGTGTAACAGAACACATACTTGTACTGAGCATTTTTGATACCAGCCTTTCAGTTCAGCATGCATTGTGTTCCAAGCAAATGCGGCCACTGAACATGCAAAACTTTTTTATGTGTGTATAGCTCATAAAGCCACAGCTGTCCATAACGCATGCACTGCATCTCCAGTCAAAGAGAAGCACAGTTAGTTTTCTAAATGCTGCACCTTAATGGATATCTATTTTATATTTTTTTATTAATTGAACATATATTTAATCTGATTTGCTTTTGTAAATTTTGCTTTTTTAGTAGACTGCAGTCAGTTGCAGCACAACCAAAATCTGCTCAGTCAGCCAGTTTTAATTTGGGTAAAGAAGCAGTTTAATGTTTTGTATTTCTATCAATCATGATCTCAAAACCAATATACGTACCAAATCATGATTACTGTGTATGATCACAACCCTTCTTATCACCCAGAAAAATATTATGTTGTTTATTCATACCTTTGCTTGAACAGTTTACCCACTTTTTGTGTGAACAATGTTACGACTCATGTCAGTCACATTTCTTTCTTTCTTTTTTTTTTTTACTGCGTTCTTCTACAGAGACCAATGTACCAGCCCTCAGGAGAGTCGGACAAAGAGAACAAAAGACTGGAGGCACCACAGAGCCCCTCGAGCAGTGACAGATCTTTGAATGATCAGGCTCCTCCATTGTTTAGGTACACAAATGTACACACATCAACAGCACCCCATGCGTTCACTTCCTTCGCAGTCCACAATAGCAAGTTCCCTACACTCAGATTCATCAACACAAATAAGCAGCAGAGGACATCTTGCAAGTTAGAATTATATTTGGGTAAAAACTGGGTAATCACCTGACTGAAACAAAGAAGCTGCTTCTTCTCAGATGCTTGGCTTTTTATGAGCATCCCTTTTTAAATGCCCCCGAAGCCTTTTTTGCTCTGCATTTTAGTACAAAAACAACCCAAAACAGATATTTTTACTGTCACTGCTGCTATTTTAGTTGCACAGTAGACTGTAAGAGATAATCAACTGGAAATAAAGACAAGATCGTATAACAATTTTGATACGAAATGTATCATCATCTTTCTCTTTGTACATAGAGTAGCTATGGTTAATGTGATTTATACTTTTCCAACTAATTACTGTGTTACTTTATTCTTGTTAAGCTTTTCTTTTTCCTTTATTGGAGAGTGAAGTGAAGAAGCAGACAGGAAATAGGGTGAGAGTGAGAAAAGACAAAAACCAGGGACATTATGTAGCATGTAGGGATTTAAATTTTTCATAATTTTCCAAACGGAACACAGCATTATCAATCCATCTATTAATTATACACACAAAGTACACAGGGTAGTTGTCACCATGCTGATAGAGCCATATCCAACCACGGACACATGATAGTCATGTAAAAGTGACGTTTCATTGACCGCTTTGTTATAGAGCCATAGTCCTCATTGACTTTGACGCATTAGAAATGTGTGAGTTCTCGCCAGCAGCCATGAAACACCACAGTAAACTTTGTCATGGTGGCCCATTGATAATTAAACCCCCACAATGCTCTGAGCTTTCCAACAGGAAACTGCCCATAGTCTGAGCATCTGCCTCCTCAGGTGGCTGCACTCGTCCATTGCATTGAACAGTTCTCCATCTGGTGGTGCAACCAGGTACTACAGCTAATGTAATAAACATTTTCTGACATGCATGTTCTTTGTGCCTGTCGGAATATCTTTTTGATCGGTTCAGTTATTAGCAGCCATTAATGATTGTCCATTATCATCCCTTGCAACGTGAGGTCTAACCATGTGTCTACTGAGGTGCTTCATGTGCTTAATACTGCTGCATTTTTGCAAAAGTAGAGAGAATTATTGTGTTTTGTACCTTAACCGGTCAAAAATAAGGCTGATGAATACATTGAGTTAGAACTAAAGCTACAACAGACATACTACAGTACATTTATCAAAAATCAAACAAGAATCTTTATTGTTGTTGTGTTTTCACACAGTGAGATTTCGATTGGTGACTCCCAGCTATAGATAAAAGATAGAAAAAGGCACTCTATATACAAATCAAACAAAAATCCTCAAAAGATATTAATATGTAAACAGAATTAGTGCAAATGAGCAGTAGGATGGGTGGTAAAGTGCAGTCCAGTGCAAGACTCAGTTGTTTATGTGTCTGACATCCATTTACAGTACACTGAATATCCAGAATGACTGTGTATATCTTGTCTATGAATAATGTGGACATTCAAAATGGAAGTTTGCTTGTCTGCTTACCTCAGTAGCAAATGTGGTGAATGCATTCCTATATGTTTTGTTTTGTTCAAAGGAAGCTATTTGCACCACTTAGGTCTTGTTTTGACTCAACCGTTCTTTCTTTCACTAACTCTTCCAGGAATGATCTGGATGTTGGAGTCGCCTCTTTGCTTCAACCAGACCGTCTCTCCCCACCTGTACGACCTACAACTGTTGCCAGCAGCAGTGCACGAGTGGCCGTCGGTGAGAATCTCTTCTCCCAGCTCTTAAGGCTGGAGACGGCAATGGCTGTTGGTGACCTCAAGCACACCCTGCGTCCGGCCACAGCGCCTTCCAGCAGGTCGCGGTCCAAAATGTCCCGCATTGAAGCCCTCAAGGCCACAGCTACATCCCTCTCCAAACGTATAGAGAGCGAAGCACGGAAGCTGGCAGGGGAGGGGATCAACTATGGTGCAGCAACTTCAGTGGATGTAGATCCTGTTTTGGCGCCTATGCCCTCTACTCTTGCTGATGGATGCTGGGCAGAAACAGCCACAGAAAACAATGACATGACTATGAAGATCCAGAGGATTTTGAGTAACACAGGTCACAGTTTATACAACGGCACAGCTCTTCCTGGTGTGGGCGACCTGCATGCCTTCAAGGAGCAGAAGGAAAAGAACGGTACATACATGGCTTTCACCAATCCACAGAGAACATCTGCTGATGCAGTAGGACCTGTTCTTAACAGCTACACACATGAAAGGATGAGGCTAGTCAATGGCTTGGAGAAGGAAGAGAGATTGGATAAAGCAGCACAAAGGAAGCAATCTGACAAGGAGGAGAATCGTACAGATCTCCACGACTCAAATACTAGTTCCCTCAGTGAGGGCCCTCTGCTGAGTGAAGGGAGTTTTTCTGAGGACGAGGTTAGCCCTCCTCGCCCCTCCAACTCTCATGTACCTAAATCAGCAGATCGTCTGGAGTCAGTGGAGTACTCTGCACGGCAAAGAAAGGATTACACGCGGCTGTTTGACTTCCAGAGGGAGGCAGCGATGTGCCCGGCCCTCAGCCCACCACAGCACGACAGCAGCAGACCCATCTTTGAAGAGCTGAACAAAGGAAGCCCACTAAGTGTAATCAACATCTTCTTAAAAAACATTCATGGCCATGCTAAAGGTACGTTCACACATGAGCACCTGTCCATTACAGAAATTATGTCATTTGTCATTTTATCATTGATGTGACAAAAATGTCTTGTCTGACAGCTTCAGTGTGGATTTATGAACAGTTGACCCCCAAAACCCCCCTAGACTGTCTGTATAAAAGGGGTATTTTCTTAAATTTACACAATTTGTCATAGCTGAACACAATAAAAACAGCAGAAATCACCAAATTTTAAACTCAGCGATAGTTGAGCTACTCATCCATGACATGCAATTTTGTCAGAAAACCTGACCAAAACTAAGCTTGCAATTGTGGTATTTCATCAAAATCATTTTTTTTCTACATTTATAATTTAAATTTTTGCCAATAATAAACCCTTTGCACTAACCAGATACTGTAGATAACAAAAAATCTCTCTTTAGCACAACATGACATAATTAGTGATTCATCTGTGGCCAATAGCTACGTGCCAAAAATTCTTTGACTTTGCAGCTGAACTATAGGTTGTGTTTACAAAGAGCAGACAAGTGTATGGAAGCAAAATCAGAATATGAGTAGTAAAATATCTGTAATATGCAGAATCACTAATGTTTTTTTTGTGTCATAGTGTACAGTAGATGTCGTTGAGTTTTGTCTACTTATAGCCATGGATGTGCTGTTTCTATAAAACTGCTTTATATTGCATAAAAGTGAATTCACATTGAGTGAAAATATGATCAGAGCAAAAAAACACCCAGAAACTGCTTGAGGTTCAAAGAAATCTTTATTTTTCTTTTGTTAACTTTGGTTATTTGAGGCCAACACGACCAAATTTACGGAAATAATAACATTGTTCTTGTTAATTTGTATCTATGGTTAACTTCTAAGAAAAATGTGACTATAACAGCTACACAGAACATTAAAACTGTCTCCATCTGCAACATACTGTAGGTCTGTGTTGATAATGTGCTGTCTGTTCTGTATCCTCTAGTGAGTGGGAGAAATTCAGAGACAAATTCTCCTTCTGCTCATTCTTTGCACTCTGGAAATGGCCCTGGAGACGCAGCAGTCTATGAAGATGACTTTGTGTCGTCACATAGCAGCAAAACCACCGGCCAGTTAAAGAGAGGCTCCAATTCTCCCAGGTAAAAAGAAAAAAAAAGCACAGTTTTAAAGTGACCACTGGGTGGCAGTCATGCCACACAGATAGAAAGACCTTTTAGATGGAAAGCTTGAATGTTTCCAGGCTTTTTAGAATGAATGCTAACCAGTTAGTACTAGACATTTGTGTTGGATTGTTTTGTGCTGTCTTTTAAACCCTGAAGGAAATTTTAATCAATTACATTAGTTTAAATGTCTTACCCATATGTCTATAATGTTGCTTGCTTGCTTTAATAATATAATCCTTCCATTAGGAGGATGTTTCCAATTTTAAATCAGTGTTGTTACTATTTTCCTGCATATGCAGGGAGGAGGGCTGTTGTGTCTGATATTCTCTGTTTTGACGTGTTTCTTTTGTAAAAGAAAAGCAAATTAAAGATTTGATCATTCCTCTCTCCTTTCTTTCAGCACCAACAGTCACTTTGAAGAGCTGATGAGGAGGTCTCCTTATGAGAAAAGCACAGGAGGCATTTATTCCCACCATTCATCTTTTCACTCGTCCAGTCACTCTCCGCATCTTTCCTCTGGTTCAACATCTGGCTCTTCACCCCACTCCAGGCATTCTGCCAGAAAAAGAGGTGAGAGTGACTATTTTTCAATTATTTTCTGGAATGCCTCTGAATTGTGAACCCGTTTTATGAAAATGAATGTTTATAGATTAATTTGTTTCAGTTAAACTGTCTTTAAGGTCAGTTGCTGCACTATGTAACTGTTTAATTCATCTGCAGGAACGGCATCCGACCAGAGCGACGCCACTCTGGTGGAGGAGCAGAGGAGCTCTTGCTCACCGCCTTCAGAGTCACCATCATCTGATTCCAGAAAAAGAAGCTCAGACAAAAGCTCTGCCCACAGCCAGGCCAAGAGTGTCCACTCTAATGACACTTTAGGGGAAACTTCAGGCCAGTCTCACCAAAGGTAAAGATCCTGTGCAGACCGCTTTAAAGATTAAGTTTGTCACCTGCAAGGTTCTTCTGTTCACATCGTCTCAAAGATATCTGATTGAATGGTGTGTCCAGAACAGTGAGAGAGGTGGATGAATGGTGAACACTGTTCCCACAAGTTCAGGTTACCCTCACATCCAGTTGTTGCTGGTATTTCCTTCCTTCCTGGTTTTCAGTGACCTTCTGTGTAGCACTGCATTGGTGTTGTAGTGGCAGTGCTATTGGCTTACATTAATATACTTGTATGTGTTTCTGGAAATGGAAGCCTACGGTTAGAATGTTTCTTTTCACAGCATGATTGTTTTACTCTATTTCTGGGTACTTATTTCATTCATCACAATGATTTTGCCATAAGTTTGGTTTTAACTTGAGACAAATCAAGCTGTTTATATTCAGGTGTTCATGTTTTATGTGAATCTCCACATGAAATCAGGAATTACTTGGTTATTTTAAGCACCGAGTCATCTCAGCTGTTGCTGTTTCGACCACTCAGAAACCTCCACTTGGTGTATACTGTTATTCATTACCTAAAAGTAAATCTATCTGGGTATGACCAATTACTAAAGTACACTTAGAGGGGCCCCGGTTGAGGCTGCCAGTGCAAACAGTGTTGTGGTTGTTGTTCTGTTGCAGGCCTGAGGGTTTAAGCAGCTGTGTGGTGCCCAGCAACAGGAGCGAGCTGCAGTTCAACCAAGACAGAAAACACTGGTTATTTTGTTTTGGGGGCCGGCAGGGCTGCCGCTTGGGTCAGCCTGCTTCACCACAGCTTGGGCCTGCTGCCAAAGGAAAGGAGAGAGATTTTTTTTTCCCCTTTTAATCTCACTGCGAAGTAGTGACATTTGAGCCCCCTAATGGTACTCTGAAGCCCAGGTGGCAGATTCTTGGGATTCTGTGGAGCCTGTGTGTCTTGCACAATAAAAGCGTTCTGACAGGATTGTATACTTCTCACTGCCAGTTACAATGTAAGCTGCTTTACTGTGGTGGTCGACAGAAACTTATTTCATTTAGGATGTTATGTGAGCTGTGTTGCTGTAGCTCATTGGCTTTTTGCATGTCAGTCTTTGTGCATATTACAGCAGTTTGTCACATTGATGTTGCTGGGAATGTTGCTGTATAAAATGGTTATATTTAATTTATATGCAGTGTTATGATTGGGGGGAAAAATGTGCATTGTTATTGTCTCCTTGACATCGTCCTTGGCCTCGTCACGGTCATCTCTGAGCAACACAGTGTAGCCATTCATCCTCTGGGCCTCTCACAGCAGTTGCCTCAGTTATTTCTAAGCTTTGCAGGATCAGGGCCTCCTCTTTTTTATCATTTGGCCAATCTGCTCCTCTTTTTAAAATAGCCAGCCAATTCTGTGTGACATTTTTCTGTTCATCATTTAAAAACAGCGCTTTAAAATAATGCATAGTAGTAGTAAGGTATATTATGTCAGCTCCCATCTATCAGGTGTTTGCCCTTCACATTTTTCATGTTTTTTGTCAATACTAAGTTATGACTTAGAACATGTCAATAAGATTTACCTCTGATAAATGAGACCCCTAATCCCAGGCACTGAAACCCCATTTTCAGAGATCTTCTTGTTTGAAAATTAAAACCACCTATTTGATATTTAATTTCTCTTTTATTGCAGGTCTAAATTGGCCTCTCCTTCCGGTTCTCCAGACCCGGCTTCTCCTCCGGGACCAGACTCTCATAGTGAATCTCTGAGAAGTGGCTTTCTGGCCACAAACGTCCCAAACACAAGCTCCTCAGCTCAAGGTGGTAGAGCAGAGGCTCGGCCCACAGGTAAACAAATACTTCTATTTACTTATGGCCTATGTCCCACTACACTTGGTCAACATTCCTTTTCATTGATTTCTGCCCTTGCTTTCTTGCAGGTGAGCTCCAGTATTCACCCGCTGTCTTGCAGCAGCGTATGGCAGCAGAGCTCCAGTACCTGGAGTCCATCGAGGAGTCAATGAGGCAGCTGGGGGATGTGGAGAGGCTGATGGGCGTGTCCATGGCAAAGCAGGAGAGCGCGACATTGGCCCAAATGCTCAAGGTAAAGGAGAAGACTTTCTCGCTGACAGTAATAATATTGATGTTGTGACGTAAAGCTCTTCTCTGTCGATAATGTTTACATATAAGAAGTCGCATTAGGGATAAGCGATTGAAACTGATGTACACACAGCTTCCGTAATCCTCTTACTGACTCATGAGAGATGATTTGGCATTCTCTAAAGGGTTTAATACTTCACCATTTGTGGTAAAAGCTCATACTCTAAGCTTCTATTTAATATTGAATAAGGTAGAAAACAAGCTGCTCACAGTTTTTGCAAGTATCTGCATGTTTTATAATAAATGTCACAAATGTGATTGTCGTTCCACTATTATTCAAAGATGGACCTAATTTATGTTATTGCTGCATAGCATTTGCATGATAAATACCTGTAGCTGTTCGTTTGGCTCAGGTCTGCTTCACTGTAATGATTCTGTGTGTGTTGATGCACTTTATTGACCTGCTGTCTGACCTCTGACCCCACAGGCGAAGCAGCAGCAGCACGAACGCGACCTGTACGAGTTGAAGATCAAGGCTGAACGAGAAGCCCTGGAGGCGAAGCTGCAGATGGAGGAAAACAGACAGAGAGTGGCCAGGGTAACGCCTCCGTTACACATTATTAATCAGTTAGCTTACAAGCACCAACAGATGAAAGATTCAACGTTTGCAACTTCACCTTTTGAATTCCAGGCTACGAGCGCCTGTGTTTCTGTGCGTATAATGTTTATGTGTGGTTTTGTCCAGGCTCATTTGGAGCTGCAGGAAAGCTTGGCGGCGACTCAAAAGGAGACTTTGGAAGGCCTCCAGGAATCTACTACTAAGATGATGAGTCAACAGGCTGAGGCAGCGCGGTACACAGCCGATGCCGCCCGACACATCAAGGAGGTCAGCAATCACTTCCTTCCTCTCTGCCTGGAAAACAGCCTGTGTCATAATTTTACTACAAAAGCTGATTGATTGTTGAGTTACAGGAAAGAAATAATAAGTGAAAGGGAGGGGAGGGAAGCATAATGTCCTGTGTAAGATCCACCAAATGAAACATGCGATCTGTGTGTCGTGTTCTCGTCCATCAGATGACAGAATTAGCGCGGTCGCAGATACCAGGAACTGTGATTGTTCCTGCTGTTGCCACTGATTCCTCCATGTTGGACCAGCGAGAGGAACAAGAGAGCTCCTATACAAAGCAGCGACACGACAAAGCCGACTCTGACAGGTACTTTAAAACACTTTAGTAAGTGTCACGATCTGGTGGACGCACAGCTTCCATGCCCTAATTTATTATGCTTTAGATTCAGAATGCAATAAATCACATCCCTAATAATACGTTGCCGTTTACATAGAAACATCCTGCCCCTTAGTCACACCTTTGTATGATTTACCACCGAGGGCTAAGCTGAATATTTGTTCTAAATGTTTTAGCAGAGCTGTTATAAGAGAAAGTCTCACCGCTTGGAAAATCCTGAATAGAAATCTATTAGAAGAATCCATGATGCCAGAGATAGCGGTTGTATGACACATGTCACACCCTCCTACCAAAACGTAGAAAAAAAACTGGGAAATATCAAGCAGCAAGCCCTGTGTCATGGAGCTGTGCGCATGCAGAGTAGAAATATAGCTTGTGGGGAAAAAAAGCTGTTTAATCTTCTGAACTCCAAAACCCGCCAGCAGGTTTGAAAGGCATGTTATCTTTTGCCAAAAGTACACCATTCATCAGAGCCAGAAACTGTAAAACCAGAGAGAATCGTTGGAATTTCACCTTTCCAACTTGTCAACAGTCCTTGAACTGCTCGTCTGTGTCATGAAGTTTGTGGAAAACTTTATCAAGTTTGATTTTCTGTGAAGTATGACAGTTTTAATGTGGGAAATCATAGAAAAAGGAAAAACCAAAGTGGTATTTCTTCAATTGATTATTTTACATAGATTTTAAAAAGCTGAAATCAACCAGTATAATGTTTTCCAGAGTTCCTCCTCCTTCTAGTCATGGTTGTTCTGTTTCCATGGAGGTGCAGGACTTTATATTGCAGTGAAAAATGAGACCACAAAAATGTGACAGGAGCCAAACATGTCCAGAAACTGTTTGGGGTTCAGATGCTTAAACCTTATTTTGGGACAAGGTCATTAAAACCTTTTAGCATTTTTATCTGTCTTTATGTCTCAGTGACAGTTAAGACTAGAGGTATGTCTCTCTCCCCTTTTGTTTGAATAAGAGCCCGGTCTTAGTAACCCACAATAACTGACAGGGCCATTCCAAGATGGCTGCCAAATGGTGAGACTTTGCTTTACGTCTTGTTTGCTTGCTCTCCTGCAGCTTTCATAGTGAGGTGTCAAGCAGAAGGACCAGATCTGAGGAGCCCCTGTCGTCCCTGAACAGCCTCAGTCACTCTGACTCCCTGTCCTTCAGAAGACCTGATCTCAGGTAACTGTCAGGCCCGATGTGTAGCACCACTTTTACGATCTTCCATTTGATTTGGGGAAAAGAAAGCAGAGCAAGCACTGAATCTGTTTCCTCCTTCCTCAGCATATCTGCTTCTAGCAGCCACCATAGCCCATCACATGTCTCCTCAGACACCAGAGAACGAACGAATAAAGATGTAGTAGAGGGGAAACGGAGAACGGTAGGGGCTGAGGAAAGGCTGGAGAGGAAAGCAGCCAGCAGCTCCATAGAGGAGGAAGTTCCAACAGCAGCGAATGACCTCCTCTGCAGTGACAGCATCCCCTCTGTGGTGGATGAGAAAGGTACTGGAGTTTTTATGTGTATTTTTACATGTCTCTCTCCATTGTCTTCATGCAACAGTCGGTAGCTGCTGTTACATAAGCATCATCACCACTGTTGGAAAAAAATATCGAAACTGTATTACTGTCATTTAACCTGTACTAGAAACAAAACTGTGTAAAACCATAGTGTTGCACATAGACAGTAGACAAAATACAAATTTTAACCAGAACTTTGAAATGGGAAGTTCTCTTTACATAGGCTCCAATATATTTTTGGTTTGATTTTAGGATTTTGCATATTTTTTAAGGCTCTTCATGGCCTCCTTTGACATTTTAGCACCATTTGCAACAGTGCACACTGAAAGGTTGTCAGGCAGTTTTTTTGTCTGTTTCAGGGACCTAACTACAAAAGGTTCTAGAATCTTTTTTCTGATTTGTAAAGCACTTTTTTAATTTGGAGTTCAAAAGGTGCTCTATAAATAATGATAATAAGAATTATGATTAATAATATTATGATTGAGCATAATGAGAGAAAACACTGGTTAGTTAAAAATTGAGATAACAATAATAATTGGTATTATCAACAGCTGCACAGTGGAGTGGTGGTTAGCACTGTCACCCTGCAGCTAGAAGATCCCTGGTTTGCGTCCCGGTCTTCGTGGGATCTTTCTGCATGGAGTTTGCATGTTCTCCCTGTGCATGTGTGGGTTTTCTCCACGTTCTCCAGCTTCCTCCCACAGTCCAAAAATATGCTGAGGTTAATTGGTAGCTCTAAACTGTCCGTAGGTGTGAATGTGATTGTTTGTCTCTGTAGGCAGCCCTGTGATAGACTGTTACCTGTCCAGGGTGTCCCATCCTTCGCCCTAAGTCAGCTGCAACCCTGTTGCAGATTAAGCGGCATATAGATAATGGATGGATGGAATTAGCATTGTTATTATTATTATCATCGTCATTATTTCACACTGATCTTTTCTCTGACTCCCCAGCAGACAGTACTTCAGTGGCCACAGAGTACTCACTCAAGTTCGATGAGTCCATGACAGAGGACGAGATAGAAGAACGTTCCTTCCGGTCTCTTTTGCCGTCTGAGGCTCACCGCCGTGGAACTCTGGAGAAAAAGTCTCGGCACCACGAGGAATCAGAGGACGATGGAGCCAATCACAACACAACATTGGTTTCAGGATCAGGGTTGCACAATACTGTAAAGGTGAGACAGCAGCACAGTTTTCCAAATATTGGGCAACTTAAACACTTAAGTCAGTGTTTGCCGTTGAAGCTGGTTGTGACTGACAATAAATAAATACATTATATATATATTGCAATTCTATAATGTTTTGTATAGATGTTCTTTATTTAGCACATGGCTCGTGTCCCTTTTTTGTTGTCTTTTACCCAATTATTTTACTGTCTACCCTTAACTCAGTTCTCGCTGTGACTCACCTGTGTCCTCCTACATTCCCAGGACATAACCTTTTCTGGTGGACAGGAGAGCTTCTCCCAGTTCACTATGGACATGGTGCGTCAGTACATGAAGGACGAGGAGGTCAGGCTGCAGCACCAGAGCTCTCTGCTGCATCTTCGCCAGAAAGCCCTCAAAGAGAAGACCAGAACGGAGCTAGCATGGTTGGAGCATCAGAAGAAGAAGCTGAGAGACAAGGGAGAGGATGACAAAATGCCTCCAATCAGGAAGAAGCAGAGAGGACTTCTGATGAAACTACAGCAGGAGCAGGTAATGACCGTAACTCATAGGGGAGCTTTGGGGTTTACTGTAATCTCGATTTCTAACTAGCCGGCGTTTTTTCCCACGATGCTAATTTTCACAGGCTGAGATCAAGCGACTTCAGGAGGCCAACAAAGCAGCAAGGAAGGAAAGGCAGTTGTTGCTGAAACAGCAGGAGGAGATTGAGCGGATGAGAAACTCAACACTCAGACTGAAGGAGCGACTGAAGTGTGCTGGGGTTGAAGCTCCACCTGTAAGTAGCGCAGTCACTGCTAACCTTCAGAGTTTACACGGAAGAACAAATAGATTTGAAAGGCTTTAAGTATTAACACATAAACGTAACTGAACATTTCCTAATTGCTGGTCTCTGTGTGTGCCCACCGTCCGTCCTCCAGGAGACTCCAGTGTCAGAGCTCCCAGAGTCTGAACCAGCCTCGCCCAGCATGAGGCACCCCGATGACATCCGCAGTCCCTCCCCTTCGCTCTCCATCTCAGGAAGTGAGACCAGCAGCATCATGCAGAAGCTCAAGAAGATGCGCTCTCACATGGATGAAAAGTAAAGACCTTAATTTCATTTTTATATATTAACTGGGCTTTCTCGGCTTATTGACAAATTTCCCAGCAAATTACCAGAGATAAAATTCAGACATTTACAAATCTTATTTCCCTGAAGTTCTTACCTTAACTAGTAATGAACCTAATTGAAGCTAATGGTAATATCAGCGCACGCCATCTTTCTCTTTCTGTTAGAAGTGCTGGGGATGTGAAGATAAGCATGCTCTGTTTTGCTCTCCCTCTAGACTAGACTAGCATCCACACACTCTGCAACAACAGCCCTTTAACTTCATTTGTCTGCAACAGTCCTAATGCAGCCTTAAATGTTTGAAAGACAGACAATCCCACAAGAATTCTACATGACTAACACTATGTGAGCTCAATACTGCAGCTTTCACTTACAGATGAGACAAACATAGGCTGTGCATGCCATCGCTTCTATTACTTCCTTCTGTGATCACACTGGGCTTGGAGTTGCTGTAGATCCTCAGAGGTTTTAGGCTTCACTAGCAGCTTTGGTCAGGTGATTGTAGAGCCTCTCATGACTGGGAAGCTCAAACAAGTGTGCTAATTGTTCTGGGGTTTAGGATTTATAATTTGGCTTTGGCAATCTTCCGTGGTAGCATTTTAGCCATTTTCAGGGTTAGATTTGTCTAAATTTATACTAACAACACAACTATCAGTACATTTTAATGCAGTGTGTTCCCATTAATGTTATTACATTGTGAGTTTCAGAGTCACCACAATTAAATTTAGATTATCTCTGCAGAATAAAACAATTCAGAGCTTGTGACTAAAAACTAAATTTTGCATATTTGGGTCCAATCTTGCATGTAGTGACTTGCTTGTCATATTGTAATAATATGGATGAACTATCATGTGTCTCTATGACATTCTCTATATTTACTGCCCTGGTAATCATAGCAGCACCCATATATGCAGCTCAGAGTAACCCAATAACAAAGCTGTAATCACTTCATCTGAGGGTGTTTCCTCACACAAATTGTTTATCAATCAGGGTTACTGATAAATCTGTCATTTAACTCCCTCTATAAGTAGGTTTGAGGGTGATTATACCCGAACCAACTCCCAAAGCAAACTTGATGCTCACACGCCAAGTTAAATGTTCATTAGAAAGCATATGTCAACACAAAATCCTTTAAAGTCACAGTTTCCTAGCAGAAGCCTGACAGACTGACACGCTGGGTGCAATAAAACCACATTTTCTCATATCACTCTCTCCCTTTCTCTCTACTTGTCTTTTCCCTCTGCGTCTCTTGTGTTTTTTTACATTACGTGTGAATGTGTGTGTGTGTGTGTGTGTGTGTGTGTATATGTGTGTGTGTTTGTTGTACACGTCCATACCCATGTTTGTGTGGCTCTTTTGACTTTGTCTGTTGCGTGCTTGTGTGTTGTAGACACTGTTCTCCTGTCCACTGCTTCTTCTCTGTGTTCACGGCCCACCACTGGGCCTCCCTCAGTGTCTGTCTTCCCAACCTCCACCCTAAATTCCAGCTCTTTATCTACAACCAGTTGGTCAGGTACTGTACAGTGCTCTTCACCTCTCCACCCTAGCCCTGCCCTGCCCTGTCCTGCCCTGCCTCACCTCCACCCTCCACCCCATGGAACATGCTTGTGTTCATCCACTGGCACTGGGACCTTGTTAGGGTGGGATGATGGATGATGAGTGGCTGGATGTGCTGGTTTGTTTGAGGTTTTCTGTGGGATTTAAAGAGGTTTTTAACTTCCAGGATGGGGCTTGTGTGGGGGAAGAGCTTAAATTAATGACTGAAAAGTGCCCAAGGAAAGCTGCTTGATTGAAATAAGCTAACCTTTTGACAAATTCCCTTTGAATTGAGTTTTTAATCTATGTCACCAGTGCACCAATGAAGGTAATAAAGCACACTAGTTGAATTACAGTAAAAATGAGAGAAAATTGGATTAACAAAAAAGTCTGTCATGATAGTCAAAGGTTATGCTTATCTATTAGCAGCATTCCTTGCTGGATGGAAATCTCAGACCCAAAGCTGGGATTTCGCTAATTTCAGTGGTGTTGATTTTGCAACTCTTTCTCTTTTTGTGTCTTGCCTCTTGGAATAAATTGCAAAAAAAATTGCAGCGCAACTTATTCTTTACATTCTGGCCGCTGGCTAGGCAGCTGCAGCACATTTACGTATATAAAACACTTGGAGTAGAAACCGCAGTATGGCATGAGCGTAAAGGATTTTTGCAGAGAATAGACCAGACATAGAGTGGTCTGTCTCTTTAATGAGCCCAGTAAATCTTAACTTGCTTCTTTATTATGTAACTGTTGCTTAGGATGGGATAATAAGTACAGATGGTCATTGGCTGTAATAGAGTTTGGGAAGGTACTAAAAAACCCCACAGTCTCGTTCTTGAGCATCTGGGCTGTCATCAGTTTACATTAGGTCAAGAGAAAGGCCTCCAAATTAGATCAAGGCTAAATAATACTGCACTGTAATGGCACCCATAGCTGTGGGAGATACCATTACAAAACAGCTACACCTAACTGCACTTTATTTCAGACAGCTGCAGAGATTTGGATGTAAGTTGGATTGAAGAATTACACACCTTTTGGTTGTGCAAAACAGCAGAACCCTTGTATTTTAGTGTTATTTTTATTGCACAATGTTCAGGTTGTATCAGTGGGACACTCATAGAGCTGTGTTGCTAAATATGTTTGAGGTGTGTGCGACTTTGCTCAACGTCCAACCCCTGGGTTTGAGTCTAATGCATGAATCTGACATCTTCACTATTATTTCTCTGCTCCTCTTTTCTCCTGAGTGACATTTCATTACTTTTTTGATTTGATGGGTACTTGTGCACTTCTGTACATGGATGATAATTCTAGGCATGTATCAGATGTGTGTTTGCTTGTGTGTGAGTGTGTGTTGGCTAAGAGGTTTGAGGTGAGTTTGCGGTAATAACTGGATGTCCAGGTGATTTGGGTCTGCTTGCTCCTGCGCAGTCATGATTAACCTTTTCTTATACCTTATGTCTTTTTCCTCCTCCTCTTCTTTCTCTCACCACTTGTTCTACCCATGTTCTTCTTCCTGTCTTTACCCTCATCTCCATTATCTTCATCCGCCTCCTCACCCATCATCTGCATCTCCCTCTTTAATTTATTCTCCCACTTCGTCCTCATCCCTCCGTTCTTTTCCCTTTCATTCTCATCGCCCACCTCTGCAGGTTCCTGACCAAGCGAGAGCAGCAGCTGATGCAGAGGCGTCACCATGCCGAAGAGCTGCTGCAGTGGAAACAGCGGCTGGACCAGGAGGAGGCAGAGGTCCAGTGGATGGAGAAGGAGGCCCTGGCTGTGTGGGACCAGAACACGCCTCGGGACAAGGATCTTAAAATGACAGAAAGTCAGGAAAAGGACATCTCTGATATTAGCTCCCGCCACAGTCACCACCGAAACTCAGAGCCCCGAACTGACAGTGAGAAAGGTGCAGCTACAGGATTCTGTCTGTTTGAAATTGAGTTTGAAATGTGATTTGTAGCACAGTGCATGCTTTGGGAAGGTCAGGGCAAATATAATGACCCAGAAGTAATGTGTTTAACTTTCAGAGTATGTGAGTGAGGGCGACTGTTCCTCAGCGACACCTGAGTCCAGTATCCACACAGAGGGATCCCAACAACTGAGAAGTCCTTCCTCGGCACAACCTGCTTCGGTCGCTGAAACACCTTTGGCTTCGGTCCAGAGCAGCCCTGTGAATTACACCCAGGACTTTACCTCAGGGTCACAGTCACCTGGCAGAAAAGTATGCATAACTGTGGATGTCTTTTCCTTTTGTATTTCAGTGTTGTGAATGTGTGACAATGTTCCTAATTCATCAGTGTTATCAGCTCTGGCCGGAAGTCATTAACCACCACAGAAGTCTTTGTCATGGTGGCCCATTGGTAGCTAAACTTCCCACAATCCTCTCTGCATGGGTCAACTGGCAGTTTTTCTTTAAAAAACAAAAAAATTACAAGTCAAGCTGAACTTTTGCAAATATCTCAGACAAATCGGACACGGTCAAGCAGAAAATGTTCTAAAGATTTGATAATTGAAATAGGAATGGTGCTATATTTTTGATAACAAATCATCATTAGCATCCCTAGTTTAGGCTCTTCTTTCATGTAGCTGCTCCAAAACAAGCTCTCATGTAGAAAACTTTGCCAGTAGGAATTCACAGTAAAAGAGTACACCATAATTGTTTGTTGTTGCTACGATTTGTACTTGGTGAGGAACACGGAAAGGGCATTAGTTGATTTATGTAAAATATTAATGTAAGCATACCTCTGATCAATTTGCCCAACTGTGATGTCATGTCCTGAAGCAATATTCCTCCCTCTTTCCGTCCTTCCTTCTCCTCCTGTCTGGTCTTTCCAGTCTTCTCCTGTCAAAGGCAGCCACAGCCCTGCTGCCTCTTCTTCAGATGCCAGCAGTAAAACCAAGATGCAGGTTCGTTCCACCTCCCGGACACCCAGCCAGGCCTGCATTCAGCCCACTGACCCTCCCATGGTCACGCAGACTGGTGAGTTATTGACGTACAACACACACAGAGTATGCCGCGTATATAGAGTGTAAAGCGGTTCCAGATTGTTCTTCGAGAAGATGGAAGCAGCAAAGCAGAGAGTGGACATAATGCAGCTATATTGCTGGCACTGTATAGTCAGGCATAATGCGATTCTGCCAGGAATACATTATGCAAGCACTTCTCTGATGCCTAACCTGCTTAGCTGTGTGATAGCTGGAGGAAACACTGTGCATTGCACTTGGTTGTGGCACAAGCGAAAAATGGTTTTGCTGGCCTGGTATTGTAGCTGAACGTGTTTTATTCTTTTTCAGGCCACTGTTTAAACCTGTAATCTTTGTAATGTTCATTGTTCATTGTGTTTAGAAAGATGAACTTTACACATTCTTGGTAAAGAAAATGTACAGTAATCCCCCAAAGAACTGGGTTTGAGTTCGTGTGGAGCTAAAAGTTGGATTAATCTTTGCTAATCAGAGTTTTGGCACTGGGGTCACATTCTAGCTGTGATTTATCATTGAATTTTGCTTTCAGAAACCATTTCAGACCAGAGTGACATAGAGAGTCGTATCAAGGCCCTGAAGGAAGAACTAAGAAAACGTAAGTTTATGGCCTACCAGCTGAAGAAAGAGCAGAAGAAGCGAAACAAGGAGCGGCTGAAGGCGCAGGAGGCCAGCCTGCTGAAACAGCTGGAGGTAAATATCTGTCACCTTATAGGTGGTTTGTTTAGATGCCCAAGCCACATTTTGAACATCCAAACAAACTTAGATGATTTTGTGTTTTTTAATGTGTGTGTGTTTGTGCATTTGTCCACATACTATATGAGTATATCTTCATATCTTTACTTTTATTCACCCGTTTTCATTTCAGAACTATAACAACTTTATTGAGAAAACTAAAGCAGAACTGAACAAGGAGCCAGACTCGACACCTGACACCAACTCCCAGATCAAAGATTCCAGCTCCATTTTAGAGCAGTCCTATATTAAACCACCTCCAAACAGGTACTAAACACAGATTAAAAATGATATTCTGGTGAATGTTTGAAACTATAATAGATTTTAAACAAAATCTTTCTTTCTTAGGTTTGAAACCAGTAACATCTCTGACTCTGAAAGGACACAAATTCATCGCGGTAAGTTGCTTATATTCATCATAACTAAGACTTACATTATGTGCAGTATTTATTCAAAATGTTTTATGACAGAAATGTTTCAATAATATGATTCCCTCCTATTATGATAGATGCCCGTCCTCAGCCACACTGTAGTAGATCCACTTCAGTGCCTGAAGATTTCTCTGATGACGAACCACAAACAGTCACTCCGACTGTGGCAGCACATGAGAGCCCAGAAGAGAGGAGCCGTCTATCCACAAAGGCTCTTTTAAGACCTCATTCAAAAGAAGACAAAACAGAATCTGCTGATGAGAACATTGTGTCTGATCTTAGGTCTGATATTCAAGAAGAGCTGGATGTAGAGATGAGCTCCAGGGTTGAGGATGAAAGCTCTCAACATCTTTTCAAACTAGAAAAGGAAGACAGACCTGACTTCCAGGAGAGACTGTCTACATCTAAACACGTTTCCTCCTCCTTGGATGAAGAACATCGTTCTCAATCTGTTAGCATAGAACAGGATAAACAAATGAAGCAGGGGGAAATATCTGAAGGAGGGCAATCTGTAAAGTCAAATCTTATCGACTCTCGACAACCAATTTCAGCTGCCGTGGACCTCGAAACCTCACCACGTCCAGCCTTCAGCTCCGCATCCAGTGAAGGTCCCTTCTCTTCAAATAAAGAGGCTCCCATCAAGGATAATGAGGCTTCTCCTGTTGCAGATGGTTATCACGATGACTTCGAGTCGTCAGTGGAGTCTTCACCCAGAGAGGTGCATCGTAGTTCCAAGCTTGACTCTCACTTTTCAGTTTCCCCCACTGAAATCAAGGTTTCAAGAAAGGACTCCTCTAGCAGAGCTGCGTCAGATGGCCAGGATGAGGTGGTCGATGAGGTAATAGCTGAGGAGCTGAGTTACCGTTCTGATGCAAGTGAAGCTAGCCGCCAATCTGAAAGACTGTTAGATCTCCTGAAGAGAACAGAAGATTTCCAACCTGACAATAAGAGCAGTACTTCACCACCTATCTCCCCCCTGCAGACCCCTCTTTCTCCTCTTGAAGATGAAATGCCGAGCTTTAACATCGGAGACCGGGTTCTTGTTGGTGGCGTTCAACCCGGCACTCTCAGATTCAAAGGTCCAACCAGCTTTGCCAATGGCTTCTGGGCCGGGGTGGAGCTGGACAAGTCTGAAGGGAGCAACAACGGTACTTACGACGGAGTGGTTTACTTTGAATGTGTGGAGAGCCACGGTATCTTTGCTCCTCCAGACAAAATCTCTCACCTCCCTGACAAATTTGAGCTCTACACAGATACCACAGAGGATGAGGATTCGTTTTTCGATGACTCGCCAGATAAAGATGAGAGTAAACGCAAAGCGGATGAGGACAATTCCCAAAAACAAGCTAATCTGGAGAGCAGAAATGAACAAACATCTTGTAAAGACACCGAATCTGAAGATAAAAAGGTTACAAATGAGTCTCTTCACAAGAGCCAGGCTCCACAAATGGCCAAATCCCACCTCAATTCACTGCATCACAAGGAATCCAAGCATCCAGTTTCTAATGGCAACACGAGGGACATAATGTTGGATTTTGAAGATGCATCTCACAATCTGATCATATCTGACATGGATAAAGTAGACTTTGTGAAGCAGAGTAAGAAGGAAATTACAAGCCTAGTTGAGAGAGAAGATTTAGACTCAAAAAGCTACCTTCCTCCTGCTGATCTCACCACAGATATCAGAGATGATAAGAGAGAAGAGACGGACAAAGATTTGCTGGAGACATTCGCAGACAAGCTCCTCAACAGCTTCATGAAAGACACCGTGGCACAGTTTGCTGAAATTAAAAAGGCAAAAGAACAGAAGATTGAAGCTGCCAACCAAATGAATGGTGGCCTGTTCGGAGAAACAATTGAAGAAGAGTGGATGACTTCAGTGGAACAAAAAGATGGCCTGCCCTTCTTTCTACCTGCTGAAAAAGAGGAACTGTCTTCTCCAGAACTGTGCAATCGACCTGTGAGTGTATTTCTGATTCCTGACGTACATGCTGTCCAAAGTTTTAGGCAAAAATAACATTTTGTTTCCATGTGTTTGGTCAACAAAGTCAGCCAAAAGTCAGCAGACAGTTTTTCAATGTTTTGATGCCGTTTTACATAATGATTGATTGGACTTTAGAATTTCTTCTGTCCGGAAGCCCAGGCAGTGAGTGTATCAAGTCAATGACAAACAGTTCTTGTTTATTTGACCCCTAGAACTCTTGCTTTAGGGATGTGTTCAGCCAAAGTCCAACTTTATGTTTACAGACTATTGAATTTCTTGGTCTTTGCTGAAAGCCTTTGTGTCTGAAACATTAGTAAGAAAGGTAGCAGATTAAAGTGTAAAATCGTGGTTATTAATTAGACTTGTCCTATAATATTGCAAGGAGATTATTGTTTATGATATTTTCTAATCTAAACGTGAAAATATGCATGAAATTCATATTTTTTTGTTCTTTTCACAACAGGAGAGTCCAGTGTTGGGGGCCAGTGGTCAAGAAGAGCTGGCCAAGCGACTAGCAGAGCTGGAACTGAGCCGCGAGCTGCTCGATGAGCTAGGTGACGATCAGGACTGGTTCGATGAGGACTTTGGCCTCAGCTCACGCAGGGAACAGCAAAGACTCAAAGAGAAAGAGGAAGAGGAAAGGCTGGGGGGAGGAAGAGGAGACCCATCAGCCAACATAGCTATAGGGGTGATGGTTTCATCTTCAGGTGGGGAGCAGCAGGTCAAGACTCCACCCAGACCTGAGCTGCCGCTACCCCTGCCTCCTAAACTACCTGAGCAGCCTGCAATGGTGGTGCCCCACTCAGCCTCTGAGGTGGAGAAGATGGTCTTCGCTGCTACACAGGAGATCTGGGACAGCTGTGACCTCGGGAAAGAGGGAGCACCCACCCTCGCACAACTGTCAAACCCTCAACCTTCTCAAGAGTATCTGGGCAAAGAGGCCGGCAGCCAGGACCAGGAGGCCCTCTCCATCCGCAGCTACAAAAAGGTAAAAAAAGAAACTTGAAACCCTCCAACAACAAAGTGTACGTAACAAAAACAGACATCCTCGTGAAAATGTGCATTCTGAAATCACAGGCTTCCCTTTCTTTTCACTACAAAGCAAACCACTGAACATTTACACACAGTTGTCACCAAAGGCAGCTGGGCCTCCACTGGAGTTGACAAGACAGCATTTAATCTACATTTGTCCTCTGAGGTTAAATGGGGAGAGTTCCCGATATTCAGCAGATTCCTCTCAGATGAACAGCTGCGCCAGTTGATTTTTATTAGATCTCCCTGTGGATCTGAGAAACTTTCAAACCTGTTGTTCCAGATATTGCCTCAGTTAGTCTGGTGCTTTGGTTTGGATTAGGGATGCATCAGTGCTTTTAATCAGCAGCAGTGTTAATCGATAACACGATTAGAACCTAATGAGCTATTTTTAAACGTATTATTTTGTTTTCAACGTATGGCATAAGTCTTACTTACTTAAAAAGTTTAAGAAGTTTGCTTTTATGAATCTTAGCATCCCATGGCTCACATTGAATGTACTAGCTCTGCCCAGTCAGCATTATTCATCACAGAGGACTTTGTCATGGTTGCCCTTAACTAGCCTAACCCCCACAATTTTCTGATATGCAAGCCCTTTGCCATCTGCCTTATCAGTTACTATAGTTTTCATCGGCTTTCTTTGACTATTATCGTTTTGCACCACTGTGTATGTATATTCTTTTCTGGATATGTAAATATCTATATATGTATTTAATTTTTTTATATAGGTATTTTATTGTTCTCTTTTCCTTATTCCTAGAGTGACACCAACAGAAACCTAATTCCTTTAATGTTTTGTATGCGCTTGGCTATTAAAGCTTCGAATTCTGATTCTGATTGGTTGAATGAATAAAATCCCTACTTCAGATGAAAATACCAAACCTGCTGGGGTGTAAATATTGTTGACGCGTCGTCTCACTCATTCACGTTCACCTAACTTGGGGTTACTCAACCAGAGAGGCCTTATCCTCAGTCTTACAATTTGAGTTTTAGAGTCACTTTTAATTAATAGTTCGTATTAAAGCACTCATATCTCATTGTGTTCTTTCTGTAGGCTGTATATGACCTGACGTGGGAGATACTTCAGGACATTTATGCTGAAGACCCCAATACTGATCAGCCCCAGTGGTTGAAACCGCGACGAGTCAAGTCTTCCTCCTTTCACAGAGTCAAGACACCAGGAGACGTCACCAAAATTCAGGTACAGTACTGCAGGACAATCACCATCAACAGGAAGAGAAACTAGTTTTGTATTTACTTAATAAACCCCGTTCTACTATACTTACTTAGTGCTTTAGGGCATAGTTTGTAAATTTGCATCCAGATTTCCTCTATACGCTTTAGAGTCATTGGTTCTGTCCGAAATAGATCAATAAATTCACCCTCAACTTGTGAAAAGTAACAGCTGAGACTTTCTACCATCAAATCTAGTCGAGTTTGAATTCACTAGAAAATGGCACAAATCTACAAAAGCTTTGTTTTTGTGCATCTTTTTTTGCAAAATGAATTGGAGCTTTCTTATTCTTTGAGCTCATGAATGGTTTCCACTGTAGTTACTCACCGTCTGTACCCATCCTCACTGCATTGGTTCTATTTTGATCTGTGAACTCAGTTGTATCTGGTAATTGTTGTTAATCTCTGAAGTGGTTTTTGCTGCTGTTTCTCATTTGTTTTGCTTGATTTTACTCCTAATTATGTGCTCTAACCTGCTGCTGGTATTTGTGGGTCTGCATGTGCGCCCTTTGCTCTCAATCAGATTGTCTATTTTTGAATTTACACCCAACTACAGTGGAGGCTACCTTGGGTTTTTTGATGATAAAGTGACTTTCTTTGAGCAAACAAACAAAGCTTGGCCTTTTCTCTTGGCTTATATCACTTGGCTTTCCCATCTAAAAACTATGTCCTAGCTTATTTATTGTCAAATATATTCATAAAGCGTTGTGCTAAATGTTTTTTCTATCAGTCCACTACCAGTTTACCAGCATTTTCTGCAATGACCACATGAACCTAATGGAGTTTGCTCATAGTTTAACTGTCCAGATGCTTTCAGTGGCTGCTTTCTTATTTGTTAAGTGTAAACAAAGTTGAAAATTTGACTTCCTCACCCCGGTTATTATCAAATCTTATGGAATGCAGTCATAAAATTTACAGTCACCTAAATGCATCATCCTGTCTTTTATACACAATATGATGTTTTGTTTTTTCTTAACTTGTCTAACAGGAATTCGTCACAATAGAAGTACTGAAACTTTATGGTCTGACGAAAGATCAGAACCAGAAGACTGACTGGCAGAAGATGCTCAAATTTGGCAGAAAGAAGCGGGACAAAGTCGACCACATACTGGTAGGTCGCAGAATGAAAAGTTTACAATATCAGGGGTTACACTTTTATGTTACCAGAACCGAACATCTAGTCTAATGCCATAAATCAGAAAGAAGGAAAAAATATATTTACAAAAATGGAAGAAACTTGGAATTTACATGTACAACATTTTTCCAAGTGCCCACAGTTGTTACCAATACTGGAAAAAAAGGATGAGTATTATTTACTACTTACGTAATTTTTTCTTCCATACTTGTTTCCTATTTGCTCTGTGTCAGCACAAGCTGCAGTTCAGTGAAAAGTCCTTGAGTTTTTCTCACATGACTTTTGGTCACAGCTGAGTCACAAAGACTAGAATAATGTGTTGTTGTTTTTTTAGGAATTTTCATGATTTTAAGCTTAGATTTTGTTAAAACTCGCGATGGAACAGCATATTACAGAGAAGAAAGGTCAAGGACAGTCAGAAAATGTTTTTATCATGATTTTGTTTAAACTGTTTCAATTATTTTCTCTGAATGGCAACAACAATTTAAAAAATGTTCATATTTTTGATGTCTGGAGATTAAAAACATAGATTGAGAATTAACATTTTTAATGTTTTATATCTGTGGTCCCCAACCACCGGGGTCATTTGGTAACGGGCCACACAGAAAGAATAAAAACTTTCTGTTTTATTTCCGGCTCACTCTGCAGGGTGTTCTATTTTGAAAAACGACTAGATCGTCTACCTGTCACTTCCATCTGTGCTTGTTTCCTGCTCTTGGTTCTGTCAGGTTTCAGGCCCAGCCGTTAAATGAAGCCGTCAATCTAACATCTGCCAAAGTTCATAAAAAACAAAAACATTGCTGGAGAGCTTCTTTGAAAAGAGGCAGAAGAAACACTAAAAACACATTTAGCAATAAAAAGTAATTTTATTCATTTAGGAAGCTTTTTTTTAAATTTACAAAAAAACAGTTATTATTTGTTATGTGAGGCGATGACCAATCCAAGGTGCAAAAAAGGAACAGTATTTGGTTGATATAGCAATGTCTTAAAAATAATGAGCATTTGTAGCTGAAGAACTAGCTTCATGTTAGAATAACAGAATGCAGATCGGCATAAAAAACACTGCCTTGAAATTGTGAGCCAAGCGGCTAAAAGTGAATGTTCAGTTTTTACCTGAGCTGCACAGTGGCTCAGTGGTTAGCACTGTTGCCTCACAGCTGGAAAATCCCCGGTTTGCATCCCGGGATCTGGCATCTTTCTGCATGGAGTTTGGAAGTTCTCCCTTTGCATGTGTGGATTTTCTCCAGGTTCTCCAGCTTCCTCCCACAGTCTAAAAACATGCTGAGGTTTATTGGTGACTCCAGATTGTCCGTAGGTGTGTATGTGGGTGTGATTGTTTGTGTGTATGTGTAGCTGTTACCTGTGCAGGTGTCCCCTGCCTTCACCCTCAGTCAGCTGGGATGGACTCCAACCCCCCGTGACCCTAATGAGGATTAAGCGGCGTACAGATGATGGATGGATGGATGGATAGTTTTTACCTGCTATTCGTCATGTTAATTACCTACGTTGTGAGCAGCTGACGGTCTCTGTTCTTCCGTTATTGACTATTATTGTGTCTCAGGTCCAGGAGCTCCATGAGGAGGAGGCCCAGTGGGTGAACTACGACGAGGACGAGCTGTTTGTGAAGATGCAGCTGGCCGACAGCATCTTCGAAGCTCTGCTGAAGGACACCGCAAACACGCTCACGCTCATTTCTGACAAGAGGGCCAAAAGAGACGCCCTCTCCTGATGAACTTCTCGCTCCGATGTTAAAACTACAACTTCTAGCTCAGTTTAATTCCTGACCCCACCCCAGTGGACTCCAGCCGCTCGGGCTTCCACCAGCTGACGTGCCAACTGCAACCCTCTGATGCCTTCAGTCCCAGTATTACCTCTCAGCTGAGCAACCTGTCCTCGTTTCTGTTTTTTTGTTCGTGCGCTGAATCTGCTTCAGCTGAAACCGTAGTGGTGATGTCATTTGTTAGTTTTTTTTTTTTTCCCCACACAAAACGCCTCTCGAGCAATCCAGCCTTCGTAAACCTTAACACCATCTATTCTGAGCTCTGGCCTCCTGGACTGGTCGTTTGGTAGCCGCCAGCTGGAGGACGAGTAGATGTGTCGACGGGATGGACTGTGCCATCTGTAAGCATCTTAAAGTCCACGAATGCTGCTACGCTGATTGTTCCTCTGTGGACTTTAACTCACACCCACCTGGAGCAGAAGGAGGTTGTTAAACTTTGTGTCGAATAAGTAAATATATATATGAAATTGTAATAGAAGAGCAGATGAAGTCAAGACAGTGCAGTTTGGGATTTGGTTTACTGTGTTGGCTTTAGAATGAAACGATGAGGTTCAAGTGGTGACTTTTAGCTTTCATTTTAGGGCTTTTGCATCCATATTAAGGGATTAGCTCTTTTTTTTTTTTACAAACACTCCTATTTTGGAGGCTTGTAAACTTGCCTTAAATGAAAAAAACTGACTGGAATCTTCAATTTTGTCCAGTTCTTGCTTGTTTACAGACTTGCAGATTGTAGTCTGGTCCAAATACAACACGAGCTAGTTGGGCTAAAGTCAGGTAACTTACCCAGCTTGACTGTATGTGCTGCAAAACAGCCTTTTTTAGGGACTATGCATTAAAAAATCCGATATTATTCACCCAATGTGGATCGACAACAACACATTTAAAGCTGAAAGTCATCACTTTAACAGTTTGTCTTTCCCACTGCGCTCTACTGGAACATCGCTGACTTCACATATTATATGGAACATTTTGCCTCCTTAATTATTTATTGTGTGGAAACGTTTGATCAGAAGAGAAAGGAGCGTTCAGAATTGTAAATGTTCTCGTGTAGAAAAAAGTTTTAACAGTGTGTAAAGAAAATCTAACGTTATTGTAAAAGCACAACTAGAAATGTGAATACGGCAATACATTATGTAGGAGACACCAGGAGGCACAAATCTGTTTTAATATTTAACGTGTTGATATTTGAAATAGTTGAATTTGTGACTGTCCAATCACCGCGTCCCGCCTCTGTACTATATGATAGTAATATATATCTCTAGCAGGCTGCGCAGAAACTGTCCTCGTGGGAGATTTTTCTTTTTGCAGCAACTGAAACTGTTTGAATTCTGCCTTTTCACTGCCAGCTGCTCAGCTTTTGTAGCTTCATTGTGCGACACAAACGTCCATCTGCGTCCCGTTTAATAAAACAGACGAGTTTAGTGTGCAAGCTGGCATCTTTTGAAATTTAACAAACTCAAAGTACATGTTAGAATGTATAAATATAGTACGCAGGTGGGACACAGAAGGCCTGACGTGATTTTTTTTTTTTTTTTTTTTTTTTTTTAAAGAAATGGCATTATGGGACAGTACTGAAATGCTGGATTTGAGCCTTACGCATCCTCCAGTCCATTTTCCTTCCTGAGAAACCACCAGAGGTTTGTCTCGTCTCTTCATCGGTTATCGGCAGAGCATTTACCCAGATGAAAACATCTGCTCGGCTAAACGCTCCACTTCCAGCCGTCAGCGGGTCCAGACAGAAGCCCGTTAATGTAACCGGACTGCAGACTCTCTCCATGTTCTGTTTAAGTGCCTCTTTGAGTTGTAGATGTCTAACGACTTGTGTTGATGTCTCCGCATCCCCCCCTTTGGACCTATTTTCTTCTTCGAATGTCTCTTTCAACTGCTGTATATTACCATTTTTTGGTAAACTGATCCTCAAATGGCTGCTCTTCCTTCTTACCGGTTTACCGATGATTCAGTTTCTGCCTTATCGAGTCTTTCTTGTAGCGCAGTCGAGGAAGTTTTTTAACAAACCCCCTCGTTCCCCTGATGGAAATATTTGTAAATCGAAAGTGTAAAAGTCACCTGCTTGTGGTGAATCTGCGCATATAGATGCTAGCGGAGTCATTTTATTGGTATGCTGTATCGGTTTGTGGAAGTAGGACTGTTTCTAAGGGCTTATCCGGTCCCTAACTGAGCTCGTTAATCCTCACCGACTGTTTGGAGCTAAAGTGACCTTAAACTGACTCTTTTTTTGTTGTTGTTTTTCTACTGTCAGTGTTTTAACAGTTGCTATAAGATAATGTGTTCAAACTGTAAATTATATAATGTAGAAAAAGACCAAAAACATTTGATACCGAGCGTCTGTCCATGCTGTAAGACTCTAACGTCGTATTTAACCGCGACCCTTCTGGCATCGTCCTCCTGAACTGATTGTACGCAAGAGGAGCTCCTCTGTAACTATGCAGTAGTCGTTGGTTGTTTTGTACGTGTGGACCAAGCAGCTCAGACCTCAGCTGTAGTCTGTAGAGAGGAAAATGAATCTTCACGTAGCCCGAAGCTGTTTGGAGCAGCTTCGCCTTGAATAAAACAAACGTACGGTTTGATCCGAGGAAATCGAAAGTTGGCACAAAACGTTTGTCACATTAAACCCCCTCTCTTCCATCTTCTCAGATGTTTATGAGTATTTATAATAATTTGCTGTGAGTGCGCTCCAAGTGCACTTGAAGGCTTGTACAATTCTTTTCTTTTTTTTTTTTTTGGTTTTCTGGGTGTAAATATTGCGTCTCGTCCGATCCGACCCGCCGTTACTGTATCCCGACGATTGTTGTAAAATAGAACACTGTTTACTCTGCAAATATGTACATAGTATATATTTGTTAACTAAATGAAATTTGAACCTGTAAATAAAGCTTTCATCGTTTCTAAAGGAACTCGCCACCCTGTGATGCCTTGGCTTTTTTCATTTGTGGTTCCCGTAATGTTTGGGTCCAAACCAAACCCCAACGTCGAGGTTTGTCAGCTGGTTTCTGTGCATCTGGAATTCTATGTTTGAATGTGGTTGTGGTCAAACGTTGTGCTGCCTTTGGTCTCGTTAAAGGCACAATTCTTATTCTGTCAACATCTAAAAGGAAAGAAAGGATTTTCAGATTCAAACTGTCACTCGGTCTGTTATAACTTGAATCTGAAAATTAGTTTTAACCCTCCTGTTGTCTTCATTTACAGGCACCAAAAAAATATTGTTTCCTTGTCTGAAAAAATCCAAAAATTCTGCAGAAAAAACCCCAAACAAATTTATAAAAATTTGCAAATTTGTTTCATTGTCTGAATAAAATCCAGAAATTTAGCAAAAAATTCCCCAAATTTCTGAAAATTTGCAAAACCTTCAGGAAGAAAGTTCCAATAATTTCTTAAAAGATTCCCTGAAAAGTTTGATTTTTAAAAAAAAGTTTAGCAAGAATTTGCTGGATTTTTTTGTGAATGTTCTTCAGAAACATTTTTAACATTTCTTTTTTTCCACCAAAAATGTTGAAAATGTGGACATCAGAAGTTTCACTGTGAAATATTTTTTTTTTTTCCACATTTTCAAACTTTAAAACGGGTCAGCTTTGACCCGCAGGACGACACGAGGGTTAAACATGGAGCTGCTGGTTTCAGGGTTTGAGGCGGATTTTCTGAGCTCTCAGTCACTGACAGAACGATGAATTCTGGAGGTAAATGTCAGGATGTCTGTCTGAGAACTGAATCTCAGGAGAAAGTGGGTCATGCAACAAGACAACGAAGAATAAAGCTAACATTGTGTAATGACCAAGTCAAAGTCCTGACCTTAATCCAACAGAAATGTTCTGGAAGGAGCTGAGGAGAGGAGTTCATGTGAGGAAACCCAGAGATGAAGCTGATCTGTGCAGAGAAATGGACTAAAATCTCTCCAAACGGATATAAAGATCCATCAGCAGTTACCGGAAATGTTTAGCTGCAGTTTTTGAAGCACAGCAGAGAATCAGATACTTTAACCACTGCTGGATATGCAATAATGGCTCATTTTCCTCGATAAATAAATGACATGTAGAATATTTTGTCCACTTTTAGGACTTGTGTGAAAATCTGGTGACTCTTAACTCTGGTGTCGTCCTGCAGGTCAAACTGACCCGTTTTAAAGTTTGAAAATGTGGAAAAAAAATAAATAAATTCACAGTGAAACTTCTGATGTCCACATTTTCAACATTTTTGGGAAATTTTTGAACATTTTTGGTGGGAAAAAAAGAAACATTAAAAATTTTTCCTTAAGAACAATCACAAAAAAAAGAAAATATTAGAAGTTTTACAGATATATATGGAATCACTTTAGATATTTTTAGGATTTTTTGGGAAGATTTTTCTTCATTTTTTGAAAATATTTTCAATTTTTATTTATTTATTATTTTATTTCTTGCCAAATTTGGGGATTTTTTTTTTAAAGAAATAAAACTTTTAAGGGAAATTTTTAAGGAATTTTTGGAATTTTCTTCCTGAAAATTTTCCTAATTTTTGTAAATTTGAGGATTTTTTTGCTGAATTTTTTTCAGACAAGGGAACAATATTTACCCGTTTTACTTTTTAATGAAATAAACCATTTTGAGGAATGATCATTTTTCATATATTAGCTCCAGGAAGACTTGTCTAATGTCAGTAATGGTCACTGTTTTGATGCCTTAATATTTTTTCCTCTCATTTTAGCATTAGAGGCTATTGGGGGTTATTTCCTGTATTAATGCGGCGTCACTTTAAACCGCCTTCACTTCATATTTCCATCTCAGCTGCAGCTGGGAGTCGTGGCCGCTGCGTTTGGATGGAGGGCGCTTCGGTCTGCAGGGGGAGGAACCCATGAAGGCTGCTGGAGACAAAACCGGAGAGGCAGGAAAAAGTTGAGCGAAGTTTTGGAGACTGTTGCGCTCCGACCGACCGACCGACCGACCGACAGCAGCTCGGAGGGGAAGATGGCGCGGCGCGGCGGCCGTGCCACGTCTCGGTTCTCTCAGCGAACATGCCCCGGAAAGGTCGCGGAATCCGCCGTGTGGCTGAGCCTGTGGCTGCTGCTGGCTCCGTCCGCTGCGGAGGCCGGACTGTACACCGCCTCCGACCAGATCCTGCTGCTCTCTCCGGGGAACGTGGAGGCGGCGTTGATCAACTCCACGGCTGCGATGGTGGTGGAGTTTTACGCGTCGTGGTGCGGACACTGCATCGCCTTTTCTCCGGTGTACAAGAGCCTGGCCAGAGACATTAAAGGTTGGTGCGGACCGTGCTTCCCCTTACTAATAATTTCCTTCATAATAATCATCCAGAAAAATCAGTTTTTAACTACAATCCTCTTAGACTTTGTGAACAAGTTTCACTTTTACGCATTTATCCGCATTGTAAAGTAAACCAGCCAGAAGTTTTTAAACATTTTAAAGGAAAAATCTGCATTTAATTCTCTCAGACTGAACACAGTCTGAGTTATTTATCTGCATGGAAACAGTGGAAGCACCAAGCTGCTGTTTCTATCTGTTAATTGGAGCATGTGATCTAATAAGAGTGCTTTCCATCCTCCTACATCCGGACTGTTTCTGTGGAAATATCACAGAGCTGCGAGAAAAATAGAAATTAATTAGGATGGAAGTGAAAGGGCAAACTTTGTGATGGTGGCAGAAGGCCCGGCGCTGCCAAAGAGTCATGAAGAAATGATCTGTTTTGCAATCATCCTAATGTTTCTGCAATATTTTACCTGCTCTGTGACCCGGATTATAACCGATCTGCTTGTTTCTATTAGATGAAATAGCCTTTAAAGTCACATAATGCAGTTTTCCACTTGTAAAACCCCCACACTGTGACTGGAATCTTATTAATGCATCCAAATCATTTGATTTCCATCATAAATGTTATATTTTGAGGATTATAGCTCCCAAGATGATTGTAAAACAAGATAATTTCTTCTTTTTTTGCATAAAACTGGTGTGTAAAACGTGTTAATGAGAGTCTAGACTCCAAATGTTTTTATTGACAGACTCTTTTAGATTGTCTGTTTGAGAGCACATACTTTATTTGGTTTGCTTTGCAGTTTTGGCAGCTGTAATACTAGAATATAAATGTTTTCTGCAGGCTTTTCCACCATTAAATCAGGCTTTTCGGAAACATGCATTTGTCGTACAACCATTAGAAACAATAACATCTGTCTAGAAAAAGCTGTAACTGACTAAACTCTCCTGTCACTGGGTAGATTTTCTAAGGCCTGAAAAAGGAGCAAAAGGGAAGTCTTGTTTCCCCTTAGACAACTTAAATTACAGCATGTTATTATAGAATTGTTGCCAAAAAAACACTGCTTACTCCATCTTTAAGAGTCCAATTATACCACTTTTTTTTAAAGAATCCTGTAGATGTACACATTTGTAGGGCTAATTTGGTCATTTCTACATATTAACCAGGACATCAGACATACCAAGCACTTTTGTTTCACTTGCATAAAGACTTTACTGCCTCCACATACACAAACTTCTGTGTATTTGCATTTTATGACGGTCCCGCTCAGATAAAAGCAGCTGGAGACGGATGCAAACCGAGCAGATCACTCTCTGGCACCAGTCACGGAGTATTTCAGCTCCTCACACTCGGTCAACAACGGCCACTCATGGCTTGGCCGGCTTTCAAATGCTGGCAGGCAGCGGAATTTTACAGGGAAATATTAGGAATACGTGCAGATATTAGCCTGATAGAAGTACTGCAGACGTATTTTGCATGATGTGGTTAATCTGTTTATGCCACATAACAAAGATGCATTCATTGACCCACTGAAAATACAGTATGTTCCTTGATTAGACTGATGAAACTCTGTATTGACACACATGGTGGGAGGACAATACAGGCCCGTGGTGGCAGCAGACAGTACACTAAATATTTACTGTGGCTCTATTTGATGTGTTCCTCAGAGTGGAAGCCAGCTGTGAACCTGGCTGCGATAGACTGCGCTGCCGAGGGCAACAGGAAGGTCTGCACCAACTACCGGATCAGAGGGTATCCCACTATAAAGGTAGAAAACTCTGCATTACTTCTCACCTGCACTGACAGTTTTCCTGCTGGAATGAAGTCACTTATTTATTCACTAAAGCAGATCAAGGAAATTAATTTTAAAAAGCACAATCATCATGTAGCATTCAGTTAAAGAGAATTAATGGGGCAAAACACACAGTAAGTACATTAAATTAATTTAAAAACAAAACAGTTAAAGGCATGTTTACAAAGGTGACTAAGTTCTGACTTTTAATTAACCCTCCTGTTGTCTTCATTTACAGGCACCAAAAAATATTGTTTCCTTGTCTGAAAAAAATCCAAAAATTCAGCAATAAAATTCCCCAAATTTCTGAAAATTTGCAAAACCTTCAGGAAGAAAATTCCAATAATTCCTTAAAAGTTTCCCTTAAAAGTTTTGGTTTTTTAAAAAAAAAAAAAAACAACAAAAAAAACAAATTTTGCATGAAAATTCTTGTAAATATTTTCAAAACATGAGTAAAAATCTTCAAAAAAAAATCCTAAAAATATCTAAAGTGATTCCATATATATCAGTAAAACTTCGAATGTTTTCTTTAAGAACATTCGCAAAAAATCAGCCAAAATCAGCAAAATTCACTGGATTTTGGTTTAATTTTTTTGTGAATGGTTTTAAGAAACATTTTTAACATTTCTTTTTTTTCCACTGAAAAATGTTCAACAATTTCCCCAAAGTGTTGAAAATGTGGACATCAGAAGTTTCACTGTGAAAATATATATATTTTCCCACATTTTCAAACTTTAAAACAAGTCAATTTTGACCCGCAGGACGACACGAGGGTTAGTGTTGTGATGAAGTTAATAAAGATGCATTTCACAGCCTTATTTTTTTAGATTTTTGAACATGAATTTAAAGATAAAAAGCACAGCAGGCAGAAGGATGAACACCATCAGAACAGCTCAGAAGGCATGTTGGTCTATCAGCATTATTAAGTCGGATAAATAAAGTGTTGCAGGGCCTTATAGGATGAAAGAAGAACCTTAAAACCAGCTCTAGCTCACACCTGTAGCCGGTGAACTGAGGTTACACAGTGAAATATTTTAGTTCTTGTCATGAGTCAGCATTCAGAACAAGCTCAGACTAGTTAGATGAGAGAAAATTGCATAAAGAAGATCCAGAGCTTAGATTCATGTCCAGGTGTCATGCAGTGATGTAATACCTGATTTTAGTGATATTGCTGAGAAGAAAAAATGGCGTCGTGACAATATGAAGCTCTAATGTCAGCGAGAGCTAAAGTTCCTCTCTGGTGGTTGATTTAACGCCTACAATTCATCTCTGTGTATCAGAAGTACACATTTAGAAGGGTTTTTTTTTTTACCATGAAAATAATGATTTCCCACCTTTAAATGTTCTGAAACTCTCCCGCTGCTTCTTTTTTTTTGTTTTGTTTTTTTTGTTTTGTTTTTTTTGTCTGCATTTGTTCTCATTGTTTGACTCCACAAAAGAGGAGTCAACATTGTATGAGATTGATGCATATTTTAGTCTTGCAGCCAAATATTTTAATATTTAGTGCATGTGTGTGACCATCACCGGCCCTCCCTGAAAGCTAAGCAGACGTTCTTTATTAGAACTCCCTATTATGAGCCAGGGAGGGCAGTGCTACACCTCAGTGATGTGCAGGGAAACAAAGACTGGACAGGACGAACAGGACGAACAGGATGAACAGGGGTAGAAAATAACAGGCGGTGCTATTGCAATTAAAGACTGTAAGGTGGTGTGTTATTCCCAACTACTAACTGTCCACCCAAAAAAAATAATAATAATAATAATAATTTGAAAAAAGAAAAGAAAACCAAACCAGCACAAAAGAAAAAGAGCTTCACTAAATAAATAATTAAACAAACGGTACTGAGCACCATAATTGTGGATGTCTTGATAGTATAGAATAGAATAGAATAGAATAGAATAGAATAGAATAGAATAGAATAGAATAGAATAGAATAGAATAGAATAGAAGAGGATACTAGTGCAAGAGAGAATGAGTTTAGGGTAGAGACTCTGGAGAGATTCTCAGCACATTCTGGCGGGTCCCATCATTCGCTGAAATGGGACTCGGCAGTAGCTGGCGAGACCTGATCAAACATTCTCCCGCTGCTTCTAAATCCGTGGATCGATGTAGTCGCTGCCACTCACCTCGCCACTCGAGCACACCAGCTCACCTACAACTAACTTTACATTGTACAGAAACAAGTTGTACTTCGGAGTAATTCGGCTGGATGTGGTCAGAAATCAGTTCTGAAGATGATTAAAAACACAGAAAGCTTCACCTTGCAAGCTGTCAGGATTAGTTCTGTAGGTTTGTGACATATGAAACCTCAAAACTCTGAATCTGTGTTTTTGGGGTTATCATCTGCACTTTTTTGGTGGAGATAGTCAGACATAGTTTTGGCTGCTTATTTCACTCACAGTCATTTGTAGACCAAGACAATGTCATGTTTTCCATGAAAATCCACATTTTATCCATGTGCTAACATAAATACAGAAGGGTTTTCTAATCATCAATAAGCCTTTCAACACCATTAGCTAGCACAATGTAGCATTAGAACACAGGAGTGATGGTTGCTGGAAATGTTCCTCTGTACCCCTATGGAGATATTCCATTAAAAATCAGCCGTTTCCAGCTACAATAGTCATTTACCACATTAACAATGTCTACACTGGATTTATCATTCATTTAACCCATGTGTCGTCCTTCGGGTCAAAATTGACCCACTCATTTGAAAATGTGGAAAAAAAATATAGATTTTCACAGTGAAACTTCTGATGTCCTCATTTTCAATATTTCTGGGAAATTTTTGAACATTTTTGGTGGGAAAAAGAAATGTTAATGTTTCTTAAGAACATTCACAAAAAAAATCAACCTAAATCCAGTGAAATTCGCTGGATTTTGGTTGATTTTTTTTTGTGAATGTTCTTAAAGAAAATAGAAGTTTCACTGATGTATATGTAATCACTTTAGATATTTTTAGGATTTTTTTGGAAGATTTTTACTCATTTTTTGAAAATATTTACAAGAATTTTCTTGTCAGATTTGGGGGATTTTTTCTTAAATAAAACTTTTAAAGGAAACTTTATTGAATTAGTGGAATTTTCTTCCTGAAGGTTTTGCAAATTTTCAGAAATTTGGGCAATTTTTTTGCAGATTTTTTTTTATTTTTTTCAGACAAGGAAACTATATTTTTTGTTGCCCGTAAATGAAAACAACAGGAGAGTTAGTCATCTTCACTGAAAAAAAATTGCTTTTCTTTCAAAAATAAGTACATTTCTAAATGAGTCATGAACATATATATGTATACGTACAGAATGTATATGTTTTGTTTTACCGCAGCTGTTGCACATTTTTCAAACACAGAGGACAGTAATGCTGAATGAGAGATGGTATGGAGCTATAAAGGCTAATTGGACTCTCTGTAAACATAACCTTCATGAGCTACCATTGCTAGCATGCTACTGTCCGAAATCTAACTGTAAATGAGGAAACTTCTATCAAACATTTTACCTTACTTAACCCTCCCAACGCCAAAATCCACCAGTACATTTGAAAGTCCTGTAGTCTGAAAAAGCAGCAGAGAGAAGCTGTAGAACTGTAACTTCCTCTGAGATCACGTAGATTACACCAAACTGATGAAATTTTCACCCAATGATGCAGAAAGAACTGCCTACACTAGCTTTAGCAGTCAAATTTGTACAAAAATGCTCATATTTAACTTGCTTCGCAGCTCAGATTTGTCAGCGTTTAACAGCAAAAAGTTGGATTTGAAAGAGGTCATTTGGCTGTACAGGTACATATATATAGGTGTGTATCATCAGCATAGCAGTGAATACTAACAACATGTTAACAATTGATCTCACCAAGGGGAGCCATAGAGATACGAAAAGAAAAACAGGATCAGTAATTGATTCCTGTGGGACACCAAACTTTACTTTTTGTACTTCATATTACTTTAACTTACCGAGTTCTGTTTGATGAATATGAATGAAACCATGACAACGCTGTTGGTTGGATCCAGTGCACTTCTGCAAATGTAAAATAAATCAATAGAAATGAGCAGATCATTGACTGCTCTGGTCCAGGTAGTTTCATTAGAATGTGACTCTACGCCAGACCGATATTAATCAAAAGGACTGTTGTTTGATAAGTAGGCAGAAAGTTGATCAGCTTCTGCCCTTTAAAGTAATTTCAACATAAAAGGAAGATTGGAAATTGGTCTATAAATCTTCAGAATATGTGGATCAATATCAGATATTTTAAGTAGCAGTTTAATAATGTGAGGTTTTAAAGCCAGAGGCACAGAGCCCAGATGAACATCACTCTGTGTTACCGTTAATTATTCAAATATGTTTCTAATAACGGTCTCTGCGAAAGACGAATTAAACATGTAAATCTGAAAAAAAAGAAAGATAAAGAACAGGCGGCAGCTATTGTTCTGTGTCGTCGTGTATGAAACTAAAATAATTGGTTTGTTGATGGACAGAAAATTAATCTGCACTAATTTTAATAATCAATTCATAGTTTAAATCATGTTTACTGGTTCCAGCTCTTCAGATGTCAAGGTCTTCTATGAAACTAAACTGAATATTTTTCGTGTTTGGGCTGTTTTTTGAACAAAACGAGGAACTGTAACATGTATTAATTGGAATAATTGGGATATTCTCTAGCCGTTGCCCCAACTTAATGAGCTACTATTTGATTTTTGCTCATTCAAAAAAGTTCCTGAATCAAACTACTCTTTTTCTCGACCTTTTTTTATCCCGTTTTCCATCATTTGTGTAAGAGAATGAATCAGAAACAGCTCCACCACCATATTTCTGCTATGCAGCAATCACTATTTTGCAGCAGCACATTAACATGCATGCCGTTTCTATTCCCATGAGGTTCCATGTTTCCGCCGTGTATTTCTCAAACCAGCTATAAAATTAGGAATGTTTGCAAGAACAACCGACCTATTTTGCACACTTGCAGCCATGGTTTTAGTTAGATTTTTGCGTATTTTGATCTTTCTTAAGGTGTTTAAAATATCACATTGACACTTTCTATTTATTTTCTTGGAGTTTACCACTTAAAAACTTCATAACTTGTTGGATTCAATTTGCAAAATGCTTATTATGGAGTGAAAAAGGCACAGTTGTCCTTGTATCACCAGAACGTAGTGTAATTTTGTGTTCAGTTCCGATGCCCTGAATGCTAATGTACGTTTGACAGATCGGGTTCGATCCTCTCCATGCAGCTCCCAGAGGACTGAACTTTTGCAGAATCAGCAGCATCAACTGCAGAATCGCTCCCAGTTCAAACATCTGCATTAGAATTTGCAGCGTCTCTGATTATTCAGCAGCTCTGAGCGCTGGAGCCTCTGGTCCCGGAACCCAGAGAAACAAAGAGCTCCTTCTGTTTGAGCCCACAATGGAGCTTTAACATCTGCGACTCATTTCAACCAGGAAGGATTGGGAGGTTTCTCCCCCACCAAACATTACACAACCTTCTCTCGTGGTCGTGTGAGGCCCATCCAATCTGATCTCCTCTCCCTTCCTCACCTAAACCTCCCTCTTTCCTTTCACTTCACAGTTCTTCCACGCGTACTCCAAGGCTGACTCTACAGGACAGGCTTTTAAAGGTAACGTTACCACACACTGCAGCAGCTGGTTTATTCACACCTAAAATCAGCTTCCAAAGAGATGTGAAGTTTCAACAGAAGTCATGTTGAAGTAGGAATGTGTGTCAGATGTGTAGTTTATCATCAAACTGGTCTAATTTAGAGATTTAGTCATTAATCACATCCAGCGATCGGCCACAACATTAAAACCACTGACAGGTGAAAGTGAATGAACTAGATTCTGGACTAGACCGTCATGCAGAGACGATGATTTAACCTACACTCTCTGTTTTGTAAAACTGTTATTTCTATTGTGAAAATGCAAAGAAATGGAAATTTTGCAGGTTTATTTTTTGCTTTATTTCCATCGGGGCCACTTTTCAAAGGTGCAGGTCAAAAACCAGTGAGCTTAGGTGGGTCAGAGCTGGAATAGATTGTGGTAAAAAGCTAAAGATTCTATAAAACATAATTTTTGATATGAAAAAGCATTATTTTTTTGTGTTAGAATGTGAAAACGTGGAGATTTTAGTGCTTTTTTGCATCTGGACCACGTTAGACCAGGTCCAGATCAAAAACCAGTGAGCTTAGGAGGGTCAAATCTGTAACAGACTGTCGTACAAAAAAACCTAATTCCCATGGAATAGGTCCCGCGTTTATGTAGCAATGATCAGAGCTGTTTTGGCAGCAGGCGCAGGTGGTTTTAATGTCCTAAATTAATCCAACTTGTGAACATACAGGAAAATATAATCCCCCTTTTTGATTCTAGATTTTTCCCGCGACGTTCGAAGTCTCCGTCACAAGATCATGGATAAACTGGAGAGTCATGTGGAGGCGTGGCCTCCAGCCTGCCCCCCGCTGGAACCCACCAGGTACAAACACACACCTTAGCTGCTCTAATTCATTTATAGCCTCTCTTTTAGCTAATTCACTCATATCGGAACCAACATATGATTGCTTTATACTGACAAAGACGTGTTACAGTAGTATTTTCAGCATTATAACCTGCCCTTTTGTAATCCTACAGGAGTATTGGTTCTGTTTTTTAATGCATTTCTGCAGCATTTCATCTGTTTTGTCTTTTATTAATCTGCGGACACAGAAACTTACTTTCCTGTAAGGTTGCATGACTTCATCTCTCCTCATCTCGGGCTGCTGAATGAATTTCTACAGATATTTATTAGTGACTGAATCATTCAACCATTCAACAGTAATCACACAATGACTGCTCAGTTTATTTAATCAAACTTTGCAGGCTGGAAATTAGAAAATGCAATTAGAAAAACTGTAAAAGCTTGTTTGTTATGATTATTAGAACTACTCTGTTCGTGTGCAGAGTCAAGCACTGAATGATTCTGATGGTTCAACAGGAAAACTAAACAGGAAGTTCAGTTTATTTCTCTTTTTTCCACTAAAAAGGGGAAAGTACCTTTTGCGCCTTTTTCTTCCTCTTGTGCTTATTCTTCTTTTCTTGTTCTTGATTTGAACTTTCGTTCTTGCGTCAGAGATACTTGCAGCTGTTTATTTTACCCGAGCAGAAGAATATGTTTGGCTGGACGACGTATCTTGGTTTAATGTTTTGCATTTGTGGGGTTTTTGGATGAAGTCTTGTGCAGGAACAGAGGGAACCCAAAGCAGCCACAACTTCTCCTAGTTAAATAAAGACTTGCTGATTTAGAATGTTTTATTTAAGGATGAAATATATGCACTGAATTATATTTCCTTTTTAATCATGCAGCTAAATCTCTCCTAAATCAATGTCTTAATTTGTAGCTGATGTTTGGAGTTTCTTTACCTGAAAATCAGATCTGAAATCTTTTTTTTCCTGCTCTTTTCTCTCCAGTCAAGCAGAGATCGACATCTTCTTTGAGACCAACAACGTCCAACATCTGGCTCTGATCTTTGAAGATGATAAATCCTACATCGGCCGAGAGGTAAAGACCCACATTTACATCCAGCAGGAGTCTGAACTACGAAGCAAATTCATTTTATCTTGGATTTGTTTTACTGTCTGGCTTCACTAAATTTATGCCACGTGAAGCTGGTTATCAACTCGTAAACAGTTCTACAGGCACATAGAAGAACAAACTTTATTCTGAGGAGTTTAAAACTATAATTCAAGGTCAAATCAACACAACTGCAGGTGTATGAGTTGCTCAGATGTAGGTTTCTTATAAGATTCAGTTTATCGTCATGCATCACAAGCTTGTTTAACGACATTATAGATGCAGTCCCTTCATGCTACTCACAAAAAACAGACAAATTATGCACAGAATATAAAATGAAATAATAAAAATAAAACTATTTTCATGCTGATATGGAGGATTCATTCATTCATCTCACATTTATTCTCATTTTTATGCCATTTAAAACACTTTTCATCCATTATTTTCACCTGCAGTCTTGGCAGAATTGAACGGTTTTTGGAGCAAGTAAAGAACAAATATTAGAACAGAATTCGAACTTTTAGGAGACGTACTGCAGATGTTGTTACGTCAATAATCAGGCGATAAGACTTTACTTTATTCACCAGTTTCTGTTTTAGGATTATATCACACTACAAAAGCAGATAGAACAAATCGCTTGCAGCTCGACTAACGCTCACCTTTCCCTCCAACTGTCTGAGCTCTGCAGGGTCTCCCAGGAGTGATAATAAGAGAAGGGATTGGTCAGTAGGAAGTATTGTCATCTGTTGATCTGGTGGTGGTTAGCTAGAAGATCCCTGGTTTGCATCTTCACCTTCCTGGGATCTTTCTGCATGGAGTTTCCATGTTCTTTCTGTACATGCCTGAGTTTTCTCCAGGTTCTCCGTCTTCCTCCCACAGTCCAAAAACATCCCGAGGTTAATTAGTTACTCTAGATCCATAGGTGTGAATATGAGTGTGATTGTTTGTCTCTAAATGTAGCCCTGTGGTAGACTGTTACCTGTCCAGGTGTCTCCTACCTTCACCCTCAGTCAGCTGATAGACTCCTAATGACCCGAGTGAGGATTAACCCTCCTGTTGTCCTCATTTACAAAAAAATATTGTTTCCTTGTCTGAAAAAAAATCTCAAAAATCAGCAAAAAAATCCCCCAAATTTCTGAAAATTTGCAAAAACTTCAGGAAGAAAATTCCAATAATTGCTTAAAAGTTTCCCTTAAAAGTTTTATTTAAAAAAAAATTTAAAATCTGCCAAATTTGGCAAGAAAATTCTTGTAAATATTTTCAAAAAATGAGTAAAAATCTTCCAAAAAAATCCTAAAAATATCTAAAGTGATTCCATATATATCAGTAAAACTTCTAATATTTTCTTGAAGAACATTCCCATAAAAATCAACCAAAATCCAGTGAAATTCTCTGGATTTTGGTTGATTTTTTTGTGAATGTTCTTAAGAAACATTTTTAACATTTCTTTTTTTCCATCAAAAAATGTTTAAAGATTCCCCAAAAATGTTGAAAATGTGGACATCAGAAGTTTCACTGTGAAAATCTAGATTTTTTCCCACATTTTCAAACTTTAAAACGGGTCAATTTTGACTCGCAGAACAACAGGAGGGTTAAAGGATGTATAGATGATGGATGGATGATCTGTTATCTGGAACATAATCTGCTCCACAGCTGGTTGGATGTTCAGCAGAAGTTCTTATGGAGATGTAATGCAGTAAAAAAGTAACCTGAAGTTACCTCAATAAACCCAGATCCTGCTTCATACTTCAGATCTCAGAGTTTTTTCTCTAGTTGCTATTTATGTGTGAACATCAGAATAAATCACCACCGTTATGGATGATTTTTGAACCATGTGACCAGTTAAAGTCTTCTGTTTGTCACCTTTAAATGGCAGCTGTCTGGATATTACTGACACACATGAACTTATTAAAACGCCTGCATGTTGAACTACAATAAATATGCTAAACTTTGTTCCATTTTTGTCCGTGTCGTGTTTCTTCAGGTGACTCTGGACCTGCTGCAGTTTGAGAACGTCGCAGTACGACGGGTTCTGAACACCGAGGCGGGTCTGGTGACCAAACTGAGGGTGACGGAGTTTCCATCCTGCTACCTTTATTACCCAGGAGGCAACTTCACCAGACTCCCAGTGTGAGTGTTTTAGCTTCCTAACCTCCACTGCAGTTTAAATCTACAGTTTTATCAGCTCAACTTTAAGCTCTAGCAGGAAAACTAAAAAATACAATGAAATGTGCAAAAATACTCAAAACTTTAGATTTTTCATTCCTTTAAACACATAAAATCTATTTAGTAGCATCAGGATTTTTATTAACAATAGTGTTTTTTTTCATTTTCTACATTTTTATGATACAGTACATGTTTGTTCTGTCCCTAATAGTAATAAAACACACTTTATTTGTAGCAGTTCATGACAGCATTTGCTTTTTCTAACAAGTGTCTGTTGTTTATTTAGGTTTATTTGGACAAAAAAAAGCAAGAGTTAGTTGGAGTCAAGACTGTTTTTAAAACTGGAAATAATATAATTATTAATCCACCTGTTGTTTTTTTACAGGCGTTCACACTGACAATTCTATCATAATGGTTAAATATTTACAGCATACTATAATAATTCAATAAATGCAATCAATTCTGTTTACAAATGAGATGTTTTGAAACTGTAAAAATGTCAAAATTCACCATAGTTGGTTGAAAAAACTGGAAATTTAACAGAAAATCCGATTCAATTATCACTCGACAACGTCTAAACAAAGAGAATCAAGAGATTATGAGAAGACAGACATCTTTAATGAATAGAAATATAGTGACAGAGTCATTTATAACCAGCTTAAAGTCAGTAAAAGAGAAGAAAACACAATGAATCCACCAGGAACTGCAAAAAACTGTGATCTAAGTTGAATAATAATAAGTTCCAAAGCTGTTTGTGCCATTAAATCACCATTTTTTTTTTTTGTTTTACATCCATATGCTTAAACAAAATGTGCTCTAAAACTCATATCCGATTAATAACTGTATGCACACAGACCAAATGAAATCAAATATATTTAATACAATATATTTAAAAGCTCTACTCAGTGAGTTTTCGTGCAGGAATGTAGACATTTGTCAGTTTTCGTGCACCTGTTTGGTGACTCCACTTTATTTAAGCCTAGTTCTGCACGGCATGAAAACACTTTAAATCCCGCTGTGTTCGGACACACAAACACAGAGAGGCAGTCTGAGGACACCGAGCACAAGGTTTGTCCTCAACAGCACCAGAACCAGGACCGCTCTATTCTCTGACAGACAGACAGACAGACAGACAGACAGACAGACAGACAGACAGACAGACAGACAGACAGACAGACAGACAGACAGACAGACAGACAGACAGACAGACAGACAGACAGACAGACAGACAGACAGACAGACAGGAGAAGAAAGAGTTTCTGTCGGAGGGTTTTATCGCTGGTTTGGTTCCTTTAAAACAACACAAGCTCTGAGTAAATATACAAATGGAGGAGGCCTGGTTGGGGCTGAGCCAGACTCTGATAGTAACCATGACGATCCGGTAACGAGCTCCTCTAATGCGGACGTGATGAAGGACTGAGCTTCGTGTGACGACATCCAGACCGTTCATTGTTATCGGTGACGTTCAGGACAGTTACTGGTACCAGCCGGACAATAAAACGCTGTCGCTGTGACTGGAAACAACCGCTGCTTGTCTGGAGTCGCCAGAAGTGAAGCAGACTTCAACAATTCCACGCCATTTTCAACATTATCATAAACGCAGATGCAGCTTTTAATCTTCCGTTCATTTAGGAAGCATCTAAGAGGCATGAACAGGTTGAATTCAGCCACTAATCCAGCGAGAAGCTGACCCAGTTTGGGGTTTTATTGCATCTCAAGTCGTCGGGTTTCTTCTGCTCCGTCGTCTCTGATTTGCTTGAAACTTTTTTAAAATCATAAACTATGGATTCTTTAACCCTCGTGTCGTCCTGCAGGTCAAAATTGACCCGTTTTAAAGTTTGAAAATGTGGGAAAAAATCTAGATTTTCACAGTGAAACTTCTGATGTCCACATTTTCAACATTTCTGGGAAATCTTTGAACATTTTTTGATGGAAAAAAAGAAATGTTAAAAATGTTTCTTAAGAACATTCACAAAAAAAATCAACCAAAATCCAGAGAATTTCACTGGATTTTGGTTGATTTTTATGTGAATGTTCTTAAAGAAAATATTAGAAGTTTTACTGATCTATATGGAATCACTTTAGATATTTTTAGGATTTTTTGGAAGATTTTTACTCATTTTTGAAAGTATTTACAAGAATGTTCTTGCCAAGTTTGGGGGATTTTTTAAAAATAAAACTTTTAAGGGAAACTTTTAAGGAATTATTGGGATTTTCTTCCTGCAAACTTTCAGAAATGTTGGGAATTTTTTTGCTGAATTTTTGAATTTTTTCCAGTCAAGGAAACAGTATTTTTTGGTGCCCATAAATAAAGACAGCAGGAGGGTTAAAATACTATTTGTGAAATTTTAGCTTCATATATTAAATACTTTCCAAGATAAAGGTTTTAAAAAAATTGCCCCTCGACCTACTTTCAACACATTTAAATCAGTTTGAACAACAATATCTCAGAAGCAAATAAGAATAAAAACCTGAGATTTTCACTGTTATTTCTCATCATGTCATTGATTCTGAATCTGCAATATTAGACAAGTAGCTCAAATATTCTCTGATTATGGGTGAGTTGAAATATGAAAAGGAATTGAAGCCATCGAGAAAAAACAAACATTGATAATACAGAACGAGTGATATTTGCTGAGCCATATGTAGCTGCATGACACAATAATAAAAAATTCAGCATGTAGACTATTACAGGTTGTACCACCAAACAACTAATTATATTCCCCCATATTCTTCCTATTCAAGATGCAGGAACACTCCGTTTATCTGGTTTCTATTCTCCCACAATGTGTCAGTTTTCTGCAAAAAAAGCTTCATCTTGTGCTCATTATCTCAACGCTATTAATGAAAACAGACTTCAAAAACTAGATTAACAACATTGCAATAAAATCAGATAATCTTGAGACAGGATTTTAACAGTTTAGGTCACATTTAAGAGACTAAATTCAGCCAGAGAGACGCTTTTTAACAGTTTCCAGTGACATGGAGAACCATTTTAACAAACATAATAAAAACACGTTGGCGGTTGTGTTTTAGAGATACAAGGTGAACATGATCTGCATCTTGTCTAGACTGAATCTGATATTTTTGGCCTTTTTCTCAAACTTTTCTCTGCTTATTTCCATTTAGCCTGAGTTGCACAAACATCAGGTTTATTCCCCTTCGGTTGTCATTGTTCTTGTCGCGTCAGCTTTGCGTTCCCCAGAAAAGCTTCGCCGCGTGCTCATTATCTGAACTCTATTCATGAGAATACTTTTAAACATCTGGCCTCTTAATGGGATCAGAGCATCGGAATCGCTGCCATTATTCACCATCATAAAGCGGCGCTGATCATTCCTCACCCTGCAAATTCATCTGCTGTTTCTGCCTCTTTGTTTGGCCGTTTCAATAACTTGGCATGCAAAGAGGACTCTTTTTAGTTGACAAATGCAAAAAGGAAATGATTTATTGCTGATTTATTTATTCACCCTCCGTCTCTCCCCCTTCCCGCTTCCAGCCCCCCTCATCTCCATCACTGTACAGAAGGGAGGTTTTTTAATTTCTTGCATGAAAACAATGCCATTGCTTTTTCTGGCTTCACCTGCCAAACAAGCCTCCAGCCGAGCCCAGCGACAGATGGCCTCCCATCACCGTCTGATTGATCCTGGGAGAGCAGTGTGTGTGTGTGTCTCTGTGTGTGTGGTGTGTGTGTGTGTGTGAGAGCATGCAGGGGCGTCTCACATCCGTCATGCATGTAATGTGTGCTGGTCCCAGGTGGGTGCGTTCCCTCTCAGCCCTGGGGATCCCTGGATGAATGCTCTTCCCTCCACATCTGTACACTCCCACCGGACTCGCGGGTGTAATTGAGTCGTGGAGCCGGTGTGAGTGAGCGTCAGCCTCAAGTATCCATCCTCCTCATTACCATCCGGTTTTTTACGACTGTCTGTGTGTGTGTGCGTGACGAGGGGAGAAAGCAGATGAGAGGAGGATGTGAAGAGTGGATTAATGGCGGCGGGGTTATCTCACGGCTAAATGATCGGCCATCTCTCTCTCTCCTCTGGGTTTTCACACGACTCTGGCACCATCTGCTCAAATGTGTTCCAGTAAGTGTGTAAAATATACGGCTGTGAAAAAATACAGATCATAAAGTATTATTTATGGCGTTGGACTGCAGGAACAAAAGACTGGAATTTAAAAAAAAAAAAGCATCTTGTTTTTGGTGCCACAAGTGTGTGGACGCCTGAACGTTGCAGTCACATGGGATGCTTTTTAATTAACCCTCCTGTTGTCCTCATTTATGGGCACCAAAAATATTGTTTCCTTGTCTGAAAAAAAAATCCCAAAATTTCTGAAAATTTGCAAAACCTTTAGGAAGAAAATTCCAATAATTACTTAAAAGTTTCCCTTAAAAGTTTGATTTAAAAAAAAAAAAATCCCCCAAATTTGGCAAGAAAATTCTTGTAAATATTTTCCAAAAATGACTAAAAAATCTTTCAAAAAAAAATCCTAAAAATATCTAAAATGATTACATATATATATATATCAGTAAAACTTGTAATATTTTCTTTAAGAACAGTCACAAAAAAATCACCAAAGATTTTTTTTGTGAATGTTCTTAAGAAACATTTTTAACATTTCTTTTCTTTCACCAAAAAATGTTGAAAGATTTCCCAAAAATGTTGAAAATGTGGACATCAGAAGTTTCACTGTGAAAATATATTTTTTTTTCCACATTTTCAACCTTTTAACTGGGTCAATTTTGACTCGCAGGACGACACCAGGGTTAAAACTTCTGCACTGTTTTGTGCAGTTTGCAGGCAACTGGGGAATAATAGGTCATAATATTGCACTTTAAATGTGCAAAATGAGCCGTCATCTGTCTGTTAAATTTGTTTATACTCATGCAGGACACCTTGACAGGCCAGAAACTGCTAAATTCTACTGCATGTAGTAGGATATCGTGACAATTTTGCATTGTATTTATGTATGTTGCATGTATTAGGACACAGTCAATCATTTTTTGGTGTCCTATATAGTATAGTAGTGGGTTAGTTCATGTCGATTCAGATAGAATTCAGGAAACATGTTGCTCAGAATTTCTTATTTGGGACTTTTTCAAATATTTTGGCTATAAACTATGGATATTTAACCCTCGTGTCGTCCTGCAGGTCAAAACTAACCCGTTTTAAAGTTTGAAATTGTGGGAAAAAATATATTTTCACAGTGAAACGTCTGATGTCCACATTTTCAACATTTTTGGGAAATCTTTGAACATTTTTTGGTGGAAAAAAAGAAATGCTGAAAATGTTTCTTCAGAGCATTCACAAAAAAATCAACCAAAATCCAGTGAATTTCGCTGATTTTTATGTGAATGTTCTTAAAGAAAATATTAGAAGTTTTACTGATATATATGCAATCATATTAGATGTTTTTAGGGGTTTTTTTGGAAGATTTTTACTCATTTTTTGAAAATTTTACAAGAATTTTCTTGCCAAATTTGGAGGATTTTTTTAAAAATCAAACTTTTAGGGAAACTTTTAAGGAATTATTGGAATTTTCTTCCTGAAGGTTTTGCAAATTTTCATCAATTTGGGGAATTTTTTTGCTGAATTTTTGGATTTTTTTCAGACAAGGAAACAATATTTTTTGATGCACGTAAATGAGGACAACAGGAGGGTTAAATAAAGGTCGACTGAATGAACGTCGTTGACGGAGCTAAAGATCTATTTGTCCTTTTCTCCCACAGCAACATCGAGGCTCGGACTTTCTACTCCTACGCCCTCCAGAGGCTGCCGGGGGTGGTGCGATCGGGGAGGCCTCCGTCGTTCGCCACCTCCTTCCACATCAACACCACTGAGGAGCCTTGGAGACCCTTCAACAAGTACGAACACACACACACCTCTCCTTCCCGACTCGTCTTTGTTTATTTATGTTGACTTTTTAATGTTGTTGTTGCTGTGCTCAGGTCCAGAGTTTACATGTCCGACCTGGAGTCGACGCTGCACTACTCCCTCAGAGTGGAACTGGCTGCTCAACCTGTGTTCAAAGGAGAAGCTCTGAGATCTTTGAAGAAGTACATCGCTGTCCTGGCAAAGGTAGATCCATACAAACACTACATACAACAGCTTTCTGCGTATTTAGACACGCAGAAAGTACAAAATAACGCTCATTTTGACTCCAACAAACACGTTAAAGGAGATGTGTTCATGAGACAGATGTGTTCAGTAGATAAACAGATTAAAACACCTTCATTCAACATGTTTCGTTGTAAACACTTGTGTAATTATACAAGAGATCTCTCATTAAACAAAGAAATGTATGTAAATATAGATGCTTTATGAGGTATCCAGTAGCTCACACATGTTAGAGTTTGGAAAAATAAGGAATATACTGTGCAAAAGAACGAGCAAAGTAGATGAGGGGGTCTGAAAGTTGAAAAATAAGCTGCAAAAATGCATTTATTGGTGAGTTTCTGTGCTGGAACTTCATCAGAATCCGTAGATTTAAAAAGAAGACGAAAATCTCAAAAAAGACATTTTTATTTATTTTTTTCTGCAGGTTTCTGTTGCACAATAAGCTTTTTATTACATTTTCCTCTTATTGCTTTGCCTTACAGGATTTTATTCATTGCAAACTGTTGTAACCAGAAAACACGACTGTCTTTTAAGTGAAAAATTGTCTTCCGGTGAATTGTATGAGCAGAGACGTGCAGTTGCAGCAGGTCACCGCTAGATGGAGAATAAGACAACAGAAACCGTGGATCTGAGCTGTTGTGTTGCAGCCTTTAGTTTCCTCTGGTTTTGTTGCTTTTAGCTTCCATCACGTCCGTCTGCTAAATGCACAGTGAACACCCAGAGCTGCAGATGCCGTTGAGTGGATCAGAAAGACTCTCGTGGGTGTTGTTGACCCTCTTCATGCTGGTTCCCAGGAGGACTGGAGCGTGGCTGCCTCCCACTCCGGCTTTAAACTCACTGAAACCTCGCTGGGATGCAACAAACTCACACATTTCTCTAAATACTTGGTGCTAAAATCCTCCACTTCCACGTTCTGTTTCTGAGAACTTGTGCTCATGTGAGGGGCAACAATGCGTTTTATTTGGGATCTTATTTGGTCAATCAAGCAAGAAATATGTGTAAAAAGTCTTTCGTAGTCTAATAGGAATAGATTTAAACTGTTTTTGTCACAGTTTATCATTAAAAAAAAAGACAAGCGACATTAGCTGCACTAGAAACATCACATTTTTGCAATTTTACACCCGTTAGTAATAAACCTCACCACTCACGCCTCCTCCAGCTTCTGTTCTGCCCCTTTATGGATCTTTTTTACATTTTTCCAAGACTTAATGTTTGCTCCGCTGTTCATCTTTTATCTTGAGCTGCAATCGTGACCTGTTGGTGTGTTATTGAGAACTTGTGCTCATGTGAGGGGCTACAGTTGATCATTACTCCCAGTATTTATATATTTGGTGTCTTATTTAGTCTATAATGCAAAGAAATGTGCGAAAAATGCCTCTTTTAACATCCGGGAGTCTAATAGAATGTCTTAAAACAGCTTTTTTTTCACAGTTTATCATCAAAAAAAGACAAGAAAAGCGACATCAGATGAATTAGAAGCATCACATTTTTTGTGTGCATGAAGAGGAGTTTTAGAGAACTTCTGCACATATGAGGGGCTACAGTTGATGATTACATTCAGTATCGAATTTTGCATCTTATTTAGTTTATAAAGCAAATAAATATGTGAAAAATGTCTGATATAGTCTGATACAATGTCTTCAAGCAACTTTTTTTTTTACTGTAGTTTATCATCAAAAAAGACATGAAAACCGATATTAGATGAGCCAGAAGCATCAAATTTTTGCAGTTTGTTCTAAGAATAAACACACTGATTACTAGTAAACTTCACTAGGATTATTATTTAGTCTATAGAGCAAAGGAATGTGTGAAAACTGCCTCTTATAATATCCATTCTATAATAGAATGTCTTAAAACAGCTTTTCCCCCCAGTTTATCATCAAAAAAGACAAGAAAAGCGACATTAGATGCACTGGAAGCACCAAATGTTTGCAGTTGTTGTTCAGAATAGATGCACTGATTAGTATCGGTCTCACTACGATGCTCCAAACTCTCCTCCTCATCCTCGTGTTCATGCTGTTTGTGGTACTCGCGGCAAAAAACCTCAACTTTCTCCATGGATGCTTCAGTTCTGCATCTTTATGGATAGAAATATGTGAAAAATGCCAATTATTAGATTCCCAGATATTATAAGAGGCATTTTTCACACAATTTTTCAGCAAAAATTGCAAATTTTTTGGGCAAAAACTGCAAAAAATTGCAGAAGTTCTCAAAAACACAAAAATTTGTCTTCATACATATAAAAATGTGATACTTCTAGCTCAATTAATGTCGCTTTTCTTGTCTTTTTTGATGATAAACTGGGAAAACAAGCTGTTTAAAGACATTTTATTAGACTCCTGGATATTATAAGACGCATTTTTCACATATTTCTGTCCATAAAGGTGCAGAACTGAAGCAGGAGGGAAAATCCAACATAAAAGTTGAATTGTTTTACCACCAAGTACCACAAACAGCATGAACAGATGAAATTGTTGTAGTTTTTGCTTCAAATAAATAAGGTGATTAGTAGTAAACCTCACTAGGATGCTCCAAACTCTCCTCCTGCTTGAGTTCATGTTGTCTGTGGTTGTAAAAACTCAACTTTGTCCTTGAACGCTCCCTCCTGCTTCAGTTCTGTCCCACCTCAGTTGGTGTTTTCTACATTTTCCATGTTTAATATTAGTTTCCCTTTAGTTGGCCCAGATTTGGCAGCTTTCTTGCAGCTGGGTGAAGCGTGCCAGCCAGGCTAACATGTTGTGATGATGAGGCCTGACCTGCAGCTCCGTCCCGATTGGCTGCTCACCAGAGGCTGTTTCCTCCAATCTCTCTGATTATATCTGGCTCTCTGGGGAGGCGTCGGGCAGCAGCAGAAACCGAGTGTTCGGAGGGGGAGGCAGAGCTCCGTGGCCTCCCATTAGCTCCGGTTTGTTTAGTCAATAGTGGCAGGTCCCGGTGGAGTTTTTAGTTCCCCTCCAACCAGAGTGGAGCTCAGCGGGGCTTTGTGAGGAGGAGGATGCTGCTGTCATTGTTACAGATGATGTCTGATTGTTAGAGACCTGTGATGTTTGCTTGTTGCAGCAGACTGAGACCTGTGATGGTTGATGTTTGATGGTTGATTGTTGCAGCAGACTGAGAACTTTGATGGTTGATGTTTGATAGTTGCAGCAGACTGAGACCGTTGGTGGTTGATTGTTGCAGCAGACTGAGAACTTTGATGGTTGATGTTTGATAGTTGCAGCAGACTGAGACTGTTGGTGGTTGATGGTTGATGTTTGATAGTTGCAGCAGACTGAGACCTGTGATGGTTGACGTTTGACTGAAAGCTGCAGAGAAGAAGGAAGCTGTGAGGATTCAGTTAATGTGGGACCAGCAGGAAGATTGTATAACAAGTTGGAGACAAAAATCAAAAGAGTAAAAAGCAACTGAAGCCGTGTTTAATCTATACATTAATAATAATAATAATGGTAATAATAATAATAATAATAATGGTAATAATAATGACAATGATGATGATCATGGCAATAATAATAATGATAATAATAATGATAAAAGTTATGATAATAAAGTAAATGATGATAATAGTGATAAAAATTATAGTAGTGATAATGATAAACATAATAACAACATTTATGATAATGAATATACTGATAAAATAGTATTAATGATAAGAAAAATCTAAAAGCGATATTGATGATAATAAATGTAAAAAATGATGAAATTTATCATAATGTTTGTATTTATTATTAATATCAGGATCTTATGTGCTATTAATATTGCTACTACTACTAATGGTAATGATGAATATAGATGAAAATTATAATGAAAATTATGATGATTATCATGTTAATGATAAAAAGTATGATAATGATAATAATGGTAATAAGGATGATAAAAATAATGGTCATAATAATGATAATAAATATGAAGATGATGATGATAGTGGTAATTATTCTAACTATGACAATGATAAATCTAAATAAAAATGATAATTATGATAATTATTAAAAATATGACAATAATAATGCTAATAATGATAAAAAGTATAAAGAATTATGATAAGGATGCTAAAAATAATGGTAAAAATAATATAAAGATGGTGATGATGGTGAATATAGATAAAAATGATAATGATAAAAAATGATAATATAATAATAAGAAGAAGAATATAATGATAACAATAAAAAATATAATAATAATTATAATAAAAAATCAAAATGGTGATAATGATTATAAAATAATGTGAAGAAGAAGAAGACATGATGATACAAAAAATGCAATGAAATAAATTCAGGAATAATAATGCTGATGATAATGACAGGAATAATTACAGTAACTTTATTTGTATAGAATCTTTCAAAAACAGAATTGCAAAGATAAAAAGTTAAAAATTAATTCAGTAATTATTTATTTATTTTAAGTTAAAGGTCCCTTATGTTGAAAATACATTTTTCTTGGTAAGAACTTGGAAGTTTAGAATAAAAGCTGGTTGAATATGAGAATCCTTCCATTCCTCAACCTTCTCCAAACAACTAGTTAGTCTCCCTGCTAGTAAGAATTCAACCCGGGTGCTTTATAACACTGAACCAACTAAGCAGTTCTTCCTGTAGGGGGCAGAAACAGCAGCAGATTGTTGATTTTCAGAGTCAAACGTCGCATTTAGACCTCTACTAAAACCAGGAGTCACACAGTCATGATTAAATTAGCCATCATGTAGTATTTGGAGCTGAAAAACAAGACTAATTAAAGCTGCAAGCAGCATTGGACGGGTCCTCGCATCCTTGCTGGCCGGCAAATCCACGCATGTCCACCAGGTGGCGCTGCGACCGAAAGTGCATGTTGGCCTCTAAATGTGATGAGGGCTGGGCTCCGATCACACGTGTAAAATTTCAGGCAGATTGGAGCATGTTCAGGCTACTTATAGAGCCTTTCCTGTCCATCCACCAGGTGGCAGTGCAACCGAGAGTGTATATTGGCCTATGAATGTGATCAGGGTCGGACTCTGATCCCACATATAAAATTTCAGGCAGATCGGACCATGTACAGGCTAGTTATAGAGCATGTCTTTCCATCCAACAGGTGGCGCTGCGACCGAGAGTGTATGTCGGCCTATGGATGTGATTAGGACTGGACTCTGATCATACATGTAAAGTTTGAGGCAGATTGGAGCATGTTTAGGGCAGTTACACAGCAGTTGATGTTTCATGGCGAAGCATCAAAGTTCAGGAGGCCGCCATGGCCACGCCCTCAGACTTTTGTGGAGCATTTTGATAACTTTTGATCACCCATGCCTGGAATACATCCTGGCCAAATTTCAGCTCTCTCGCTGTTACCCTGTTTGAGTTTATAGCTTTTGAAAATGTCTAAAAATGACCGAAAATCTTCAAAACATATGACATATAATTCAAAATGGCCGACTTCCCGATGGGTTTTGGCCATGGGTGTCAATTAAATTTTTGTGCGTCTTCATGAGTTACATATGTGTGTCAAATTTCATGATTGTAGGTGACACGTACTGGCCGTAGTAAATGTTTGAAATTTTCCAGGTGGCGCTATGGAGCCATTTTGCAACAGTCATGGACAATTTGTCTAAAATATCAAATATTTCATCAGTCATGATGTGTGTGGCAATTTTGGTGAGCATATGAGCGTTCCTAACCTGTCAAAAAGTACTTTGTTTATTACGGAAACAATGCGTTGCCACGGCAACACCGTTTTATGAATTGTCAAAATCGTCACACTGTGGCATCATCAAGGTGTGACCACTCACCTGACCAATTTTCAGAATGATATGACAAAGTTTCTGGCAATGGCACGTGCAAATGTAATGACAATTTCTTCCTGTTGCCAATAGGTGGCGCTATGAGTATTTCTAAATTTATAAATGTGGATGTGTTCAGACCCGGACTGGTGTCCATCACATCAAGTTTGGTCCGGATTGGATCATTTCCAGCTGAGATATTAATAATTAAATTTTCATGGCGAGAAATCAAAATTCGCCGCGCCGCCACAGACACGCCCCTTGACAAGGAGTCACCATTTTCTCTGGGAATCATCATCAATGTGTTCAGGCTTATGTCACCAAATTTGAGGTGAATCTGATCAACGTGCTAAGAATAGTACATCAAAATGTAAAAAAGGTCTATTTCTTAATACCAGACGGTGGCGCTATGACTGTCAATGTACACAACCACATGGATGTCGTTAGGGCTGGACACTGATCACACATGTAAAATTTCAGGCAGATTGGAGCATGTACAGCAGAGTTAGACCCCACTTCCTGTTTCATGGCGAAGGATCAGTATTTTTGGGAGTCGCCATGGCCACGCCCTTTGACTTTTGCAGAGCATTTTGATAACTTTTCATCAGGAAGCAGTGTTGCATATATTTGCCAAATTTGGGGTCTCTCGGACTTACCCCCACTAAGTTATTAATCTCAAAAAATACCACAGTTAATTCAAGATGGCCGACTTCCTGTTGGCTTTAGGGCGTGGCCATGATTGACTTTTTCATGTGTCCTGATGCGCTGCATAAGCACACAAAATTTTGTAGCTGTAGATTAAACACTGTGCCAGTTGGCCTAATGACAACTTTTTGCAACTTTGTAGGGGGCGCTATGGAGCCACTTTGCCACACACATGCTCAACTCCCATAAAATATCAAATTTTTCACCAGTCCTGATCACACATCAGGACTGGTGAAAAATTTGATATTTTATTTTATCCAAAATTGTGAGGATCAAAGAGAAAATATCATGTGATCCACACTATTAAAGCAACTGAAAACAACAATAACTGAGACTCTTAACTATCAGTAATCCCCACCATTTATGACTCTATTTAGGCTGCACTGTTTAACATTTATTGTTTCACACAGTTCTTTTTTTTGTTAACATAACTTTTCCTCATGCCCTTACTTAACATTTGGTTTTTATTTCAAAGTCTCAACAACATGCTTCATACTACTAGACTTCTCAGGACAAAGAAAGGAGGAAAAACCAACTGGCATAAGTTAAAATAGCTTGGTAAATAAATACTAACGTCGTAGCAGAACAAAACAGGTCACAAATAATGTTGGCACATCAAATAAAACGTTAAGTGGGCTACAGCGATTTCAAATCACAAGGCTGAAATGGGCTACTCACACTGCTTAATGGCTGAAGTTACATTTCCCCTCTGACACCAACTTTTCCACATCAGGCTTGGCCGCTGTCAGACTTATGAGCAAACAGTCCTCCAAAGACTGGTTTGACAGTCGGTTCCTCTCAGTGTTTTTATCGAGTTCATCTTGGAGAACGCAGCCTCGCAGGTGTAGGTTGAACCCAACATGGTGAGAACATACATAGCCAGCGTCTTCAATGTGCCATAGTCCTCGGGACAAGACACCCAGAATGTGCTGAGGTTTTCAGCACCATGGAGAGCAGCCTGGATTTCAGCCAGCTCGCTCTGAATGGACGCCTCGTCCAACGGCATCATTTTCACCGCGTTTGTGGAGAATTGTGGTGTTGTCCTCCAGCGGAAGCAATGCCAGCAGCTCCTCTCGGAAATCTTTGCCATCAAAGTCAGGATGGCATAAGGACAGGAGCTTGGGCATATTGCAGTAAAGTTGCCTTTTCTTTGTGTAGAAAGGAGTCGGCCGAGGTGATTCAAACATCTGACTGTGATTCCTCCTGGGCGCCTTTTATTGGAGGTTTTCTAGACACGTCCAACTGAGAGACAACCGCTAGATAGACCCAGAACTCGCTGGAGGGACCGCATATCTTATCATGCTGAGGAACACCCGGAGATCCCATAGGAGGAGCTGCAAAGTCACAAGAATATAATAATAATAATAATAATAATAAAATAATAATAATAATAATAATAATAATAATAATAATAATAATAATAATAATAATAAATTTTATTTGTAAGCACTTTTCTTGACACCCAAGGATGCTTTATAAGAAAAACAAACACAACAGAACAGATAAAAACTATACATACAAGAAAGAGGCAATTACAGAGAATAAATAGTCTTTAACAGGTGAGTTTTGGGTCTGGATGTGAAGAGAAGCAGAGAGTCGATATTACAGATGTCCGGTGGGAGTGAGTTCCAGAGTTTGGGAGCAGAGCGGCAGAAAACCCTGCTGCCCATGATGGTGCTGAGGCGGATGGAGGGCACTGTGAGGTGGATGGACTAAGAGGATCTGAGAGAGCGGGTGGAGGAGGCGATGTGATGGAGATCAGACGATAGGGAGCGAGGTTGTGGATAGCCTTGAATGTATACAGGATGATTTTGAATTTAAATTGAATGTAGGTCAAAGGAGAAAAAGAGGAGGATTTGTATGCAGTTAGGTTGAGTGGCAGCAGAAGCAGAATAACTGTGCTTCTTAAACCAAGAAGTCAAACATTCTTCTGCCATTTAATCATCAAGTTAGTGTCTACATCTATTTAATGCAGCCACACAACAGTTTGTATTTTACTTGTCAGAATGACTGAGCCGCACAACAGTCCTTGAAGGAGTACTGAAAATAAAAGTACCATTAGACTGATTCAGCAGATTCATGTAATTAAAAAGTTCCAAAAGAAAAGTTTATATGAATGTTGAACTGAACCAGGTTTCATGTGTGGTTTGAATAAAATTGCAGTACACAAATAGAAAGACAACTTTCCTCTAATGGGGAATTATTTAAAGCTAATTTATTTTTATTTGTTTTGGTTTGTTTTGGTATGTAGGCATCTCTGAAAGGACCATTTTAGGATTTGGTGGAGTAACTCGTGCTGTACTTTGAAGCTAGTATTGATTTACAGTTTATACAAAGATTGCTGAGGGGTCATGATACGATGAACTGAACTGGACAGGAGAAACATCATTCTACAACACAAAAGTCTACTTATTTCTAATGTTTTCCCCTCCCCTCAAATATTACTTATATCATAATTTGGTGCTCGTTACAGAAAAAACTGTGGAAAAGTTGAGATAGTTTCAGTCTAATTGAAAGCTTGTAACAATTGATCGGCTACTTTTTGTACAAGTTAAATTGTTTGCTTGCCTGTGGCCACATTTTGTACACATTTAGCTGTTTGCTTGTACTGAATAAAAGTTTCGAGGTTTCCAGTGGCTTCACAATAAACAGCAATTAACTATCTGGGAGTCAGACTGTTCAAAGCCTGCACAATAATAACTGTTACTGCCAGGTAACATGATTTTTTTTCAGAAAACATCAGAAACAATCATTTGGTACATCCTGCCCCCTGATCAAATTGTAATGAGACTATATGAGAATGAAAAACATGTCTTTGGTTGAGGGAATGAGAACAGGCAAATGCTCTTCCAAAGTGAAATGGAACTTTTGCACAGTGGTCACAGACATCCGTTATGTGATATAGAAAGATATTAGACCAAATGTGGCTGCAGCAGGAAACAAAAGAAAGACATTTATTTTCTAATGTGATGCTTAGAAAAGGGTTGAAGTTAGCCAATCATGCAGAAAAATCTTTAGAGCAGTTCAAATGGTGACAAATTGTCAACCACTGACCTGTCAGATGGGACTTTAAGGGACAGTGACCAGAAAGTGTGACCAAAACACAACCACTCTGTTGACAAGTGACTATTAAAAAAAAGGATAACACTTAGTGGACATAACAGACAGAAGTTGAGATATGGAGGCAGCTACCAACCACTAATTAATTAACATTTACACATGTTTTTTTTTTTTTTGGCAAATATCTCTTTGTTGCTATTGTCCATATCTGTCTACATTGTTGCACAGTCATACTACACTCTATGAATGCCTATTTTTGAGTGAAAGAAAATAATCATGGGTTGTCATCAGTCCAAATCAGGTGAGACTTGTTGTTAAAATGTGAAATCAATGAATAATTTGCCTAAAGAAGAATCTGAATCTAACTGTGATGCATTAACAGCTAAAATTAAATCTGATGCATTTATGCTGGTCAGTGTAGCAGCAATTAAGTCATTAGTCAGAGCTAAGAACACAGGTAAGAAACTTAAGATCATTGCTGTTCTTCAGGAAGAATTGACTAAGATAAAGGATAAAGAGGTTGAATCTTGACTTAACACAGAACCGGACTGAGGATCAGGCTAAGTTTCAGGAAATGGTGGTGTAGAAAAGGGACAGAGTAATGATGAGTTGATGAAAAAAGTTTAACAGTCTGCATGTTCTTCATGTGTTTTTCTTCAAAGTGATAAGATGGAGGAGTCAGAGCTTTTTGAAACTAATCTAGCTTTGTGTAAATGCATGATTGTTAACACAGCTGTGTGTCAGCCTTGGAGTTCAGTGGAGGCCCGAGATATAGTGTTTAGTGCACCAGATCCTTTCATTAGTCTGATGGAATGTCTTGATTGGTTGTGAGTTACAGCTACATTGTCTAATGTTGTGGTTCCAGAATGAAGAATGAAGTCATTGTTGCACTGTATGTTTTGGCACAGAGCGGTCTGTGGTTGAGGAATCTTTTGATCTACCTCCCACTGAGAATGTCCAGTGACCTGATGAGCTAGATGTGCAGACATGGTTAACAGATCACAGTGGTGTTTGCCTTAGTTCTAGAGTGTATGTCATGAGATTTCTTACAGGTATAGAGTGTCAAATCAGTCATGGCATAGTAGTGTGTGGATAGACTCAATGCATGTGTTGATGGAAATGTAGAAGGATGGTTGTTTCTCCACTGAATGATGTGCTAAGGTTAAATAATTGTTTCATTTCACAGATCAGCCCCGGTGTTGTTTTTATCAGAAGGCTGCTCCCTGAACACAGTTGAAATGCAGACAATGTGGGAATTATAGGAGAATGAGAGACTGGGCCACAGACTGCAGAGTAGTAAGGAGCTTGTCAGTAGAATGGAATGTTTTGAACTCTGTAAACACTAGAGTTTAATAGTCTCCTATTGGAAATCTAATATGATCAGTAGTAAAAAGGAAAGGGGTCAATGTAAAATTATTTGTGTAATATAAAGTGGATTTTTTCTACGCTTTGAGTTGAGAATGTAATGGTTTGGTATTGCTGTGGTCCATACAGAGAAACTAAAATTTCATGTGTGCTGGATTAAAATTAACTATGATCTTAAAAGTTAACTATATTAAGTAAATTAATGCGTTGGTAGTAAATAATAGTGTTAAATGTTTAATTTGTGTAGCTTAAGGAAATTATATAAATATTAAATTTATTTTTAAGTTTTACAGAGTATCCTGAGAGCAGGATAAATAGAACAAGATGATCAATAGGTGAAATAAGTCAAAATATATTACCAGTTGTGTCTATCAATATTTCGATAAAGTATTTTTGCAAAATGTTGTGTGTCATTATGTAATTAAATTGAAGCTATGAATTGATAAAGGGGGTATACTTTTTGTTGTATGTTTCACTGATAATGTTTTCATTTGTAGTTGTAAAGCAATTGTTGTAGGAGTTTCAGGCGCCCCATAAGTAAATTAATTTTTCATCAAGTTTATGTTTGAAAAGCAGGATCAGCTGTGGAGTATAGTATGTGATTGTTGAAGTAACACTTTTGAGTGTGATGGGAAGAGACCTTCTTTGTCAGCTAAACACTGGTATTAATTGTAGTACAGATTAGTTGTTTGTAGGAAATAATAAAATCAGTTCAGTGTTTGAAATTAGCAAGATAATTGGAAAGATTGAGTGACTTTAATGCCTGCCAACTAAAAATGAGAACAACACAGGGAACGTGATGCTGTGAGATCGCGAGATTCAGCGAGAGTGACGAAATTCAACATGGCGGCTCCCAGCTGCTAGATGCGAAGTAAACAAACCGCCGTTATCTCGACGTATTTGTATTAAAAATAAATAAATAAACCAACAACCTAGCTAAATAGCCTGCGCAAGATCGGAAACGGTAGTGCTCACAGTGGAGGACCTTGAGAACTTCATTGACGACTACTTCGTCCGGTGCGTGATGGAAGACGCCAACCCGAGCAAGAGGAAGAAGGCAGACTCTTCAACTGACACACAAGACCTGGAGGTCACGGATATCCAGGTAAGTGTTCTAGAATCCATTAATAAGAAGCTCGATATCCTTAGTTTGCTTCACCAGGAAATAAAACACCTGAAAGCAAGCCTGGAGTTCACCCACCAGCAGATAGAGGATCTGCAGAGGGACAACAACGAACTCCGGTCCACGCTGACAGCGGTCACTTCAGAGGTGGATACGCTTAAAAAAGAAAACACAACCCTGAGGGAGACCGTCCTGGACATCCAGTCGAGGAGCATGCGGGACAACCTGATCTTCTCTGGTATCCCTGAGTCCACACCGGATAACCCAGAGACTCTTGTTAAAAACTTCATGGTGTCGGCGCTTAAAATCCCTGCGGAAACTGTTAAAAACATCACTTTCCACCGCGTCCACCGGCTCGGACCCCGAGGAGGAAACCGACACCGTCCTATTATTGCAAAGTTCGAGCACTTCCAGCAGAAAGTGCTCGTAAGAAGCAAAGGACGGGAGCTGAAAGGCACGTCGTTCGGGATGAATGACCAGTTTCCCAGGGAAATCAATGAGAGGCGCAAAGTACTATACCCCATCATGAAAGAACACAGACAGAAAGGTAAACGGACTGCACTGGTTGTGGGCAAACTACATAGATGGGCAGCTATTTCGGGAACCCTCCATCACCCCCTGGCTCTTCTAAAAAAAAAAAAAAAATGAAATTAGCAAATGATTTGAAATAGTTTGACTGTGGAAAGTTTTAATATGAAGTACAGCTTCACTGCAAAACATGTAGAAGTATAGGAAAATCCCATTGTGTGTGTTGCAGTGGTGTTGTTGACAGTTCATCTTTTGAGCATTAAATTGTCAGTTTGAAAGTTACACTTTTATTTATGAGGAAAAATGATAATGTAATGTGAAGGGATTGTACTGGTTTATGGTTGAGATTAAGCTGCTTTTTTTTATCAGTTACAGGGATGGAATTGTGTGTACATACAACATATTTATACAAACAGTATGCAGGTGTTTGGTGGAATTTTGTGCTCTTGAATGTTTTTATTAGTTTTGTTTGGATCTTAGTCAGTAATTGTTCTTTATAATAAGTTGTATGTTTTTGAGAATCATGAACAATATCATAGTAGCTGAAGTTGGGTTCAGGTTGGGACTCCCGACGTTTTTGAGAATCATGAACGATATCACAGTAGCTGAAATTGGGTTCAGGTTGGGACTCCCGACTCCCGACTCCCGACTCCCGACTCCCGACTCCCGACTCCCGACTCCCGACTCCCGACTCCCGACTCCCGACTCCCGACTCCCGACTCCCGACTCCCGACTCCCGACTCCCGACTCCCGACTCCCGACTCCCGACTCCCGACTCCCGACTCCCGACTCCCGACTCCCGACTCCCGACTCCCGACTCCCGACTCCCGACTCCCGACTCCCTTCCGTGCAACCAAAAAACCAAATGTAAAAACCAATGCAAAAAATGAAAAAAAAAAATAAAAAAAAAATAAGAAAAAATTAAAACAGAAAAGAATAAACACAAAAAAGAAAAGAGAAAACAAAGAAGCTAACAGAAACAAAGAAAAAGAACCTAATACAAGAAAACAAAAACAAGCAGACTTGACTTGCCTGTAACAATAGGAAATAATCAAGTTGCAGCCACTGACATTCTTCCTTCAACAATAGGAAATAATCAAGTTGCAGCCACTGACTTCTTCCTGTAACCACAGGAAAAAAAATCAAATTGCAGCCACTGACTTCTTCCTGTAACCAGAGGAAATAATCAAGTTGCAGCCACTGACATTCTTCCTGTAACAAAAACACAGCATTAACTTGCAGCACAGCCTTCCTGCCTGTAACAAAAACATAGCATCAACTTACAGCACAGCCTTGCTTCCTGTAACAAAAACACAGCATCAAGTTGCAGCACAGCCTTCCTTCCTGTAACAAAAACACAGCATTAACTTGCAGCACAGCCTTCCTGCCTGTAACAAAAACATAGCATCAACTTACAGCACAGCCTTGCTTCCTGTAACAAAAACACAGCATCAAGTTGCAGCACAGCCTTCCTGCCTGTAACAAAAACACAGCATCAAGTTGCAGCACAACCTTCCTTCCTGTAACAAAAACACAGCATCAACTTGCAGCACAGCCTTCCTTCCTGTAACAAAAAACAGAGCATCAACTTGCAGTGACAGATGTTCTTCCTGCAACAATAGTTCACAATCCAAACAATTTTTCAATATATAAAGGTTTTTATTGACAACAAACTTGTACAAAACATTAAACAAAACAAAAAAAACAATTCTTGCAATTTCTCACAATAATCTATAAATAGAAAAGGCAATCGATGCAGTCAAACGGAGTCGAGTCAAAACCAGAATGTGGCAACAATGACAAAACTCCTTGTGCAACATCCTCCAGAAAGGTCCATGGTCACCTTGGAAACATTTATCAGCAGGTCAGTTAAAAATCCAGCCAGTCATGCTTAAGCAGGTGGTGTATTTTACCCAGACTACACTTTTATCACTATTTATTTTTCCCATCTTAATAGAATCTAAAAGCACAGACATCAGCACAAATGATGGTCTAGACTAAACAGTGTGTACATTCATTTCTTACCCATTTTCAAATTGGCTTTGAAGGTTGTTGGGTCTTCACCCTTCATGGAAGCTGAAGTTTTCTACTTGAACATTTCTGGTCTTCATCAGGTACATTTGTTACCCAATAACACTTTGTAGCAGATGGTCTGAGGGAGGAAAACGTCAAAAAAATGTGTTAAACTATAGAAAGCTGAAAGCCACACACTAGTGCATATGTATGAAGCTACAAAATTCAACAAACACTACAAACTAACAACAAAGGGGAAATTTAAGAAAACCATTAATGAATAACCTAAACTAATCCATCAAAACTGGATACTTACAAGAAGAAACTCAGCTGAAGGGGTAGGTAGGAAACCCAAACAGGGGTACAAGGGCAGCATCATGTCCAAGAAGCTCTGGTGGTCGTGACTTGACGCAGGATGTGCGAGCCCATGGTGGAGCAGGGACTGAATGACAGAGCTGGCTTATATGCTGCCAGGTGGAATTGCAAACAGGTGACTGGTGTAAGCCAATTACAGCATGCATCTTTTAAACGTAAAGAACGAGGACGTGTTGGACTTTACCTGTCAGCGATGGGACACATACAGAGCCTGTTTAAAGCAATGGCTTTGTCTTCATGGCATAAACAGAGACCTAGCCAAAATTTACAAACATTGCCAGGATATAGAGTTTGACAATATTCCCATCGATGCTGGTTTCCATACAACATGCTACCGTCGTTTCACAGATAAGCAGAAATTGGTCAGGGCTGAGAAACAATCTGCACAGATTGACAATACATCTGAAACACCGAGCACTTCAGCCCTTCCGGAGGCTACAACAACCGAAGTTGCAGAACAGTCTGAAACTCCCCGGAAAAAACTACATTCCCGTTCAGGTTTGGCCTTCGCTTCTGCTGGACCTGTCCTTCCAGCCATCTGCATTATCTGCAAAAGAGCTACAAAATACATCCATGTAGCTACACTACAAAAGAGGGATTCTCTCATTCAAGCAAAAACATTGACTGCAGGTATGTTTCACACATTCTAAATATGACAAATATGTTTAGATTAGGGATGAAAATAATGTGCTTATAGATAACATTAGTCTTTCTTTTAAGTGATTAAAGCAGTTGTCTTCTTCATAAGTACTCCCTTCCACCTTTCGTCTCATTACCTTTCTTCTTATTATTGTTTTATTATTATTATTATTTTTTTTTTTTTTTAACTGTTTTTTAATTTACTGTAAGTATGAGCCATACCCTCCCTTGCTTCCTCCCTTGTCAAAAAAGACCCATAATATAACACATATTCTATTATTATTTGACAAAGGACATTTTTTGTTATTGTGATTTACATTATATGGCAATATTTAATCTCAATAAATGTTTTATATGTTGCAAAAAATATGTAGCCCTCAATGAGTCTTCTTCCATCTAGTCAATTTTTGCCCTAGTCCACTTTTGTGGTGCATGGTAATATATTCAGGCATTTGGGCAAATATATGCATTACTTCTTTTTTACCTGAGTCGATTGTGAGTTGTTTTAGCATATAAAACATAATCTTTTAGCTAAATGTAGCTCATGTTTTTAATGTGCTGCTGTTGAACTACTTGAAGAACAAATTAGCTACATTTTATGATCTGAATTCACATTGGAGTGCAAAAAAACAAAAACCCCAAAAAATAAACACTTCTTTCTGATGTTAAGTACATGTGTTTATGACATCTCAGACAGATTTCGTGTTGCTAAATTTAATATAGGACATTTTAAATCCAAAAAAGGCAGTACAAGATTTTCGTTTTTTGGCTATTTACTTCTATACACATTTATGGCTCCAGATAAAAATGGTGTCAGGATAGTTTGGGTGAACTTTTAACCCAGTGTTCAGAAGGGTATTATCTATCAAAAAATGCATTGAACAAGTAGTCCCCCTTCCGTGGAGCAGAATTCATTTTCTAGCCACTTTTTTGGGGGTCACCTGATGGCCTACAGGAAAACAGACAAGACTACAAAATTCAACAAAGACTCTAAACTAACAACAGAGGGGAAATTTAAGAAAACCATAAATGAATAACCTAAACTAATCCATCAAAACTGGATACTTACAACGAGAAGAAACTCAGCTGAAGGGGTAGGTAGGAAACCCAAACAGGGGTACAAGGGCAGCGTCGTGTCCAAGAAGCTCTGGTGGTCGTGAGTTGACACAGGATGTGCGAGCCCATGGTGGAGCAGGGAGTGAATGACAGAGCTGGCTTATATGCTGGGAGGTGGAATTGCAAACAGGTGACTGGTGTGAGCCAATTACGGCAGCTGATTCTCATTGCTGCAATCAGACTGCAGGCAGGTGGGAGATTCAGGAAGCAGAGAGACACAGTAGAAAGTTTTAATTACAGATTAAAGTGTGGCTAAATGCAAAAAAAGAAAAATAAACAGCAGGACAAAAAGGTGAAACACTTAAGGAGTCATTTACTATGAAAGTCTAAAAACAACAGACTTAAAGCTTTATTAAACAGGATGATAAAACAAGGCTGAGTATTGAAAGATTTGATTTCATAGATTCAACTCTATAATCAGTCCCATCGGTTCTCAAATCTCTGAAAATGTGGTTTCTTACTCATTTCATTAACAAAACAGAATGAATTAAGACTCCAATAACTCTTCATTAACAAATCTGAATGTCCCTTGAGCTACTTCCTCCCCATTTTAGACAGCAAAAAAAAAAAAAGAATCCTGAACATTGGACATGTTCTCAACACATTTTTAGTCTGACTCACCAAATGTGCTGTTGCAGGTAGGTGCCTGCCATTTCCAGCAGCATTTCATGTAATATTCTTTTCCCCTTTTGCTATTCAAGTGTTACTGTTTTCCCATTTACTTTGGAAAAAGCAACACTCACAGTGCTAGTCACCATGCTGAAAATGGCAGGCATGTCCGCTTGGTTCTTTCAGTGAATTAGCCATTTTAATGAAGGTGCTCACTTCTATATGCACAAATGTTCCACCAAAACAAATTACCTCAGAGCTGATTTTGCAGGGACATCATTGCTGCATGCCTAATATGATTTTGACTGACTGGGGTAAAGACATACAAAGAAACCGGGACGTATTTCCACCCACAGCAGAATAGCAATAGGTGCACACAGACTGTTCTTCAATGCTGACACATTCATCCATCCATTCGTTTATTTCCCTCCACATAACCAGTTCCAGCAGGCTAAGCACGTCATTCCATCTGCAATTCCATTTCAAGAGAATTTCTTGCTTTTGTTTTTCAGCCCTCCTTCAAGGACTGTTTTCTGGCTCAGCTCAGTCATTCTTACACAGTGAAAGGAAAATACATTATATTAAAATATACAAAAATACATCTATTAAATAGATGTAGAATACATTACTGAATACTCATCAGACGTTCTATTCAAAGTTGATGATAAAAATGCAGAAGAAGATTTTTTTTTTACCCCTTTTCCTGGATTTCAAAACATATTCACACTGCTTCTGACCACCAATCTGTACAAACAGCAGCTCCATTGTACTCTTTTTTATCTACTTCATCTGCATGATTGCCATCTCAGTAACTTCAACGCTGCCGTTTATCACCACCCCACCGGCCTGCACTGCTGAGTTTTCACGACTCTGTGCCTATCTTTGGTGGAAGTCACCTGGCCACCCACTGCAGACACTCTTCATTAAGTCTCGCTGTATATGTACAGACAGATACCAGTTCTTCTTCAGCAACACTCATAGCTCTCAGGGCTATGCATTGCATTGCACCATGAATACAAACTACATTTGTGAACAAAGATTTACAAAGACTTGCAAAGAACATGTATGTCATGGTGGTCCTGAGTTTCCAGTGACTCCCATAACTCTGAATTTATTGTCATGGAATCATTAAAACACACTCTGTCACAAAAAACAATCATGCATGTTGTTTTTTCATAGATTTATGACAGGTACTTTGGAAATATGACAACATCCACTGCTTCAAAAAGAATGTGCAAACAGCAATGGGAATATTTGATTAAACATCCCTTGGTCATTTTCACCTCAACTAGATGCTTTCAGTAGCCATCTCCAAGTTTCTGGCTGGGTCCTTGACCACCCATCTTGACAGAATCGGTGCAGTTCGACTAAATTTGTTGACTCACACAGACTTGTTTCTTCAGCACAGTCCACAGGTTCTCAATGGGGTTAAAGTCAGGAGTTAAAACCAGTCTAAAACCTTAATTCTTGCCTGATTTCACCATTCCTTTACCATGTTTTTGGTCAGTGTCTTGTTGGAACACTTAACTCCATCCAAGATCCTTCTGGCTGATGATTTGAGGTTTTCTTGAAGAATGTGGAGATAATCATCCACAAGAACCAACATGCATGAATGTTTTTTGAGACAAAGACACATGTTTCGTTCATTCCAGCATAGAAAATTAAGAGCCATAGCAGTCACTGAAAATTCAAGATTGCCACAATATGCACGGTCTTCACAAGTGTATGTAAGCTTTTTTTCACTACTGTACATACTAACATCAGCATGATAACAAGCTTACCCTAACATTTCTCATGGTTGTTAGCGTGCGCCAGAAATGACAGATCACACATTTTATACATCTGTTTTTGATGGTTCAATACAGTGCCAGTTTGTATTCACATTTAAATATTTTTGCCCTCATAATTTGCCATATTTTTGTCAAAACACTCAAAGTTCTTAACATATAAGTATTTGAGAAATTCACATTTTGCTTGGATAATGGAGCTACATGGAAGCTTAGGTTTAGCCAAGCTTATTTCATTCAGAGGCCAATTTTCCAAACTACTGTTGGCACAAAGAATCACCACAGTTTTTTGGAATCATCCTCTGGGAACCGTAAATGCTTTTACTAAATTTCACTGCACAACCTATCCAATGGGATTCCAGACAAGACCAAAATGGAGCGACTGAAAGAGCAACATTTTAATCCATAGAATCATATTGAATGCATGGCTAAAAAACACAGACTACTGCCTGGACATCAGTGTAGATTAGTTTAAACCTAGAGATCGTGCTGTTATCTTTATATTCAAATGGAATCAGGAATTAAAACAATGCAAGGAATAGGCAGAAAAGCCTGAGAGCTGTATGTGTGTTTGACCAAGATGAGTTTTAATAAGCTGAACAAAACATACTCCTACAACAGCCTTTTCAGATTCAACCCAACACTTAACTGAATGGAAGACAGTTATCATGCACACTACTTCTGGCTCTAGGCTCATCTCACCAGAATACTTGTCACTCTTTGTTTGTATAGTACTCTTTTGTATGTTATGCCTTTTATCCTTCACCGCCAGTGTTTGCTAAATAATGAAAGGATGTCATCTGTACGTTCTTGTTACATGTTGCCACATTGTGAATTGAATTATGAGTAATTATGTATTGTAAGTTATCATGAACACTTTTCTGCTCCTGATAGGGATCTTAAAAACAAAGCGTATATTTTGCTGAGAGAAAAACTTCCTTTGTTTGTCAAATGGAAGGGGATGCATTCATTTTGAAATGCCAATAAACTGTTTGTTTGATGTCAAACCAAAGCGACTGATGGAACAGTTCATATGCAAGTTAAATGCATTCATTTAACATTAACAGACAGTTTGTACAGATAAACACTTTTTACTGAGAGAGGAGTCAATCCTGGGTTATTTCATTTATAGCTCTATTCCTGGCTGATAAGTGCAATGGATACAAATATCCCACCTCTGTTTGGTGGGATGAAAAGCAAATATTAAAAGTCATCTCCCATGGGTATAAAGCTTTAAAACATTGACACCGCTTTGAAGAGCAAAGTTATACAATTAAAGCTGCAAGCAGCATTGGACGGGTCCTCGCATCCTTGCTGGTCGGCAAATCCACGCATGTCCACCAGGTGGCGCTGCGACCGAAAGTGCATGACGGCCTCTAAATGTGATGAGGGCCGGTCTCCGATCACACGTGTAAAATTTCAGGCAGATTGGAGCATGTTCAGGCTACTTATAGAGCCTTTCCTGTCCATCCACCAGGTGGCACTGCAACCGAGAGTGTATATTGGCCACTGGATGTGATCGGGGTCGGACTCTGATCCCACATATAAAATTTCAGGCAGATCGGACCATGTACACGCTAGTTATACAGCATTTCCTGTCCATCCAACAGGTGGCGCTATGACTGTGGCTGTATTTCAGCATGTGAATGTCATCAGGGCAGGACTCTGGTCATACATGTAAAGTTTGAGGCAGATTGGAGCATGTTTAGGGCAGTTACACAGCAGTTGGTGTTTCATGGCGAAGCATCAAAATTCAGGAGGCCGCCATGGCCACGCCCTCAGACCTTTGTGGAGCATTTTGATAACTTTTGATCACCCATGCCTGGAATACATCCTGGCCGAATTTCAGCTCTCTCGCTGTTACCCTGTTTGACTTTATAGCTTTTGAAAATGTACAAAAATGACCCAAATTCATCAAAACATATGACATATAATTCAAAATGGCTGACTTCCTGTTGGGTTTTGGGCATGGGTGTCAATTACATTTTTGTGCGTCTTGACGAGTTACATATGCCTACCAAGTTTCAGAACTGTAGGTGACACATACGGCCCTTAGTAAATGTTTGAAATTTTCCAGGTGGCGCTATCGAGCCATTTTGCAACAGTCATGGACAATTTATCTAAAATATGAAATATTTCAGGAGTCCTGATGTGTGTGGAAATTTTAGTGAGCATATGAGCGTTCCTAACCTGTCAAAAAGTACTTTGTTTATTACGATAACGATACGTTGCCACGGCAACAACGTTTTATGAATCGTCAAAATCTTCACACTGTGGCATCGTCAAGGGGGAATCACTGAGCTGACCAATTTTCAGAATGATTTGACAAAGTTTCCAGCAATGGCATGTGCAAATGTAATGACAATTTCTTCCTGTTGCCAATAGGTGGCGCTATGAGTATTTCTAAATTTATGAGTGTGGATGTGTTCAGAACCGGACGGGTGTCCGTCACATGAAGTTTGGTCCAGATTGGACCCTTTCCAGCTGAGATATAATAAATTCAATTTTCATGGCGAGAAATCGAAATTCGCCGTGCTGCCACAGACACGCCCCTTGACGACAAGTCACCATTTTCTCTGGGAATCATCATCAACATGTTCAGTCTTATGTCACCACATTTGAGGTGAATCTGATCAACGTGCTAAGAATAGTACATCAAAGTGTAAAAAAATGTCTATTTCCTGCTACCACAAGGTGGCGCTATGCCTGTCAATGTATACAAATACATGGATGTCGTCAGGGCAGTACACTGATCATACATGTAAAATTTCAGGCAGATTGGAGCATGTACAAGAGGTTTAGACCCCACTTCCTGTTTCATGGCGAAGGATCAGTATTTTTGGGAGTCGCCATGGCCACGCCCTTTGACTTTTGCGGAGCATTTTGATAACTTTTCATCAGGGAGGACTGTTGCATATATTTGCCAAATTTGAGGTGTCTCGGACTCATCCCAAATGAGTTATTAATTTTAAAAAATTTACAGCTAATTCAAGATGGCCGACTTCCTGTTGGGTTTAGGGCGTGGTCATGATTGACTTTTTTGGGTTTCCTGATGTGCTGAATATGCCTACAAAATTTTGTAGCTGTAGATGAAACACTCTGCCAGTTGACCTAATGACCATTTTTTGCAACATTGTAGGGGGCGCTATGGAGCCATTTTGCCACACACATGCGCAACTCCCATAAAATATCAAATTTTTCGCCAGTCCTGATGAGCATGCCAAGTTTGACGCATTTTGGGGTATGATAAGGCCGCCAAAAATGCAATTCAAAAGTCCGTAAAATAACAATAAATAATTCCTTGCATTCCAATAGGGTCTTCGCACCATTCGGTGCTCGGACCCTAATAACGGGACCTTTAAAACAAACAAAGAAGATCCAAACATGCAACATAAACAAGATAAATATCATTTAAGAAAAAGCTGATGAATGTGACTCAAAGGAGAGATTTAAAGGAGGAGTTTAGTGACCAGTTGAGAGTTTTGAACCACCAGTAGGTTTCTAAATGAGGATCTGAGGCAAAAATTAACCTCACAGGGACGATTCTGAGCAGTAAAATCTTATATTTGGTGTAATTTAGTGCGCATTAAATGCCTGATTGTTTGTTTCATCTGCTGAGACAAACATGGATGAAATATCAGAAATGACCTCACTTTAAACCGTCACGTCCTCTTGATTTCTCACACAGTGCATAAAAACTTGACACCTGAACTCACCACTTGAGTCATGTGATTAGATGAGAGTGAAAGTGACTCACGACGACTTGACCTCAGTGTCACTCTGGTGTCATTTTCCCTCATAGTGACTCATTTCTGAACATTTAACTGAACCAAACCAGGAGTAGAAACTGTATTTGCATATAAAAACTCACACACAGTATGTATATAAATAGGTGTTTACGTGCTTTTTAGAATTTATGCACATTATTTTACCTATAAAGCATTAGAAATATGTTTAAAAAAAGGTCTCTTATAGTCAAATATAATCTGTTAAAATGGCTTTTTTTGGCTGATTAACACAAAAATGTTCAATTTTTTTTATAAGAAAGACAAGAAAAAGCAACATTTTTTAAGCTGGAAGCATCAAATTTGTCGATTTACACTCATTAATCTGCATCTCAATCTCCTGTGTTTTTTGCACATCTTAAGGCAAAACCAAGTCAAATTAATATTCCTTCTTGTATTCATCTTCTTACAACCTCTCAAAGATGACTCTAAGAATTGCATTTCCATGAATTGTCTGTTTCTTTTATTATCCACAATCATCCCTTCACATCCACACATTTAGCACTGGGGCCTGTTTTTCTTTTTTTCCTCCTCTTTTTTTATTTATTTATGTATTTATTTTTTGCACCCAGTCATAATATTACTAGATTTACTGTCTTGTCAGGCCGAAGCCGGATTTATGAATCCTCTACATGTATATGAGGATTAAAAAAAAGTGGATCTTGGGAAGCGTGAGAGCATTACAGCGAGGTTTTTAAGGATTACACCTCTATCCTGCTTTTCTTGAAAGAAGCCCTTCAGCCTGGAGGGGGAATAAAACAAAGATTTAAGAGGGATAGATGGATGTAGGATGGGGAGGAGGGGGGTTGATGTAAAAAGAAAAAAAACAAACACAAGCTTGAGGCCTTCTCACGCTAATGTTAGCGCATTAGCATGCACAGATCGCTTCAGTTTTAATCAGAAATTCAAATTTTGGATTTTTTCTGCTCGTAAAGATGCAGTTTGCTGGTTTTCGCTGCGGCACGTGTCTGCAGTCACCCCCTTCCTCAGATTTAGACTGAAGTTGGATTACTGCCCCTGTTTTTTTTTTGTTTTTTTTTTTTTTACCCCCCGAGCTAACAGATGCCTCCCTCTCGGGACCCTCGACCACAAGGAGCTTGCGGTTTCTCAAGTGCTGCTGATACTAATCGGATCAGGGATGACATATTGCCGGGGTGAATGGGATTGTCATGGTCCGGCTGGACGGGGGGCTGCAGGGGTCAGAGGAGGCGAAGTGCAGGGTTTTTCTCAAGATAAAACGAGATATAAGACGGAGATATGTGGAGCACAGACGAGAAAAGTAGCAGCAGGAGAAGATCAATAATCAGTCGGGTTCCTGATGCTGAATTTTACCCACTAATGAATCATTTTGATGCTACTGACGGCTGAATAGTTTTGATTTTTGTTAATTGGTTGCTTTCATGCACAGTATTTATGGAAAAAGTTGGTTAAATTCAGTTCTGTGACCACCACAGCTTCACTATTGGTCCTGACATTATTACTCCGCCAAGGAACGGCAGATTTATGTGACGATCGGCGTGCGTTTGTCTGTCTGTTTGTCTGTCTGTTAGAAACATTACTCAAAAACGGATTAACGGATTTGGATGAAATTTTCAGGGAAGGTCAGAAATGACACAAGGACCAAGTGATTAGATTCTGGCAGTGATGCAGCTTATAGTCTGGATCCACGGATTTGTTTAAGATTTCTGTGTCATTGCCAGATAGCGGCACGGCGTCACTGTTACCATGACAACAAATGAATGCTACATCAGCTGCCTGCTGACGATCTCATGATTGTGATCCTGCTACAAATCACCGCTGCGGACTTATCCAGCGGAAATGATACAAGGAACAAATGATTAAATTGCGAAGGTGTTTCAGAGTCCCATCAGTTCCCGCCGCTTGTGTAACCGGTGGCTTTTCTTTGCGTTGTGTAACTCAGCAGACACGTAGATCTCTTTGGAGGCAATCTCTGTTTATTATAGTCCTTCAGAGTTGACAGATAAAACACACAAAATCGTCCGTCTCACAAACTTGTACTCCTGCAGAAATCAAACAATGCACAACCATATCAGAATAGGAAAGTGAACTCTTAAGTAGAATTATATGCCATTAAAACACACAAACTACAACTGCACAATCCTTACCTCTCTCTCTGAACACATAAACAAAAGGGGAGCGGTAAGGCGGGAAAAAGTCATTCATAGGACGCCATGGGGCGTCTAAAAGTACGTAGGGGTACAGGGGCTCCCCAACAAAGGTTCCACAACAACTGAGAGGCAGACCAACCTTTGTGTAATGATAACAATAAACACAATACCAATAAAAGAACAATAAAATGAAATATAGATGGTATGTTATACATTACTAATACCATAATTCATATATATTTAACCCACAACCACTGCTGCACCTGGTATCTGTTCATAACGTACACATGCAGAACACACAGCTGAGCTCAGTCATTCAGTTTATGGGTACATCTATATGAAATAACTACATTCTACGTTGCCGTGATTTCTGCCACAAATTTTTTCAAGATTTCATCCGTCAGAAATGATACAACGACTGAGCAGCCTTGGAGGAGTACTGCGCTCTCTGAGTGCTTTTCTTGCTTTTAAAGTGAGAAGCTGATCGACTGGTTTGGTGCAGAATCGGTGATCGACACCAAAACATCAGCCGACGCTCGGAGCTCATGAATAGCGTTGCTCAGAGATGCAGCCTTTAAGCCCATTAGTGGGGAAACACCTGCGTTTTCTCCGCTGGTTAAATTCATATGGCTGCTTAATGAGCTTTTCTGACCGCTTGGCGTTCAGACCTCAGATCTACACCTAAACCTATTATATGACTCTGGGCAGCAAACATCACAGGCCTTTGTGTGGCCTTTACATCCCAGCTTCAGCAATGTGTGTGTGTGTGGAGGAAGATCTGGTTAACTCTTAGCTTTGGTTGCCTTTTTTTATTCCATCTGCAGCACAAAGGAGCTTTTCACACATTTATTTCATGAGACAGGTGCATCAGAGAGTATCCAAAAGTCTCCTGCACATTGTCCAAGTTGCAAAAATGCAGTTATTTGCAATGTTTCTGTGATTGTCCTTCCTTGGGCAGGCGCAAATTTGCACCAAAACATTGTAAATAAACATATTTTTGCATGTTAGGCAGGTTTTTTTCAAGATTTATCTGTGCCAGTCTGTAAGTAGCAATTTCATGGTTATGTAAGGCAGCTGCTTATTTCTAAAACATTACATTTCTTTCAGATAATAATAAGATTTGCTGATAAATCAATAAGGTTTTTATTCATTATGTTAATCTTTGAAAGGAGAAAATCTATCAATCTTAGGTAAAATACATTTATTCACATTTTGGTCGTAGACCTTCGTCAGGCAAATTTGCAAAATTGGCAGCAAAGTACACTTTTTCAATAAACCAATTGGTTTTTAATCATTATGTTCATCGCTAAAAGTAGAAAAGTGTTGATAAAGTTTGGAGATACACTACTGTTCAAAAACTTGGGGTCACTTAAAAATGTCCTTATTTTTGAAGGAAAATCTTTTTTTTTTCCAGTGAAGATAACTTTAAATTAATCAGAAATCCAGTGCAGACGTTGTTAATGTGGTAAATGACTATTCTAGCTGGAAGCAGCTGATTTTTAATAGAATATCTCCATAGGAATACAGAGAAAACAGCAGTTTTCCATAGAAAACATTTATTTGTGACGTTTCAATGCTGGACTTTTAGCAAAATGTTGCAAATGGACACTTTATTATTAGGTAAACTTTGCTAGTAAAAGGTTGGATCCTCTTTTTCCTTCAGAACTGCCTCGACCCTCGTGTCGTCCTGAGGGTCAAATTGACCCGTTTTAAAGTTTGAAAATGTGAAAAAAAAAATATGTTTTCACAGTGAAACTTCTGATGTCCAGATTTTCAACATTTTTGGAAAATTTTTGGACATTTTTTGGTGGAAAAAGAGAAATGTTAAAAATGCTCTCAAAGAAAATATTTACTGATATATATGGAATCACTTTAGATATTAGATAGGCCATTTTCAATCTCTTTTTGTCATTTTTTTGTCTCACGCCTGTAAGTCGCTGGAGAGAAAAATCAGCAAAGTTATTTTTCTGAGTGGATGAAAAGTGAAAGTGCAGATCTCTGGCATTGGACAGTTAAAGTATGAGGAATCGGAGCACTGAGCTGCAGGTGTATTTAGTGGAACAGATGGTGGAGGCCGAATTAAAATGATGCAACTCAAAACACGAGCGCTGAAACATGGTCAGATTTTCATGACAGGATTACTGTGGCCTAAAGAATTCATACTAATGATATTAGGAAAATATCTACAGAAAAATGGGTTTAAAAAGGTTTGTTTATCGTGTGTTTTGTCTCTTTTTGGCAAATGATGCAAGTGTAGGGAAAACAAGCCAGAGTCCCCAAGTTTACAGTTTGTTGTTATCTTGATGTTCGTATTTCATTCTTGGTATCATCAAGAGGTTAGATAACTCCAGTTCTCTCCTGCTTTTTCTGTTTCTCTTGCATTTTTTGAGTCTCCAATGCACTATGACAGTAATTATGATCCAAATATACTGGTATGACATTTTTACGCCGTTCTGCTGTTACAAAACAACATGTTGTGATGTTTACAGCATCACAAAGTTACCATGGAAGGACTTTCTGTGGCTGTTTTTGTGCCGCTTTGGAAAAAGCCTGATCCCTTGGCTGTGTTTACTTCTGAGAAATGGTCCCATTACCATAAAGATGGCTTACTGTAAGAATAAGAAGCACATGTAGCTGCAGAGTATTGAAGCGTTTTCCTCCGTCTGACAGCCAGAAACACTCAGACATCAGCTGCTTCTATTGTCGGTATCTTTAGCAGTAAAGACTCGCTGCTTTGTCTGCCTTCAGTCTGTCATCACTGGTCTCAGACACTCAGCAGCTGGATTTCCTCGTCCTCTTCGTCCTCACTCTTTGCTAGTTACAGTGTCGTGTTTCCTGGTTGCCGTGGCGATGCCAACAGTTTGACAGCGAGTAAACACACAACAGGAGAAAGTCTGAGCGGGGAGCGACCTAAGTGGCGGTTAGTGGCTTAGGAAATGGATCTTAATGAAGGAAGAGGCTTAGGCTCGGCTTTTGCCACATTTACTGAAATTCTTTAGAGGTGAAGGGAAGAAAAACGCTCAAAACACAAGTTCTGTGCAGCTTTAACAACGTTGTCCACGAGGCACGGCTTTGTTGGGAACGTTCTGGGAACTGATGATCCAGATTTGATATTAGCTGTGAATTAGCAGAGCAAAAATAATATATAAGTCTAAGGTTGATGTCAGAGATGTTCAGATCAAGTTTTGTTGCCCTTGATTCATTTAGAGTCATTTTAGAGTAATTGTCCCAATCTGATACCACTTTCCTACATAATACACACTTTAAGCACATTAAGGTTGTAAAATCCATAATACCATTAAAAAAGTTTGGGGTCACCCAGACAATTTCATGTTTTCCATAAAAACTCCCACTTTTATTCATGTACTAACATAACTGCACAAGGGTTTTCTAATCATCAATGAGCCTTTCAACACCATTAGCTAACACAATGTAGCATTAGAACACAGGAGTGATGGTTGCTGGAAATGTTCCTCTGGACCCCTATGGAGATATTCTATTAAATATCATCCGTTTCCTGCTACAATAGTCATTTAGCACATTAACGATGCCTACAATGGATTTATCATTCATTTAATGTTATGTTCACTGAAAAAAAACTGCTTTTCTTTCAAAAATAAGGACATTTCTAAGTGACCCTAAACTTTTGAACGGTGGTGTAAATGCTTGCTGACTGAGTAACTCTGCAGTGCATGAAGAAACAACTTTGTCATTGCTCCGCCTTGTGAAACCCTCACATTGTGTTTCACTAACACTAATCTGTATGACGATGTGACAAATAAAAACTCCTAACTCTTGAAAAAATGCCAAACATTCACAGGATCCAGCTTCTCTAATGTAAATATTCACACTTTTTCTAGACTTCTCGTCTATTTTAGGAACTGAAGGCCTAATCTGATTGTTGAAACAATGATTTGAAGATTCAATTTGCACTATAATCACATTAACATCTATTTCCGTTGTGTTGTGTTGTCGTGTGTCTGCAGTACTTTCCAGGTCGTCCTGTGGTCATGAACCTGCTGAAGTCGGTGAACTCGTGGCTGCAGAACGAGACTTCAGGTCAGATCTCCTACGAGGCGTTTAAGGACATTCTGGAAAACTCAGCACAGGTAAGACGCGACTGACGAAACACAACTGTGCATCCTTGTTACGAACTTATGAAATAGAGTTTTGAAAGCCAAAGTATGTAAAAAAAAAACAAAAGGGAAATGAAGGGGTGCAGTGGAGCATCAGTCAGATAAGCAGCAGCTGCAGGAGAACAGAAGGCAGGTCGTCAGAAAACCCCCAGACTGATGTGAGGACGTCCGTCTGGGAGCATCTTCACCGAGCTGCAAGGTCACCCGTCAGTCCGGACACTTAATCAGTTCAAACTCGCCTCCGAGGATCCGCCTTGAAGCCCGTTCTGTTAAAGTGTCAGAATGTCACCTCGAGACTTTCCACGCTGAGATAAAACAATATATATATATTTGTAAAGCCAAACAGCGACGGCCTTGTCCCGCTGCCAGCCAGCGCCTAGCAGAGGATCTATGTGCTGTTGTCTTTGGAATGAAGCCTGCATGCCTCCAGTGTGCAGCGCCTCGCAAATTGAAAGAGTCACTTACTTACATCATTAGCTTTTAGCAGGCAAATCAATGGATCAATGAATCAATGGGAAGGTATGAATAGACTCGGAGGAAATGGACTCACACACACACACACACACAGCAGATCTTTACTATTGACATGTGAGTAATCCTGTCAATCACGGAGCGGCTCGACGAGTCCAACGACTTTATGTCAGAGAAAATATGTTGTTGGATTGGACTGTGGCTCGTCGCTGCAGATCCGAAGGCTCCTGTTCATTAGCGGAGGCCGAGCCATTAACCTGAGATTGACTTCTCATTGATCAAGGAAACTACGCGGAGCCGCTTTCATTAAGTTGAACAGGTTGGGAGATGCAGCAGACACTTTTTAAAAGGGGGATTTTGGGATTTTGTGAAGCAGAAGTTTGCTGATATTTTTTCTTGCGCTGAAGAATCCAAACCCAACGACGTGTTTGTGTTCAGAATCTCCAACTTCTCTAGTTTGAATGCAGCTGAGTCCACAAACACATTTGTTTCTACTGAAACAGGGGTCAAAATATATCATTTAATTACAAAGAATAAAAATTATGTGGACACTGAAGCTTTTAGCAGATGTTACCTAACTCTCTAAAGTCCTGTTTTTACTTCTGATCACTGTGGGCTCATATTTCAGTGCAACATCCATTATGGAAACAGCACAACCATGACCAGAGGTTGAAAAAAAATGTGTTTCTTGCAGTATGACACATTTATTGTGCCATAAATCATGAAAAAACAACCAAAAAAACAAAAGTTCAATTTGTTTGATAAATGTTTTGTACAAAATTAACAAAAGCAACATTGGAATCAACATATCCAGTCTCCACAGATGGTATACATACTGGAAAGAAAAACAGTGGATTTACGTACTAAAAATAGTTTACTTTAAAAAAAAAAAAACTTTAAGGGAAACTTTTTAGGAATTATTAAAATTTTCTTCCTGAAGGTTTTGCAGATTTTCAGAAATTTGGGGATTTTTTTTTTTTGCAGAATTTTTGGATTGTTTTCAGACAAGGAAACAATATTTTTTGGTGCCTGTAAATGAGGACAACAGGAGGGTTAACAGCATGCAGGTTGAATTATAGAAGTATTGTAGAAACAAGGCTGTTTGGAATTAACTTTTGAATAACCTGCTGCTTTTATAACAATATAAAACATGTCTTCCAGGACTTGTGGCATTTTTGGACAACATTGCAGGTCGTGATTTGACCCAAGAGGCCGTTCTTTGGTCTTTTTGTGGGATTCTTGAAGACAGTAAGACATACTGAATCCAACAAGTTTGTCTGTTTTTTGTTTTCCTTTTCAGACTCCAAACGCCGCGCTGCCTGAAGGGGTGAGGTGGGTGGGCTGTCAGGGTTCACAACCCCACTTCAGACGTTATCCGTGCGGAGTGTGGACGCTCTTCCACGTCCTGACCGTCCAGGCCAACAGCACCGGAGGCTCAGGTACGAACACTTGGTGTTATTGTGAATGAAAAGGGCCACTCAGAGTTCACTAAGGCAGAGAGGAGGGGTTTGGAAACAAATTAGCTCAGGAATGTTTGTCACACTGACCTGATTTAACAGAAAAAAAAACAGAAACATGAGCAGATATTTTGATCGTGTTTTGTTGCTGTATTTTCTGAATTTCCCTTCTGCGTTTTTGTCATGTGGTCCCAGTTAGAATTGAGCCTAATTGTGACTGTGTGAAAAGGGATTATGTTAGATTAGTGGAATGTGAGTGGTTAATAAAACAGGCAGATGACCAGAGGCTCCACGACCAGCAGCGACGCTAATCTCCCCTCAACACACACACACACACACACACATATATACGTACACACAGAGGTTAATCCCGAGGTTTACGGACCGTCATGTGACCTGCAGATGGACCGGCCAAAAGGGGCGTCCATCTGGTCCCCCACAGACCACCAGCTTAACGGGTGCATGAACGCACACGCGCCACGGTTTGGACTGTAAAACAAAACACAACCTCTTCAAATCCACACTCTGCGTACAGTAATAAAGCTGTGAATCCAGAGCGCTGCAGGTTCATTGATGATTTTGTTAAATAGCCCCCCTCTGCCATGCTCACAAACTGCCCCCGTCTTCTTCTTCCGGCCGCTCGGTTCACCTAAAGGCGCTGCTAAGCCGAGAACAAAAGCAAACGGCTCAAGGAAAATATGTTTGTGGACTGTTGCGGTCCTGAGACAACAGCCTGGCCACCATTCACACAGAGCGTTAACGGCGTTTAATCTCCGGATTGGGTTATCCCATTCTCATAGATTATTCGTCCCAATATGGGGTCAACCCAGCTCTGAGCGCAGGAACACACGACCGTGGGAATCCAGGAGGCCGCCGACACTCGCTGCCGTTAGCGAGCTTTCAGGCAGGTTTACTGTTTGCAGCTTAATGCACCGTGATGACGAGCTCTGGAAGGGCAGGAGATGCTGAAGTTATCTGCTGCAGCAATGTGCACCGTGTTGAGGATTTTAGCTTTATGAAGTTGGACAGGCTGGGAGATGCAGCAGAGATGCATTATAAAGGATTCTTGGGATTTTTGTGTAGCATAAGTCTGCAGATATTTTGTTCTCGTTCTGAAAAATCCCAAAACAACATGTTTGTGTTAGATATTCTCCATTTTCTCTACAGTGCAGCTAAGCGCCCACAAACAATTTTTTTCTACAGAAACGTGGGTGAAAACAGATAAAAATCAACTCCTTAAACATCTGGGCATTGAAGATATTACTAAATGATACTTATCACTCTAAAGTCAAGCAGTTTCTGGATGTTTTTTATTCAATATGGGTTCATTTTTCATTGCCTCTGTGGAAACCATGGCTAGAAGTATGGAGAAATTTGTTTTGTGCAGTTTAATGAAAACAAAAGTAAAATTTCTTGGCTTTGTTATTTTACAAAAACTGAAAAAAATGGTAACAACATGTACAACATTTGTTGAAATAACTACATATGAAAGAAAAATGGTGGCTCTACATACTATAGATACTTTACCGCTTGTGTTTTAATTGGGTTTTAATCTACTCTGTGTACAGTGCCTGCAGTTCAGCCAAAAAATCCTGAATGGTTGTCATGTGACTGTTGGTTTCAGCTGAGTTATGAATGGCTTCACTGTTGCAGCAAAGAGTGCATCATTTTTTGTTTTTTTTAAAGAATCGGGTTAAAGTAAAATGCTTTATTTTTGGTGAATTTTTAAATGAAACATAGAATGTAACGAAATCAGCACAAAAAGTAAAGCTTGTGCTTAAAAAGGGTCCTAGAGAGGAGTTTGTAGTGAATATGTTCACTGCTACAAACACGTCACATTCCTGATTTTGGCCAGAATCGCTGCTGCTCGTCTCTGGTGTAAACTCATGTTTTTTTCCCTGCAGATCCTCTGGAGGTCCTGAGTGCGATGAGAAACTACGTCCAGAACTTCTTCGGCTGCAGACCGTGTGCAGAGCACTTTGAGAACATGGCGACGGAGAGTCTGATGGAGGTGAACTCGCTGTCGTCTGCAGTCCTGTGGCTCTGGTCCAGACACAACCGGGTCAACAACAGACTGGCAGGTAGGAGGCGGCATCATCATCTGGAGCCATTTAGAAGCATCTCTTTACTGCAGACTCAGTACAGTTTGTCAGTTTATTTACTTTTCATGCATTGATCTCTCTCCAGACATCAAAAATGAGAGAATGTATGACAGTGCAGACCATCTGCACTGCAAAAAACAGACAAGTGGTGCTTTAAAAAGTTATGAGGAGAAACTGTGAGTTCCTTCTCTGTCATCCAAACATTCATAATTCATCATTAAAAGAGTTGTAATTAAAGTAGTGGCAGCAGGACTTTAGATTTTTCCATCAATGAAGTGTGAACACAGTAGGAATTCTGTTTCTTAAGTTTCTATTATGCAACATATTTTTAATTGAAATCCACTATGTGGCTCTGCAAATATAGCTATTCTTGTGATGTAAAGTCAAAATACCACAAATGTTGTGCTAAATCCCGTCTAGTATGTATGCTTTGAAAAAATATTGACGTAATATTTTGATCAACATTAGGACACTACAAATGCTCATTATTATGAAGCTTTTTTAATCAAAGAACTTTTGAAGTTCAAGTTTCTCAAATGTGAGGATTTTTAGATTTTTTTTTTAGTATTTTACTGTATTGAAAATTAAAATTCATTGAGTTAGTTTAGACTACTGGTGGGACAAGATAGCAATTTGAAAGATTTACCCTGGTTTCTAGGAAGTTATGATTCTCATTTTCCCCTAATTTCTAATAATTCATAGACAAAAATGACCGAATCAGTGCTAAAAAATAACGGTTGGTTGCAGCCTGAATGAAAAGGTAAAAAGAGGATATTTGCTTTGTGCAGTTCTACAAAGTGAACCCATGTCACACCTTAGTTTACTAATCCATTATTACGCTCTGTCACTCCCACTTTTCCCATCAAATACTTCCCTCTTTCCACTCTACTCTCCTCCGTGTCCACCCGTCCACACCAATAGGATCTGAATGTCTCCCTCCTCGGTTTTGGGGGACGTTCCAGCTTCCTTTCGTGGTCACTTAGTCGTCGTAATACGACTAGAAGAGGGTGAGGGGAGGAAGGACGGATCCTCAGATCAGACACCAGCTGTCGCTCCGTCTTAGTCCTCCAAGTATCATCTGCTTCTCCCTCACGCATTTTCTCCTGACCTCCCTCTGACATCCTTCTCCACACCCTTCCTTTGATTCCTCCTCCACCCCACTATTGTCTGAAAAAGTCATCAACCATTTCTTATTCATCTGCCCTGACTTGTTTCCTCAAATTCTGCACTTGTGTCTTGAAGGCAGGTCATCTTTTAAATTCACCCACTTATTGCCTTTTAGTGGCTCATTCACAGAAATAAAAATGTCCAGATCTAGCATCCGCTGAGAGCCCCAATCTGACGCTATTTTCCTCGATAATATACTACAAGGACATTAAAGTTATTAAGATATATCTGCTTGACAACTGAATAACTCTGCAGTGCAATAAGAGAAAACCAGTATTTCTGCATTTGAGCTGTTCCTTAATGTTTTATAGTTGGTCCCAAACCTTGTTGCAAAGCTACAGTAGAACATTATCTGAAATGTAGTGTTAGAAGGTAGGGTGTGCCATCTTTTGGAACGCCACAAGCTCCTGTATTCTCTTCATATACATCAGATAATGTGTTGAAGATTAGCTGTAGTACCTGGTTCTTCCTCTAGGTGGAGCCTCCAACTGTTTAGTACTGAAACAACCTGAGGAGGTGTCACTCGGACCACTGGTAGTTCATGTTGGCAAGCAGAAACTGTAGTAAGAGTTTAGCTAGCAATGGGCACCATGACAAAGACTTCTGTGCCGCTTAATGACTTCCAGTCAGCGCTCATGTGTTTCTGTGTATGGACAAGTGATGCTTTGCCATACCGGATTTGTTTAAAATTTCTACAGCATGAAATATAGACATTTTTAAAAATATTTGTGAATTTTTTGATGGCTATGTCAAATAGTTTCTGGATACTTTAGTAGGTTTTTCCACACATTGAAATTTGGGGTTTGTTTGACTGACAATATATCAGGAACTATTAAACATAAACACCTGCAATTTGAACTGTTATTTCTCATCATGTGATTGGTTTAGAATCTGCAATATTATATTTGGAGAACCACTTTGAAACTCCAAAACTCTGTTCTACTTGGATTAGGCTAACTAGCAATAGTTTTGTGCTTGTGGTACAACTTTAACTAAAATAACGTTTTTCTGCTTTTGTGATCAAGTATTTCATATTAAAAAGTATTCTGTATGTTTTGTTTTGTATTATTGTGACATACAGCTACATAGTTCAGAAAATAGCACTAGTTAAACCTCTGTATTGTCAATTTTATTGTTAATGTGAGGTCAAAGATGGGACTCTTTATGTCAGCTTCATTTTTTTTTTCATATTCCAACTCACGTGTAAACACAGACTATTTAATCTACTTGTCCAATATTGCAGATTCTGAATCAATGACATGATGAGTATAACACCTATTTCAGCTCCCCTCAAATTAGAGACTATTTAATCTGTGTGTTCAGGTTATGAATCAATGAAATGATGAGAAATAACAGTGAAATTTCAAGGTTTTATCTTTAAAAATTCCCAACATATTGTTGTTCGAACAAACATAAACTGAATGTCCATAGTTTGATAAAGTTTGAAGCTAATCAGAGATGGTGAAGCAGAAAGAATGTGATTATCTGAGATGCACCTTTTTCCAACAGGTCTCTCAGTATATTGCACTTCCTCACATCCGCCTCCGGAGTGCTAAACGGCTCCCTCCTCCCTCGTCTGGGCTCATATGATTTTATTAGGCTGTCATTAACAGCCTACTTTGTTAAATCACTATCTTTTGTTTGTGTTGTGTTGACGGCCCTCTCTTCTATCTCGGGGACAGCTTGTGTCCTGAGCAGCGGGGGCCAGAAGGACAGACACTCGAACGCCGTCCAGCCTCCCCCCTCTGTCCAATCCGTCTTCCCTCTATTCCCGCGACCGTCTTCCCACTCGTCCTCCCCCGGGACTCATATCCTGAGCTTGACAAGTAATAGTGCAGCATCCTCGCAGGAAATCTCCCCCAGGATCCTGCACACGCAAACACACACAAACACACTCACAATTCCCAAGGTATTGTGCGACAGCAGGTGGCAAACACTCCGGCACAAGCCGCGCACGCTTCCCTCCTCCCCCTCCTCCCCCTCCCACATTGTTTCGGCCTCTCCGGCGTGGGTCAAGTTGTGGCGTGTGGCGGGAGGGGGGAGTCGCTCATGGCGGAGGGTGAGTCGGGGTCCTCGGGGGATAAGCCGGGGAGGCGAGGGAGGAGCCGAGGGGTTTGGCTGTTTGTTTCACTCCATCCACTCAGCCCCTCCTCTCCCCTTTGCCTAAAGTGGAGCTCTTTAGCAGGCCTCCCCGCCCCTCCTTTTCAGAGGCAGCCATGCATGAAAGAGCAGCTATTTGTAAAGCAGCCCAACAATTAATTTAGCTGGCAACAAAGAGGCCCCAGGGCCCTCGGCCTCCGTGCACAGGCTGAATTAAGACTGGTGGCAGCTCGGTCCTGTTGCTGCTTGTCAACAGCTGAGACTGATTCGCATTTCTACAGACATATTAATGCTGCTGCTGCAGGCCTGACTGCCTTCAGGACTTCCATCTGTGTAGAATGTGTTGGTATTTATCAAAATGTTTCACGGTTAAGAAGCTTCCTTAAAACAAAGACCTGATATTATAGAATGTATTAGTGATAGTGATATTTTTGACAGTAAAATGCAAGACTGGAAAACTGAAAAAGTTCCATGTATACACTACAGGCCAGAAGTTTGGAAGCAAGATCAAACTTGTACAAAAAAACATCATGGTTTCATTATTATAATATAAAGAGTGCCCTGGGTAAGACACTGAACCCAAAGAGAAATAGTGATACATATTTGGAAATATGCTGAATGTCTGATCAATAATTGGTCGATCCCTGATATTTATTGCACAAAAAATGCAGCTTCCCCTTTAATTGCGATGTTTTCCACGTCATTTCATTTAATTAAAGCGTTCATGTAAATATCAAACGCCACCGATCGTGCGAGAACTTTGCATCAATAAAAGTCTTCAATTTGCCAAATTAAAGCTGATCAGGGAACAGTTAGAAAACATAATGAATCTCAGCAGGTCTTCAGTGTCAGCCTCTGGTGCCTGACACTTTTTACATTTCTGTCAGCCCAAGAAATATCGAGTTTATTGCCCAACCTGGGCACCACAATAAACAATCCAAATTCCTTAATTATTTATCCTCTCGGTTATTTAAACGGGTATAAAACGCCGGACGCCCTCCCCGGCCGCCTCGGTTCTTGATCCTCACTTACGGAATTAGTGCTGAGGAAGCTAGTTTGACGTGCTGAACAATACATATTTATACCTGATGAATATGTATGTCGGCCGCGATGACATCCCAGTGACAGGCCGCTGTGGCAATCTCAATATGGCTGCTATGGCTAAAGTCACCCTGGCTGCAAACGTGGCAAGCTGATTAGAATAGAGGAGGAGATGCGAGGCTTATGGGATGTGTGTGTGTGTTCTCTCACCTGCTGAAATGTAGAAAAGCTCACACACACACACTCAGGCATCCAGGACACAGTAAAATTGATGTGTTCTTTATGTAAAGTGCTGTATGCAGAGTACAAACACACATGCATATGACTGAGATTAATCTTGAGCGCCGCAGGAAGCAGGACGGAGGTGGAGGATGTAAATTGACAGTGTTGTAAAGTGACAGACCTGCTGCTGCTGTGCGTTTTTGTTTTTTTTTTCCCCTCTTTTCTCTCACACACAAACACACAATAGGCCGTCGGTGACAACAAGCAATTTATTACTGAACGCTGCTGCCCCTGCGTTTGTGCGTTTGTGTGTGTCCTTGTGGACATTTGTGCAGCCATCTAAGCTGGTTGTACGTTTTCTGTGTGCAGAAGGAAACACCTACAGAAAACACGCCAAGGGAGAAAGTTTCTAATTGATTAGGAGGGCAGCTCCCCTCTGAGGCTCCTCTCTGCTCTCATGTTCAATTTGGAGATTGGACTTTGCTTTCAAAGGGGTGTAAAGGGACGAGAAGACAGGTGGTTCAGAGCCTGAAAACACTGATTGTATGCACGCGTCTGTGTGTGTGTGTGTGTGTGTGTGTGTGTGTGTGTGTGTGTGTGTGTGTGTGTGTGTGTGTGTGTGTGTGTGTGTGTGTGTGTGTGTGTGTGTGTGTGTGTGTGTGTGTGTGTGTGTGTGTGTGTGTGTGTGTGTGTGTGTGTGTGTGTCTGTCCACTTTGGCCACATCTATTATCTCAGCATCCCTCCCACTGGGACATCCCAGAAGCCCATTGATCATTGTTAGACCCTGTCATATGAACACACACACACACACACACACACACACACACACACACACACACACACACACACACACACACACACACACACACACACAAGAAGAAGAAAATATCAATCCATAGATTACATGTGCACAAACACAGACACATGATTTACATATGGACCCTTAAACGCATACATACACATATGCATATGGGCACTTAGTTTTTACGAGCTCTGTGACAAGATCAAATGGGTTCAGCGCAGATTGCATCCAGTCCTCGCAGCACTTACGTCCTCCAGTCAATGCGCCGAGTCGGAGAATAAAAGGAACTGGAAGCTTCAGCTGAGATTTTACGTCATCTGTAGTCTGTTAGAGTTAAAAAGGCTCCAAAATGAAGCTACAGCAGTGGAACAAATGAATAACTGAATAACAGTTTTCAATTACAAGCTGAATTCTTGCATCAACCCTTAGATGCTCCAGTGATTGGATTCTACACTTCCAGAAATGGGCCAAAAATTACCCGTATAAGAATCAGTGTGTTTTTGGATAAGAATAATCATTTTATTGTTGTTTGTATTATTTTTTTTGTCCAAACGAATGATTTCATGTTTGAAATCTGTTTGTTTTTCACTTTAAAACAGATTTTGAACATTTTGATGATTGACAAAGAAGAATTTCAGCATCCATTTTGTTGATATTTTTTCATTCTTTTCGTCCTTCTACGTTCCGTCCCTTCAAGTTTGTATCGCCTCTTGCATGATATTATCAGCGATAAAGAGCTTGGGGTAGTAATACAAATAATAACATTTCTTGAAAAGTATAAAATGGAAGGTAAAAAATTAAATGAGATGATATCAAACTTGTTTTTTGAGGAAAATTAAACGATAAAAACTTTTCATTACAAAGATATTGCAAGAAAATGACGTCACCCGGTTATTTTTGACCTATTTATGCATCTAAGGGTAAAAACATGTAGTAAAAGGGAGTTTTCCCAGAGAATTCAGAAGTGTCTTCTGTGCAGAATCACTCACTTATTATGCCATAAATCCTAAGAAAAAAAAGAAAAACGAAACCTGAAATCAACACGTGCAACATGTTTCAGGTGCCCACAGATATTATCAGATCCACACATCCTGCAGTTCAGCCGAGTAGTTCCTGGATTTCTGTCTTATGACAGTCGCTGCTAAACTTACTCAGTCAAACTTAACGGTTAAGCAGACAAATGCATAATTTTTTGCCTTTTCCACAATCTGTTCAGTGGAACCGGTTTATTTTTGGCAATTTTTTAAATGAGACATGCCAAATATGGTGATTTTGCTTAAATATTATGATTTTAAGCTCAGAATTTGGTCAATTTTACCAAAGGAACTTAACATTACACATGATACGACTGTCTAAAACTTGAAAACCCAACCTTTCTTTTTGATTTACCAGTTACTAGCTAACAAATTTTGTCATTTTGGCTTCATTTAAAAAACATAACATGCTTTTCAGACCAGCCAGCAGATTAATACTGTGGCTAGTGTAAATGGATTCACTCCAACCCTCCTCACACATGATTACAGAACATTTTAAATAGAACAATGTACAGCAAACAGATAATGTCATCTGAGTTTATCACATATTTAACATTCTGCAAAGTAACTTGGTTGTAGCTGCCGAATAAATACGTTGCAGGAAAAGTACAAGATCTTCCTGGAAAAGAGGCACGAATGGAGTCTGGTGATGAAGCTGGATTCTGTCTTTCTGAGCATAAAAATCTGGAGACAAATTTAAATGCAGAAAAAAAAGGCAAGAGCCAGTTAAGTCAGTAGGTTCAATTCTGCAGCTTTAACCGTTGAAGGATTTTTCATTTTCCATCACCCAGTGACCCTTTTACATCAGAATTCATCCGTCTTTGTGGGCTGCTAAAGTGCCTAAAGCTCTGTTGTGCAACATAATCCTGAAAAGCTTCAGTACAAAGAATACAAAGAAAGCGGAATTCTGTTTTTGGTTCTTGAGACGTTTCACCTTCATCCAGAAGGCTTCGTTCTGACCCTGCCGGTGGTTCGTTTCCTCCAGGTGCTCTGAGCGAAGACCCCAAGTTCCCAAAGATCCAGTGGCCGTCGCCGGAGATGTGCTCGGCCTGTCACACGGTGAAGGAGAACGGAGAACACAGGTGGAACCGGGAGCAGGTTCTCCCCTTCCTCCTCAGCTACTTCTCCTCCAGCAGCATCCTCACAGGTACGCTGGAAAAAAAACAAAACAAGAAAAAAAAAAATATTTCTAGCAACTTTTACCTCGAAATAAGTGGAAAAATCTGCCAATAGAACAAGTGAAAAATGTCTTGGTAAGATTTCTTGAAATAAGATGATATTTAGAATATTGAGATCTTAAAATTAGCTGGGGAAACTTATTTTACACTCTATTTTACCAGGATTGTCAAGCTTAGGTGTCTTAAAATAAGTCAGATATGGTTAAAAAAAAAAGAAGAAGCAGTTTTTCACTCAAAAATAGATTTTCGCTTTCATTTAATCTCCTAATTTGAGATGTATTAACCCTCCTGTTGTCCTCATTTACGGGCATCAAAAAATATTGTTTTCTTGTCTGAAATTTTTTTTAAAAAAAAATCAGCAAATAAATTCCGCAAATTTCTGAAACTTTGCAAAACCTTCAGGAAGAAAATTCCATATTTGCAAGAGGAGTTTTTCTTCTTCTTCTTCTTCTTTTTCTTCTTCTTCTTATTATTATTATTATTATTTACATCTGATTCTTGATTAAATAATGTTCCTGTTTCGGTCGTTTTCCCCGTCAGACTACCTTGAGAGTGAAAGCCAGATTCTGGAAAAGCAGAAGAAAAAACACGCCGGTCAGCAGCTGACTCTGCTGGCTCAGAAACCCGTAGAGAGGAGAATCAGAGAAGCTTTGGATTCCTCAAAACCTCCTCCGTCACCTCAGCCCGCTGTGCAGGAGGAGGAGGAAGAGGAGGAGGATGAAGAGGGGCCTCAGGAGGAAGAGGTGGCGGACGAGGAGGAGGAGGAGGAGGAGGACGGCGGGGAAGCGAAGCCCGAGCCCACGCCGTGGTCCAAAGCCCAGGTGGAAGCGGGTCGGGGCCGGCGGCTGGTCCACAGGAAGCCGAGCATCGTGGGGATGAGGATGAGGGAGCAGCAGGAGGACATCGTGGATCTGGACTCGTTCGTCAACCAGCACTACCGGGCCAAAGCGCTGCGTCTGGCCGCCTCCAGCCGGGTCAAACGGCGCAGCCTGCAGCGGCAGCAGGAGCGGGAGCCCCGGCCGGCCTTCCAGCTGGGCATGGAGCTGGACGGAGGCCTGGGGATGGTCGGCCTGCAGCCGCTGGAGGCCGACCCCGAGCTGGACGGAGGCCTGGGGATGGTCGGCCTGCAGCCGCTGGAGGCCGACCCCGAGCTGGACGTGGGCCGGCGGAGGAAGCGGCTGCAGAAGAGAGAGCTGAGCGGCCGCTTCCTGGACGGGGAGTTGAACCACAGAGGACGCTGGATGTCTGTGCTGAGCATCGGATTCTCCAAGCTGGACATCAGCCTGTGTGTCATCCTCTACTTCCTGTCCTCCATGTGTCTCCTCGCCATGTACCTGTTCTTCAAGAACCGCCTCAGGCTACGGAGGGCTAAAGTCGCCTTACCCTGAGCCAGAACGCACAGAAGTTGTGCTCAGATCGGAGCGTTTCATTTGGAGACGCTGCTTCTGTAAAGGGATGTGGCTCCGTTAGACGGCTATCTGTTACCTGCAGCCACGTTTTAGCCTCCAAGTGTTGGTCTAACTGGAGGAGAAGGGAAGTTTCTTTTAAAATCTTTTAACATCAGGGCAGTCTTTTAACCCTGTGCTTCATTCGGCCTCCAGAGCTTTTCAGGCAGCACCTCAACTGTGGAAAATGTGTTCATATTAATGTATATTTTGGGGTTTGTGCCTCGATATAAGGTTAATCAGTTTTGATTTTATTTGACCACTTGTGAAGCTTAAAACAATATGAAGAGTTTCTTTGATTTTTAGGAATTTAATGCAACTAATGTGGGATTTTATTTGTTTCTTGTGGTTAATTTCTTTTTTTACTACGCCATAGAAGTGAGTGGAACTCTCCCCCCTTGTACTGCACCCAAGAATTTTTAATTTTGTTTAGTTTTTATATGTTTGCATTTAAAAGTGTGTCAATCATTGGATCTAAACAGGTGATTCTGCTGTATCTTAACTCACAGATGAGCTGTTTCCATGCGTCTCGTTTAAAAATCAGTTGGTGAAAGACAGATTTCTTCTGGAAAGGACTGATTGTTGCAACATATTGTTGAGTTCTGTGACGGGAGCAGCTGGGTTAATAAGTCGGTCTGCTTTACACTGAGGTTATATAATGTGTGTGGATATTACATCACACTGCTGAGTCCACATAACAGCTACTCAGGCTGCTCATCGCCACTCGACTTCACACTGGACCAGGTTTTAGAATAAGCAGGATTTGTTTTCTGGCTCGAGCTTCTGCTGGTCATCTCAAAAACACTGTTTCTCTGTTTGGAATCAATAAAATTATTTTTGATAAGGATTTTTCTGCTTCATTAATGCTCCGATCAGTCAATGGAAGCTTTGATTTGGCAATTTGAGTCACAACAAACCTGTTTTGTTATTGTAAAACTGGCAAATTTATGAGTAGGGTTGCCTAAAATTGGATGGATGGATGGATGGATGGATGGATGGATGGATGGATGGATGGATGGATGGATGATGGCTGGATGGATGGATGGATAGATGAAACATGTTCATTTATCATTTTTGTTGAGGAAACTTCTCTAATTATTTCATTTTAACAAAGAAATGTATGTAAAGTTACAGAATTGATGCTTCTTTTTCTGTTAATTATCACTAACTTCATCTAATTTTATATCTTCAAATAGCAGCAGGTTCATATATTGACCTAAAAGGAAATATTTGTAAAGCTTGCTTCAAAAAAAGCTATAGCTACTTAGAAAAGAAGGTAAGAAATATACAGTTTTTAAAAATATCGATTTAAGAATCAATGAAAGGATTTTTTTTTGCCTCTTTAATATTCCGGTCAGTCAGTGGCAACTTTGATTTGGCATTTTGAGCCTCATTAAACCTGTTTTTTTTAAATTGTAAAACTGGTAAATTTAAACAGTAGGGTTACATAAAATGTAGATTGTTTTCTAATTCATAATTAATTAGAAATTTTGTTGTAAAAACTTCCTTAATTATGCAAGAAATCTCTGAATTACCAAAGAAATGTGGATCAATTTCCAGACCTTTTCTGTTAATTGTCACTATTTTTTTCTAATCATAGAAATATATCTGTAATAACAGTTATATCTACTGAAAAAAAATTTGTAAAATTTGCTTAGGTAGATAGATGGAAGGTAAGAAATGCACTATTCTGAAAATATCAGGATGCTTTTGTCTCTTTAATATTTCAATCCATCAGCAGAATAATGCAACATGTTTAATGCAGCTAAAGATTTTGCATTTTTAACCGCATTAAACATGTTTTTGTCATAAAACTGGTAAATTTAAAGAGTGAGGTTGAATTTCAACACCATCTGTGTCGCCTCAGATGCCAAAATATGTTTACTGAGCGCCGCCGCGGAATAACAAGCTCCTGTTTTTGTGTTTTGACCAAGACTGCCGGGACATGAGGGCAAGAAGAAGAAAAAGAAGGGTGTTACATGCAGAAACAGGGAAGAGGGAGGAGGGCTTAAACCATCCAAGGTTGAAGGAAAAAGCCTGTTGCCATCTGCTGTGCAGCGCAAGCTAAATCCTAACAATTTCATTGGGATTATAGCAAGTGAGTAATCCAGCTTTCCTTTAGGACTAGAGAGGAGAGATTACCCCTGAGGATTAGCTCCCCGCACATAATAAACTTTATTAAAAGGCAATCGGCTTTCATGGGGCTCCTTCTTCTCCTTCTTCTTCTTCTTCCATCCACACTTGGAGGTGGCTTCTGTTTGGGTGGGATGAAAGAGGGAGCAGCGAAGGATAAATGTTGGAGGTTTGATGTCCAGATTAGAACATCTGAAGGACGACTGATGCTTGATCTTGAGCTTTTCCTGGAACACTGGTTTGAATTCCCTCGACTCCAAACCTCCCCGACCTGCACTGATCTCCTCCCAAAAACACACATCGGTCCCTTTATCCGGACTTTTGATGGTGGAAACAGTTGAGTTAAGTGGTTGTGTGGCTTAATCAAACCCTCAGATGATTTAACCCTCCTGTTGTCTTCATGTACAGGCACCAAAAAATATTGTTTCCTCATCTGAAAAAAATCCAAAAATTCTGCAAAAAAATTCTCCAAATTTCTGAAAATTTGCAAAACCCTCAGGAAGGAAATTCCAATAATTCCTTAAAAGTTTCTCTTAAAAGTTTTATTTTATTTTATTTATTTATTTATTTAAAAAAAAAAAAAAAAATTCCCCCAAATTTGGCAAGAAAATTCTTGCAAATTTTTTCAAAAAATGAGGAAAATCTTCCAAAAAAAATCCTAAAAACATCTAAAGTGATTACAGTAAAACTTCTAATATTCTCTTAAGAACATTCACCTAAAAATCAACCAAAATCCAGTGAAATTCACTGGATTTGGGTTGATTTTTTTTGTGAATGTTCTTAAGAAACCTTTTGAACATTTCTTTTTTTCCCACCAAAAAATGTTCAAAGATTTCCCCAAAATACTGAAAATGTCTACATCAGAAGTTTCACTGTGAATTTTTTTTTTCCACATTTTCAAACTTTAAAACGGGTCAATTTTGACCCACAGAACGACACGAGGGTTAAATTAGACGCTCAAAGACATCAGAAGAGCACAGGATGCCACAAAGAAAGTTTCTGCAACTTATTTATTCCATTTTTATACCATTTAACGACCTTTTAACATCAGATTTTAGTTGGAAAAGTGTCAAATTAAAGAAGAAATGAAATGTCTGTCTCCAAATTTAACTTTTGCCTTCTGACTGAAGAACTTCCCTCCCAGACATGTGATCCGTTAATCCCTTTAAATGCTCACCTGTGCTGGTTATAGGATTGGAGTCAGTTACTCTGCAGAAGCCCTTTAGCGTCGCTCCGGTTCGGACTAATGACGGTTAATGAGGAAGATGGCAGCGCTGGAACGTCGGTCTGCAGCGCTGCCAAGGCCGAGGTCAGCAGTTCACACCGAGGACGGAAGCTCCGGGACTAAATCCGGACGCCTTCGGAGACGTTTGCGCTTCTTTTCAAGTCTGGATTCCAAAGCAGAAACTGATTTATTGAGTTTAGATGCATAAGGAATGCAGCTTCTCTTCTGAGATTGCAGAGAGTTTAGAAGAACAGTAAATTAGGTGAGAATTTATTTGTGACAGTTAAGATTTTCAGACAGATTGAAGGTAAAAATCGACTAGATCCACAAAGCTGTTTCAATGTTTCCTCTAATCTCTGATTTTGTGCTGAGCTGTTGGATTATTGGAACTTTATTGAAATGTGAGAAGTTCTGAGGCCAAACTCAGTATTTGGTGGAGCATCACATAGAAATGTGATGTGAAACAGATTTTTGGAAGAAATCATAAAGTTTGGAAATTTCCTTTAGAATCAAAGCTGTCAGATAGATGTAGCAGAGTAAAAAGTACAATTTTCACTCTGAGATGTAAAAGTGTGGCAGTAAAAAGTAGCATGAAATGGAAATACTCAAGTAAAGTACTTCAAAGTTAACTTACTTTCTCTCCAGTACTGATTTACTTGGTCACAGATCTGGCAACCAGTGAACCAGGAAGTCAACAAAACTTTATCTATTTGTCCCAATTAAAGAAACAAAAAGCAACAAGCCAGTTGGTGAGCTTCAGAGGTGTTTACAGGGGGATGTTTATCTCACTTTGTTTTCTTCTGCTTTTCATGCTAAGCTAAGCTATGCCGTCTTGTCCTGCATCTGCTGGTGGCTGTGGGAGAACAGGACCAGGTCATCTGCAAAGTCCAGATCATCTAGCTGGTCAAACAGTGTCCACTGGATTCTTCTGTCTGCTGTTGACATCTTCATGGTCCAGTCGAACACCAGGAGGAAGAGGGAAGGTGATTTGCAAATGTGCTACAAAGAACAGTAAAAAGAAAAAACATGTCCATTCCTTGAGGACCATTCATACCCTTAATTCACCACAACCTGCTTATTTCAAAATCCTGTTTCATGCATGATCTCAATTCTATGCCTTTTGCTAAACTGCAGCAGATTTTACATCTGAACTGTTCAGTATTTCTGTCCACCTGTGCAGCGTAACCATATTATTCCACATCATGTCTTTAGGGAGGAAGAGTCAGAGATTGTCCACATCGTTGATGCTGCAGATTGAAGTCTCCTTTAAGTCACTTCCTGTATCTCAGGTCAAGAACAAACTTTGAAGTTCAACTTTTCAGTGTTTAAAGAAGCACTTGTCCAAACTCAGTCTAACTGCAGGATCAGCTAATAAAAGGGCCTGAAGGTGAGTTTGTTCTCTCATATCTCATCCTGCTTCAACCCTCTTTGGTAAATAAACTCTGCAGGTTATCAGTATTCTAGCATAAATATGAACCATCCCCTGGTCCCAAAATGGCCGAGTTACTTTCCTCCAAACTTTTCTGTGTTTGTGTGCATCATCGTCCCAAACTAATGTTGTGAGACACAGTTGTGTTATGAAAGCTCTGACTGAAGGGTAAAAACCTCACCTTGCTGCCCTGTTGTTGTCTTCCATAAATTAGACAATGCAGGGTTTTATAGTCACTCCTCCGCTGTGTGCGCTCTGCCTCGGTGTTTATTACCCCTCCGGTATTGATATTAAAATGCAGGAGGGGCCTGATGCATTTTTCTGTCATCTCTCTTTCTGACTTTAATAATACTATAAAGCTTCCTGCTGTGGACAGAGCGAGAAGGAGGGATGGGAGGCGATGGGAGGGGGGTGAATAAATTATGAAAAAGAGGTTAATATATGGTATTGGTATATATCACATCCAAACTAAGCCAGATCCCCTTTCGGGTTTTAAACATTCTGCCTTTTAAAGCAGGAGTCAAGTAGGGTCACATCCATCTCATTTTACTGCTGCAGTCCCTCCCCCTCCTCATCTGCTCACATCCCAACATCGGATGACACTTTACAGCACAAACAGGCAGCCGGCGTTCAAACAAATGGAACCGTGAGCTGCACACTGATGCTCTGGTTGGAGCTACAGCGCAGGATGTTTGTGGGGCTTCTTCCATGTGACTTTGCTAAATTTGTAAATTTGGTTGCTTCGATGAACTCGAAGCCTAAACTAAATGTATTGAGTCAAATCAATCAAATTAGGCTAAAATTCCAAGTTTTGTCAGCTTGTTATTTCTTGCAGTGTGGATACGAGGAAGTGAAGCTCCAAGAATCAATATCCTCCAACTATCAGCTGGATTTAGGCTTTAATAACACACTTGACTGCACTATTTTAATTTCAACACAAACTGGACATTTACATGTTTCCCAAAAGCACCTTAAAGCTGAAATGATCTCGGTCACGTCTCCTTATAGAGCTTCTAGCTTTTGGGAAGCTGAGCCCATGGTCTGGTTTTACTCCCCCCCCCTCCACAGTTAGCATATAGCTTACAAGAAGTGCTCGGCTAATGACGTTGGAGAAGATCCAGCACTTGTCAGTCAGATCGCTTTAATTCACTCAGCTGACACTGCTGCTGTCAGCCTGGGAACACTCAGCCCGGCTTTCACTGGAGATCTGGTGGCTTTGTGGAAAGACTTTTTACCTAATGTCATATGAAATAAGTCACCAGTAGCTAAAACATAAAAACATATCAAAATACAGTGCTTAATTCTTTAATGCTCGTGATATAATTCCATTAAAAGCAATGAGGTTTATCAGACACTATGGCAGTTTTCATTAAGATGTGTCGTGTGCAGTGTTTTACCATTTTTCTTCATCTGAAAATTGCTAAAATGTACATTGATTCAGCATTTTTAAAGTTTTTCTTTGCAAAAATGTCAGATCTTTAAATGAAGATCGCATAAAAATGCTCTTCAGAACAAAATCTGACTAAAAACCTGAGCAATCTGGTGTGTTTAACCCTCCTGTTGTCTTCATTTACAGGCACCAAAAAATATTGTTTCCTTGTCTGAAAAAAATCCAAAAATTCAGCAAAAAAATTCCCCAAATTTCTGAAAATTTGCAAAACCTTCAGGAAGAAAATTCCAATAATTCCTTAATGTTTTATTTTTAAAAAATCCCCCAAATTTGGCAAGAAAATTCTTGGAAATATTTTCAAAAAATGACTGAAAATCTTCCAAAAAATCCTAAAAATATCTATAGTGATTACATATATATCAGTAAAACTTCTAATATTTTCTTTAAGACCATTCACAAAAAAAAATCTACTAAAATCCAGCGAAATTCGTTGGATTTTAGTTGATTTTTTTTCCAAAATAAACCAACCTCTTCTGCAGAAGCATAATTTTGCTTATGGGTTGAATTCTTGAGGGTCAAATCTGTGTATTGGGTTACTATCATTATCAGAGGATTTCACCAAAATAAACACCATTAACACCTGAACTGATGTCACACTGTCACTGTTTTCCATGAGCAGCTTTAGGTTTTCATTCATCCATGTTCCATTCCTTTGCTTTCCAGACTCATCAGGCGAAGTTCACGGAGGTCTGGAGTCTTTCCCAGCTGGGCAGAACCTTGGATCGGTGCCAGAATGTCACAGGACTCAGAATTAAACCCGATAAAATACCTGAATGAGGTCGTTGCTGCTCAAAGATTCCTTTAGGTCTCCAATGGAAACCTTTTACTTTGGTGTTAACATCTGGGCTCTGCAATCTGATGCCCTTAACAGATGTAAATAGCTGCAAGATTCCAATATGTCCACAGTTTTCTTGCAGCTGGAAATGTTTGCTTTGCTCCCTGTAATATCTATAATATTATTTATATCTACCAACAACAACTATATTAATAGTTATATTCAATAATATAACATTTTAAACTATTCAAGTGAGCGTGCTTCTGTGCTTCTCTCATGATAAAACATCTAATCTACTGATCTAGATGAACAATTTAAGTTGCAAACATTAGTCTGATGGTTGTGTTGACATAATAATACATCAACTTAATATGTATAATTAAAAATAAAATGTATGTATTAGAAATTGGCTGAACAACTTGATTTTGCTTCACCTTGAGTTTGGGATTTTAGACAGTTCAGACTATGAAATAAAAATGCATTAGATTGCAGCAGAAAAGCTAATTCTGCTAACTCAGTAGAGTTTAATACTTAAAGTCAACTAAATCTGATTTATGTTTCTTTTCTGCTGATTCACTGTTGACTTTTGCGGATTCTACCAACTTGACATTACAACTTGTACCTTAAACTGGTATTTTACTTTCAGCTAAAGTGCAAAAATTAGGATTACTACTTTTTCTTGTTTTTGCTTTTGTTTCGTCTTCTTTCTTTTTTTTAATCATTGTGCGTCTTGGCATCTGCGTCTTTTAATGGTTGCAGCTCAACCACCAGTTTTTTTTAGGTGGGTTTAGAGCAGTGTTTCTCAACTGGTGGGTCGCGACCCACCAAAAACGGCCCCGCGACCCACTTTTGGGTGGGTCGCGAGCCTTTTTCTAAAAAGAGAGAAAAATAAAGATAATCCAATTTAGTGGCGAGTCATTGTAGTTCCCCTCCGCACCCGCAGGGGGTCGTCGTGTCAGCAGCGACCGGTGAGGACGCTCGTATTACTGTAGAAGAAACTGCATGTTTTCATAGCAACAGCAGCATGGCTAAACGCAAGTACGACAGCGAGTACGGAAAAAAGACAATGACGAAAACAATAAGCACGCATCTGAATAAACTTTTCCAGCGGTTTAGCGACGACTTTCCCGATAAACAGCCCGAGGACGACTGGGTGCGCGACCCGTTTGGAATAAACATGGAAAGCATCACGTTGCCTAGCAGCGATGAATGTCAGCTGGTGGAGCTATCATGTGACCGCACTCTCAGAAAGAAATTCACAGAGGTAAGCCTTTCCCAGTTCTGGTGCAACGATGTGATGAGAGAGTATCCCTCCATTGCTAGTCGAGCTGTAAAAATCCTCCTACCATTCAGCACCACATACCTCTGTGAATGTGGCTTCTCAGCTTTTGTTCAGCTGAAAACAAAATACCGAAATAAACTGAACATTAAGCATGACCTCAGAGTTGCTTTATCATGCATACAGCCAGATTTTGAGACTCTTGTAAAGGCCAAAAAGCATCCTCAGCTAAGCCATTAGAACTTCATGTAGTTCTGCAGTACTTGTATTGTGACTTGTGACTTTTGTTTATTTGTAAGTGCTTAAAAACACACTTTTCTTTCAATATTGCACACTATTTTTTTCCCCAAATATTGGCTTTCAAATATAGTAAAGCCCTTTGAAAAATGTTTTATTGTGTTTACATTTTGAGATTGATCAGAACATTAAGCATTTCTTCACTTTAATAATTTGTTGAATGCAGTTCATCAGCTTTCATGTTTTGGACTCTTTTGCACATATTTCTATACATAGTTTCTCCAGCTACAACAGCAATGTTGCAGACTTGTGCAGTATTATGAGAAGCTACTGGTTTTGTTGAATTGCACTTTTTTTTAACATGTTGTAAAAACGTGCCATATGATGAAATAATGTAAAGGAGACCATGAAAAACACTCCAGAAAGGTTTTCTTTGAAAAAAAAATCATCATGAAGTTTGGCGCAAAAAAAAACGCCTTACTATACTATGTCGAAAAAAAATGCGATTTTTCAACATGTTGTAAAAACGTGCCATATGATGAAATAATGTAAAGGAGGCCGTGAAAAACACTCCAGAAAGGTTTTCTGTGAAGAAAAAATCATCATGAATTTTGGCGCCAAAAAAAACGCCTTACTATACTAAGTCGAAAAAAAATCCCATTTTCCAAACATGTTGTAAAACCGTGCCATATGATGAAATAATGTAAAGGAGGGCGTGAAAAGCACTCCAGAAAGGTTTTCTTTGAAAAAAAAATCATCATGAATTTTGGCGCCAAAAAAACGCCTTACTATACTATGTCGAAAAAAAATGCCATTTTTCAAACATGTTGTAAAAACGTGCCATATGATGAAATAATGTAAAGGAGGGCGTGAAAAACACTCCAGAAAGGTTTTCTGTGAAAAAAAAATCATCATGAATTTTGGCGGCAAAAAAACGCCTTACTATACTATGTCGAAAAAAAATGCCATTTTTCAAACATGTGGTAAAAACGTGCCATATGATGAAATAATGTAAAGGAGGGCGTGAAAAACACTCCAGAAAGGTTTTCTTTCAGAAAAAAATCATCATGAAGTTTGGCGCCAAAAAAACGCCTTACTATACTATGTCGAAAAAAAATGCCATTTTTCAAACATGTTGTAAAAACGTGCCATACGTTGAAATAATGTAAAGGAGGGCGTGAAAAACACTCCAGAAAGGTTTTCTGTGAAGAAAAAATCATCATGAATTTTGGCGCCAAAAAAAACGCCTTACTATACTAAGTCGAAAAAAAATCCCATTTTCCAAACATGTTGTAAAACCGTGCCATATGATGAAATAATGTAAAGGAGGGTGTGAAAAACACTCCAGAAAGGTTTTCTTTGAAAAAAAATCATCATGAATTTTGGCGCCAAAAAAACGCCTTACTATACTATGTCGAAAAAAAATGCCATTTTTCAAACATGTTGTAAAAACGTGCCATATGATGAAATAATGTAAAGGAGGGCGTGAAAAACACTCCAGAAAGGTTTTCTTTGAAAAAAAAATCATCATGAATTTTGGCGCCAAAAAAACGCCTTACTATACTATGTCGAAAAAAAATGCCATTTTTCAAACATGTTGTAAAAACGTGCCATATGATGAAATAATTTAAAGGAGGGCGTGAAAAACACTCCAGAAAGGTTTTCTGTGAAAAAAAAATCATCATGAATTTTGGCGCCAAAAAAACGCCTTACTATACTATGTCGAAAAAAAATGCCATTTTTCAAACATGTTGTAAAAACGTGCCATATGATGAAATAATGTAAAGGAGGGCGTGAAAAACACTCCAGAAAGGTTTTCTGTGAAAAAAAAATCATCATGAATTTTGGCGCCAAAAAAACGCCTTACTATACTATGTCGAAAAAAAATCCCATTTTTCAAACATGTTGTAAAAACGTGCCATATGATGAAATAATGTAAAGGAGGGCATGAAAAACACTCCTGAAAGGTTTTCTTTCAGAAAAAAATCATCATGAAGTTTGGCGCCAAAAAAACGCCTTACTATACTATGTCGAAAAAAAATGCCATTTTTCAAACATGTTGTAAAAACGTGCCATATGATGAAATAATGTAAAGGAGGGCGTGAAAAACACTCCAGAAAGGTTTTCTTTGAAAAAAAATCATCATGAATTTTGGCGCCAAAAAAACGCCTTACTATACTATGTCGAAAAAAAATGCCATTTTTCAAACATGTTGTAAAAACGTGCCATATGATGAAATAATGTAAAGGAGGGCGTGAAAAACACTCCAGAAAGGTTTTCTTTGAAAAAAAAATCATCATGAATTTTGGCGCCAAAAAAACGCCTTACTATACTATGTCGAAAAAAAATGCCATTTTTCAAACATGTTGTAAAAACGTGCCATATGATGAAATAATGTAAAGGAGGGCGTGAAAAACACTCCAGAAAGGTTTTCTTTGAAAAAAAAATCATCATGAATTTTGGCGCCAAAAAAACGCCTTACTATACTATGTCGAAAAAAAATGCCATTTTTCAAACATGTTGTAAAAACGTGCCATATGATGAAATAATGTAAAGGAGGGCGTGAAAAACACTCCAGAAAGGTTTTCTGTGAAAAAAAAATCATCATGAATTTTGGCGCCAAAAAAACGCCTTACTATACTATGTCGAAAAAAAATGCCATTTTTCAAACATGTTGTAAAAACGTGCCATATGATGAAATAATGTAAAGGAGGGCGTGAAAAACACTCCAGAAAGGTTTTCTGTGAAAAAAAAATCATCATGAATTTTGGCGCCAAAAAAACGCCTTACTATACTATGTCGAAAAAAAATGCCATTTTTCAAACATGTTGTAAAAACGTGCCATATGATGAAATAATGTAAAGGAGGGCATGAAAAACACTCCTGAAAGGTTTTCTTTCAAAAAAAAATCATCATGAATTTTGGCGCCAAAAAAACGCCTTACTATACTATGTCGAAAAAAAATGCCATTTTTCAAACATGTTGTAAAAACGTGCCATATGATGAAATAATGTAAAGGAGGGCGTGAAAAACACTCCAGAAAGGTTTTCTGTGAAAAAAAAATCATCATGAATTTTGGCGCCAAAAAAAACGCCTTACTATACTATGTCGAAAAAAAATGCCATTTTTCAAACATGTTGTAAAAACGTGCCATATGATGAAATAATGTAAAGGAGGGCGTGAAAAACACTCCAGAAAGGTTTTCTGTGAAAAAAAATCATCATGAATTTTGGCGCCAAAAAAACGCCTTACTATACTATGTCGAAAAAAAATGCCATTTTTCAAACATGTTGTAAAAACGTGCCATATGATGAAATAATGTAAAGGAGGGCGTGAAAAACACTCCAGAAAGGTTTTCTTTGAAAAAAAAATCATCATGAATTTTGGCGCCAAAAAAACGCCTTACTATACTATGTCGAAAAAAAATGCCATTTTTCAAACATGTTGTAAAAACGTGCCATATGATGAAATAATGTAAAGGAGGGCGTGAAAAACACTCCAGAAAGGTTTTCTGTGAAAAAAAAATCATCATGAATTTTGGCGCCAAAAAAACGCCTTACTATACTATGTCGAAAAAAAATGCCATTTTTCAAACATGTTGTAAAAACGTGCCATATGATGAAATAATGTAAAGGAGGGCGTGAAAAACACTCCAGAAAGGTTTTCTTTGAAAAAAAAATCATCATGAATTTTGGCGCCAAAAAAACGCCTTACTATACTATGTCGAAAAAAAAATGCCATTTTTCAAACATGTTGTAAAAACGTGCCATACGATGAAATAATGTAAAGGAGGGCGTGAAAAACACTCCAGAAAGGTTTTCTTTGAAAAAAAAATCATCATGAATTTTGGCGCCAAAAAAAACGCCTTACTATACTATGTCGAAAAAAAATGCCATTTTTCAAACATGTTGTAAAAACGTGCCATATGATGAAATAATGTAAAGGAGGGCGTGAAAAACACTCCAGAAAGGTTTTCTTTGAAAAAAAAATCATCATGAATTTTGGCGCCAAAAAAACGCCTTACTATACTATGTCGAAAAAAAATGCCATTTTTCAAACATGTTGTAAAAACGTGCCATATGATGAAATAATGTAAAGGAGGGCGTGAAAAACACTCCAGAAAGGTTTTCTTTGAAAAAAAAATCATCATGAATTTTGGCGCCAAAAAAACGCCTTACTATACTATGTCGAAAAAAAAATGCCATTTTTCAAACATGTTGTAAAAACGTGCCATATGATGAAATAATGTAAAGGAGGGCGTGAAAAACACTCCAGAAAGGTTTTCTGTGAAAAAAAATCATCATGAATTTTGGCGCCAAAAAAACGCCTTACTATACTATGTCGAAAAAAAATGCCATTTTTCAAACATGTTGTAAAAACGTGCCATATGATGAAATAATGTAAAGGAGGGCGTGAAAAACACTCCAGAAAGGTTTTCTGTGAAAAAAAAATCATCATGAATTTTGGCGCCAAAAAAACGCCTTACTATACTATGTCGAAAAAAAATGCCATTTTTCAAACATGTTGTAAAAACGTGCCATATGATGAAATAATGTAAAGGAGGGCGTGAAAAACACTCCAGAAAGGTTTTCTTTGAAAAAAAATCATCATGAATTTTGGCGCCAAAAAAACGCCTTACTATACTATGTCGAAAAAAAATGCCATTTTTCAAACATGTTGTAAAAACGTGCCATATGATGAAATAATGTAAAGGAGGGCGTGAAAAACACTCCAGAAAGGTTTTCTGTGAAAAAAAAATCATCATGAATTTTGGCGCCAAAAAAACGCCTTACTATACTATGTCGAAAAAAAATGCCATTTTTCAAACATGTTGTAAAAACGTGCCATATGATGAAATAATGTAAAGGAGGGCGTGAAAAACACTCCAGAAAGGTTTTCTTTGAAAAAAAAATCATCATGAATTTTGGCGCCAAAAAAACGCCTTACTATACTATGTCGAAAAAAAATGCCATTTTTCAAACATGTTGTAAAAACGTGCCATATGATGAAATAATGTAAAGGAGGGCGTGAAAAACACTCCAGAAAGGTTTTCTTTGAAAAAAAAATCATCATGAATTTTGGCGCCAAAAAAAACGCCTTACTATACTATGTCGAAAAAAAATGCCATTTTTCAAACATGTTGTAAAAACGTGCCATATGATGAAATAATGTAAAGGAGGGCATGAAAAACACTCCAGAAAGGTTTTCTTTGAAAAAAAATCATCATGAATTTTGGCGCCAAAAAAACGCCTTACTATACTATGTCGAAAAAAAATGCCATTTTTCAAACATGTTGTAAAAACGTGCCATATGATGAAATAATGTAAAGGAGGGCGTGAAAAACACTCCAGAAAGGTTTTCTGTGAAAAAAAAATCATCATGAATTTTGGCGCCAAAAAAACGCCTTACTATACTATGTCGAAAAAAAATGCCATTTTTCAAACATGTTGTAAAAACGTGCCATATGATGAAATAATGTAAAGGAGGGCGTGAAAAACACTCCAGAAAGGTTTTCTTTGAAAAAAAAATCATCATGAATTTTGGCGCCAAAAAAAACGCCTTACTATACTATGTCGAAAAAAAATGCCATTTTTCAAACATGTTGTAAAAACGTGCCATATGATGAAATAATGTAAAGGAGGGCGTGAAAAACACTCCAGAAAGGTTTTCTTTCAAAAAAAAATCATCATGAAGTTTTGCGCAAAAAAACGCCATACTAGGGTTGTCACGATTTCAATTTTTTGAGCCACGATTATTGTGGAAGGAAATATTGCGATTTTACGATTATTCACGATTATCGACATTATGAAAGAAAAAAACCCAGTGTTTGTATTTGAATAAACTCTTTAATAATACTTAACCTTTTAAACATTTACTGTTCTTATAAAATAAAATAAATTGTTCCAACACGTCTTTGTAGTAAATAAAAGTGCAAATTGCATTACAAAACAGTCATTAACTTGAGGAACTTAAAGGCTTCTTTAGCTGCCATCATTAAAACAAAATAAAATTATAAGATTGGCATTAAAAACTGTGCTGTTTTTTCTATAATATTAATAATAATTAGGGATGTGCCGATCAGGTTTTTTGCTGCTGATCACCGATACCGATCATCCTTGAATGCCGATTACCGATACTGATCACATGGATTGGATTTAAATGCTCTATTTATATATGAGTGCTGCTGCTTACATGATGTAGGAAAAAAATGAGCAAATACTGCCTTAATTTAGACAAAAATATGCTTACAAAAACTGGCAGGCACATTACAGCAACTATTCAGTCTGGGAATCTTGTAAATGATGTATAATTACTACTTATTTATGTTCAATATGTATTTATTGGTTCTAGTGAAGTGCCTCTTTGAGACTTTTATGTATTATGGAATGTTGCAATTTAATGTATGGTTGATAACGTAGTGTTTACTTTGTAAATCCAACAAAACAAAAAGACATAAAAAGAATACATTTAAAGATTCTAAAAACACTTCATTTTAAGCTTTAAATATCCTCCACAATTTTAGACAATATAACTACAGAAAAAAGGATAAATGGGAGTCTTATTTATTTTTACTAAAACGTTTATATAAACAATTCACCACTAATTTTACAACAATTAATCAAAACACCCGGATCATTTCCCAGGGAAAACTCTAGAGTCTGACAGGAGGTCCAGGCAGACAGACAGCCTCCCTGTCCTGGAGGTTACTGTCTCCTCCACTACCACTGTCAGCGGGCAGCGGGGCTTCCCGGACCACACTCCCTGCCGAGGGGACCGGGCCGACAGCATCTTCGGAGGAGGGCACGGGCTTCCGGAGCCAAAACAACCGCCGGGTCGGGAGCTCCGGCCGTACGCCATACTATACTATGTCGAAAAAAAATGCCATTTTTCAAACATGTTGTAAAAACGTGCCATATGATGAAATAATGTAAAGGAGGGCGTGAAAAACACTCCAGAAAGGTTTTCTGTGAAAAAAAAATCATCATGAATTTTGGCGCCAAAAAAAACGCCTTACTATACTATGTCGAAAAAAAATGCCATTTTTCAAACATGTTGTAAAAACGTGCCATATGATGAAATAATGTAAAGGAGGGCGTGAAAAACACTCCAGAAAGGTTTTCTGTGAAAAAAAAATCATCATGAATTTTGGCGCCAAAAAAACGCCTTACTATACTATGTCGAAAAAAAATGCCATTTTTCAAACATGTTGTAAAAACGTGCCATATGATGAAATAATGTAAAGGAGGGCATGAAAAACACTCCAGAAAGGTTTTCTTTCAAAAAAAAATCATCATGAATTTTGGCGCCAAAAAAACGCCTTACTATACTATGTCGAAAAAAAATGCCATTTTTCAAACATGTTGTAAAAACGTGCCATATGATGAAATAATGTAAAGGAGGGCGTGAAAAACACTCCAGAAAGGTTTTCTTTGAAAAAAAAATCATCATGAATTTTGGCGCCAAAAAAACGCCTTACTATACTATGTCGAAAAAAAATGCCATTTTTCAAACATGTTGTAAAAACGTGCCATATGATGAAATAATGTAAAGGAGGGCGTGAAAAACACTCCAGAAAGGTTTTCTTTGAAAAAAAAATCATCATGAATTTTGGCGCCAAAAAAACGCCTTACTATACTATGTCGAAAAAAAATGCCATTTTTCAAACATGTTGTAAAAACGTGCCATACGATGAAATAATGTAAAGGAGGGCGTGAAAAACACTCCAGAAAGGTTTTCTGTGAAAAAAAATCATCATGAATTTTGGCGCCAAAAAAACGCCTTACTATACTATGTCGAAAAAAAATGCCATTTTTCAAACATGTTGTAAAAACGTGCCATATGATGAAATAATGTAAAGGAGGGCGTGAAAAACACTCCAGAAAGGTTTTCTTTGAAAAAAAAATCATCATGAAGTTTGGCGCCAAAAAAACGCCTTACTATACTATGTCGAAAAAAAATGCCATTTTTCAAACATGTTGTAAAAACGTGCCATATGATGAAATAATGTAAAGGAGGGCGTGAAAAACACTCCAGAAAGGTTTTCTGTGAAAAAAAAATCATCATGAATTTTGGCGCCAAAAAAACGCCTTACTATACTATGTCGAAAAAAAAATGCCATTTTCCAAACATGTTGTAAAAACGTGCCATATGATGAAATAATGTAAAGGAGGGCGTGAAAAACACTCCAGAAAGGTTTTCTTTGAAAAAAAAATCATCATGAATTTTGGCGCCAAAAAAACGCCTTACTATACTATGTCGAAAAAAAATGCCATTTTTCAAACATGTTGTAAAAACGTGCCATATGATGAAATAATGTAAAGGAGGGCGTGAAAAACACTCCAGAAAGGTTTTCTTTGAAAAAAAATCATCATGAATTTTGGCGCCAAAAAAACGCCTTACTATACTATGTCGAAAAAAAATGCCATTTTTCAAACATGTTGTAAAAACGTGCCATATGATGAAATAATGTAAAGGAGGGCGTGAAAAACACTCCAGAAAGGTTTTCTGTGAAAAAAAAATCATCATGAATTTTGGCGCAAAAAAACGCCTTACTATACTATGTCGAAAAAAAATGCCATTTTTCAAACATGTTGTAAAAACGTGCCATATGATGAAATAATGTAAAGGAGGGCGTGAAAAACACTCCAGAAAGGTTTTCTGTGAAAAAAAATCATCATGAATTTTGGCGCCAAAAAAACGCCTTACTATACTATGTCGAAAAAAAATGCCATTTTTCAAACATGTTGTAAAAACGTGCCATATGATGAAATAATGTAAAGGAGGGCGTGAAAAACACTCCAGAAAGGTTTTCTGTGAAAAAAAAATCATCATGAATTTTGGCGCCAAAAAAACGCCTTACTATACTATGTCGAAAAAAAATGCCATTTTTCAAACATGTTGTAAAAACGTGCCATATGATGAAATAATGTAAAGGAGGGCGTGAAAAACACTCCAGAAAGGTTTTCTGTGAAGAAAAAATCATCATGAATTTTGGCGCCAAAAAAACGCCTTACTATACTATGTCGAAAAAAAATGCCATTTTTCAAACATGTTGTAAAAACGTGCCATATGATGAAATAATGTAAAGGAGGGCATGAAAAACACTCCAGAAAGGTTTTCTTTGAAAAAAAATCATCATGAATTTTGGCGCCAAAAAAACGCCTTACTATACTATGTCGAAAAAAAATGCCATTTTTCAAACATGTTGTAAAAACGTGCCATATGATGAAATAATGTAAAGGAGGGCGTGAAAAACACTCCAGAAAGGTTTTCTGTGAAAAAAAAATCATCATGAATTTTGGCGCCAAAAAAACGCCTTACTATACTATGTCGAAAAAAAATGCCATTTTTCAAACATGTTGTAAAAACGTGCCATATGATGAAATAATGTAAAGGAGGGCGTGAAAAACACTCCAGAAAGGTTTTCTTTGAAAAAAAATCATCATGAATTTTGGCGCCAAAAAAACGCCTTACTATACTATGTCGAAAAAAAATGCCATTTTTCAAACATGTTGTAAAAACGTGCCATATGATGAAATAATGTAAAGGAGGGCGTGAAAAACACTCCAGAAAGGTTTTCTGTGAAAAAAAAATCATCATGAATTTTGGCGCCAAAAAAACGCCTTACTATACTATGTCGAAAAAAAATGCCATTTTTCAAACATGTTGTAAAAACGTGCCATATGATGAAATAATGTAAAGGAGGGCGTGAAAAACACTCCAGAAAGGTTTTCTGTGAAAAAAAATCATCATGAATTTTGGCGCCAAAAAAAACGCCTTACTATACTATGTCGAAAAAAAATGCCATTTTTCAAACATGTTGTAAAAACGTGCCATATGATGAAATAATGTAAAGGAGGGCGTGAAAAACACTCCAGAAAGGTTTTCTTTGAAAAAAAAATCATCATGAATTTTGGCGCCAAAAAAACGCCTTACTATACTATGTCGAAAAAAAATGCCATTTTTCAAACATGTTGTAAAAACGTGCCATATGATGAAATAATGTAAAGGAGGGCATGAAAAACACTCCAGAAAGGTTTTCTGTGAAAAAAAAATCATCATGAATTTTGGCGCCAAAAAAAACGCCTTACTATACTATGTCGAAAAAAAATGCCATTTTTCAAACATGTTGTAAAAACGTGCCATATGATGAAATAATGTAAAGGAGGGCATGAAAAACACTCCAGAAAGGTTTTCTTTGAAAAAAAATCATCATGAATTTTGGCGCCAAAAAAACGCCTTACTATACTATGTCGAAAAAAAATGCCATTTTTCAAACATGTTGTAAAAACGTGCCATATGATGAAATAATGTAAAGGAGGGCGTGAAAAACACTCCAGAAAGGTTTTCTGTGAAAAAAAAATCATCATGAATTTTGGCGCCAAAAAAAACGCCTTACTATACTATGTCGAAAAAAAATGCCATTTTTCAAACATGTTGTAAAAACGTGCCATATGATGAAATAATGTAAAGGAGGGCATGAAAAACACTCCAGAAAGGTTTTCTTTGAAAAAAAATCATCATGAATTTTGGCGCCAAAAAAACGCCTTACTATACTATGTCGAAAAAAAATGCCATTTTTCAAACATGTTGTAAAAACGTGCCATATGATGAAATAATGTAAAGGAGGGCGTGAAAAACACTCCAGAAAGGTTTTCTGTGAAGAAAAAATCATCATGAATTTTGGCGCCAAAAAAAACGCCTTACTATACTATGTCGAAAAAAAAATGCCATTTTTCAAACATGTTGTAAAAACGTGCCATATGATGAAATAATGTAAAGGAGGGCGTGAAAAACACTCCAGAAAGGTTTTCTGTGAAAAAAAATCATCATGAATTTTGGCGCCAAAAAAACGCCTTACTATACTATGTCGAAAAAAAATGCCATTTTTCAAACATGTTGTAAAAACGTGCCATATGATGAAATAATGTAAAGGAGGGCGTGAAAAACACTCCAGAAAGGTTTTCTGTGAAAAAAAAATCATCATGAATTTTGGCGCCAAAAAAACGCCTTACTATACTATGTCGAAAAAAAATGCCATTTTTCAAACATGTTGTAAAAACGTGCCATATGATGAAATAATGTAAAGGAGGGCGTGAAAAACACTCCAGAAAGGTTTTCTGTGAAAAAAAAATCATCATGAATTTTGGCGCCAAAAAAACGCCTTACTATACTATGTCGAAAAAAAATGCCATTTTTCAAACATGTTGTAAAAACGTGCCATATGATGAAATAATGTAAAGGAGGGCGTGAAAAACACTCCAGAAAGGTTTTCTGTGAAAAAAAATCATCATGAATTTTGGCGCCAAAAAAACGCCTTACTATACTATGTCGAAAAAAAATGCCATTTTTCAAACATGTTGTAAAAACGTGCCATATGATGAAATAATGTAAAGGAGGGCGTGAAAAACACTCCAGAAAGGTTTTCTTTGAAAAAAAATCATCATGAATTTTGGCGCCAAAAAAACGCCTTACTATACTATGTCGAAAAAAAATGCCATTTTTCAAACATGTTGTAAAAACGTGCCATATGATGAAATAATGTAAAGGAGGGCGTGAAAAACACTCCAGAAAGGTTTTCTGTGAAAAAAAAATCATCATGAATTTTGGCGCCAAAAAAACGCCTTACTATACTATGTCGAAAAAAAATGCCATTTTTCAAACATGTTGTAAAAACGTGCCATATGATGAAATAATGTAAAGGAGGGCATGAAAAACACTCCAGAAAGGTTTTCTGTGAAAAAAAAATCATCATGAATTTTGGCGCCAAAAAAACGCCTTACTATACTATGTCGAAAAAAAATGCCATTTTTCAAACATGTTGTAAAAACGTGCCATATGATGAAATAATGTAAAGGAGGGCGTGAAAAACACTCCAGAAAGGTTTTCTGTGAAAAAAAAATCATCATGAATTTTGGCGCCAAAAAAAACGCCTTACTATACTATGTCGAAAAAAAATGCCATTTTTCAAACATGTTGTAAAAACGTGCCATATGATGAAATAATGTAAAGGAGGGCATGAAAAACACTCCAGAAAGGTTTTCTTTGAAAAAAAATCATCATGAAGTTTGGCGCCAAAAAAACGCCTTACTATACTATGTCGAAAAAAAATGCCATTTTTCAAACATGTTGTAAAAACGTGCCATATGATGAAATAATGTAAAGGAGGGCGTGAAAAACACTCCAGAAAGGTTTTCTTTGAAAAAAAAATCATCATGAAGTTTGGCGCCAAAAAAAACGCCTTACTATACTATGTCGAAAAAAAATGCCATTTTTCAAACATGTTGTAAAAACGTGCCATATGATGAAATAATGTAAAGGAGGGCGTGAAAAACACTCCAGAAAGGTTTTCTTTGAAAAAAAAATCATCATGAAGTTTGGCGCAAAAAAACGCCATATATATATACACACACACACACACACACACACACACACACACACACACACACACACACACACACACACACACACACGTATATGTAAAATTAATTCCTTGTTTACTTGGTATTTGTCTTTACAATAAATATCTCAATCAAACAATATTAGTCAGTCAGTCAGTTGTGTGTTACTAGTGGAACCAATTAAAAAGTTCATCAGCCATTCTCTCTCTTTTTTTTTTTGCCTTGATTTGTTGTTATTGTTTTGCTCATTTTTGTGCATCTTGAAAATAAACCTCCTCTATCCGGTAATTTGCAGATTGTCCCTCCAGCCGCTGGTCAGGCTGCAGCTTTCTGCTCCAGTTGGACTGAAATGAGCCTATTAGCGCCTCGTCTGAGCAGCACAGGGTCAGGTTCAATCAGGGAATTGGAAAATATCATTTCTGACGGGAATAGATTTCGTTTGTTCAACCAATCTCTTCTACTAATTACCCAAATGGACAGGAGCTGTCAGGAGACAATAACTATTCCCTAATAGAATTTGCCCCCCAAGTGCAATTTAATTTTCTCCTCGGTGCTCTCTCCTCAGGTTTCCCTTCGCTTTCCGCCTCTCTCCCCTCTCTGTTCTCTGCTGCCGTCGGACCGAGCGGTTACGGACACGGTGCCGGTGCTGCTGGACGCTGATCCGCCGGTAAAAACGCGCGGAAGAAGGACTCGCTGCTGCTGCTGCTGCTGCTGCATGGAAGAAGAAGAAGAAGAGGAAGAGGAGGAGGAAGAGGAGGAGGAGGAGAGACGCGGAGATGAGGTGGGTCTGCAGCGATTCATCTCAGAATAAATCCACAGAAATCTCAAATCTGCATCCTGCACGAGGCCAAGGCGTTCTAATGTGATGCGCTTTTTCTTCTTCTTTTTGCTCAACCTTGAATTTTAATTTTGCAGCTATTTGCACACAAATGTAATCATCTCCGTGAAGCTGCTCTGCTCTGTTTGTGTGCAGAAGATTAACAAGCAAATCCTGCAAGAAACAAAATAAATTCACTTCTTTTTTTTTTTTTTTTTTAGTGTTTTCAGTGTTGCTTTATTAAGATCCAGGCCTCCTGCAGCTGCTGCTGCTTTACGACTCTAACACACACACACACACACACACACACACACACACACACACACACACACACACACACACACACACACACACACACACACACACACACACACACACACCTACCTTCACACCTGCTGTAATAACTCCATAAAAGCTGCTTGTGCTGCAGGATGGATGTGTTTCTGTATTTGGGACTCCCCTCCTCAGTGAGATGAATGTGTGAATCGCATGTCAGTGAAGTGGTGAACTGAAATATTAGCTCTAATTAGAGGTGTCTGGGTCAGCGGCGGTGGCGCAAGAGTCGCCCTCTGCTTGAGTTATTGCTGCTTCCTCTGCAGATTATTTTCTTACCTTCATATAGATAAAAACCTCTTGCATTATCAGAATTATTGCACGTTTCCTCCTTCTTTTAAACGCAGCGATATTAAAATGACACTTAATGTTGCACATTTGACACTTTGTTGCAAAAAAAAATCCAAATACATTTGCATTGTTTTGCTATTTCACCTTTTAATTATCTCTGTAATTGTCTGCATAATTAGTATTTAATTCCAGATGTGCGTTTAAAAATCAGCTGCGTTTCTTTGCAACCTCTTTTAAAGATGCAAAAAATAATAATAAACCCGTACTTCATCCTTTAAGCAGATGTTCGCCCTCACATCTTTTCTCTTTCTGCATTTTTTGCATCCGTCAATTATTCTAATTGTGTTGCCCTCCGCTGACAGGTTAAGAGCATTTTTATCTGCATTGTTTTCCAGCAAACGGGGGCCTCGATACCAACAATCAGAGTAATTGAATAGTGGAATAAATCGAATGATCTTGAGGGGAAAAGTGTATAATGAAAATAAAGTGACACCATATGATTCCGCCTTTTGCAACACGTGCGCGCACCCGGATGGGAGGATGGATGGATGGGAGGATGGATGGACAGACGGACACCTGGCCTGGAAAGTCTGCAGCAGCAGCTTTGAATGGGTGGGATAAAAGTCCAGTAATATCCCAGCCTGCTTTTTAATCAGCTTGATGCGCGTTTTCATTTCACTAAATTACATTTGAAGCATTAAGCGCACAGACGAATGGGATTGTGGGTCTCAGCAGCAGCGGGATATATAAAGAGTCAACTGGTCACAGGATGTTGGGAAATATAGGAGAGCATGTCAGAGAAAATGTTGGACACAGAAAAAATTATGATTTATTTGACCAAAATAGAAAATCAGAGTTTCCAGCACGACCCTGATTGTTACGCACCAGTTACATTGTCAAATGAAATGAGCAAAAACGTGTTATTTGTATTACTTGAAAGCATTTCTAGAATTTTTTGTCACTTCCAATGATATTTAAAGCTTGTGTTTGCTGTTAAACTGTATAATTAATGCACCGTATCCACCTGGATCCAAGTCTACTAGGAGAATTTGGGCAAAACTGAACAAATTTGGACAATATTAAATAAAAAAAATTACCTATTTATTGTTTATTAATCGCAATAATTGCGACCCACGTGTGTGTAGAGGTGCAGACGTTCAGCTGGGAAGCTCACACCCCTGAATGAAACAACCTTGTGCCGGTTTGGAGGCGGACCGGCGGCGGAGCGCACCGCTTCTGCTGCTTTTCTTTTGCGCGCTTGAAGTAAATTGGAAGCGAAGATTGAGTTCATCTAGCTTGAACTAGCAGCCCTCCGGAGGGAATATGTTATCCGGGAGAGCGGCCTCAGACGATGGGCTCTGAAATGAGCAGTGTCAGGAGGTAGTGCGCCCGGACTCCTAATCCCAGCTGTCAGAGGCAGAGCTGCTGTGGATCTGACTCACGTTTGGATCGCATCACTCCGCCACCTTCTCTTTATTTAAACTGACCTAAGAGGATTGTTTTTGGTTGAAAATGTGGACATTTACAGTTCTTTGTGCCCTTTTTCATGAGTAAAATCCTTCTAGCCGAATGAAAAATGCAGTGAAGTATGTCAGTGAGGCTGCAGCACCTGCTGATTTCCTAGAAAAGTCACATTTCTGGAATCAGACGCGATTCCTTCTTTCTGTATTCATTGTTTTATTGACAAACTGATTGATCCTCATTCACCTGGCTTCCCGCGCCTTCATCCTCCTCCTCTTCCTCCTCCTGTCCAGAGGAGCCCTGCTGGCCCGGGGCCCCTCCGGGAGCCACTGCAGTGAGCTATTTATGGTCTCCACAGGACCAAGGTCCCGCCTCTCCGGAGACATTTTCATACGGCGCGCTCCCGTCCTTCTCCTTCCTCCTCCTGCGCGCTCCCCACCACCTATCCGGGCTGCCGTCCGCCCCCGGGGGGGGGGCCTCCTCTTCCCGCGCTCCCATTGGCTCCCGGTGAGCCTCCGCCGCGCTGACGTCAGGCCCCCGCCGCCCCTGCAGCGCTGAATGGACCGAGCAGCTTGTCTGAGCCACTTCCAAAACAGCTCGGCACGGCACGGCGCAGCACGGACTCGGCTCCCGGGGATTAGAGCGGATACGGAGGAGCAGAGTGGAGACGGAGGCCTCGACAGCAGCATCATTTCTTCTCCACGCGACACAGGACGGGGGGAGCGCGCCCACCGTGCTGCGGGTGTATGAGTCTGTCTCCCGGTTTGGATCACGATGATGCAAAGTGCGGCGGTTCTACCGACAGAGAGTCCCGTGAAGAGTTTACCGGAGATCCTCGGAGTGCCACTGCAACGTAAGACATCTTCCTGTTTTCCTACCAGTCTGGGAGCCGCTTGGCGACCTGCAGCTGAGGGGGACCAGAGCTCCGGATTCCTCTCACGCTGCAGGCCGCTTTTAGCACCATTTCAGGGCGTAAAAGTAGATCCTGCTGCTTGTCGGCCTCAAAGCCGAGCAGCCAGCAGCCCGCAGGTCCAATTAATCTTCCGGTGTTCTGCGCAAAAAGCTTCCATCCATCCATCCTTGGAGGGTTTAAAAAACAGAAGGTGATTTCTGCTGTAAAGCTTCTCTAGTTTTGGCCTCAAACTTCGCTGCAGCTTCACACTGAACCTCCCGCCCGTTAATTTGTAAACGAGGCCGGACGGTCAGAGATCAGACGCAGTTGTCATCAGCCGTCAGAGGAACGCGCACCGACTGACTGACACTCATTACTGGGTCAAACCTGGACGCTCAAACACTTCAGTTCCAGGCTCTGAAAGGAGGCCCAGGCAGTCTGTGTGTGTAGATATTACAGTTAAGCAGGTTTTTAATACCAGGATAGGTCATTTAAGGCATTTCTGGAGGCTTGGGACAAACATTAAGTCTATTACCATGAATATTTTCTATTTTGCAGCTTCAAAAATGAGAAATACCTCACATGTGTTCATGTCATCTAATCTGAGCCAGGCATGCTTTCATAATCTCTAAGTATTTAAAGGAAAATGTGCAAAAATTTACCCCCCAAAAAATGAATCCACACCAACATAATTACTGGATTCCTGCTTGATTTCAAAACTTAGAATTATGTCAAATGAAATATTTAAGCTCTGATGTAGATTTTGCTTCCACATAAATTTAAAAAATACACATTTAGACATTTTTTTAGAGCTCAATTCCTGAAAATGAACTCTATTTTTATTGCAAATGTGTGTTTTCCTGCGAGCAGCAGAGGAGCCTCTATGTGGTCGGCTTATGCTCTTTAATTTTATAAATCGAGACAAGATTAAAAGATTGGATAAAGATCCTGCCACTCAGCCCCCTGCAGGGCTCATCCTGGATTTAAACCTGGATTATTTCAGGAATAAATAAATTTAAAAAAAGCAGCACAGAGCACATCCAAGCGTTTTTATTCTCTATAATAATAATAAAACATGAGACTCGGAGCTCTGTGCTGACTCTACATTCTTACATTACTTCACGTTTAATTAACACAGATCAGCAGAGTGTTGAGAGAAGCTGCATCTTCTCCTAAACAAGAGTCCAGTTAAATGTGATGAGGAGGCAGCAGATAACCAGATATGAGGAAGGAGCTCCTGAACGCACGAAGCTTCCATCTGTCGGTGCCAAGAATCCGGTGCTGCTGCTGCTGTTTTCCTTTCAGCACCAAGCTCCCTACAAAAAGAGAAAAAAACAACAACATCCCATCAGCTCCATGCAGCCATGTTTAAAACGCCTCCTCGTCTCTTTTTAAATGATTTTCGTGCACTTTCTCATCGTGTCTGTGCAGGAATGCTGCTGTGTCTTTATCGTGTGCGTTCGCTGGATTTAAGGCTTTGAGCTGCAGCCAAACATTCTGCACATTTCCTGCCTTCTGCACAAAAACACCAGCTAATAATCAGAATGTCATATCTGCATTTTTTCACTCAGCTAATTCGCACCATTATTGCTGTTTTTCCTGGATTTATTTTGCTTAATTTTACGCACAGGAATAAGTATAAATTGATGTGGTGGAGGTTTATTCGGTGTTTAAAAGATGATTTCACGGCCGGGACGGTTTTTCTCTGCAGCTCGGAGTTCGTGCATGTGTGTGTTTTTCAGGTTCATGGCTGTTTTCTGTGGTTTTTGCCGCTCATTTCTCCTCAATATTGATTTTTCTTTACGTGTCTGAGAGAAGCTGCAAATAGGAAAACATGACGTTTTTTGCAGAACATGTTGATTTATTGTTGGTTTATGCATGACAGAGGTGCATCTTTTGCTGAATTGGTTGCTAATTATTCGTTTAATTTAAAGGAATGAACGATATAAATTATAATAGTAAAGTTAGAATAAATAAAACCGTCATCTTGAAGTGCAAAAAAGAATAAATCTGGAATCTGACTTTTATTTTGAAGGGAAATTGAATTGAATTTAATTCTGCTTTTACAAATTTGAAATAAATCCAAGTATATTTGATAAAATATGTTTTTTTTTATTGCTATAATAGCGTCCTGAATTGCACACGTGTTTTCTGCTGCAGTTTTCGGGTTTTTCACATTAACTTCAACCAAACGTTTCTCGCTTTGACCCTGATTTGCACCGAGGAACCGTCTCACCTGCTGCCGCCTCACAGCTCCACAAAATCATTAGGAGATTAATTAAGATCTAGACAGAGCTGGCTAACGAAATTAGAAGGAGGAATGAAATCAATATTTCGTCAGAAAATCATTTCTTTTCGTGCGCTGCAGGAGAACAGATCAGCACCTTGGACAGAGACGGACGAAGCAGGGAAACATTTGAAACGAAGATTTCATGTTTTGTTTTGTTTTTTACCTGATGACGATATAATCATGCATGAATTTATAATCTAAATAAATAAATAAGAAAAAAACACAATAAAAGATGATAAAATATCTAACAAAATTGATTAATATTGCACAATATAGCGTTTGTTAGGAACCTAAATGAATAAAATACATTAGAATGAGGCATTAATGCACTATCATAGTGAAACCATGAATTTTAATCTAATTTTTAATATATTATAGATAATATAAATGCAGATGCATGTGAAGAAAATTGAGATGTATTTTTCTGATTTGAGCTTTTGCACTTTTTAAAGCAGAACTGCAGGCTGAGACGTGGAGAAAAATTTCCTCTCCACGATTTTTACGCACGAAACGATTTATTATTATTTTTTCTATTTTGCTGTGGAGTTAAAGTGTTGATGGTGTTTGCGGAGCTTCACCTCTGTATCTGCGGCTCGCAGTGACCTTGTTCCGCTGTTCCCCCTGCAGAGATCCCTCAGTGTGCGGGCTGCAGTCAGCACATCCTGGACAAGTTCATCCTGAAGGTGCTGGACAGACACTGGCACTCCAAGTGCCTCAAGTGCGCAGATTGTCAGACTCCGCTGGCGGACAAATGCTTCTCCAGGGCTGGAAGCGTTTACTGCAAGGAGGACTTCTTCAAGTCAGTATAAAACCCTCATTATTTGATTTGTTCCTGTTTCAATGATGATAGCTGCTGTTTATATGTGTTTCCTGAATTAAGCAGCAGAGTTGGTGTTTTTCTAATAATAATTATTATCATTATTGGCCAAGTGTGTGCGCAATTCCAAGAAATTTGAGTTTATTGTTATATTTTCTCTCAAAATACTGACACATATGCGTTTACACAAAGGCAAAAAAAGAAAATGAGTGTTTAAATACGATGCACAGCTACAGATATGCACGTTTAAAGTCAACATTTAGTGTAAATTGCGAAGATTCTACAGGAAGGAATAAATAGCTACTAAACATTAAATACAGGATTAGTGCTGCAGCCTTTTTCTAGAGCAGTAATGTCAATATTTTGCTTTAAAAAATCCTGAAAATTTAGTTAAAGAAAAAAATTGTTAGAAATCTTCTTGCTATTGATAGCAAATTAAATTAGAATTAAACAGGAAATAGTTAAATTGGATTCAGTGTCAATTACTAATTTATATTATATTATATTATATTATATTATATTATGTTATATTATATTATATTATATTATATTATATTATATTATATTATATTATTAGCCTCTATTCTATATCATAGTGCATTCGATTCTATTATATTCTGCTCTGTTATATTATATTAGCCTTTCTTCTATTCTATTCTATCCTTAAATTATATTAAAGTGTATAAATTAATTTGTATTAGCATACAGTATATTACTGTATATTACATTTTATGCCACTTTTTTTGACTGTTACATTTTTTGTTTTTTAAAGTCACATCAGGTTCTAGTAACAGAATATTACTGCTTTAATCTAAGTCAGTTATTTGGAGCAACATTTGATCAAATTCTTCTAATTTTTTGCACCAAAATATCAGAACAGGGAGCTGCTTGTGTTGTAGTTAGAGTTGGATTATTGATGATTTTACAGCCTGTTAGACACATTTCCCTTCTCTGGTGGATAAACTGGTCAGGATGGATTATATTCACTCATTTATTCAGAATAATGAACATTCTGCATGTAAAGGTATTCAGAATATTTAGAATCTTAGTGGCTGCCGCGTCTCACTGAGAGCTGAGTTTCAAAAAAATGTAAAATCCCTTTTTTATTTTACAATCTTTCTGCCTGTTTCGCCTCCTTTCTTTCAACGATTGGATTTCTGAGGCATTACAGAAGAAAATCGAGTTTGACTTTTATCCAAAACAGGATCAGCAGATCTGGGCTTTTTACTAAATCATGTTTGAAAGGTTTTAATGCTGGGCGCTCGTGTGGAGCCTCGCTGGGAGCTAACTGTGTTATCTGACCCGGGGGGCGGCGGTGGTGGTGGGTGGAGGGGTGGCTGGTATGTTGCATGAAAACACACACATACATGAGCAAACGCACACGGATTCAGCTGTGATTTGGAGGCTTCACCTTTGCTCTTTTTTCCTTCTTTTTCTGAGCTGGTCCTGTGATTTAAAGCCTCTCCTGAGTCAGTGTTTTATTGGTTCTCCTCAGGGTGTGTTTACTGTGAGCTCCCCTCCTCTTCCTCCTCCTCCTCTTCAGCTCTCAGTGCTTCATCTGCAAACACATAAACATGCAAACATGCACGTACGCACACAAGCAGCCGCGCATTGATCCCGTCCATCCATCAACCTGCCGACAGACCCATCGTTAACAGAAATGCATCCCGGTGCTGATTCTTTCCTCCTCCACAGCTTCTGTTCACCCTCCTGTTGTCTTCACTTATGGACACCCAAAAAACACAGTTTCTTTATCTGAAAAAAATCCAAAACTTCTGCAAAAAATTTCTGAAAATTTGCAAAATCTTCCAGAAGAAAATTCCAATAAAAGTTTCCCTTAAAAGTATTATTTCTTTCTTTAAAAAAAACACACACATTTGTCAAGAAAATTCTTCTAAATATTTTTTTAAATGAGCAAAAATCTTCCAAAAAAATCCTAAAAATATCTAAAGTGATTCCATATATATCAGTAAAACTTCTAATATTTTCTTTAAGAACATTCACACAAAAAAATCAATCAAAATCCAGCGAAATTCACTGGATTTTGGTTGATTTTTTTTGTGAATGTTCTTAAAGAAACATTTTTTTCCACCAAAAAATGTACAAAAATTTCCCAAAAATGTTGAAAATGTGGACATCAGAAGTTTCGCTGTGAACATATTTTTTTTCCCCACATTTTCAAACTTTTTTCGACCCGCAGGACGACGACACGAGGGTTAAAACGGACACCGTCCAGCACGAGAGATTTGAAAACGTCTCACTGTCACATCTCTGCTTCCCTGCAGGCGTTTTGGGACGAAATGCGCGTCGTGCCAACAGGGCATCCCTCCCACGCAGGTGGTGCGGAAGGCGCAGGACTTTGTGTATCACCTGCACTGCTTCGCCTGCATAATGTGCAGCAGACAGTTGGCCACCGGGGACGAGTTTTACCTCATGGAGGACGGGAGGCTGGTGTGCAAGGTGGACTATGAGACCGCCAAGCAGAACGGTACGTTTACAGGAGAGAGGATCGATGCCTACAGCTGGACCCTGGCAGAAGTAGTAAAATATGCACCGTTGTTTAATGAAAACATGAATGATCAGAGCAAATACTGTCTGACTACTAACCCTAAACTAAAAAAAGGGGACGACATTTCACAAATTTTGCAAGGGTAGGTAAACTTACAAGCACAACTGATCATATATATATAAAAATAAAGTTTGGGGTCACCCAGACAATTCCATGTTTCCCATGAAAACTCCCATTTTTATCCATACTCCTATAGAGATATTCCATTAAAAATCAGCTGTTTCCAGCTACAATAGTCATTTACCACATTAACAATGTCTACACTGGATTTATCATTCATTTAATGGCATCTTCATTGGAAAAAAATAGATTTCCTTTCAAAAATAAGGACATTTCAAAGTGACCCCAAACTTTTGAACAGCAGCATATATATAAAGGACTATATCCTTTATATGTGACTAAAGTGCACCTTCTTATAGCATTTGCACATTCAAGCACATTCACGTTTGCACATTTCTGTACACTGTTTCAAAGAATTAAATATAAATACTGTCACTCTTGCATATTCTGTTGATTTTTTTCTATATATTTTGTGTTATTTCACTTCATTTTTATTAAATTTTTTATTTTGTTATAATTTATTTTAAATTAAATTTTATTTTTATTTTATTCTATATTTATTCCAGTTTATTTTATATTTTTTTAAATTTAACTTTTTTCTATTTTAATTTCATTTAATTTTAGTATTTCTTGAAATTTAATTAAATGAATTTTATTTTATTTTCCCTTCACTTTACAGCCTAATATTCTGTGTTGTCTTAATTTTTGCCCCTTTATTGAATATCCATGCTGCTCTATAACAACTCCATTTCCCTCCAGGGATTAATAAAGTCATCTAAGCCCAAACGTGAAGCCAGGTGAGGAGAAAGTGGCTCAAACACATTAAATGAACTCAGGATAAAGACCTGTTCTTAGTGCTGAAAGTCTGTGGCGTCCCGTCACTGCATCCAGCTGTTTGATGCAGTGAAACGACTCCTGACTGCTGTTTGTCGTCTGTTCTGCTTCCCCCTTCCTCCCCTCTGAGATTTCCATGCAACTCTGATTGATTATGTAAAGTGAAGCTCTTATATGGTGCGGTTCCAATAACTCCGTTCCTCTGGCACCGGCTAGATTTATGTCCTCTGCTGTGGGAGTGGGACAGATGCACAAGGACAATAATACACTCCCTGCACTCCACCGTTCACTTCATTTAACACCGAACCCGGAGGAATGCTGACAAATGCCAGAAGAAGACCACTCACGCTTGTGCTCCTGGTTTTTCTTGTTTGTTTTGCAGACGACTCGGAGGCGGGGACCAAGCGGCCGAGGACCACCATCACCGCCAAGCAGCTGGAGACCCTCAAAAGTGCCTACAAGAACTCGCCCAAGCCGGCACGCCACGTCAGGGAGCAGCTGTCCTCAGAGACGGGGCTGGACATGAGAGTGGTGCAGGTAGAAAAAGCAGAAAGAAGTTACTCAGAACAGCATCTTCAGACCAGCTGCAGGTTTCATTAACCCTCCTGCTGTCCTCATTTACGGGCACCAAAAAGTACTGTTTCCTTGTCTGAAAAAAATCCAACAATTCTGCAAAAAAATTCCCCAAGTTTCTGAAAATCTGCAAAACCTTCAGGAAGAAAATTCCAATAATTCCTTAAAAGTTTCCATTAAAAGTTATATTTAAAAAAAAAAAAATCCCCCAAATTTGGCAAGAAAATTCTTGTAAATATTTTCAAAAAATGAGTAAAAAATCTTCCAAAAAAATCCTAAAAATATCTAAAGTGATTCCATATATATCAGTAAAACTTCTAATATTTTCTTTTAGAACATTCAGAAAAAATCTACCAAAATCCAGCAAAATTCGTTGGATTTTGGTTGATTTTTTGTGGACATCAGAAGTTTCACAGTGAAAATATTTTTTTCCACATTTTCAAACTTTAAAACGGGTCAATTTCACCGGCAGGACGACACGAGGGTTAAAGTGGTCCAAAGCATATTTATTGTTCAAATTACAAATACAGATGTAGATAGAACATTCTGTTTTCCATAAAATCACTTTAATGTGAAGTATTTTTTTTACCTGGCAGATCTGAAATCTTACCCCAAACTTGATTTTTAATGTGAAATTTGGATTATTCCATCTCCAGTTATATAAACTTTCTGCTCAATCACCTCTGAATCATAAACTAAATGAAATTCTCTGGATATTCATAAACTAAATGATGTTCTCTGCTCTTCTTTAGTATTTCTAACCACAAACGTCTAGTTTTGCTTGTTAAAACAATATTTTATAGGATTTTTTTGGCATTTTATGTGTTTTTTCTGTTTATTAGCTAATCCCTTGATTTTGAATCATGCACCTCTTTGTTCATTATATTCCTACATTACACTTAATAGATGTGCAGGATATTTTATGTCAAAATTTAGATCTTCTAGATATTTACATATTATAACTTACACCATCAATCAGGCCTTTATTGCCAGAGCTTCTAATTTTTGCAACAATCTTCTAAAAAGTTTAAAAAAAATCTAGATATAGATATAACACTCCTTTTTTCACAAAATCACTTTAATTTGATGTTTTGTTTTTTTTTACCTGGCAGACCTGAAATCTTACCCCAAGTTTGATTTTTAATGTTAATTTTGGGTTATTTAATCCCAAATCCTCAGAAACCTTCTGCTCAATCACCTCTGAACTGCTTGAAACTTCTTTTTTTTTTTAAATCAGAAACTGTGAATATTTAAGATGTCTTAAGATATCGTTCTAGTTTTTTTCAAAAAATTTATTTGATTATTTGACAACTCTTGCTCTACTTTAATGTTTCTTACCACAAATTTCCAGTTTTGCCCTTAAAAATGGTCTTTTACGGTGATTCTTTTTGGCATTTTAAAGCACAAGTTTGTTAAGATAATTACTTTAGTCTCATGTACATCATTTAGTAAAGATTCATGCTATTTTGGGTCAAAGAGATGCCAAAATTTCTAATGTGTTGAGCAATTTGAACACAGATTACTATAAATTATTGAAATTACTAATGAACATATCATAAATTCACTTTAATTTGATGTATTTTTTTCAATATTTGGGACTTTTTTGTATTGCTTTAATAGTTCTTAACACACATGTCTAGTTTTACTTGTTAAAATGTTTTTTTCTGCATTTTTAAGTGTTTATCATGATAAATACTTGTTTTTGTATCATGCACCTCATTGTTTTTACATTCTAACATTACTTTCAGTATAGATGCGTGATGTTTTGTGTCAAACAAAGTGGTTGCAGAAGTTTTAGATTGCAAAAAAGTCAGATTGAACTTAAAAAAAATACTACATATGATGATGCTGATGATAATTATCAGATGGATCAGGTTGTAGTTTTGAATATTTCTAATATTAATTGTAATTTTCATCATCTTCTCTGTCAGGTCTGGTTCCAGAACCGGCGAGCGAAGGAAAAGCGTCTGAAGAAAGATGCAGGTCGACATCGCTGGTCTCAGTTTTATAAAAGTGTGAAACGCAGCCGAGGAGGAACCAAAGTGGAGAAGGAGAGTTCTGCCGACGACGCCGGCCTCAGCGACAGCGAGCTGAGCTTCAGAGGTGTGTGGAGATCTGCCGCTTCTAGAAGCCTCCCTGAAGGGGAATTGTCAGCCCTGCTGCTGTGCTAATGGGATTAAAGGAGCCCACAAGCTGCTAAATGACACGAGCGCCGCAGCGACTCAATGTGTCTTTGTGGCATTTCATTTGCTTCCTCCGCGTTTCCTCGATGCGTGGCGTCGCTCTCAGGCAAATCCAAAATGGCATTCTCATTCCACATTCCCCTCACACGCATCCTCCTGCCACCGTTTGTCGCCATGATGGAGCTTATTGGAACAGAGAGAAGGCCCTTAGTGGGACGCAAACGCCGCTTTAGACGTCCCCATGTTATTTAATGTTCACAAACCCCGTTTTGGCCAGTCGTAAAAGTCTCGGAGCCACTTTTAAAAAGGAGGCTGTTTTTATGAGAAATGAAAACATGGTGACAGAAACTCTATAAAGCATGTGAGGCTTTTAGTCAATTAGAGAGAAAGCTCACTGGGCCTCTGTGGTTATTGAAGCCACCCAGGGGACGGATCGAGATGGAAACAAATATTTTGTGCTGCATCCAGGAATCCGTTGTTAGAGAACAGCATCCTTTCTCACTTTATCATGACAGAGCAGAGATGCTTTCTGAACACTGGAGAGTTTTACGGTAACTCCACACGATGCTGCCACAGTAAATGTGACCCGTAAAAGCACTTAACTGTATTAAAGTATAACATAATGTCAGGGATAGACTGATTATTCTGGCATTTTTCTGATTATCGGTATCTGCATGTTGTTATTGACTGATAATCGATGAACTAAAGGTGCTACTTCAGGTCAGATGCAGCCTCCTCTCTCTGTCTCTCAAGCGGCAAAACTGGACAAGAAACACAAACCAGGAAGTTCGTGTCTCTCACAGTGGTTGAGGCTACGCTAACAGTTAGTGGCTAAGTTAGAAGGCAGCCACAGATGAACATGAAACAGAGTCTGGAAAACAATAATCAGTAAAGCTTAAAGATCTGGACCTTAGTGGACAAAAAAGAAAAATAAAACAGTGAAAGATGAAGAAAATGCAGAGGAATAGCAAGAGATAAACTGATCAATCTCAGTCGATCCCTCATTGGCAGAGGAGATCATTTCATCACTATTTCTACATTACACATTCAGTCTAGTTATGAATGACAGGTTCTCTGCTATCACGCTGTTAAGACATTATATCTAACGTATATTGGCTCCAAATATCAGTTATCAGTCTTTCTTAACTACCAGCTAAATTCAGTTCAATTCAGTTTTAGTATCGTAAGAATGAACAGAAAACCCAACAATCCAACGATGCCTTTGGATTCCCTGTGAGTGACTCAGACAGAACCAGGTTCAGGGAAGGCGGACATCTGCCTCGACCAGCTGGGTGAGAGGGATAGCAGACCAATAACCTCCATCGATATCCGTTGACCTCTACATAATGTTCACATGGTGCTGCTGATGTAAAGCAGAATATCAGTTATCTGCCTTTCTTAGTGCCAATTTAATTCACTTAAATTTGATGTTACTTACAAAACGCTGATTCACACATGTCATCTCACAGCGCTTAGCATAGCAAGGCACAGACATTATGAATAACAGAACAGAAAAACCCAACAATCCAGAGTCGCCTTTGGATTCCCTGTGAGCGACGGTGGGAAGGAACAAAAAACTTTAGATTGGGGAGGGGAGAAAAAACCTCAGACAGAACCAGGTTCAGGGAAGGCGAACATCTGCCTCGACCGGTTGGGTGAGAGTGGATAGCAGACCAACTATCGCCATCGATATCGGTCCCACATCAGTCAGTCCCTACATAATGTTCACACGGTTCGGTTCGGTCAGATTTTCATGCTCAGTGATGCTGTTTCCTCCACAGACGACCAGGTCCTGTCAGATCTGGGCCACACCAACGGACTCTACGGCAGCGTGGGCGACATGACGAACACCGCGGTTCTGAACGGCGGCTTCTCGGTGGACGCGGCGGGACAAACCTACCACGACATCCGGGCAGGAAGCCCCTACGGCCTCCCGCAGTCGCCCTCCTCCATCGCCTCGCTGCCGGGCCACACCCCGCTCCTCAACAACCTGGGCTTCAGCATGGACAGTCTGGTGGCGCCGGGCGGCCCGGTCGGCGTGGGCCAGGCTCTGAGGGCCATGGCGGGAGGCCCCACCTCAGACCTCTCCACGGGCAGCAGTACGGGATACCCCGACTTCCCCACCAGCCCAGCCTCGTGGCTGGACGAGATGGACCATTCCCAGTTTTGAGCCTGCGGGGCGGCTTTTTACATTTTCCTCCAGGACTGTCGGTGAGAAAGCGGCCGAGTCCAGGTGTGGTAGCAGTGAAGAACACCTCCGTGCTGAATGTTCAATCTCAACACTGTACCATACGATTTTTGTTGACTTTATTTTCTTGGTTCACTCTCTGAAAATGAGACTGGATTTCTGATACGTCGGAGGATTAAACTCGCCGGGGGGAGATAACGTCGTCGGATCGAAGTCCCCTCTGAGACCCTGGAGGCACCTGCATGCTTCTGATTCATAACGAGTAGGACTTGCTGTCTGGCCATATCGAAGCCTTCACATTGGCGATGCACTTTACTCTCCTCTTCTTTTTTCTACATGTGCGGACAGGAATGCAAGAGGCCGAGAGGGAGCGGGAGGAGAGACGTATGCACAAGGCAAAAACACAGTGTTTCATTTTGGGGAGGGAAAATTTACAAGAACAGTGGCACAAGTGTGAATTTTGAACCATGCTGATGTTTTTTAAATGTATCGCTGAAGCTTACAAGTTGTTAGGGAAGTAGCTGGTCCGTCCGTCCGTCCGTCCGTCCATCCGTTCGTAGAAGCTCCCCCTGTCTGGACGAGGGTGAACACTGATTAGCTACACAGCAGGTCTCTCTTCTATATTTATAGGTGCTTGACTTGTTCTCGTCTGTGTAAAAGCTGCCTGAGAGGACGTCCGTCAGTATTAAATTATCTCAGACTCGCCAGGAATCAAAGTGTTTTGAGGACAGTCGAGACGTTTAAGGTTTTTCGGTTCATTTATCCTCCCTTTTTCTTAAAAAATGCACAGATGTGTGAGGTTTCCATTCCTTTTGCAGAGGAAGCTAAGGCACCATTTCAACACCAACGAGTATTAGCAGATTTAGAAAAACTTCTCCTGTTCCTTCGGTCTGATCCAGAGTCTGACCTCTCGGTAATCTTCTGGCTTCGCCTGCGATCAACCTACTTACTGCCCCCAGATGTGCAGTCGGCCTGTTGTCCTGCTGCCTCCATGTCAGGGGGATTAACGGCGACATTCAGGGGCTCAAATCACAGTTCAGGCGACTTCAGCTGCATCTTAAAACCTCCGACGACGACTCAAATCTCTGTTTTCATTTGACCTGTTGAGCATGAAAGCGGCTGTTTTGATTCAAGGGAAAGTTTGCTTAAAACAAATCATCTGAATCGGTTCTTATTTAGTACGTGGGCACCTTTTTGCAAAGAAAATTGCCAAGTTCTTCCCCCTTTTCTTTGTTTTTTTTTCCACCAGAGAGCAAATCAAGAAACAGAAAGTGAAACAATTTAGAAAAAATTAGACTACAGCCCACAAATAACAGCATAAATATCTAGTCAGTCGAACTATTCTGGGTTTAACGAGTAAGTAACTGGGAAAAAGACAAAAGGGAACTTTAAATTCCACTTTTTGGAATATCTAAATGTGCAGAAATTGTATTACTTAATTCTAAAACAGGAGAAATTAGAAAAGAAGTGTTTTTTAAAATTAATCATTTATTATAGTTATTAATTTATAAGTTGTAGCATCTTTTATTTTGAAATTACTTAAAAATAACTTTGGGAAATTGTACGTACAAGGGTTTGTAAAGAAATCTAGTGTACATTATTTCTGCTGGAGATCAATTGAGTTTATGCTATGTGGATTCACTAATTATTTAAGAAAAAGCACTCGCAGTTTAATTTATTTCAAAAATATAAGTCTTATTTCCTGTTTTCTTCCCTTGAAGAAGCCCAGTCAGTGTTTCGCTGGTACCTCACATGTACATGACATTTACAGTGTGATTTGTGGGCTGTAATCTAAATTTTAATTATATTCGAACGCCACCGTCAAGTCTGTGTTGCCTCAGAAGTTTGCATCTTAATTGTTGTAAATTTTGTACAGTTTGAAAACGTGTTGATCGTCTTGTTTCATGAGCGCTATTTATTATTGCCATGTGTCTTTGAAAAAGATGTAAAAGAGAGCACTGAATTTATTCATTTATGCCTTCTGTGTAATGGTATGAACTGTGTACAGTCAAATCTATAAGAGGAAAATAAAGCTGAATCGTCTTTGGGTTACCCTCGACTGCTTCTCTCCGTTTCCTGCAGCAGCGACTGATGAATGGAAGAGTTAACATTTTCAGCTGGACTTTGTTTTTAATATATCAAAAGAAAAATATGTGCTGTTGGTGTTTTTTATTATTTTGCCTTATTGAAACGCTCTTAGGGCGAGTTAACCCGCAAATTCATTTACCCATTCAGAGCATTTACCACACACTTAGGCCTCTATTCAATTGTGGAGATCCATTTAGTACCACCAACAGACAGTGGTCAGTCAGTTAACAGTGATTGATGCTGCTTTCCGCTCGCGCTCTCCGGGTGGGGGGTGACAAGAAAGATGCATGAAGAGAGAGAATAAAGGAAGAAAGAGGAGAGAGGAATGAAACAGATGCCTCGCTGGCTGTTTCTCTGATCCTCTCAGCGGCAGATTGCAGCGCTGCACCGTCAAATCTACCCTTAATCCGGCCGCTGTTAACTAATGAGGAGCGCTTTGTTAAACATGGACCAACATGCTGCCGTTTGGTCGAACGAACAGGGAAACAAACAGCTCCGTGTGCAGCCAGTTAGCCTCTATGTCAGTGTGTCAGACTGGTAGACAGACTGTTGTAACCAGTGACACCAGTAACCAGCAAAATGAAACCAAAATCACCACCAACATCTGTTTGATTTTTACTCAAATGTTACTGAAGTATAATAATAATAATAACTTAAGTGGTGAAATATTCCATCCAATAAACTGAATTTGTGTATAATCTAAAAGTAGTCACAATTAGAAAATATTAAAAAGAGTCTACAGTCATGCTTCACAGTAAAAAAAAAGGTTTTAAAAAATTTACAGAATTTTTCCTATTATACAAATTTTTTTCAGTATTTTTAAAATTTGCAAAAATATCAGTGCAGTTACAAAAACATTTAAAATCACGTCTAATGTGAAATAACATGAAATCCTGCATTGCAATATAGATTTTTTAAAATATAGAACATATTTTTTTTTTTTTTTTAAAAACAGTGTGCTACAAATCTATTGTAATTTCACAGATATTTCCTTCTTTTCTATTTATTTAACACATGAAACAGTAAGTTCATATTTGGAAACACATGTCTAAAATTAGATGTGATTAATGATTTGGTTGTTAAGTGATTCCATCAGTGTACGTCTCTCAAAATACAGCTTTTATGTCTACGTGTGATTACATGTAAAATTAGGGTAATTATTGGTATTTTCCATGATTGTACAGTATTTTTGTGGTGTTGCTCTGCTATATAGTATCAGTTGCTATATATTCTTTTACTGTTTGTTTTTTACAGTGTAGCAGTGAAGGCCGCAGCCATAGCGTCAACATTAGCAGGACAAATTCACCAGAAAAATTCCTAAATTCAGAAACATTCCTGCAATTCTAAGATATTGAAAAGTTCACTTAACACATGGCATTAACTTTTATTTATGTTTTAAAATGAAGCCACACAGTGCATTGCATTACATTTAGTTTTTTTAATCTTGTTTACGTGTTCAGAATGTAATGGCTGTTTGCTAGTTAGTGCACAGAACTAATTAGCGCTCATAATGTAATGTTAATTGTACTTACAGATGTCGGTCGAGCGTCTGCAGATTCAAACACCGAGTGGACGAACCTCACGTAGAACCGCATTAGACTGTAACACAAGAACTGGCAACTTGTTAAGCTTAGTTATAATCACACTTACTAATGTCTGTTTTGGCCTACTGTAGCTAATGTTGCTAACATGTAGCGACTATTTATTGGACTCCCCCATTTATATCATAATTCCTGCTCTGCTAGCAGCGCATGAGCCCGTAATGGTGCTCTGAGCTAAATGCTAATATACTAAATTGAACAGGTGAGTTAAACATGTTAACTGTCTCATGGAGATTAGCATGATAGCATGCTAACATTTGCTAATTACGGCTAAAAACAAACAATAGCTGAGCTGATGTTTGGTTTTTCAGATATTTGATTGAATAACCGAAACAAATTAGACAAATTAGTTTGACAGGAGATAAAAACTTAGATCACCAAAGTTAGAGTTCACCGCCAGGAGAGCAAGAATATCTGGTACGAATATCATGGCTAAGTCATCTAAAAGTTGTTGAAAATGTTCAGTCTGGACTAGAGACAGTGTCCAGACGGTTCGAAAATGTGCATTGCCACCCGTAAAACAAACTTTTACTGTGATCAATTAGCTTAAAAATACTGGTGGCATGAATTTCGCTAAACATGAACCACAATGTCCATGTTTAGCTTCTAGCCAGCAGCATCTATTGCAGATTAGTGCCCTTTTCTACTGTCTGATTCCTAATGAAATAATTTTAAAAGCACATTAAGCACAGTTTAGTATCATCTGCCTTGCTAGAATCTCTGTGGTTACGGCGGATTTATTCCCCTGTAGCTCTGGTGTCGGCTAAGTATGTATGGAATTATAATGAAATTACACCACAGTGTACATCTGTATGAAGCTCATTTCTATGCAGCAACGTGCAGCATTTGTCTGAGCGGCGGCCGACGTAACCCAAACTTAAGTGTTATCGATTCCTTTGTGTTTTAGCTATTCCTGTTGCATTATAAAAACAAAAAGCAAAGAGTCAGCCTGGTGGGGCGTTTGCACGTTTGCATAAAATGCTACAAACTGAGCTGATTTTTATTTAAACATTGATTGGCTGTGCTATGGGCATTAATGGATAGGCTCTAATAGTACGGGCTTACAAAGATAAAGGGCCACACGGACAGTTAGGATAATTTACACGCCACTTACAGCACTAGTATACAAATAAATCTGTGGAAACTCCACCACTGTTGCTTTTGCGAAGATGACAAACACAAGCACAAATGCCATTATCATCGATCGCCAGGCTTTTATTACGAACTTCCTGAAGGAAACGGTTTCTTTTTTTTTTTTTTTTCATCTAAAGCAAAAGGGAATAAATTAACATGCAAAACAGCTAAGATTTGTTTTGGACCGAAAGTCAATCTTGCAGGATTGAGACAGGGCATTTTTCTCCCCAAACGACTCCATCCGGCCGGCGGTGAACGATGATCCGCAGGATGACGGAGTGAGTCTTAAAGAGGCGCCGGAGTCAAACGGAGGCCTCTCAATGACACCCTCAAGGTTGCGGCTCGGCGCTTGTTTTAATGTGGAACCGGGGCTTTTCCACTCGATAACCACCTCGATGCAGATGACCACAGGAGGAGGGAGCGAGACCCTGAGCGTCGATGCCAACTGTGGCTTCGTGACATCACCACGTGTTCGAAGCGTTGCAGTCTTCGGTGTTTACGTGCAGCAGAACTACACAGGGCGTCGGACTCCAGTGAATGAATCTGAGATATTGCTGGCAGGTGTTTCAGCAGCATTTCTGCTTACTGTTGGGCTCCCAGACACACTGCTGAGGGTGGAGGGATGGAGGGGAGGCTGCAGCATGAAGAGAGGATGGAGGTGTGGAGGAGGGTTGCATTAAGAGCTGGCCAAAGCAACAACATGGTGGTGTGGCTTTTCCAGGAAAGAGAACAGAGTCATAGTGCAGAGCGATGGTGAGGGGAAGATGAAGGGTGTGTTTGCACATTAAAACCAAACAAAATACTCACTTTGCATCTCAGTAAGAACATTTACATTACAATACTTGTTTTTAGTCTCATTATTGCTCAGTTTCTGTATTATTTATATGGATACGCTGTTCGCATATTTCCGTATACGCACTTGTAGCATCATCCAGGTCTCTGATTAACCATGAGCAGATGTTTGTTGATTCCTCAGCGTCTTTATTTGACTAACTAACTCCTCAGCAGCTGAGAATAAACCCCAGTTTGGTTTCTGTCTTTCTGAACTTTTTTGGATTTTAGCTTCTCCATCTGATTCATGGTGATGCAAAACGAGCAGCATCAAATGTCTGATGTGCATTCCTGAATTCAGACTTTTGCTTGATCCTCAGATTGCACCATGTACAGATTTCTGTAATTTTTGTTTCTCTAGCCAGCTACACTGTGAAAAAGAAAAGTAAAAATATGGTTATATTATGGCGGAAAATAACAGACTCACAAAAAATACAATATATTCCATAATTAAAACAGATTTTCTAGCCTTAATTTACCGTGAGATAATGTGTATTCTTTTTTGGCTTTTTAATGGGTTAGGGTTAGTTAGTAAAGGATATTAATATGTGTAAAAACAATTAATTTAATGACCTATGTGACAGACTCAAATAGATACAAATACATAGAACACAGATGAAAATAGCTCTTCTTTAACAAAGAAATCTATGTAAGTAGATGTTGGAGAAACAGTGCTTTTTAATGTTAACTGTCAATAATTGTCTAATTTTAGAAAATATTTTTTGCAGTATTAAACTTGAATTAAACAGTTTACTCTATCAAATAAAAAGCAAATGTTCGTTAAAAAGCAACAAATACCAGCCAGATGAAAGTCAGGTCATCCATCCATCCATCCATCCATCCATCCATCCATCCATCCATCCATCCATCCATCCATCCATCCATCCATCCATCCATCCATCCATCCATCCATCCATCCATCCGCTTCTGGTCTTCTGGTTATTTAAGATAGGGTCTTGGTAGCACTAGGCTCATTCCAGATTCCTCTTGCTTCCTTATTTCTTGAAATGTTGCTGTGTTTTGCATCTTAGGGAACCTTTTAAGAACTGCTACTTCAAAACTGTGCTGCAGTTCTCTACTGGATTAAATGTACTTTATTACTTTTCACCTCCAAAAAGTGCATAAATATTCAGAGAGGCTGAACAGTGTTGGGTTTGGGGACAGTGTGTGAGTCTGCGGTTTGCAGATGGAGGGAGCTGCAGTGTCAAAAGTGAAAAGCTCAGAGGAAAATTGAAGCCCCATAATGGAAGCATAATGGGCTTAGTGTCAGAGTCTTGCAGACGATCCGGGAGGGAAGCACGACCGCCGTCATCCTCTCTTACCTCAAGCCGGTGTAACGGAGTTTAGGAAGCAGCGAGGAGACAACGCCGAGACCCAAACAGGCTTTAGAGATACACCGAGAGCCTAATGGCTGCATGCGGATGGAATTCATAACAGTGAGATGGTCGCTGCTTGTCTCTTTGTGGGATTGTAGTGTCAGACTTGGGTTGAATACTCAACTCATGTGGGGTTCATCCTCAAAATTCATGAGCAGAAATGCACAAAATTTCATTGAGGAACATTCTTTGGCCGGAGTGGATGACGATATGTTTAGGTACAAAAAAAAACACACTGAGCTCAATGTTCCCTCTAATTTTTCATGAGTCTGAGCAAACACACAAACTCCCTGAGCGTCCCTTGGACCACTGTGAGCAACATCAGACGTGTGCACTGTGGTCACACCAGCATCGCATCCATTCAAGTTACATGGTTCATTAAAAGAATCAAATTACAGCATTTACATTTCTGTTAAAACACTTTGTCAACAGGAGCCAGTTGAAGGCTGCAGTGATTTTAGTGACACTACAATGTATAAGAGTGAAGTTATTGAATATTTGTCTCTCTTTACTGTTGCAGCGGTTTTGCAAATTGCAGACGGACCCTGTTCACTCCATAGACACCAATGTTATTCCTGTAGCTTGAAAGACAGCTACTTTTGATAAAACTGGGCTTGTAGCACATTGTCTGCCTTGCAACAATGGGAAGGAGGCACCGTTTATGTTTTGACAACCTATATCTAATATCTAACTAAAAATTTTGTATTGTTTTATTATCACAGGTTCTGTCTGAAAAGAGGTGGCATCATTTTAAACAGTGAAATCAAACTAACAAAATGTAATGACCAACCAGTGAGCAATACTGGATTCTGCAAAAACATAAACAACTTTTTTAAAAATCTAAATCTTATTTTAACAGTTAATATATTAACTTATTTTTGTGTGTATGCATGTATTTATTGATTTATTTAGTACTGTTAACATATCAGAGTTCTGAGTGAATTTTTCTTAAGATAGGCAAAGGCCATTTATTGATTACATATAGGCTATTAAAGAAATGTTTATTAAAAACTAAAAAGCTTAAAAAAAAAACAAAAAACAAAAAAAACAACTTAGGCATTTATTGAGTCACTAAAATACTGTAGAGTACAGACCACATCAGCATGATTATAAGCATCCTCTGGTAAATTAACAACCAGATACTGATGTCTCTCACCATATGGACTTCAGGAGATGACTGGAGGATGATAAACTGTGACCTACTGGTTGGGTTCTCTCTGTTCTCATGGTTCTTACATGTTTGTCCCCTGACAGCCGGGTCCTAATGTTTTTTGAGCAACACACCATACTATGACGTTTTTACAATGATGGTTCTACTATGGAACCAGTTTGACATGTTCAGGCGTTCTTTGTGTGAAAACTCAGAGATTTCAGGGATCAGAAGGTGGTTTTCAACTTTCTTTGTTAACTTTCTGCCTCAACTTTAAATTAAATTTCCTTCACTAAGCCAGCCCTCTGGATTTCCAGGAAGCTGTGTTCCTATTGGCTGTCCAGGTGGCTGCTTGGTGTTATCAGGAACACCTGAACAGCTTGGTGTTATCAGGAACACCTGAGCAGCTCACTGTCTTCCTGCTTTGTTTAGCTGCAGACAAACATTTCCTCTGATTCTCTTCACCACTGAACTGGGTTTGGCTCCGTTGCTTTAGTTTGTTCTTTAGGCATTTGCTTGTAGCTTCCAGCAGTAAAATGGACTTTAATGTGTTTCTTGGTGTGTTTTAGGGCTTTGTACTGGATAGTTGTCTTGGTAAATGTGGTTCTTTAGCCACAGTTAGCACATGGTGCTAATGTGTGCAGTAATTAGTGGATTTGGTGCAGCTGCGTTGTGTCTTTATCTTGGCTGTAGTGAGTCTTCAGAGGTTTTTGGTCAGACACATTCTGTATTCTTGTTTGTGAACCAAGGTTGGTTGTCCAGAAGGTAAGAGTTCCTGTCCTGATTCTCTGTTCTCAGAGGTTCTCTGGTAGGCTGCAGGAGACTTTAGCGTTTGGGTTGTGCTAGTTTGGTTTTTGTACGGTTTCATTTGGACGACTATCTTGAGGCCCCTCCATGTGGTTTAGTGAGGTTTTCTGTAACAGTTCTACAAAGCAACTTGCAGCAGAAGAGACTTTGAGAGTTTTTAGGAAGTTCTGGAGACCAGACTTTAGAGCAGCAGAAACATTTGTCAGCAGTTTGAGCAGGAGAAGGTGAGCTTCAGAGTAGAAATGAGACAGAAACCTTCTTGACCCGTGTGGTGAGGTCCTGTACCAAGAGTTTGAGCAGGTTGTGAAGAGTCTGTAGTTCTTTGGTCTGAAAGCACAAGAATCGACTCATTAAAGGAGAAAACAGGAGATCTAGTTGGTTCTTCTGTCGCTCTGCAATTTCCAGTTTCCTTAGACTGAATATCAAGTTTATACTTTAAATGATTTCCCATGTGAGCCCAAGAAAACTTGAATAAACTCCTTCCATCCCCTGGACACAACATATTTTATTACGATGTTAAATCTTTTTTTTTTTTTAAATGTTATTGAATTTTAATCAGAGTTTTAGCGTAGTTTTTTCTCTTTGCTTGTTTAGTTTTGTCATCTGTGTGAAAGGTGCTAAACAAATAAAGTTGAATTGATAAACTGAATAATTGACTAACTCATGATTGTAACAACAGAAGTATTTTCATTGTGATTTAAGGGTTTGTTTCATTTTTTAGGCTGGGGTAAAGATCTTGACAGAAAAAAAGATTAAAGAAATAAACTACATTATAAAAGCAATTAAATCAAAGGGAAAAAAACATTTAATACAATAAAGCTTTTAAAAAGAAAATTAAACATTAAATACAATTAAATTATATTAAACAGACAAAATATTCAATTGGATAATTAAACAGAAGATACAAAACATGTAATTATGAAATTAAACAAACATTTTTAAACAAAAATATTAAACATTAAAGATGAAATATTTTAGATAATTAAACATTTGAAAAATACAATTAAACAAATATAAAACATTTAATTAGCTTATTAAACTTTTAGAAGTCAAAACATTTACTTAAAAAATTAAATGTTTAATTAGAAAATTAAATCTTAAAGACAATAAAACTTTAAATAGCAATTAAACAGAAAATAGAATGAAGCATTAAAAAAGAAAATTAAACATTAAAAGGTGGTAAAACATTTAAAAAGAAAAACCTTTACAAAGATTTAATCAAAAAAATTAAACATTGGGAAAGAAAAGGAAATTTTTCAAACAAGCCGATAAAACATTTGAAAAAACAACAAACATTAAAAAAACAAAACATTTCAAAATCAGATCCAACATTAGAACAGATTAAAAGGTGAGAAAAGAGCAAAACTAAACGTTTAAGAAGAATCAAACTAAAGACAAAACATTTGAAAAGACACCAGTTAGACTTTAGAAGATCAAATTAAACAGAAGAGACAATAAAACGATCAAAAAGAGCAAGAACAGATAAAGGACTTAAAGCGTTTTCTAGTCTGAAATGAAAACATCAAGTTGTTTCTTCAAACATTTCCTCTTTTGATGTTCTTGGTTTGATTGTTACTAAGAACTCATTTCAGAAAACTGATTTCCAGATAAAGTCTACTAGTAGTTGAAGGCATTGATCAAACTAATGTTACCTTCTGATCTCCACAAACTTTACTGTTCAGTGAAGAGAATCAAAGTTTGTTGAGGATTTCTAAAAAACCCACAGGTGAAGGTCTGAGAAGAACTCGGATGGTCTAAATGTGAAATCAAGACTCATGGTCACAAGTTTTAAGGCTTCTGTTAACCATAAAGTTCAAACTAACAGAGAAGTACTGAGAAACTTTTAAAACTTCAGTCCTCAGACTGTCTGAAGGTTCAAACTAACAGAGAACTACTCAAGAACTTTCAAGATTTCAGTCCTCAGACTGTCTGAAGGTTCAAACTAACAGAGAACTACTGTGGGACTTAGAAAATTTCAGCCCTCAGACTGTGTGAAAGCTCAGGTCCTGAGGACTCGGGAGGTGTGGGGGCTTTGGAAAGTCTTGGAAGTGAGGGTTCCACCCTCCAGCACAGGCTGAAGTCCCACCTCCTGAGAAAAACGGGCGAGAAAAGAGAAAGTAAAAAAAAAAAACTCGAAAACGACAAAAAATAGATGATAAATGCGCAAAAAAAACTAAAATTAGTATCTGAGCGAGTAGCTCAGGAGGATAAGAGGATAGACTACCAACTGGAAGGTCACCGGTTCAAGACCAGCCAGCGGCAGTTTTCTTTCTTTGTCTTTGTCAGAATTTTGAGAAAATTTAAGAATTGTCTGGTCTTGAACCAGCGACCTGCAGCTCCATAGGCAAATCCTTAACTCACTGAGCTACAGATCATATAAAAAGAAATAAATTCGTCGTCCCTTTGACATCGTAGTTGCTGATGTCACCACATGGGTGGAGCCAAGGCGGAGTCTGGGTGGAGTCAGGGCGGAGAGTAGGCGGGGAGGTGGGTGGAGTAGAGGGGCGGGAGGCCACCACCCACCTCCCCGCCTACTCTCCGCCCTGACTCCACCCAGACTCCCCCACCACACCTTCCCCCGCCCGACGAGTTCTTCGAGTCTCCACGAGTTCTTCGAGTCTCCACGAGTTCTTCAAGTCTCGACAGGTTTTCCCGAGTTTCTGGAGTTTCCACGAGGTCGGAGGCAGAACAAGTTGTCATGAAGAGGTGTTGAAGTCGGCCAGGATGGACTGACTTTTTACAGCGACTAGAAGGAAGACGACTAGAAGAGCAGGTCTTTAACCACCATCCATAAAATCCATGGAGTTGACTCCAGAGAAATGAAGGGAGGTCAACTTTTATCAACCTCCATCCAGATGTTCAACTTGATATCTTTACTTGGAGATTTTTAGCACCACAAACCTTTAGCATCACACTTTATTATCATTTATTAGGATTTTAATGGAATCCACCAGCAGATTTAGTTTTTGTTGAGAAACTTTATTCTTGTCGTCGTGGGACTGCAGTATTTAAAACTCTTCCTTCTATTTGACCTCATGTTTATTAGTTTTAGTGGAGAAAGTTTGAATTGTAAATTAGTCTCTTAAAAACTAAATAATAAATTGGATTAGTCAAGAGGTTTAAATTTCTTACTTTGTCATATTTTAAATATGACAAAAAATAAAGCATCTTGAGACAATTTGACCTGTAATTGGCATTATATGAATAAAATTGAATTAAAATTGCATGTATCTTGTAATGTTGGAGTAATTCAGCCATATATGCTGGAAAACACATTTTCTTTGTCCATTAATCTGTTGATTGTTTTCTCCAGTAATTCATTTCTTCTTTTGGTTTATAAAATGTCAAGCCCAAATATATTCAGTTTACTGTCATAAAAACCAAAAAGTTTTACATTCATGGTGCAGGAATCAGACAGTTTTTCACTTTTTATCTTAGTTTAGTCAGAAAGATAGTTGATAATGTGTGAACTGCTGTAATTAAGCCACTTCTAAAAAAGGGCAACCTCGACAAGTCACAAATGAACAGCTACAGACCAATCTCTAATCTCCCATTTTTAAGTAAGATCATTGAAAAAGCAGTTTTTCAACAGCTAAACAATTACCTAACAAAAAGTAACAGTTTCAATGTTTTTCAGTCAGGTTTTCGGCAGTATCACAGCACTGAGACAGCCCTTATTAAGGTGATTAATGACATCCGCTTAAGTACAGACAGCGGCAGGATGACAGTCTTAGTGCTGCTGGATCTAAGTGCTGCGTTTGACACAGTCGACCACAATATACTACTCAACCGACTGGAGAACTGGGTGGGACTGTCCAGCACAGTACTCAACTGGTTCAAATCTTACCTAAAAGACAGGAATTACTTCGTGTCTATAGGTAACTTTACGTCTGAGCAGACAGCAATTACATGTGGAGTTCCGCAAGGTTCCATCCTGGGGCCTCTTCTGTTTAACATCTACATGCTCCCACTGGCCCAGACTATTGAAAACAATAACGTAAGTTACCATAGCTATGCAGATGACACGCAGATTTACATTACAATGTCCCCAGGAGACCATGGCCCTATACAGGTGCTGGGAAAGTGTATTGAACAGATAAATGAGTGGCTGTGTCAGAACTTTCTTCAGCTAAATAAAGACAAAACTGAGGTAATGGTTTTTGGAGCCAAGGAGGGGCGATTAAAAGTGAGCTTAGAGCTTCAGTCTCTACAGCTAAAAACCACAGACCAGGCCAGAAATCTGGGTGTGGTGATGGACTCAGAACTCAGCTTTGAAAAACACATCAAAGCAATTACAAAGTCGGCTTATTATCACGTAAAAAATATCTCAAGAATTAAAGGACTGATGTCTCAGCAGGACCTGGAAAAGCTCGTCCATGCGTTCATCTTCAGTCGGCTTGATTACTGTAACAGTATCTTTACAGGTTTACCTAAAAAAAACACTCAGACAACTGCAGCTGATTCAAAACTCTGCTGCTCGAGTCCTCACTAAGACCAAGAAAGTAGATCACATCACTCCAGTTCTGAAGTCTTTACACAGGCTTCCTGTCACTCAGAGGGTAGATTTTAAAGTCCTGCTGCTGGTCTACAAAGCTTTAAATGGTTTAGGACCAAAATACATCAGAGACCTCCTGACTCAGTATATACCAACCAGACCACTCAGGTCATCTGGATCAGGTCTTTTATTTGTTCCCAGAATGAAAACCAAACATGGAGAAGCTGCATTCAGCTTCTATGCTCCGTATATTTGGAACAAACTCCCAGAAAACTGTAGATCAGCTGAAACTCTCAGCACATTTAAGTCCATTCTGAAGACTTACCTGTTCTCAGCTGCTTTTGACTAAGTTCTTCTAACAGTTATTTTAAATCTTATTTTATGACAAACTCTGCTTCCCAACTTCTGTTTTTGATTCTTTTTCTTTTACTTTTACTAATTTTAATGATCTTTTTAATGATTTTATAAATGTGTTTTCTTTCTTTTTATAATTGTGTTTTATCTGCTGTTTTAACTTCCTTGTGAAGCACTTTGAATCACCTTGTTGTTGCATCCTTAAATTTTAATGACCTTTTTAATGATTTTATAAATGTGTTTTCTTTCTTTTTATAATTGTGTTTTATCTGCTGTTTTAACTTCCCTGTGAAGCACTTTGAATCACCTTGTTGTTGAAATGTGCTATATAAATAAACTAACTTTAACTTTAACTTTAATTGTTGCAGCTTGTGAACCGTAGAAGGTTTTAATCTTTGGGGCCGTGTGTCAAAAAACATTTAGAAACCAACATCAACAAAACACTCAACAAAGATTTGAACATCATTAAAGGTAAATCCAACTTTTGCATGACAATGTCTAATTAAAGGGCATTTATTTCCAACGTAAATGTGTGATATTCATCCTCTGGAGCTTTCTCTTCACATCATCTTCCACCTGGACTGGTTTGGTCAGGAGCATGTGCAACAAACATTTGAAAAACTGCACTTTAACATCAATGAATGACACTGAAGTTTAATCTCTACATAAATGAGACTGAGTCTGGATGTGCTGCTCTGTCATTAACTCCTAAGTTTAGGGAAAGTTCAAACAAAAGAGGACAGTTCAGAGAAGACTTGAGAATGAGCTGATTTTGAACAAACATCTCAGACTTTCTGAGCTTCAGCACCTACAGCAAGATATTTTAACAACAAGCAACTCAAGAGATCCAGAAGTTGGAGAGAGTTAGCTTTAGCTGAGCCAAAGAACATGTGGGACGCTAACCTAGCAAACATTTCAGACTTTTCTCTGTGAATCCTATTTAACGACAGAACTACACATCTGAACTCAGTGTCATTAAAACAGACTCTAATTCAGTGTCATCCATCCATATTAAAGTGCAGTTACCCAAAATGTTTGTTGCATGAGCTCCAACAAAACCTGTCCAGGTAGAAGGCCACTTTGACAAACAGGAAGTGGAAGATTCCAATCAGATTTGTAGAAGGGGGAACCGGACTGTACTAAGTGTGGTCCAGTATAGAGGCGTGTTTTGTGGGTTTTTAAGGCTGATAATGATTATCAGTGAGACATTTGGAGTAGATATTCATTTGCAGTAAATGAAAGTATTTAAAATCTTGAGTTAAACTTAGAAGAACACAAACTCTAACAGAAAATTTTGTTGATACGTTTTTGTTTTGTTTACAGATGTTAAGTTAAAGGAGTTTTATTCATTACGTATAACCAATCAAATCACTCCAGAAGACAGAGCGACCACAGGTAGATAAAGGTTCAGAGCCAAGGTAGCACCATTTTTAAATTTATTTATTACCGTAAATCAGTAAAAAATAAAATACTTATAATCAGTAAATCAGTCAGCCCACAATTACTACAATTCTACAATGTATGTCTCTTTCCTTTGACTTGTTATTTGTACAATATACGATGTATATGATGGCGTTTTTTCATACCAAAGGCTATACTATGATGTTTTCTAAGAGACATACGATGCTACTCTGGTTGTTCTGGCTCTGGGCTGCTGCACTCCTCCTCTGTTGTTTTCTGTATTGTACTCAGCTTCATGTCTTCGTCCATCCGGCCTCCGTTGACTCGTCCCGCCTGCCGTCTCTGGAGCTGAAGCTGGATTGGAACAGACCAAAGTACAGTCTAATCACGATGCCAGCTGCCTCTCAAAAGGCTTCTTCATCTGGCAGGTGGCGGCACTTCTTCTGAGGGGAAGCTGAGCTGGCCCGGCAGAACTTTGGAGATGTGTTCCAGTGGTTGGTGGATGTGTGGGGAGATAGAGAGGGACCTTTGAATTGTTCAGAAAGGAAAACAGGGAACCCATTGGTAGTTTTAGTTTAAGGGATGCCACTGCGGTGTGTTTTTGGGTTTTAAGAGGTGAACAGGAAGAGTTTTTTTTTCGTATTGATTATCTTTTACTTTGTTCCTGGTTGGAATGCCCATCAATGTCAACGTGAAGTTCACTTTTAGTTCTGTTTATTTATTTTTATTTTACTAACACCCATTTGTTTTTAACCCCCTCACATGTTGTGTTGTTGTAAACTTACTCTTTCAAATAAATTCTCGTCTAACCCTCTGGAAACCAGCGTTTGGACTGTTTTTGTGTTGCTCCTCACCTACTGACAGCTGTGGACTAAAGGCTATACTGTGACGTTTTTAGAGCGACATGCTATGCTATGATGTTTGTTGGGCGACACACTATACTATAGGCTTTTTTAATTGACATATTACTGACCTTTTTTTTGTTTTAGTTTTTTTGTTGTTTTTAGCAACATATAAGAATTCAAACAGTTTTAAAAGTTACTATACTTTTACTTGTGCAATGAAATTATTATTCTATGGAATTTTTTAGATGACATATTAAACTCTGATGTTTTCTTGAATTACGTACTATTTTGACAATATACTGCACTATGACATTTTTTGAACCACATATCATACATGACAATTTTAGGCAACATCCTATCATTTTGCGATTTTTGAACCACATAAAAATCTATGTTTTGTTTTTTTTTCTTGCAACATGCTGTACTATGAACTACAGGCCATACTATGTTATTCTTGAGTAAAGCATACTATACTTTGACATTTTCTGAACTACATCCTATACTATGGCGTTATACACAGAGTGCTTTGGTTACATGTTGATTTATAATCTAGATTTTTTTCTGTTTTGTTTTTTGACGGGATTACCACAGACCTGACTGTGAACACCGTCGACACCCACCTCAGGGAGACGTTGTCTAAGATCTCAAGGCTGCTTGGTCGTGGTCTTTCTGGCACGAACTCTTCAAAGATGAGCCGGGAAGTTTAACACTGATGGAATGACACCAGATCTAAGCCGACAAACTTCCAATTCCTCCTCAACCCATAGTCTCTGGGAAACCTACATGGAGTAAGAAAAGTAGACAGAGAAGTAATTAAGTCTGTACACAACATATTAAAAAGAAAACATGCTAATAAATTAAGTATAAAGAACCGAATTCGCCAATATACTGGAGACCAGAGCTATTTAATTTGACAAGTATAACCTTGTTTCGTAACATTTCAATTATTTGAGAGCAGTCCTAAAGAACTGCCTGTAATCCCAATCATAAAATGGGTTTGGAGGAAGAACATAGATGGTAATCTGGATATACATGAGTTAGGCTTTATAACTACTATTGGTAGTATTGGTGGCAGTAATAGCAATGCAATACTACAACTTGGAATACTATTACAAATGCTGATACTACTTCTACGACTCTAACAGCTGTTTATACTACTACTGCTGCTTGTATTTTTAGTATTACTACTACTGCTTGTACAACTATACTACAGCTACTATTAATCGTCTGGTATTTGGTTGTCAAGCTGCTAGCTCGCCTTAGCGTTTTGCTAATGGCTAACTAGTTAGCTCTCATAGACTGGAAGCTCTCAACAAGATTTAATAATGAAAAAAGAGCCAAAAACTATTCTTACCTATGAAAGTCATTCCAAGTTTCCTTGTCTCAATCGTACGACGCATTGTGCAACTGTATGCAGCACAGTGAGCCGGTATACTTGTTTCCGTTTTCACGCCGTCTACATCAACAGAATGCACTGAAACTTTTCCCCCACTAGCTTAGCCTCGCTGTAGCCGCAGCTCAAAGGGGCGTGTCCTATCTACTCATTCATATCTATGACAACAACGGTGGCTGCACATAAGGACGCCTGACGTTGATTAGCTGCGTAAATACCATTATATACAGTCTATGGTAAATACGTATGTGAATCGCATCATTGGCTGCAGCAGCCAGTCACCGGTCAGTCACTGACTCACACTGAAAAATAGCACAGAATGAATTGTTACGTGTTTATTTTATTTACAATTTAGGTTGGATTTTTTTTTTTGTGCGCAGCGCAGATTTTCTGTGCGCGGAGACCGCGTCAGCAATGCAGTGCGCAATTGCGCAGCTTGGAGGGAACAGTGACTGAGCTCTTTCCTCCTGTGTGATCCGTGCAGGAGGGACGAACGGGACATGGATGCAGATATACACATTATGTGCAGCCATTTTAATTCATCTCATGTATAAGACGCATCACTTGCATCTCCATTCACCAGCAGCACCGTACAACAGCTGTCAGGACAAGAACTGAATCTGAAGTGTTGCCCCCCGGTGATGACTACCAATCCACTGCTGCCGCCACCGACATGTTGAGGCGGTTATCTTACGCCTGGTGTCGAGGCGGATTTTTAGTCAAACACATGGTGGGGGACGAGGGTTCAGGGGTGGAGCAGGGCTGGGTGTTAGAGAGTAAAGGATTAAGCTTTGTTGTGGACAAAATGTGCACTGGCGTCTTCGTGAATCTGTAGTTAAGGTCGCAGATTTAGTGCATTCTCATCTGCTGGGAGCTGAGGCGGACAGAATATGCTGATCAGAGGGGCTGGAGGGCGAGTAAAGCAGATTTGGACTCCGACCATGTGTTGGTTATTTTTGGAGAACATCCAGACCCCTCCTATATGATGTAACAGTGGAGGCGGAGCTGTATAGAATGTAAAGAGATGTTGTGTATGTGAAGCTGCACCAGTTAAGTGGGGTGGAGTTGGAAATTTTACACTAAAACAATGCCGTAAAGTTCTACTTCTTTCTATTCACACACAATTTTAAACATCAGAACTGCATTAAAGCGCTTGTATTAAGATCACATATTAATTCTCGTTTATTGAAAATAAATTGTTAAGTTCTTTGGGAAACGTGGTGTGTGCTGCTTGAGATCCTGGCAGGATGGCGCTTCACGTTACACTCAGTAACCCCTAGACTGGGCGTAACTGTGTTGTGAATGTTACAGTATGCCGGGACTGCAATCAGAGAATAAAATGTCAGAGCAAACAGATTCACTGAAGTCTTTAATGATGATATATGTCAAATGATTAAAGCATTCCTTCGTACGTAACACAACTGAATATGAACAAACTGTCAGAGAGCGCTGACCCAGACTAAAAGGCCTGGCTGCTTGTCAGACCTGAGCAGTAGGAGTGGGTGATATACATCTGGAAAATGTAGAGCGATATATATATATATATATATATATATATATATATAATGGTGTAATGCATGTTATATGGCGTATTGTATTGTGATAATGACACATATTGTGAATTTTATACTGTTTACAGATAAAAGAAGCGGATGGGAATGTCTGTTTTTGGTTCCTCCGGTGAGATAAATACCTGATAAATCCAGATACTTTGATCCTGTCATTAAAATATTGCCAACAAACAGTCCTGACATTGATTTGCAATATTGCAAGCGAAGGTCGTACTCAACGAGAGAAGCTAGAGCTACCTAAGTACAGCAAAATCTCAGCCAGCTGACAAGTGTCTCACAGTCTTATCACCCAACCCTACTGTGCAGAAAAATCAAGAATACAGTTTTTAAGAAGAATGAAAATACATGCGGTGCCCTTGAACTCGTGTGTCTTATCAAATGGAACGACTAATGCTTACAACCGCAGCCCAGAGGAGCTAAACCAACAAACTCACCTCTAGAACTCAGAAAGAAAATCAAAGAAACCTTGTGGAGTCTACAAACCGCTGGGGCTGAGCAGAGTCTCTGGAGGGATGAGGGGATGGATGAGGCATGAGGCTAGGAGGTCTGGGCATGACTGGGTGGAGGTATGGAGGGACGTCTAGCCTTTTGGAGCCGTGTACTGACGCAGGAGGGAGGAGATGGCGCTGGATTCAGTGACCTCCTCGGGGAGAGAACCCTCCATGTCTTTGATGGACGGGTCGGCTCCGGCGTTCAGCAGCAGCTCCACGATGTCGGCGAACTCGCACGCTGATGCTACGAAAAGGAGGGAAACAACACAGCATAGAGGATAGAGTTAGAAGACAAAAAGCAAACCAATCCATGCAGCCTCACTCAGAGATGCACAGATTCTGATCCACCGTTTGGTCTCAACAACTGCACTGTATGGACAAAAGTATTTAGACAACTGGCTGTTACATCTACAGACATTCACACAGATTTGGTTCCCCTTTCGCAGTGATAACAGCTTCCACTCTTCTAGGAAAACACAAGATTTTGGAGTGAATCTGTGGGAATTTAGAAAACGTGGCTTGCAGTCTCCATTCTGGTTCATTCCAGAGGTGACGGATGAGGTTGTGGTTGTGTTAACTGACTAAACGACATCTTTATGGACCTTGCTTTGTGCACAGTCATGCTGGAACATCTTCCCCAAACTGGTGCCACACATTTAGAAGCATAGAATCATCTGCATGTCTGGGTGCTTGTTTCTACACAGCTCTGGTGGTGGGTCTGGATGAAATACCTGGATTTAGTGATGAAGAGGTGTGTCCAAATACTGTTGTCCATAAAGTGTATGTGATAGAACACAGTGAAATTACACACATCCAAGATTACCAGAGGATGAAGCCTCCAAACCCCAGGAAATTTCTCTTTTTTTTGCTCCTGTCACATTTTTCCTCACTGTAGGCCAATTTAAAGTTGTGCACCTTTATGGGAATGTCACAAACATAGCTAGAAGTAGAGAAAAGTCATCAAAGTTTAAATGCTATATTTCACAAAAAAAGAAAAAAAATGAAAGTTTAATTTTTTTATTTTACTAAAATTGGAAATAACCTGGTTTGAACATATAAAAAATGTTTGTAAGTGCCCACAGCTGTTACCAGCACTAGAGAAAAATGCTAGTACACATTAACAAGTCTGCTCTGGAGTTCAAAATGTTACTGTTGGTCCGAATGATCTTGGACCAAACTACATCCTGGACTTATTATCTCCATACGAAGCATCCAGAACCCTCAGGTGATCAGGGACAGGTTTACTGTGTTCCCAGAACCAGAACCATGACTAGTGAAGCAGCATTCAGCTCTTATGCTGCTCACCTGTGGAACAAACTTCCTGAACACCTGAGATCTGCTCAAACTGTCAGATCTTTCAAATCAGGCCTGAAAACCAGATTGTTTACAGCAGCTTTCTCTTGAATGCTGAATCTATTTTCTTGTCTTCTAATGCACTTTTGTGATCTTCATGTCTCCTTTTATGTATTATTTCTATGATTTTAATGTATGTCTACCTTTAAATCATTTTTCTGAATGTATTTCTTTGCCATTGTAAAGCACCTCGAATTCCCTTGTGTATGAATTGTGCTTTGCAGATAAACTCGCCTTGCCTCTTTGTAAACACGGCTTGCAGTGAATTTTTGTCACGTGACTGTTGGTGACAGTTGAGTCATTAAAAGCTTGACCCTCGGGATAGGAGAGCTGATTTTCTTGTATTTTTAAAGAATCTCGTTAAGGCAACCACTTAATTCTTGGCAAATTTTAGAATGAGACACGTAGAATAAAGTGACTTTGATTAAATCTCACTATTTCTTAAGGAAAAGGTCTATCAAAAAGTTGAAAATCTGATGATTCTCTGTGTTTTTACAGTTCCTGGTTATGATAAATGGTGTAATTTTGGCTATTTTTTTAAAAGAAAACCGCCAGTCGGTTTGAAACTTTGAAATATCTGCTTGGTGGATTCGCATCACATTGGATCCAGATATTCATGCTTCCCAGATGATGAATCCAAACACTGTTGACGAAGCTCTGACTTTTCCTTTGGTGCCATCAGGAGTAGTTTTGAGTGAAATGTTTTAGCAACTGCTGGATGGATTACCATGAGCTTTGCTGCAGTCCTTCATGTCTCCCTCAGGATGAATTGAAACCACTTTTCATTTGCACTAAACATTCCCATGAGTCTCAGCTGCATTTATGAATAAGTAGCAAAGAAACCAAAGTAGTGAAGGTGGTAAATACGGAGTGTGGTTGTGCTATTCTACTGTAATTGACTCTTACAGGGTTTCTGCAGATATCAACCAGTCAAATCTAATGCTATTTAATGTCATTTTAATGCTATACTGTAAAAATTTTAATGCCACGACTGTGAACTCAACAAATTACACGGGTTTGTTTTTTGTAAATGATTTTTAGGAAAAAACTTTCTCAACATTTAACTATTTCTGAATCCAGAAACCAGCCCTGACCACCAACAGGCTGTAGTCATTCCCTGAAATCCACGTTTTCTGGACATTTTTACTGGAATTTGCGTTTCCCCATTTCCCAGCTCTCCTCCACCTGGTCCAGTCTGCTGGTCGCTTTAAAAACATCCAGTTTTTGGCAATTGTACCCAACTGGCTGGAAGAATTATTGCAATGGTTCGGCATGTTTATGCAGATGCACATATCTGACGAATCGCAGTCTATAATTATATATTATTATATTATTATTGTCAAATATTTTCTTGAAAACTGCAGAAAGAATTTTTAATGCCACTGAGAATCAAGTTTAATGATTTTTAATGCCATTTAAGTCCTTAATTTTCGCAAAATCGACTTATTGACTATTAATGCTTTTTTATCCCCTGCAGAAACCCTGTCTTAGTTGCATAAATGTCATACTGGGGAAATAATTAATAAGGAAAAAAAGCATCTTTGCAGCTGGTCTTGGAGTCCCATAGTGTGAATCAGCTTTGAGTAAATTTGCCTCATTCCCTTCTTCTACATACTGTAGTTTAATACAGTACGTGCAGCGCTGCAGGTAATGAAAAGCCCATCTGAAGGCCCGGCACTGACACCGGCCTGGACCCGAGCTTCTCTCAAACACTTCATTTCTGCCCCATTGGCAATTTGTGCCCCACTAAAAGGGTCTTCCCTCTCTCTCTCTCTCTCTCTGTGTGGGAGTGGAGGAGGGAGGAGGTGAGGAGGGGACGGCTTGCACTTCCTTAACCCAGTTAGTGCGTCCCTTCATTCCTGATGCACCTCCTGCCCCTCTGGCACCTCGCCCCCCTGCTCTTGTTCTGAGTGCTCTGCTCTGTCGGTGTCAATCGCTCGCTGCTCTTAAAGAGCAGAGTCGCTGCTGCTGCGCCGTGTTCGCTGATGTCAGCAGCCGCCGTGATTGACAGCCGGGCCTCTTAACCTCCTGCACAGAGGTGGCTGCTGGGAGTGTGTGTGTGTGTGTGTGCATGAGCGTATGATGATACATCGGCATGCAGCAAGTGTGTGTTCAAGTCACAGTACGAGGCGTGAAATCGCACCAACAAAGCCTGCTTTCCTTTTCTTTTTTCCTTCCTCCCCCTCCAGCCGTGCCTGCAGACCTCCTCCTCCTCCTCTTGTTGCTCTAAACAGTATTTTATTTAGCCGGCGGTGTGCGCGGCGCGTGTCTCGCCTGGGCCTTGAGTTGTAAAAAGTGGCGAGCCCTCAGGGGAGCCGTAGAGGAGGAGAACAATTTATGGTGAGCAGTAAACCCTCAATTAATCACTTGCCAGCCACTGTGGCCCTGTGCAAAGAGAGGTGGGAATGAATTTTCATTCTCTGCTATTTGTCTCTTGGAGTTCATCGCTTATGTTTATTAGTCATCTTTTTATGCCTCATCCTCGGGGCTTCCTCCGGTGGCTACATGTGTGTGTTTGTGTGCAACGTTCACCCTCCTCCACCATCGCCGCCTCCGCTGCCACCAAAGCCGGGGGACAGATGGCGAAGCCGAACACACAAGCAGAGGCTCAGAGGACATGAGAACCGCCCCTCTGGGACATGTGTGTTGGGGCACCAGAGGGTCAGGGGAGTCTAAGGACCACTGCTGATTTCCTCTGGGAGGTCTGGCGATTATTGCACACACACATCTACCACACGTGCACATACCAAAGGGCACGTACGCACCCCCCACAGCACGGAACAGAAATAAAATGACAGAAACTTGGTGGGAAACAAGTGCAGGAAAATAAAGATGAGGAATGGAGGCGGGAGAGTGGGAGGACGAGATGATGAATTCGAGGTGAACGTTGGGCGAAGAGCGGGTGTGAACAGTAAACAAGCCGCTGTATATAAAGAGAGTGCGCACGCAGACGACATAATGATGTCAAGCGCACGATAAATGTGGAGAGTTTTGTTCCGAAAATGAGATATCTGCCTTTTGAAAAATAGACGCAAAAAAGCTTTACAGCAAGAAAGAAAAAAAGCAGAAAATAAATGGTGTTTTTTAAAGAGTGTATGCAACATTTCTGGACTGTGGAGATTAATATGAGGTCGTCTTACCATAATGTAACGCCGTCTGTCCTTCATTATCCTGTAAAAGGCAAAAACAAGTGTTTATTTCGACGGACCTGTGACTGAGGAAGAATTAAATCCTCCAGTGAGTGCAAATACAAAGAATGATATCAAGAATAATAGCAACATTGAGCTGTGAGAGACGCTGTAAATTACTTAGCTCAAACTTCCCCAAGAGGAAAACTTGCACCTGCTAGAATTCCAATTAACTTCTTCTCGCTGGATAAAGGGTGGCATGTTTTCATTGTACCAAAGGGGGATTATAAGAAGATGAGATATTGATTAAAGGAACACGTGGCCTGCAAATGAAACCGGCTACCTTGCAGGTGACTTTAAACTCTGGTCAACCTGAAGGAACAAGCGACCAAAACTCAACATGCTAAGGTAATAAAACAGCACCAGAGTAGCATTGGTACCAACCTGCATTTTAGAAAGAAATCCCAAGAAATCCTGCCACATGTTAGCGTGAAGAGGTGTGTGTGTTGTTATTACAGCTGAAACACATCTCAAAATCAATTCAACTAACTAAAACTAGCAAGGGGAAGCAGATCAAACTGTTTTCTGTCTTAAAAAAGGTTAATAATGACACTAAATAGAAACACAGGAAGCTCAAAGTTTGCACGAACATCTTCTTTGTGGCTTCTTATGCCAATGAAAGCATTTGAATCCCAGTGCAAACAAACAAATGTGCAAAAAATTACACAAATAGAAACAGCAATTACAATATTGGGTTTCCTACAATTAACTGATCATCATGTGCAGGTGCAACCAACAGAGAAAGTTGGTAACACCAGTACTACCAGTGGAAAAGTTAGCCTGGAGCCCTGAATTAGCTAAATAAAATATTTTCTTTTTAAAATCTTTGGTTTTTAGGGCACCAGCTGAATACTCCAAACTCTTTTCCCTCTTTATAAAGTGGTATGGGAAGTCACTCGGTCTGTTCATTAAAGCTGGAAGGGTCAACAGTTTCAAAGGGAGGGACTCACATGAACACAGAGGGAGTGGGATAGTTGTTTGTTGCTGTGTTAATGCTATATTTCTGCTCAGGTTCTCACATATGATAGCTTTAAAAAGTCTCAGCTGTGTCTTAAAACAGGTGGTCACTGTGGTTGCTAGCAAAAATGACCCGAACAGGACTAAATAGTTTGTTTGCTGGAGGCTGTAGTTTTGGAAACTAGAAAAGCACTCAGAGAGCACAGTACTCCGCCAAGGCTGCTCATTCACCCATATGACATTGTCAGAAATGTGGCATTTGTTTTAGAAATGCACCATTTGTTTATTAGTTATTGATGATCGGAAATCATGGCACCATAGAATGTGGCCATAGATGTACCCACAAAGAACATGTGTACATTTGTCCGTCTGTTAGACTGTGTGCAACATTACTCAAAAACAGACCAACGGATTTGGATGAAATTATCAGGGAAGGTCAGAAATGACACAAGGACCAAGTGATTAGATTTTGGCAGTGATGCGGCTTATAGTCTGGATGCACGGATTTGTTAAAGATTTCTGTATCATTGTGAGATAGCGGAACGGTGTCACTGTAACCATGACAAGTGAATGCTACGTCAACTGCCTGCTGACGATCAAATGATTGCGATCCCACTACAGATCCACGGCTGAGGACTTTTCAGGACTTACCCGTCTGAAATCCTACAATGACTGAGCAGCCTTGGCAGATTACCACGCTCTCTGAGTGCTTTTCTTGTTGTTGGTTTTGGTTTCTTTCTGGTATCTGCTGACATGAAGTTAAGTCTGAAATGTTTCCAGCAGTTTCCTTTAAATGATTTAACCATGAAGGCCGTGTGACCCCGACTCAAAGCTCAGGGACGATGGAGAGAAGACGAAGGGTCAGAGGTGAACAGGAAATCAGAGGTGGTCTGTTGCATACGTGTGTGTGAGTATAAGGAGGTGTGTGTCCTCTGAACAGTAGAAATGATACTCGGGGTCAACGGGTCAACGGTGGACATATAATTCTTGTAAGGAGTGTTGGACTGGGGAAAGGGGCAGGGAAATATGTGTGTGCAGGTATAATAAGACACAATATATGACAGGCATCATCAACAGCAGATTCAGTCCTTAATCACCGCTCCGTCCTGCCTTTGCACCTCATAATGATGATAAATGGTCAAACTGTTGCCTCCAGCCCAAGAACAAGAGCAGCCAAGTACAATGGTTTCAAATGCTGGCAGACGGATTAAAAGCCCGGAGTGACATTTCCTTCTATCCTGGAAAATGTCACTGCAGTGGTCCAAATTACTGAAACGGTTATGGAGAAATTATTCATTAGTCTTTCCACCTTTGCCCTTCGAACAGCAGATCCTCATGTGTGACTTTCTGTTTTGGTTACTTCCATGTCCTTCTTCCTTCCACCAAACCACACCTCCTTCATCTATTTTATTTTCATTACTTTATTTTTTCCATTATTCACTCCTCTAATTTCTAATCTCAGACCATCAGAGGCCTTCTTCTCGACTATCTCTGATTTACTCAAAGTTTCACTGTGAAAATATCTTTTTTTCCCATGCTTTTAAACTTTCAAGCAGGTACATTTTGACCCGCAGGACGACACGAGGGTTAATGTTAATGGTTAATGGTTAATGCAGCTACATGTGGTTCAGAAAATGTCACTAGTTGATGATTTTTTTTTGTCAATGTGAGCTCAAAGAAGGGACTTTATATGACAGTTTCTTCCAATTGTCGCTCACATTTCAACTTCAAAAATCAGTCATTATTATGCTATTGTACAATATACTGCGCAAAAGTGTTTGTTTATATATTTCATTAAACAAAAGTTTCTCAAATGTCTGGAAAAATATCCGTATTTTAGGGTATAAAAATTTCAAAGGTATGGAATAACCATCCCACATCTACTTTTCCCACTGTTCCCCAGTCTGAGGAATTATTTAATCTACTTGTCCAATACTGCAGATTTTCAATCTATGACATGATGAGAGATAACAGTGAAATTTTCAGGCTTTTACCTTTATTAGTTCCTGAGATATTGTTGTTCAAACAGCCTCAAATTTCAATGTGAAAAAAACAACTTGATAAAGTGGGTTGATGGGTAATTTAAAAAAGATTTATCTTGAAAAGTGTTTCATAAATCAAATACCTTTATAAATATTCATATTTAAATACTCAGTATTGCAGATTCTGGATTAGCGACACGATGAGGAATAAAAGTTAAAATTTGAGGCTTTTATCTTTAATAGTTTCTGAGTTTGATGCATGAAAAACTGTGCTGAAAGGCAAATGTTTGATATATCGAGCTAAAATTTCAGAAATAACTTTAAAAATATCCATGTTTAAATATTCAGTATTGCAGACTTTGAATTAGTGACATGATGAGAAATAATAGTGAAAATTTCAGACTTTTTTCTTTAAAAGTTCCTGAGTTCAAAGCATGAAAAAAATGGGGTTAAAGTGCATTGATGAGCAGGTATTTCAAAGATCAAGCTAAAATGTCACCAATATCTTCATAAATATCCAAATACAGCATTTATGCTAAAGAAAAATTGAGGAAATGACAGATATCGAGCTAAAACTTCACAAATATCATATATTTAGTATTGCAGATTCTCAATTAGTGATGTGAGAAGAAATAACAGTTAAAAATTCAGGCTTTTACTTTTAATAGTTCCTGAGGTAAATGCATGAAATATGTGCTGGAAGTGTGCAAATATCTGATAGATCAAGCGAAAATTTCACAAATACCTTCATAAATATTCATACATAGCATTTATGCTATAGAAAAGTTGGGGAAATGACAGATTTCAAGCTAAAATTTCACAAATATATTTATAAATATTCATATTCAAATTTGCAGTATTGCAGATTTTGAATCAATGACATAATGAGAAATAACAGTTAAAATTTCAGGATTTTATCTTTAATAGTTCCTGAGTTCAGTGTGTATAAAATATATGCTGAAAGTGCATCGACAGGCAGGTATTCCAAGATCAAGCTAACATTTCACAAATACCTTCACGGATGTCCATATACGGCATTTATGCTATAAAAAAACATGGAAATGACAGACATCGAGCAAAAATTTCACAAATATCTCATATTTATAATTGCAGATTCTGAATTAGTGATGTGATGAGAAACAATAGTACAAATTTCAGGCTTTTATCTTTAATAGTTCATGAGTTGGTTGCGCAAAAACTGTGCTGAAACGCACGTATTTCATATATCAAGTTAAAATTTCACAAATATCTTCATAAACATCCATATACTGCATTTATGCTATCGAAAAATTGTGCAAATCAGAGATGCTTGAGCAGAAATTCTCCTAAAAACGTGATGATTTGCGACCGAATGATCGTCCTACTTCCACCTTCCTCCCTCCATCAGTGTCCTCCTCAGTCCTAATCCCCTTCCTCTCCAATCCCTCATTTCCTTCCCTTGTCTTTGCTGTCTGCCTCCCCGGCTGGGCCCAGTGCAGAGTGATCCTATTGTTGTGTTTTTCTCTGTCTCTCAGGGGCAGCACTTCGGGGACCTGCTGATTGGATTAGAGCTTTCTATTCCCTCTGGGCGGATCACAGAGCGCAGATGCAAATCGCCGGCAGCGTGGAAAGCGTGCAGCGGTTAACCCAAGACAACAATGCTGTCTGTCTGCGAGTCGCCTCACAACCTGTGATGTACTGCGAACACTGTGTCTGTCTGTCACAATGATGTCGAGTCTGCACAACAGCGGGCAGAAGTGCAGTAAAATATAAATGTAGCTCCATCCAGTAGCCTGGAGGGTGAAATTTTATCATCCAGGCATATTCTGTAAATATTGCTGCATTATATTTATTAAATCTAAGAAAAAACCTACTAAACTCAACTAATTTTCTCTGTATTTTATTGCACAGGCAGAAACAAAGGCCCAGCATGGTGGGACGGTGACAGATGTTTACAGCCGAGGCCAAGCAGAAGACCTGATGCACACAAATACATACAGTTATAATTAAAGTGTGAGGGGTTTAAGCCCTAATCTGACCAAAGCGCTAATCTGCAGTTCGTTGTTCAACAAGCACACAAAAGCAGGAACATGTGGCTGACAATATACAAGCAAAACCTCTCATCTAAAACACAGCTCTACAGTTTTATTATTGCTCAATCAGCTATGAAACTTAAACTGACATAACTTTATTTTCATTCTGTGATCAAGTATTTCATGTTTCAAAGAATTCTATATGTTTGGTTTTGTTTTAACCCTCCTGTTGTCTTCATTTACGGGCACCAAAAAATATTGTTCCGTTATCTGGAAAAAAATCCCAAAATTCAGCACAAAAAATTCCCCAAACTTCTGAAAATTTTCAAAACCTTCAGGAAGAAAAATCCAATAATTCCTTAAAAGTTTCCCTTAAAAGTTTTATTTAAAAAAAAAAAAAAATTAAAAAATTTGGCACGAAAATTAAAATAAATTAAAAAAAAAAACTGTAAAAATTTTCCCAAAAAATCCTAAAAATATCCAAAGTGAATACACATATATCAGTAAAACTTCTGTTTTCTTTAAGAACATATAGAAAAAAAATCAACCAAAATCCAGTGGATTTTTTTCAGAATGTTCTGAAAGAAACATTTTAACATTTCTTTTTTTCCACCAAAAACATTTCCCAAAAATGTTGAAATTGTGGAAGCTTTCACTGTGAAAATATAATTTTTTTTCCACATTTTCAAACTTTAAAACAGGTCAGTTTGACCTGCAGGACGACACGAGGGTTAATTGTGACCTGCAGCTACATGCTGTTCACAAAATAGCACTAGTTGATTTCTGCATTATTCACTTTTGTGTTAATTTGTGCTGAAAGGTAGGACTTTTCATGACGGCTTCAATTGTTTTAAATATTTAGACTCTGCCACAGTCAAAGACTATTTTGATCAACTTGATGCCATGATGAGAAATAACAGCGAAAAATTAAGGGGTTTTCTCTGTGGGAATTTCTGATTTTTTATGAGAAATTTCAATGTGCGAAAAAACATGCTGAAACTGGATCAAAGAACTTATTTGATCTTTTTGTCCAGTTTTGTCGATTCTGAATGATGAAAAATAACAGTGAAAATCTCAGGCTTTTATCTTTAATAGTTCCTGAGTTCAAAGCTTGAAAGAAAGTGCTGGAAAGTGCGTTGATGAGAAATTTAGAAAAAAAATTTAATCTCAGAAGGTACGTATAGTATATAGCAAAAATGAACAAATATCTCTATGAATATTTCTATTTTATTCTATAAAAATTTCAGACAAAATAGAAGCAGGTGAGCAGAAATTCTTGTAAACAATCTGATCATTTAAGATGGAATAACTATATGACATCCGCCTTTCTCTCTGTTGCTGCAGAGACTATTTCATCTACTTGTCCAATCAACAACTTGATGAGAAATAAAATGAGAATTTGGAGTAGTGAGATTGAAAAGAAAAGAATAAAGAGCGCCTGTATGTTAGAGGAACTAGCATGTGCTGATCATGCCAGTGCACGTGTGCAGCCTACATGCCTCCTGCATGTTCATGTGAGGGGTCAGCGGCCTGTCCTCTCAGCGTTCCCTAATGCCCCTGGATCCAGGACGGAGGCTTGATGGAATCACAGGAAATTGGATTGTCTTCCATTTGCTTTGGAAGCAGCCTGGAAGAGACACTCCTTCTCCCCCCCTCATTTCCCCACAATACCTGCAGTGAGCCTCCCCCCTCCACTCTCCGGTGCACCCCTGTTCCCATCCCATTACGGAGGCATGTCGCACCAAACCTCTGCTTTTACATGTCATCCAAAGTTTCCCCTTGCGGTGCAGAAATGCTGGGCTGGATGTCAGCAGAGTGCTCAATAAAGCAGCCGCTTGCACAATAGCAGCAGCACAGATCCAGCGCCGTGTCGGCCTAATGGGGTGCAGCAATATGCTTTAGGAGCAGCACGGATGGGGATGGATCTATCAGTACGATTGCAGTTTTGCCTGAATTTGAGACTCGCCGATCTATCATTTCTACCCAGCAAAATGATGCGAAGCAAGATGGATGGAAGAGAAAGGCAGTGATTTACGGATATATGGAGAGATTTGCTATGCAGTCTTAGTTTTTACTGTAACTGGTTCGAAATTGGTCGAAAGAAGAAGAAAAAAATCCGAGACCAAATAATTTTGCGGATATACGCTACCAGTCAAAAGTTTGGGGTCACCCAGGCAATTTCATGCTTTCCATGAAAACTCCCACTTTTATCCATGTGCTAACATAACTGCACAAGGGTTTTCTAATCATCAATGAGCCTTTCAACGCCATTAGCTAACACAATGTAGCATTAGAACACAGGAGTGATGGTTGCTGGAAATGTTCCTCTGTACCCCTATGGAGATATTCCATTAAAAATCAGCTGTTTCCAGCTAGAATAGTCATTTACCACATTAACAATGCCTACACTGGATTTATCATTCCTTTAATGTGCTCTTCATTGAAAAAAGAAGTTTTCTTTTAAAAATAAGGACATTTCTAAGTGACCCTAAACTTTTGAACAGTAGTGTACATGCATGAATTTTTCCTACAGTCTTCATATCTTCGTTTCACCAACTTTTGAGGCCTTTACCTTCAGCAGAATTTGTTGTCAAGACAAGTGTCAGTTTTTTCATGTTAAAAATGTCAAAAAAGTGATGTAGAGTCATTCATAGGAACAAAAAAATGGTGTACAAAGGTGTCTTTATATTGCCATTACAAGTGCAAAGTTAAAAGCTGCTTCCATGTTGTCTTCATGTTGAAATTTAACAACATAAGAGGCTGAGTTTTGCTGTACAGAATGTTCCCATGCAGATATGACAATGATTAAAAAAAATTTCTGAACTCTTTCTGAATTGACAGAAACTGACCATATTGCGTGTTGTATGTTAGAGTTGGATGGTCTGTCTTGAATACTTGCAGACTCAGTCATTTTTATTATTAAAAAGTATTCTTTGTCAGCTTTTTTTTAATATCGAACCATTCAAAAAACCACATTAAGCTCTTGTCTTCACTGACAGGACTTGTCCCTGTTGTCTGTTCTCATAGTATTGATTGCCTGAATCTTAAACAGATGAGTGACCCCAAACTTTTGAACGTTAGTGTATTTCTGTGCACTCTGAAGTCGGTCAACGGACACATAATATTGGCTAAGAAGGCAGCTAAAGTACAAATGCCACTGGGAAATAGAGCAGCAGTGTTAGCAGATCCCAGTTTGGCTGAAATACATGACTCTGGTTGGAGGTCATTAAACCACCCAGAAGTCTTTGTCATGGTACCCATTGCTAGCTACACTGCCCCAATGCTCTCTACCTGCCAGCATGAACTGCCTGTAGTCTGAGTGACGCCTCCTCTGGTTGCAGCATTAAACAGTAAGTGAGGTACAACCAGATACTACAGCTAATATACAACCCTTAAAGAGTGTACTATCCAGGACATGGTATCAGATCAGAACAAAAGTGATTAAATGCTAAATGACGCAGTTTAGATTGGGGGCAGAAAAACTGATCTTATAGGTTTTATTTTTGGCTGGAGTCCTCTGGAGGCATTCTTCTGTCATATTACTATATAAACATGAGCGTTAGATTGACCAGACACCTCATAGTCAACTGGACACCGATAAAAACTGCATCTGTAGCTCCGTGTATCTGCAGAAGAACACACACACAGATGTTGTGTTCATTTATGGAAAGTGGTTTAACTTGTTTTCTCCAAGGACAAGATATACTGCAAACATTCAAGCCGAGCTAAACTTCACAGCAGGATTACGTGGAGGGATCAAGGCCGTATCAGAGGCGGAATCTTAACTCAGTCGGGGATAGAACTAGGACACAGAGGTCCCTCGAGCGTATCTCCGCTTGAAACTAGGATTCAGTCTGTTTGTTTGTGTCGGAGCCAGAGAGGAGATTGTGGTTCGAGGTTAAAAGGTCTGACATATCCACCATCAGCCATGAAGACTGAAGACAGTATTCTCAGTGTGCATATCGTAAATACAGTCCTGTCTCTTTCTGAAATTAGGGGGGAAAATGTCAGTGTGCTGCCATGTTGGTTCTTTCTAATTTGTATTAATCGGAATGACGCCTTCTCAACAATGACAATAAGTTAATGCCATTATTTTAAGGTGGACAAAATATTATTGGCACACAATGACATTAGTGTCAGAAAATGAAAATACTTCTACGTGGAGGAATTTACGATCATTGCTAGAAGCATTTTAAGAAATTAATATAATTAATGTTCACAAACATGAGCCAAGATGACTGCCAGTGAAGAGGAAGGTTTCATTATTTTTGTGAAAATGGAGCAACAACTTGAAGCGTCTCACACTGCAGTTCATCCAACAGCCACCAGAAGATTCTCCTTACAATCCCTCATTCAGCTCTCCTTTTTTATTCCATTTTTCTGCATCTCACTAAACTTTCTTTGGGCTTTTCTTCCTCTCTTCCTTTCCCCGCCTCCCCCCTTTTCTCCCCCTACTGTCCCTGACAGCAACATTAAACAAGTGGGGAAAAATGAACAAGCAATTATGATTTATGATCAATGCATGCAGCAGCTGCTGACTTTTATAATGACAGTCGGGGGAGGGAGGGGGAGGATGGATGTATGTGTGTGTGTTTCAGTCTCCAGGGTGTGTGTTGGTGGATGAGGGGTGAATCGATAGGCAACTGGGATCATTGGTATGCAGATTCCAGCAGATAGCATTATGATGAGCAGGTGCCATTAATCAGAAAGCAGAACACAGATCTGAGCCAGACGAAGGAGGAGAAGATCCCTCAGTCTGTGACCGGAGCAGCGACTGTGACACCAAAACTGTGGACCGGACGACCAACACGTCGAAAAAGTACGAAAAATCACTCACACTGTACAGCTGACCGTTTTCAAAGACGTGACATCTTAGTGTGTCGCATTATGGTTTTCAGTCTGGTAAGAAAATCAATTTGGAGAAAAGTAGAACAGCTATAACTGAACATTTAATCTGCTGTACTTTCCTGTCCAAGTTATATTGTTGACGCAGATGTGCAACTTAATAATTCTCCCTTCTGCTAGATTTTTCTCTGTTGATGCAAACAAATTCTAAGCATTGTTCCGATCTGATCTGAAAAATCAGGAACAGCTGTCCTAATCCATCCTGAATTGGGGTTATTCAACTAAGAAGTCTTTGTCATGGTGCCCGTAGCTAGCTAAACCCTTACAATTCTTTTTGCTTGCTAACACATAATGTTCTGTAGTATGAGTGACGTCTCCTCAGGTCGCTACAGAATTAAACGATGAGAGGCTCCACCTGGTGGAACAACCAGGTACTGCAGCTAATCTACATGAAGTGTGTAGTACTAAATAATACGCTATTTACTGCATTCTGTAATCTTGCCAATTTGCACTTCACTGTAAATATTAACCATTTTTTGCACATTTCTGTCAACACCAGCATTTTAGGCACCTTATGCTGTTTTTTTTAACCCACACAATTTGCACATCAGTTGCATGCTCTTTTGCACATCGTTCTTCTATCTTGTAGTAACGTGTGAGCTACTGGATACCTTAAATTTCCGCAATAACGTATCCATCCATCCATGCAACCATCCATCCATCCGTGCAACCATCCAACCATCCATCCATGAAAATAGCAGTGGGTTAAAAGATACTAAATTTTAAGGGACTTGAATCAGATTGGGGGCAAAAACAAACTTGATTGGGACATCTCTTTTTCTAATTGTCTATGATGGTTTACTGTGCTTCTTTTAAAAGTTATTGTTCCTGAGAACACAGCAGCTGATTCTCAAATCTGAGATGACAGAATTTGTTCGGTATGAAGCAACAAGGACGATTTATCTGCTGGCATCAGCATCACGGAAGGCCTAATCATCATCAAAAACAAAGCAGTCCCTACCCAGTTTGTGGTGCATGATTTTGCATCGTCTTTGGAGCCATTAGGGCAATCAATCAGAAATCAGTAGCAGTCTTAAAGGTTGGAGATCAAACTAAACACACAGCATAGCGTGGTTTGTAAAATAAGATAACTTAGAATGTGTAGAGTAAAGCTTGCAGAACCATCAATGAAAACACTGGATGCATGGTTCTGAACACGAGTATTGTTGGTATTTGGGATAAGATGGGCGGGCGTGTGCCTGCACATGCCCTTTGTTTGTTACGTATGCCTCCGTGTGAGCTTATCCTCGTGTATTCATCGGGAAGGCCCCCCTTTTAAAAGGATCTGCAGACCGGGGCCAGCCCTAATTGAATCTGGGTCTCCCGTCTGAGCAGGGAGAGGTAACCTTGCCACTCGGTGTGTGCGCGCTGCCACCCACGGTCAAATTAGCCTGACACCAAACTCACTGCCCTTCACACCTCCGAGGAGTGTCCTTCAGGTGCCGGGGTGTTTCCCTTCACTCTTAGACTCAGAGTTACCACCAGGAGCATCATAGTTCAGAGGGGGTAAACTCTGAAAGATCTGCCCAAAAGTCATCCACCCCAAAACAAGCCTTATATGTCCAGTAACAAGAGTGTCAGTGTAAAAACCCCTCATAGTGAGATTTTCATAGCCTTTTTCTGCCATGCCAGACAAAAGAAGCCCCCTTTTCCTCAAAATGTCCATCTCTCGCCGTGTTTTCTTTATGAACATCTTCTCCCCCCCCTCCACACTTCCCTCTCCTCCCCACGCCGCTGAGCTTTCCCATGGGACACCTTAGCCTCCATTAAAGCCATCAGAGGAGGAGGATAGGGTTGAGGCTGAGAATTAACATCGCCAGAGGCCCCGTCTGTCCTCCTGCGGCTCATCAATGATGTTTAAAAAGAAATATATGAAATAAATAAATACATAAAAGAGTGTAATATGAAAATCAATGGCCAGGCAGTGGGGGGCTGCGGCTGAGGCATTTGGAGTGAGGGACTCATAAAGCTGAGTACTGCAGGAGACTGATGGAAGGCAAAACACTTACTTTGTTTATTCTCTCTCCTCACCCCCATCGCCTCCCCTCGCTGTCTGAATCCAGCTCTCACTCTCTCACTCTCCTCCCCTCCTCCTCCTCCCTCCCTCCCTCCCTCCCCTCCGTCTGAAACAGTCGAGGACAGCTTTAATGCTCCTGACAATTTATGTGGACGGTTAAGAACGATGGAAATCAAATAGTTGAGTGTAGGCAAGGCCCAGTGAGTGGCCAATAAGAAAGAAACAACAGCTGATGATGGCAAAGAGGACTGTTACCTGCTGGAATGGCTCTTTAGGCTGCACTATTACTGTCAAGTCGCTGGCTCTTTTCTGAGTGCTCATATTATAGATTCATAACTGTATCTATGTCTGATAGGGCCTTTTAACACGGCACGGCAACAGCTCTCATTTCATCGAGTCCGGCTAATGTGCAGCAAGTACTAAATATGAATCCTATAAGAGCAGCTTACAGTGTGACTTGTAAAACGTCGAGTGCTGTGTGTGCCTTTTATGTGTGCGTATTATCCTTCAGGGAGGTGAGTTCTGACTGCTGTGTGTAGGAAAATGGTTCACAGACTTAAAGCTTCCTGAAGAAAATCACAAATGTCACAAAATACCAACAAAAAGCATCAGAATGTGTTGTTCCCTGCAGTCCTAACTCCTTTGTCTAGCTCAACATGTACCGCTGTTATGCTGCAACAATAGACTGTATAGAAAACAAAACTGAAGCAACCTGCATTCTGTCCAACAGCCAGCAGGGGGCCGGCCAAAAGAAATCAGATTGTATAGAAGTCTATGAGAAAATGACTCTACTTCTACCTTGACTTGTTACCTGAGGAAACATTTTCCTAATAAGTTTCTGATCTAAAATGCTAGTTTCAAGTTCTTTTTTAATATAGCAGGATGTTCATACTGTAAATTATGGTTCAATTTAGAGTAAACTAGACTGAGCATGTTTTAAGGTCAAACTGGTTCCAGATTCTAAAGGAATGATTAGGGAGGCTTAATTTTGATTCTGTTTTATCGGCTCCTGAACACTTTTTCATGTGCTAGCAAATAAACAGTGTAAACACCTACCATGTATCTACATTTGAGTTGAATGCCTGCAGGTTTTCCCATCTTCTAACACATTACTGAGTCTGGCACTATTTTGTTATCCTACTCAGCTGCTGAAATGATTAGCAGGTGAACGGCACAAAATGTGTCTTAATTTAACAAATGCTGACTTTACAAGGATGCAATGGGACATGAAAGTAGAAACTATAAAAGAAAGCACTGCCCCTACTGTCGCAATTGGTTTTTGCTGCCAGTATTTATCTGAGGTAAGCAGTAATTTAGACAACTCTGCTATGACGAATGCAAGAGGATGTTAGAGTAACATGAACAGGGGCTTTTGTTTCACAGAAAACACAACATTTTAGTAGTTATCTAGACATGTTACAGCATACTAACTTTACAAACTTTACTAACCTCAAAGCAACATTTTACTGAAGCCGCAGCAATGCATTGGTCTCTCTGTTCGCAGCAAACCCACATGTATTCAATGAGTCTGTGTCACAACTTTAATTACCTGTTAAAAACAGTATCTATATTAATTCATATATTTACTAGGTGCTTATTTTGCTTTTTAAAGAGATAGGCAGGAGCACAGGAAGTATTTAGATTGTTTACATTGGTAAAAGTACTAATATCACACTGAAAAAGTCCTGCATTTAAAAAAAAAAGTATGCAAGCAAAATATACCATGGCATTAAAGGCATTCAATGCAGATACATGTCTCTGGTGACTGTAGGTCATGATTCACGTATTAATATAAATGTCTATAGTAAGTCTAACCATCTGTACCTCGAAGAATCTGAAACCACAAACAACCCAAATCAATTCACTTTCATCCATCAAGCACAGCGTCCAGTTTCAAAAGACCAACATGGCGATGACCGACTCCAGGAAGGAAGTCCATCTTTTATATACAGTCTATGGCTGCAACGGATGTCAGAGAACAATCAAATTCATATTTATTTAGCCTAAAATGGTGAATAGTGGTGGGTTTGTGGTTACAACTTGGGTCTACTGATCAGAATATCAAGGTTTCAAGCCTTAGAACTGCTGTAGTTCACGAGAAGACTATTTTCCTTTGCCCAGCCAAGATGAATAAAATCCAAATACACCTTCTTCCTTGCTAGTCTGTGAAGTAGGGCAATGGTTCCATCACAGCATATGTAATCTCTGTCTTTATTTGTTTATTTAATAATAGGAATCCTATTTTTTGTCTTATAAAGTGAATAAAATACCTGCAAATGTAATAAAACACTGCAGTACTGACTGCCAGCAATGGTCCAAAACAACACAAGATAAATGCCATATAAGTAAATAGCAAAATGGTAACCAAATCAGTGTTACATCCTGGAACACATCATCATATCGCTCGACCTCACTAGTGTCCATCTCACGTCTCTTGTTTACTCCGCTTCTCCCTCCATCTTATTCTGATCTTCATTTTTATTCTTCTCAATTCTCCATAGATTTCTCCTCCTTACTTTCCCACCTTTCTGCCTTTTTCTTTCTTAACGAGCCTATATATTCTGGAGGATCAGCTGCACAATTACACACGCAACACAGACACACACAACGCACGCACACACACACACACAATTATGACGAATCTTGCTGGATATTTGTTATGACTGGGCTGACTGAGCCATTAGTTATAGGAGGCAGCGCTGGGAAAGGGGAGGGATACAAACGTGTAATAATGCCTCCACCGTAGAATTTCAATCAGCTGCCGGTGTGTGTGTGTGTGTGTGTGTGTGTGTGTTTGATCACACAAGTAGTTGACACCACAGTAGAGGACACAGACGAGAGGATTCAGTGTTCTTTGTTTGCTTCGACAGCAGGCCAAAGCCGAGCTGCATAAGATCCATAAAAAAAATAAAGAAAGGTCGCGTATTTTTGCTGAATGTTGCAACTTCTGCACCAAACATAATTAATATCGATAGAGGTTTACTATGCTTTTTGGTTGAAAAATGTGCATGAACAGATGCTAATGCTTACGATTTGCTCGGTTTGATTAAAGTGAAATATTTTCTCTGACATGCTACGCTGATTTGTGGGCTGAGCATTTGGCACAAACGGAGAAAGTCTTATTTAGGAAGCTGTCCCAAACGCTTTTTCTTTGGAGGAAAAAAGGGCGGCCTCGTGGTCCTCGGTAAGTGCAGTAGTCCATATTCACACTTAATATTAATTAAACATGCAGTACACACACAGTATGTCCAAGCAACGCTGGATTATTAAACTAATTAGTGAGTTACGACACAGCGGAACTCGTGCACATCGTAAACTGTCATGGATTTTATAAACATTCTGCAAAAATTTAGATTTATCGTGCGACTTATCGTGCACATTCTCTTCTTTCCACCTTATTGGCTGCAAGGTTTTGCAGCTTTCTTCATTTTTATTGCTGCAATCATGAATCTTGATACTGTATAAAAGATATATATACATTTTAAACATTCAGTCGGACAGAAAAAGTAAATTGAAATCAGTTCCCTGGAGCAATGGGATACTTTAATAGGTATTTTTCATTATTTTCTGGTGTTTTAGAGGTAAAGGATGATTGAGTAATAATGAAAATATTCGTTAGTTGTAGCAGTAACCAGTACAGAAGACTCAGTTTTTAGGGTGGATTAGCCTCAATGTGATTTTTAGTTTCATAAGGCTCAGTTACTATGTTGTTTAACAAACAAATCATTTCCTCTTACACTAAAGTGTGTAGATGAGGCAAGTCCAAAGAGTTAACCACTTTCAACACAGCATATCGTTTATCGACTAGCTGCCAACTGTTAAATTAGTCACCAATTATTTGATAACTGATTATTCTGCTCGAGTAACTTCTAAGAAAAAAAACTCCTAAAGGTAAATGTTTTCTGCTTTCGTTTCTCCTCTGTGAGATTAACTGAATATCTGTATCTGATGTACCAGGACTTTACAAGCTCAAAAAGATAAAGAAAACCTTTATTTTCTACATGCATGTCAGACAATGTGCTGTAGATTAGCTGTTGTACCACCTCTTGTTTAAGACTGCAACGACCCAGGAAGGCGGGCCACCACGACAAAGACTTATGTGATGTTTAATGACCTCTGGCCAGCGTTTTTATATCGCAGTGGCATACAGTATGAAACAGAGCCGCCTTTGCAGTCCAAATTATGCGTTTCAGGACTAAAGCTGCAACACTAGCACAAGACAAATGTCTACAGTGCTTATTTTCTGTAACCAATTAATGGATTTTTCACTAATATGTCTGTCAATAATTAATTACAAAAATGTTTAAAAATTTGCATCCACAGGGTCCTGCTACTAATTGTGCTCTCCCTTTACGACTCCTGTGTGACAGCGGACAAAAACCAAAGAATCAGGCTTAGATTTGTGTCGATAGAGAGCAATTAAAAATCTCTTGATCCTCAACATCCGTAATCCAAATACATTTGTTTGATAATCTAGAACCTGAGATGCAAATGTGTGCAGTGTGGGATGATTTACACTAAAAATGGAAAAAAATGGACTTGTCAGTGACTTCTGGCTGAACAAACTGCATTTTAATATGACCTACAATGTTTGTTTTTTACATTTCTACACTGTCATTTCATGTTTTTATTCAGCCACATTCCTAATATGCCAACACAGATATAATAACAAGTTAGTGTCTATAAAAGCCAATATTTTACACAGACAACAAAAAGGTGTTTCATCAAAATAACTCCTAACACTTTGCAGATTTTCTAAGTTCTTCACTGCCCGACTGTCAGTACAGGTTAGTCTCACATGCGCATGTGGATTCACTGTTTGGCTTCATTATATTAATAAATCAACAGTCCAAGTCCACCCACACTCCTCACAACAATATCAAATCAATGGGTCCATAGAGAGGCGATGCCATTACAAATCAGCTGCACGGACATCTACATGCACAGCTCTCTCTCTCTATTGAACACAAACAAGCACAAACTGTTGATACCAGCAGGAAGTAAAGCAGCATTTGTCTGATTTAGACACATCAGAGAGAAGTTAAAGCTTCCATAAGATATCCTGCACCCGGCCTCACGCCGCTCATGCATCTGCTCAGGTTCTACAGTGCAGACTATGAGACTTGTTGTGTGCTCTCCAGCCACCAATTGTAGGCCACCCAGTCAGATATTTATTACTATTGATCTAGCTGGTCCTGGCTGGAGACTTTTGTTCTGCCGGCTCGAGGCTCTGACCTCAATTAAGTTATGAATTTCTATCTGATAGACTGGGAGTGCTTGGGGCCTGCCGTGGCCGCGCTACCACGCTGGATTAATTAGAATGAGCGGTGCTGCGAGTCGCCCTCCCCGCCTCATGGATCATGTTGTTTTAATACAAAGTAGAGGCGGAGGCAGGGAGGGATGGAGTGAAGGCGATGGAGGAGGGGGGCAGAGTGATGAGGAGAGGCTAAAAAGAGAGAGACAGACGGAGAGGCAAAAAAAAAAAAATAAAAAAAATGCAAGAATGAGTCGAGTAAAAGTATGTGTGATTCAGCCATGTGCTCAAATCCTGCACCTCCGCTGGTGTTAGACCTTAATGTTTCCGTCCTTCCTGCTGTCCTGTTTGTGTTTTGTTAACCTGCAGCTCACCTGTCCGTCCTCTTTGTCAACATAATCCTCCCTCAGTCCCTCACCCTCCCAGTAATCACAGTCTAAGTCACACAAGTCCACCCTGGACCTCTCCTGGTCTTTGTTATTGTCTGCAGCTCCTCTCAGCTAAAGCTCTGCTGTTTTAATAAATGAGAAGGTCTCATCTATAAATGCATATTTCCACGGCAACCTGGAAGTTTGGTGGTAAAGGTCAGAGGAGGGTTTCCACTTGAGACCTGTTTGTGAGTGGAGGGGATGAGGGTTAGCTGTGGGTTTGGTGTTACAGCATCTGGACAGAGGATGACCACCACATACTGTTAAAGTATTATAAAACGGTAAAAAACTGTAAAAATCTGACAGCATGAGAGGAAATATCAGTTAAGCTTAGACTTAACTTCACAAAAAAAAATCCCCCAGGTGCCCTTTTTGAGTTACCAGAGGTTCCTGAGGTATTTTCTTCTCTGAATTTGCTTTAAGAAATGTGACATGCATGAAGTTTGGGATGGTTTATGCTAAGACTGAAAAAAAAGGAAAAGTTACCAGTGTTTTAGGGTTAAATAAATGTAATCATGATGTAAATATAACAAATGTAATCCCTGCAATAATAAGCTAATACCTCTATAAGCTAAGACTTTACACAGCTCTAGACGGTAACTACACATCAGTATTTCATTACATAACCCTTCAAATTCTGCAAACTGATTTAGTTCTTTTGAAACAAACAGGATTCCTTGAACATCCCAAGACTTTCTAGAGACTGTTCTAATTCTCAAGAGATGCAGCTTTTGTTCATTCGAGCACATTTTTGAAAAAAATTATGTGACTGTAATCTCTGGACAAATTAACTTCGTTTCTGTATTAGTTTGTAACACGTCTTTGACATTTCTACACTGTAATCTCTTGCTTTTAATCAGCCATTGTAGTGTATATATGACTCAGAATGTAACAACAAATAGGTATCTCATAAAAATAACCCTTGAAATTCTGCAAATTGTAAGTTTTTCATAAGCAAGCAGGCTCCTTGAACATCTCCAGAGTTCTTAGAGGCTGTTTAAATTCAAACTAAAGCAGCTTTTCTTTATTTGATCAAATTTTAGTCACTATTCGAAAAAGCAATTAAGTTTAAAGTGAGAGATTAAAGTCCAAATAATGTCCTGAAAATGGCTGTTGAGATGGAAATTTAAAAAAGGAAAAATGAAATAAAACAAAAAAAACGTTATGTGACTATGATCTCTGGTTGAATAAACTATGCTTCTGTATCAGCTTCTAATACACGATACAATAGACTAAATAATTTTATATATAGATATAGACTACCGTTCAAAAGCTTGGGGTCACCCAGACAAGTTCATGGTTTCTATGAAAACTCCCACTTTTATCCATGTTCTAACAGAACTACACAAGGGTTTCCTAATCATCAATGAGCCTTTCAGCACCATTAGCTAACACAATGTAGCATTAGAACACAGGAGTGATGGTTGCTGGAAATGTTCCTCTGTACCTCTATGGAGATATTCCATTAAAAATCAGCTGTTTCCAGCTACAATAGTCATTTACCACATTAACAATGTATACACTGGATTTATGATTAATTTAATGTTACATCAATGAAAAAAACAATGCTTTTCTTTCAAAAATAAGGACATTTCTAAGTGATCCCAAACTTTTGAACGGCGGTGTATGTCACTGTCAATGCAATAATGAGCGAATATCTATATAAGCGAATGCTTTACATAGCTCTAGAAGGTAACAACATATAGGTACTAATTTCATAAAAATAACCATTGAAATTCCACAAATTGTAAGTTTTTTATATCCACAGAGCTCCTAGAGGCTCTTTAAATTCTAAGGGGTGCAGCTTTTGTTTATTTGAGCAAATTTTAAGTTTAAAGTTGTCCTGAAAATGGCTGTTCTTTATGTATTTAAACAAAACTCACCGAACACTAATTAGTGCTGATTCCATCCTGTTTGCATCTGTTCTCGCTGCTGCTGTCACGATATGATGGAATGTCCTAAACTTAAGCTTATTCATCATTAATGTGCTTAAATACATCAGAGCACAAAGAATGTAAGTATTTAAGCCTTAATTTCCATTATTACATGAGAGGGGGTTTTATTGTGATCTTTTTTTCTCACAGTTGCTGCCGCCTGTCCCACTTTCTGTGGGAGTATTAGCTGAGGCAGCAGTGATACGGTGAGCAGCAGCAGCAGCAGCAGCAGGAGGAGGAGGGTTTAATGGACTGAACCAACACCAGGACCTGATTCTACAGTTGGCAGGTGGCTGATCTGTGATCTGCGTATTCAAACGGCTACCTATTGTCGTCCCTCCCCGCCTTGATCCTGGATTAACCATCAAACCGGCCCTTAATGCAGGTTACCAGGGTTTGGGAACAATTCACTAAAACAATCAGTTGATTAATTTCAAATGATTTCCCTCCTCTGCCAGGCAAATAATAATACTTTTTATTTTAACTCTCGAGTCCCCCTCCCCTTTTTTAATCAACAAATTAAGCATAAATCATGTTTGATCTTTATTTACTGGTTGCTCGGCAGTTGGTAGAGGTCAAGAGAGATTACTGGTCGCTCTAATAGCCTGCAAACAACCCAAACATTCCTCTATTCCTCTCATGAACAGCCTCACATAGTCTTTGTTTCCTGTCAGAGGGGCTTCGGGCGAAAGGACAGAAACATAAAACTGCCCATCGAATTTTTATCTTTCCCCAGTATAACAAAAACACCCTCCTTCCCTTCCCTTCTTCCTCCACTTCTCTCCTCCTTGACTGAACTCCAAGACGAGAAACCACCAACAGAACAAAAGGATGTTCGAGCAGGTTCTAATGAGAAGCATATCGTTCTCTAAGCTTTACGTAGTGAGATAATTTGGCATCGCGACAGAGTGGTATGATTTAGCGGCACCATATTTTTCTCTCCGCCACCTCTTTGCCACCTCATAAATCTGCTACCAGTAACTCTGACGCCGAGGTCCAGTTTCTTTAATATTCAGTCTCCTCTGTTTGCCGACCGGCTCTGACACCTGAGAGACGGCAGGTGGAGACGCCTGAATGCATGAATCCACTTTACGGGTCGTTCCAGAACTGGAGGACATCTGGAGTTCAAAATTTTTGAAAAATAAACCTTTGCTTTTCCAGTTTTCTGCAACATATTCCTCAATAATAGGTACTAAACTATCAAAGGCTTGATTGGCTCAGCTTCCACGTCAATGGTAGCATTTTTATTCCATGTTTTCTGTGTTGTTTGCTAACCCTACACTAATCACAGTAACAGGGTTGCTAATCCATGCTAATGCTAGCTTTTTCTCAGCAGTAGAAGCTAGATATTTAGCTAGCTGTTACTGCTGACCAAGAGGACAAACTGACTGATGGAAAACAGTCCAAAGAATGAGTCTGATCCTGATAATATGAGGTAGAGTGAGACGTTCAATCAAGGCTGACGATGGGAGGAAAATATGAGAAATAGAAGAGAGGACATAGCTTTGCTCTACCCATTCTTTAGGAAAACTGCTTGATGATGTTAATGACAAAAACTGGACATAAAATGACAAAAACGAGACAGAAAACAACAAAAACATGTGATTCACTGTTTCCTTCTTCTACAATGCTAAAAAAGGTTATGCTAACAGGGTTGTTGTGGGACACATTTTCCAGGCATAATAATTATATAAAATATCATGTTGATTAAAAAAATGTCCCCACAATTACAAGAGACATCAATGGAAAAAATAATACCAAAAAAAGACAATTTAAATTTCATTTTAACTGTTTTATTGGGTGGGACAAGAGAAAAATGGTATTTTAGGGGGAACTCCAGACTCATTTGGTATTTTTAAAAACATCTTCAAACATTCTTTTCTGCGATTTTTTTTTAGACTTGGTCTCAGGACAAGTAAATTTACACAACAACTGCATGTTTTAGTATTTTGCACATGGATTATTTGAAATTTCATGAGTGGGACGTAAAATGTCCTCCAATTCTGCAAAGACCCTTATATCTGTGCACTGATTGGCTACAAAACCAGCTTCTAAAACATCTGCATAGGTTTTGGTGCACATTTTTTCCCAAAAGTAGGATTTTAAACAACTTAAATTGATCAGTCTTCTCTGCTTCATTACAAGTCATATATAAGGAAGAAACAAACAAAAAAGTGAAGCAAAACCATACAAAAGTGAGCCAGAAATATATTAAAAGTCTGCTCAAACTCTCCCTTCAACATCACTACCTGTGCAAAGATTTATGTTTCTGGCTTTGACTGCGGAAAACTCTTGGCACTGAGAGATATTAATTTATATTTTAATGATAGATACATGACTGTAAATGCCCTAGATCTTGGAAAAAAAAGGACAAAAGCTTCCGTCTATACATCAATCCTCTTCTGCCGTCATTATCTTGATATGGCGGTAAATCATCAGTGAAGTGTTTCGTAGTTATCCCACTGTTAAGTCTTTTATGAGGCATTCGCCACAAATCCAACCCTCCCTCCCAGCAGGCGCTCAAAACAAAAGGGGCCACGCATGACCACAAAAGAGAAAGTCATTTGTGAAATGTCCTGATTACGTGGGTTGTGCAACGTAAAACAATTTGCCTGATTACTTCCAATTGATTCGTCCTTACAGTTAAAACCTCAGTGTGCAGCCCAGTGAGGTGCGCCGTGTCGTGCCGCCGGGCTGGGAAGAGGAGTAATTTCTCCGATGTGCAGCTGAGCCAGCTTAGCGCCAAAGCTAAAGCCTCCTGGACGCTGCTAAACCTTGGTGAGCCTAAACACTAGGCTAGCTACCAGCTAACTCTGTCTGCTAAAGCCCTGAGGGATTTGTCTGCGGCACAAAGTGAATTAAAGGTGACCTTCTGGAGGGGACGGAGGGAGAAAAGAGAAGGGCAGCGGGGACTGGAGATGTCACTGTTTGCCTTTCGGTTTGCATATGTTCGGATCGGTGTCACAGAAACAGGAATTTCTTCACTCCATCCAGAATAAATCTGATATTTATTCATCTGCATCAAACGCATTCAATAGTGACTTCTAGAATTACATATAATAATAATAAAATATGCATAAAACTTGTGCTTTTCCACTGAAAAAAACCCCCAAAACACTTCAGTCCGACTCCAGAGTTTAGTTATTTATGTGTTTCCAATAGTAGAATCTAATAATGTAACAGTGATGCTGCAAGTTCCTGTCAGTTCAGACAGAATTCAAGAAATGTGTCGCACCAGAGTCTCACTCATTTTTAATTCAGGCTCCAAAACTAAGTTCTGTGAAATATTTTGGCTGAATTTTGAGTATTTCACATGTTTTTACACATGGGATTTTTTTGCATTTTCACTTAGAGACAACAATCGTACCCAAAAAGCCATTTTAGATTGCAATATCTCCAGAAATGTAACTCCAATAGCCATTAACTTTGGTGACGACACAGACAGAATTGCTGCAGCCTCATATGCTGCTAAATTTCAACTCGACCAACAACTTTGCCCATGAATTGACCATATAGACCACTACGCAAAGCACTTTTTGTGCTCCTGTGAATGGGTACACATCAATATTTTGCTGAAATAACAAAAAACTGGAAATCTAGCTTTCCATGCTTGCTACACACCAAATTCTACTGATGTTAAAGCCTCAAAAATTGGTGACATGTCAACCAAAGACTGTATTTTTACTAGGAAATATGGATACATCCATATATATACATTGATAAGTACTTTCTGGGACCACAATGCCATTTTTGTTTGAACATTTTGTACTTTTCTTCATTCTCAAGGGCTAATTAAAAATGTGACCTTTCCTGGAGTTGTTTCATCATTTGGATTTGCCAGAAACTATTCTGTGTCCTCACCAAATTTCATATCTGTGGGAGTCATATTTCTTGAGATACTGAACTTTTAAAATGGCTTTCCAGCTGAGATGAGTGTTTTGAGGGTGAAAATACAAAAATGCAGAGGTCTGAAAAACATGAAATTCTCAAAATTCAGCCAAAAATATTCAGTAGAACTTAGATTTTAGTTTCTTTTTATCATGAAGTACCATTTGCTTTGCTTACATTAGTTTATATAAGTTAAAAACAACTTCAGCTCCCATGAGTTCTGCTAGAAAACATACTGTGGTCAGTTAGTGGGACCCAAATACAATACAATACAATACAATAGTATTTGGGTCCCATTTCATGATAAACATAGACTAAAAGAGAGCCTGAAACCTGACGTTTGAGCAACACTTCACTCCAAATGAGATGCTACAGATATTTAGAAGAAAAGCCGTCTTTCGTCTAGTGTCACATCATCATAATCCGAGTTGTAGGCTCAACCTGACTGCAGTTTATTGCTGCCAAAAACAGTTTTTCACTGTTGAAAACCTCCTTCAGACAAATTGTGCTGTAGACTGAATGTGACACATTTAGAGAAGCGACAGAAAGAGAAAAGCTGCAGCTCACCTGACTGTTTATGTCGGCTTTGTGCTCCAGTAATAGCGACACCAGCTCCTTGTGTCCTCTGTCGCAGGCCCAGTGCAGGAGAGCGCGACCCTGAAAACACAAAAGCACACAACCACTGTTAACGTCACGCACAAAAATATGACCGGACGGCTGAATGTTAAAGGCAAGGCTCTGGGTTTTCCCTGCAGAGGCATTTGTAGCACACTCTCAGAGAGGTTTTAGCTGGAGGAAAATCATATTCTAAGCATTTTAAAGTCACAAAACCTGCATTTTCAGCAGGTTTTGGTGACATGGGTTGCATTTATGGAAGAATAATAGACACTTTTGTTTATGAAATGTGTACCAATGAGAAATGAGGCACCTCATTTGGCAGATATCCACATTTTCCTGTTATTTCTGAGCCTTTAGTGAACAAAAATGCTCAGAAATAACAGGAAAATGTGTAGATATTTACCAAATAAGATAACTGCACATATTTATACATACCCATCTGCATATTGTCGTATCTGTAAAAATGAAACGGTGTACATAGTCCTTAGTTTTATCCTGATTTTACTACATTTCTGTTCTTGTTTCCTACTGAGGGATCATAAAGTTCATCTTAACTTAGTGCATCTTTACTATACGTGGACCGATCATGCTGACTGTAGTGCAAAGTCTCCCTCCAAACGTCCATTCTGAGCAGGAACAACCCTGATATTAAAACTAGTTGCATTGCATGCAGTGTCCTATCATCACCTTTTCCCTCCTCTGCCTCAACATTAAGCCGACTTCAATGCGTTTCTTTGCTTGCAGACTAAATAAATGCTGCATTTTAGAACTCAGAGCTCCACAGAGACCTGCAGATGGAGCGATGAGATGTTCGGACTTGTGTTCGTGTATTTGCCAGGAGGACCAGGAGGTGGTCACGGCTCAGACCGAAGTCTCCGGGACAAATTGCACACGTTGTGTAAAGCTTGATGGATGGGATGCCGAGCTCCAAACATGACCAGCCCCCTACTCTATCTAAAACACACACAAACACACACACACACACACACACACACACACCGTCCTCTCCTCAGGTCCAAGATCCTCGTTCTAATAAAACCACACAAGCTCATTTTTCAGTGAGGCCAATTAGGTAAAGCAAACTCTCCAAGTCCAATTCTGTTGCTTAAATCATATTGATCACCGAGGCTGCATGTTAAAATGGATACTTATGAGGCAGGCCAGAATACCAATAAGGTGGCCTCCCTCCCTCCCTCCCCTCCAGGTGAGCTGCTGCTAACTGATGGAGTTTTCTGGCTCCAACAGGCCACCGTACAAACTCAGTAATGAGATATGTGGGCTTCTGGGGCGTTGCAGTGGTGAAAAAATGCATCCAAAAGAAAATTAAGTCATTAAAAATTACAATTTGTAGTTTAGAAAATGCTTTAGAGGATTTATTAAGAAAGTTTTTATCACTCTCTGGTCCTGTAGGTGAAAAAGTAAAAGCCTCTCCGCTGCTAATTCAGAGTTGGACTAATTCCTGCCTGCTGTAGAGCAAAGAAGCACTGCTCTGAAAGGAGATTAACAGTTTCTAAGCACGGTACAAACTCTAATGTCCAACCAGACACACAACATGCACGCCCTGGTCGGTACATGTATGCACGATGTGTTGCAAATACATTCCCTGAAAACCTTATTGCTTCTTTCTGCTCTTCCTTTTCATCCTGTTTTATTTCTCAGCTCTAACAGAAACACTTCAGGGTTTGAACAAAACAGTAAATACGCAAAACATGATGCAGCTGCTTCTACATCTAAACTACAGGAACATGTAGGATGGAAATTTAGATGGAATAAAACAGAAAACATCCAAACTGAGATGCAGTTACAGTAAAAACAAGGCCGTGATGAAACACAATAAAAAGAATTTCATAAAAATGATATAAAATAATTGCAAAAATTTAAAAGAAATTTAAAAGAAGATCTAAGAAGCAGTTAGAGTCTGTTGTTCAGGTTTAGTTCATTCATACAGTCTACAGGTGAACTTCCACACTTTAAATGCTTACAGTTCAGGATTTACCTCCTATTGTGGCGGAATTTTAATCTATAAATTGGTCTGTCTTTGGGTTTTGGGTCATCTGGCAGCAACAAATAAATACACAGCTGGAAATCTTTTAATTCCTCACACGCCAGATTCAGCAAGAAATTCTTTTGCTGCCAAATACGCCGAATGACGTACTTCCCAGTTTAAACCAAACCATGTACAGTAACTGTATATAACTGTATAATTAGACTGTCATGGTTTAAATGAGGAGCTGCATTCTCCCACATGTTACTTCACATGAATTACATGCAAAATAGAGTCATTTCATTTTGTAAAAGATTCACGATTTTTGAAAATGTTTTATCATGCAGAAATAAGTCTGCTCTTAAGTTCGTGTTTGTGGTTTTTATGTGACTTTATCAGCAATAATCCTGGATAGCTCTGTGTAACAAACCATTAAATAACACTATTCCTTCTCTAGATTCTTGTTTTTCAGATTAAAAATGTTAATTATAAAAAAAGCAACAAGAGGAAAGAGGAAAGTGCACTTTGCGTTAATATTCGCCTAGCATGCCCTAATGTGTCACACACTTAGATTCTGAACTAAATTTGTTGAAAACTACCAGAAATATGCAACACAGGAGGATTTTTAGTGACAAAAAGGTGAGTGACGTGAAAGATGATCTGTGTCTGAGCTGCAGAAGCACATCAGGCCTCCCTCTGCTGTGAAACGTCACCACTGCCCTCTGCTGTGGACTACACTGAACTGCAGCTTTCGGCCGACGCCAACAATGAGCCGGGAACAGACAAAGCTTTGTGTGCGAAGGTCCCTCAACCATCTGGCCTCAGACTGTGAACTCACCGGCCGACCGAGTGTTTATCCGCGATGAAAGAGCGGCTAGGGATCGAGCCATTTGGCCCCGGCGATAATGAATCAAGGACAGATGAATGGATTTCAGGGTCAGTCCAGAAAACACCTCGCCATGATGATAGGAGCTCACACACTTTACGCATTTCAGCCTGAGCAGCGTGTGTGTGTGTGTGTGTGTTGTTGCACATCACTGAAACCATTATGTAACGATTGCAAAAAGAGCAGCGTGAACTATCCCCCAGTGACCTGTATTTTTCACGGCGCATCTCCCATCATTTTCACCTGCCCTCCTGCACCGGGAGGGTCAAAGCGCGACGCCACACAGCTGGTACGGACTCGGCAGCACGTATAGAAATGACAGCGTTGTCATGGCAATAATCTACTCGAGTGGCACTATTAATAGCAAGTCTCGCATCCGAGCCGCCGCAGCTTCACTTCGCATATTTCCTGGCACGGTGTTGCGCAGATACCTCTTCATCTTTAGTATTGACGTCCACTTTCTGGGAGCCGATGGCCTTGCTGATGTGGTCGATGTTGTTTTCTCTGCAGTAGTCAAAGATGTTTTTATCCTCTTCCCTGAAAGCAAAGCAGGAAGAAAAACAGAGAGAGAGAGAGGTAGAAGCAGGGTCAGTCCACTTCATTTTATTACCATCATTGATAGAATCAGAAGGAGTTTTATTGGACAACTATGTGAGCACATACAAGGAATTTGACTCGGGTGTTTTCTTTGCTCTTGAAGTATTTCCACATAAAGAACCAGTGCACTTAAACAATGGCAACAGGTTAAAGAAGGAAAATGAGCGTTAAACTACTGTGTAAAGCCAGATATGTGTAAAAGATCATGCAACATACAGTTATTAACAATAAATAAGTAGTTCTTGACACCATATATGATAGTTAAATAGCTAAAAGTTAAAGGATCACATGAGGTTGTTTCCTCTGTTCAGGTTTCAGAGGGACTTTATTGTGCTTTAATTCCTAACACCAGCATAAATATTTCCATCTTCAGAGCTTTGGTTGTTCCAGATAATCCCTAAACTTCAGTGGGAGCAGTTTTAATTAATTTCTACCCATAGAAGTTCTGGAAACTGATGGTTGATTTTTCAAAAGCGCAATTTTTCACTGCAGTTGGCGCCAGAATACAAAATCCTTTGACCACTATGGTACGGTTGGCAGTTGACACCTCCTCAGTGAAATTCAGACAAGTTAGGCGATTAAAACCAAAACTATCTCCAAAACAGCATCCAAAATACGGAACCTGGGCTAACCGACCTTTTAGCTACATCACATGAAAATGCCTATTATGTCAAGTGAGTACACACCAGCTAAGCTAACAGCACACTGCTAGTTTTCAGTCATCAAACAGAGAAATAACAGATAAACGTATGTCTTGTTTCATACCAGAAACATTTACATATTTAGAGTCTCGTTCCATTGTTTTCTAATAATCTAGAATTCGTTTCTACCCAACAAACTGTGGAAACTAATGCTGGATTTTTTAAAAATGCTATTTTTCACTGCAGTTAAGCACCAGAATACAAAATCCATTCACCTCCATGACAACTGAAATCTCAAAGATGGATTTCTGACAAGCTGGACATCAAAAATATGCCATTTGAATGAAATAAACCTTCAGCTATGTTGCATAAAAATGCTAAATATGGTAAATTGTGTTATTGTAAATTGTGTTATTCAGTTATCAAACAGAGAAATAACAGATAAACGTACATCTTGTTTCATACAAGAAACATTTACACATTTAGAGCCTTGTTTCCTTGTTTTCTATTAATTTTGAACTTATTTCTACCCAACAAATTGCGGAAATTGATTTTGGATTTTTCAAAAATGCTATTTTTCACTGCAGTTAAGCAGCAGAAAACAAAATCCATTCACCTCCATGACAACTGACATCTCATACATGGATTTCTGACAAGCTGGACATCAAAAATGTGCAATTTGGATGAACTGACCCTTTAGCTACATAGCATTAATAATGATAAACATGGTAAATGTGTGCACAGCGGCTAGGCTAACAGCATACTGCTACTATTCAGTCATCAAACAGATAAACGTATATCTTGTTTCATAGAAGAGCCACACGTGCCACGTCCCTCGGGAACGCCGGCGTATGACACACTGACGGCGACACCATCCCACCTCTAATTATATCTGTGTCTCTAATCACCTCCTGGCATTGGGGGCAGCAGGGAGTGCTGGGGGGGAGCAGGGTGCAGCGGTGGCGGGGAGGTGTTGGGTGAGGGGAGCTAGAGAGAGAAGGGGTAAAATCTCATTTAGAGCTTTACGCCTTCCCCTCCCTCTCAGCCACGCCGGCCATTCAGATTAATTGAATTTAGTGCTCTATTGTGCGACAGCGGCCCGGCGTACCTGAACCGCTCCACCACTCCCACGCAGTCCCTCAGTCAAGCCCAAATCCCCGGTTCCTGCCTGCTCTGCTGCTCCGAGGCCTCCGAGTCCCAGAGCTCCGGCAGAGATGAAGACCGGGGGGAGGTTTGGATCACAATGAGGCTCTGTCAAGGCTACCGGTGACTACCAGCCCTCTGTTTATACCGAGAAACTTCCAACAATTCAAGCACAAAATATCAAAAGAGCCTAAACTGAGAAAAATACCGTTTCTCTTTGTTTAGTTTCATACACAACTAAATGATCTTGAATTTCTACAAACCTCCATGAGCTTGAGGAAATGGATGCATGGCTTTGACGTTAGGGCTGCAACTAATGATTACTTTCAATATAACGAATTAATTTTGTCTTGATTATAACTGTATATAGCTTAATTTAGAAACCGTTCATAATTTATTGAATTTCCCTTCAGAGATTAATAAAGTCATTGTATTGTAAAAAACTTGACTTTTTATATATTTTTTCAATGCAAAGCATCTAACAGCACATGTCTTTGTCTTGGTTCTTCAATTTAAAAACTAAAACGTCTGCACATGAAATGTCATTAACCAATATGAGGTCTTCACATTTTGTAAGTATATGATGGTCAGCGCTCTTCCTATTTGTGAGTTAGATGCAGAGTTGCAGGTGACAATTATTTCCAGTCAGTTGTTTACTTTACAAAATGTCAGAAAATGATGAAAAATGTCTATCAGTGTTTCTCAAAGGCCATCCTCACATCTTGTTTTATCCACAACCCAAAGATATTCAGTCTACTGTCAGAGCAGAAAAGAAACCAGAAAATATTCACATTTAAGAAGCTGTAATCAGAGAATCTGGACTATTCTATAAAAAAGACTCAAACTGATAAATCAAAATTATCAAAATAGTTCACATCTACCTTAAAAGTCAATCTACTAGATTAATTACGGCAGCTCTATTTAACATATTAGAAATTTCACTATTTTTTCTCCCAGTGGTGCATTCAAGGGCTCTCGGATTAATCCCACTATCCATAAATTTGGTTAAAGGTAGACGGACAATTTGAGATACATTAGGACAGAAATATAAAAAAGAGAGCAAGTTTATCTTTCAAGTATAAAATGTTCAGCTTACAAATGACTGTATGTAGCTTTTCTAATACTCATATATCAATATCAGTTCACAGTTGCATTATTAACAGGGATATGTACACTAAGCTGTGGAAGTTCTAGCAGCAGCACATGCAGGTTCTGGACCGTCAGTATGGCTTGAAAGGATGGCAGATTGGGGAAGTTGCATCCAAAACTGGGCAGTTTTATGACCACTACTGTCTTCTAGCTCTGGGGGTTCAGGCATACGGCTTCTGTAAAGCGTCTCGAGACAATCTGAATTTGTAATTGGCGCTATATAAATAAAATTGAATTGAATTTATATAGAGGTAGGGAGTGGGTCATGGATGGGCTGCACAGTATATCATTTAGCATCAACAAGGCGATACATGCACAATAGTCACGATGAAGGTAGCGTAATGTGGGGTAAAACAAATACATCAGGTTGCATCTCGTCCAAAACACAGTGTTTTCCTGCCACATTTGGCTTTTGCACAGGCAAAAAACTGGTGTTAACACAGCTACTGGTCACATGTAAAACCAAGAATAAGAGTTTAATTATCAGAAAATCACAGTTTCTCAGTCCTAGATCAATTGTGTTGGACAAGTTTATGAGATTACTTTTCTTCCACTAAAGATTGTGAAGATGCTCTGAGTAAATATTAACCCTCCTGTTGTCCTCATTTATAGGCCCCAAAAAACTATTGTTTCCTTGTCTGAAAAAAAATCCCAAAATTCTGCACAAAAAATTCCAATAATTCCTTAAAAGTTTCCCTTAAAAGTTTGATTAAAAAAAATAATAATAATAATAAAAAATTTCCTCCAAATTTGGCAAGAAAATTCTTGTAAATATTTTTTTAAAAATGAGTAAAAATCTTCCAAAAAAAATCCTAATATCTAAAGTGATTCCATATATATCAGTAAAACTTGTAATATTTTCTTTAAGAACATTCACACAAAAAATCAACCAAAATCCAGCAAATTTCGCTGGATTTTGGTTGATTTTTTTGTGAATGTTCTTAAGAAACATTTTTAACATTTCTTTTTTTCCACCAAAAAATGTTCAAAGATTTCCCAATAATGTTGAAAATGTGGACATCAGAAGTTTCACTGTGAAAATATTTTTTTTCCTCCACATTTTCAAACTTTAAAATGGGTCAATTCTGACCCACAGGATGACACAGACCTCAGGCCCACTGGATGGCAGATGTTTTCTGCCCGACACATTTGGTAACACAAGATTATAAAAAGAAAACTCCTTTGTTGAAATTGATGTTTTTGAAGGAGAAAATTCCTAAACTTGTGTCGTATTTTGTCCTTTAGCTTGAAGTAGTGGCTGAATTCATCAGGCATCTCGTTTTACATATTACAAAAATGCATTGATTGGATGTTTTCAAGTTCAAAAGTATGTTGTATGTGTTTTGTAGTAAACACACAAGTCATTGAAAACTGCCAGTTTGTCACGTGTAGTTTCAACATCGACAAATCAAAACCTTCTGACTCGCAATCAACGCTCGATGCGAGAGCACAACTCTAAAACTAACCCACCCACCAAGACACAAAGAAAGCTTCATCTGCCGCTCGTTCTTTTCTGTCCCTCTTCACTTCCTTTTCTTTCACCTCCTCGTTCACGTTGTTCCTTCCCTCCCTCCTCCCGCCATCCTCTCATCAGCTCTCGGTGAATTATGAATAACTCATTACACTTTTTATCACAGCCGGGTTATGTATGAGCACATTCATTTACATACTCCTGATTACCGCCGCCATGTTTATTCATGAGGCTGCACTCGGGGGGCCACACCCACTTCCTCGTCTGATGGCCACCGTGACCCCGAGTGTCCCTGATGTGTGGCCGCCATCCGTCTCCCCCGGCAACTAATCAATAGGCCGGCTCATCAGTCTTTCATCGATGGTTGGACAGGGCCGGCCTGACGGGTGTATGACACATATAAAGCACGAGCCGACACACACACACACACAGAGACACAGACACACACACACACACAGAGACACAGACACACACACACACACACACACACAGAGAGGCACAGACACAGAGACACACACACACACACACACACACACACACACACACACACACAAAGACACAGAGACAGAGACACAGACACACACACACACACAGAGACACAGACACAGAGACACACACACACACACACACACACACACACACACACAGAGACACAGACACACACACACACACACACACACACACACAGACACACAGACACACACACACACACACACACACACACACACACACACACACACACACAGAGAGGCACAGACACAGAGACACACACACACACACACACACACACACACACACACACACACACACACAGACACACACACAGACACACAGACACACACACACACACACACACACACACAGAGACACAGACACACACACACACACACACACACACAGAGACACACAGACACACACACACACACACACACACAGACACAGAGACACAGACACACACACACACACACACACACACACAGACACAGACACACACACACACACACACACACACACAGAGAGGCACAGACACAGAGACACACACACACACACACACACACACACACACACACACACACACACACACACAGACACACACACACACACACAGACACAGACACACAGACACAGACACAGACACAGACACAGACACACACACACACACACACACACACACACACACACACACACACACACACACACACCTACACACACACACCTACACACACACACCTACACACACACACACACAGACCTAAGCGGACAGTGTAAGGTCATATAATGAACACAATCGTGAAAACAAGCTAACAAATGAACAAGTGTTAGTTTCCAGCACACATGAATCCGAAGACACCAACAGGCAATAAACAAACTAATGATTAATGCGGCTCCTATGAACAATGTGACATCAGCAGCGCCGCAAAGCATCCTGGGAAGGTCACAGGCTAGTCTGTCATCACCGGGGTACCGAGGGCGTCGTGTTTGTGTACATATGTGTGCGTCCGGTCCGGTGTACTGGCAGATATGTCCTTCATCCATCAGGCCGAGCTGGTCGCAGCGGTGCAGAAAACACTCATCTACCTGGCCTGAGCCTCGCTGATCAACACCGCGGCCGCGCCATCCATCAAAACACGCGCACACCTACACAATCTGTCACCGCCTTCCCCCCGCAGGAGGCTCCCCAACGTGGCCGAGCTCCACGGAGGTCCCAGGAACAATGAGAAGCGGAATAACTCAGCCCCGGCTTCCGGCAAAGCCTTCGGACAACAAAGCCTCCGCTGTTTATCAGGATGCTTTTTCAGGGAATTACAAATGTAGCATTGAAAACCTCCTCAATCACGCACCGATCAGCTCAGTAGCCCGGGGATATCGCTAATCAATCCCGCTTTTGTCGATACACGCTCACAGCCTGAGATGAGCGATGCAATTAACTGTGTGTCTGGTTAACAGGTGCTTAGCTGTTTAATATGGAGTGTGTGTTGGTGTGCGAGAAAGAGCAAATTGAAATGCAGCAGAGCAGTGAGTGTGACAGCTCTGGCAGGTTATGCATGGATTCGGATGAAAATCTGCAGCGACGTATGGCCAAAAAGTGCATGTTTATGTGTCGCGGAGGTGTGTGTCTGTGCCACGTTATAATGCCTTTCCCTGCCGCCGGTTTCCCCCGGAGGGACGATGTTGCCCCCGGGGCATCACGTTCTGGGAGAGCTGCTGTACCTGCCTCGCTCTGCCGTCTTCATCACCCACAGAATCGTAATTAAAACGGGGGAGACTCTGGCCGCCGTGCATACTAATCACACGCAGGCATTTATGAGGAAAACCTGCAGGATTCACACATCTCATTTTCATCTCCAAATAGCTCCCTTTTCATTGAAATGAAGATGATTGGGGGGGGGGCTTTTTTTTAAGCTTGAGTAAGTCTGCCAGGCAAGAGTAAATGGAGAATATATTTCATTAACATAAATCAGGACTGTATGACGTCTCCGGGCTCTAACTGCAGCTACGCTCTGTTGGATATAATGGAATACAGCATCAGGACCGGTGGTTAACAAAGCCAGACTTAGACTGAGTTGACCTAAGCATTAAATATGTGGTGATTCACAAGTGGAGGGAAAGAGCTGAGTCTGTTGGAGCGCCCTGAACAACTGGGAAACACTTTGGCATTGGAAACACAATCAGCGGATGCTTTCCCTTTAGCATCCAGCGTCTGAACGGTGGTTTGTGTGGAGGATATAAATACCTGATCATCTCCTCCTGGTATAGAGAGCTGACTGCTGCTCCTCCGAAACCCGTTCTTCTTTCTGCTCCTCGTCTTTCCTGTGAGAAAATACAACACTGAGGATGAAAAAGCGCCCACCTTAAACACAGAAAAAACTTAAAAAGTATGCCACAAACTCACTGAGCACTAGCAGCTCGTTCAGCAGACTGGGGTTCTGTCCTGTACGGTCAGACTTTTTGACTGTTTTGTACGTAAACAAAAGGGTTGAACTCATCTATTCACCATGAATGACCTCACCTATAGCTTTTGTAAATCTAACGCCCGACAAAGTTCAAACTGCGGCTCCGGAGATGACCTCACCGCTAATAAACCACCAACAAAACGCACAGAAACGGCATAAATCATATTGCGTCTTAATTACGACTCTTGTTAATCTTCATGGAATCCCATATTACATCGGGCCGCGAGGCTTTATTGCCCAGACTATTCTTTGCTGCCCAACCTTGACTCACAAAAGAAACCCGCACAAATCTGATTTTCAGAAAATGGGCAGAGTGGGGAGAACATGACAAGCGAAGCAAAACAACGGCGCGTGCACTTTTGGGACAACCTAATTCACTTGAGAAACTGGGAATATTCGCTGATGCACCGGCCCTGCTCCTCTGCAGCATAATGTAATAGAAAGCCAGTGTCTGCTCAACAATTGAGACAGGAACAGAGGTCAGATTGTGGCTATTATTCTCTCCCTGCTGCTCTGTCTATGCACTCCCTACTTACACCATTTAACCGTGCCTCCCAAAGAATAGCAGCCGCCGCGCTGTGCCGCTTTGTTAACTAATACAATCAGGTGCTTTTCAGGGGGGCAGTTGTGCGTCGGCCGGCCCGTCCGCTGGGCTCTTGCCCCCTGGCATTGTGCAGCTGCGGGGGCAGAGTCAGCGAGTATTGCCCCCTCGCCGCACGGCCAAAAGCGTCGGGTTGAATATGTGGTTGGCGGCGATTAAAGAGACGCTGATGAGGAGGGAGAGCGAGTCTGAAAAGAGTGAAGGGGTTAAAGTAGAAAAGATGATGGGGGGCAGCAGGTAGCACAGAGGTGCAGAACAAAGAGGGGAAGTACACAATGTGTGTAAAGAGACGCAACAGCACAGCAGCACATGTGACAGGCTTTTGGAGGCGCAGAATAATATTCCTTTGCTTTTCAGTTCTGATAGAAAAACAACCCAACTCCCCCTCTCTGGGGCTGTTGTTGTCGAGTGACTCTGAATCCATCCCCTGTTAAACTACATGTCAGTGAGGAGCTGTTTATCCAGATGTGTTCTATGGACACGTCAGACCTGCAGTAGTAACCATAAACCAAAGTAGACAACGTTTTTTGCAGTTATTTCATGTATTATATGGATCATTTTATATCAAAATCAACCAAATCTTAACAAAGTTCCCACCTGACCCTCTGACAATCATCTGGTTCTTTATTATTAGTATATTTGATATTCCTAAAGTCAGATGTGGTTCACTCAATGAAAAATCAATCAGTTCCTCCCACTTGACCTCCTCAGAATCAGCTGGTTTTTGTTGTACAATAACTTTAGTGTATTTGATGAAGTCATGCAAAGTTTTACCTTCATACTATGAATATTTTCAGAGTTACAGGTCATTGAAGTGCTTAGAGGTAGGCTGAAATTTCACTCCTAAAATATGCCTGTTAGCTAGAAAATGAGCCTGATATCAAACATATGTAAAAATGAGTTCTTTCATCTGTATAATTTATAGTTATTACTAGTTATTTCATATATTAGGTGGATCATTTCATATAAAATCAACCAAATCTTAACAAAGTTCCTACCTGACCCTCTGACAATCACCTGGTTCTTTATTATTAATATATTTGATATTCCTAAAGTCAGATGTGGGTCACTCAATGAAAAATCAATCAGTTCCTTCCACCTGACCACTTCAGAATCAGCTGGTTTTTCTTGTATAATAACTTTACTGTATTCAGAGAAGCCATGCAAACTTTTACGTTCATATTATGAGTATTTTCAGACTTGCAGGTCCTTGAAGTGCTTAGGTGTGGGCAGAAATGTCACTTAAAATATACATATATTGGCTAGAAAATGAGCCTGATATCACATGTAGGTAATAATGAGTTCTTTCATCTGTATAATTCAGAGTTATTACTAGTTATTTTATGTATTACGTGGATAATGTCGTATAAAATCAAGCAATGTCAAACAAGTTCCCACCTGACCCTCTCAGAGCCACCTGATTCTTTATTATTAGCATATTTAATGAAGCGATGAAAAGTTTTACCTTCATACTATCAATATTTTCTGAGTTACAGGTCCTTAAAGTACATAAAGGTCGGTCCCAATTTCACATGTAAAATGTTTCTAAGTTTGAAACACAAGGAATCCTGTCGAGTAGATGATCCTGGTATCAATATGTAGGTAAAGATGAGATCTTTCATTTGCTGGAACTTGTTTTGTCATTTCCTCCTACATTTTCTAACTCCATACATTAGAGAGTTAGACACATGAAATCTTCAGGTTCTGAAAAACACATTTGAATTCTGTGAAAAACGGCAAACAAATCAATTTTACATCCACTCCAGGTGTCGCAATCTAAAAATAAATTATCAATTCGATCACGAGCATAAATATTCTGAGATATATTAAAGTTTGAACAGTAAAACTGCAGCTGTTTAATGTTTATGACATAAATATGACAATCACTGGTACCCTGGATGTGTTTGTTTTCTGATAATTCACCAGAGTAAACTTTAAAAAGTGCATTCTGGGTAAACTCTCAAGGCTCATATCAGCATGTGTGATAGATGGTCGGTCAGAACAAGTTAGAGACAATGAAAGGATCATTTTTACTATATTTGATATCAAGGTCATCTTATAAACGTGATTCCTCCTGGCAGAATAGTCGCCTCATTTATTTCAAGGACCTGCAACTCTTGAAAATACTCCTAATATGAAGGTAAAGCTTTGCATGGCTTCATTAAATACACTAAAGTTATTGTACAAGAGAAACCAGCTGATTCTGAGGGGATCAGGTGGGAGGAACTGATTGATTTTTCATTGAGTGACCCACATCTGACATTAGGAACAGCTAAATTGATTTTATCTCAGTATTTTGAAACCAATTTCTCAAATACTCCTAACATTATAGGCTCCCATTATCAGTAGGTGCAAAAAATAAAAAATGGTCACCACATTAATGTCAATACAAACATTAAATAGTTACTGAAATTATGTAAAACTGCAGCTTTAAACTCTAACATGCTGTGGCCCAGGAAGCAATCGGACACTGATTTTCACTGGATTTGTTAATAAACTGGCTGAACAGTTACTTTAAATAAAGACAGCTTATACGAAGCTGTCAAGAAAAATGTGACACAAAAAGAACACATCTACAGTTGTTTTAGTGTTTAGTTTGTCCTCCTCGAACTTGTAGAATTGCTTTAACCCTCCTGTTGTCCTCATTTACGGGCACCCAAAAATATTGTTCCTTGGCTGAAAAAAAAATCAAAAAATTCTGCCAAAAATTTCCCCAAATTTCAGAAAAGTTTCTCTTAAAAGTTTTATTTAAAAAATAAAAAAAAATCCTCCAAATTTGGCAAGAAAATTCTTGTAAATATTTTCAAAAAATGAGTAAAAATCTTCCAAAAAAATCCTAAAAATATCTGAAGTGATTACATGTATATCAGCCAAACTTCTAATATTTTCTTGAAGGACATTCAGAAAAATAGATTTTCAAAGGTTGATTTTTTTGCAAATGTTCTTAAAAAGCATTTTTTTAACTTTTTTTTTCCACCAAAAAATGCTCAAAGATTTCCCAGAAATGTGGAAAATGTGGAAATCGGAAGTTTCACTGTGAAAATATTTTTTCCCCACATTTTCAAACTTTAAAACGGGTCGGTTTTGACCCGCAGGACGACACGAGGGTTAACAGAATCTCTGCTTCTGGAACGGATGTTGTGAAACACAACTTCTACAGAATCACAGAGACTTTAAAGAACCTTTCTTCCATTCAGGATTAAACTGTGAGCCCATTTACTGAACTTTTGCCGCAGAATTCGGGGATGTAAATTGTAGATCATCGTTATAAAATGCTGCTTTTAATATCTGACTTTGATGTAAAATTTGCTCCTCTACGTGTTCCACTGATAATACTCTTCCAAAATAAGCAGACAGTACCAGGTTGTTGTTGTTGTAACTAAAGGCTTCGGTCCCACAGGACAACCTTTCCATGGCAACACAACTCTCCTTAGTGTGTCGAGACGTAAACCGTCACAACTGGAACATCTCAGCAGCTGGAATACTGGAACACTTTCTTACATTATTCACGTCCAAAAACACCAAACGCTGAATAAAACAACGCAACTTTTCATGTATTTTTTATGCTACATGTACAGAAAAAGGAGCCACAAGGAGACAAACAGGTTGATACTGACACCTGCTGGCAAAGACTGTCTACTGCACCCTGAAGGTGAAGCAGTGACATTCGACTGCTCTGTATTTGTCATCATTTTCTTCTGACTGTGGACCTCCAACCTCTACAAGTTCACCAATTCCAAGTTTTGACGAACTTGAATTACCAGTTCAGTGTGATTTAACCACATGTTGTAATTAGGTATAGAAGGTCTCAGTAACAGAACAGCAGTATTCTAAACACAGATAATACTCTCTGAATGTGTAAATGATCTTCAGCTCAGTATCCTCACGTGTGACAAACCAAACCAGAGTTTTAAACAGAACAAAAAGATTACAGCAAACAAGGGAAGTATATATTTGACTGTGTTTGCAACTCACTTATAACTGAGGCTACTCAGATCATTCACTTCACCCTCATGTCGTCCTGTGGGTCAAAATTAACCCGTTTTAAAGGTTGAAAATGTGGAAAAATATATATTTTCACAGTGAAACTTCTGATGTCCACATTTTCAACATTTTTGGGAAATCTGTGAACATTTTGTGGTGGAAAAAAGAAATATTAAAAAATGTTTCTTAAGAACATTCACCAAAAAAAATCAACCAAAATTCAGCGAAATTTGCTGGATTTTTGTTGATTGTTTTTGTGAATGTTCTTAAAGAAAATATTAAAGTTTTACTGATATATATGGAATCACTTTAGATATTTTTAGGAAGATTTCTACTGTATTTTTTGTTTTTATTTTAATATTTACAAGAATTTTCTTGCCACATTTGGGGGATTTTTTTAAAATAAAACTTTGAAGGGAAATTTTTTAGGAATTATTGGAATTTTCTTCCTGAAGGTTTTGCAAATTTTCTGAAATTTGGAGAATTTTTTTTGCTGAATTTTTGGATTTTTTTCAGACAAGGAAACAATATTTTTTTTGTGCACATAAATGAGGACAACAGGAGGGTTAAAGGGTTTTATTGAAGCTTTCTTTTCTAAGGTAATAATAAACGCACCCAAATATTTTTATGGTTTTTAATTTTACGAAGATTCATGTGGAATGTATTCCATCACAGAATCCAGAATATTAAAAATTTCCATTGCATAATACTGAATATACAGCAGTTAGAATCTGACTTCTCATGAGTAATTATTATAAATAATAATATTATTACCTTGGTGCTGCCTTCAGGGTCTAACACATTGACACAGGAAATGTACTCTTGCATCGCCTGCTCCGGCTCCATGTCTCCCAGCTGCTTCCAGGCTTGCCTGTTACGACAGCACAACTTATTTATCAGTCGTGTACAACACTACAGACGAACATTTTTATCTGCATTGTGTATTGGAATGATCAGCAAAAACTTTTGAAGTAAATAAAAACATCAGAGGAACACTGGTAAACACACAATGTGAAGTAGAGTTACAATAATTTAAGAACTGGTTAATAATATCAGTATTGTGAGTGTAATGAATACAATTTGTTGAATAGTTTGTGACCTAAAGTTTAAAAGTGTGTCAAATTTAAACAGTAGAAACGAGGATTTTAGGTTTTTCACATGAGGACGTACAGTAACATGGGTGCAACTTGCATAGATGAGTGAATCATCTCTCTATCAAACACACTAACAAGTACTTCAATTTAACCCTCGTGTCGTCCTGCGGGTCAAAACTGACTCATTTGAAGTTTGAAAATGTGGGAAAAAATATATTTTCACAGTGAAACTTCTGATTTCCACATTTTCAACATTTTGGGGAAATATTTGAACATTTTTTGGGGGGAAAAAATAAATGTTTAAAATATTTCTGAAGAACATTCACAAAAATGTATTTTTTTGGTGAATGTTCTTAATGAAAATATTAGAAGTTTTACTGATATATATGGAATCACTTTAGATACTTTTAGGATTTTTTTGGAAGACTTTTATAAATTTTTTTGAAAATATTTACAAGAATTTTCTTGCCAAATTTGGGGGATTTTTTTAAAAACAAAACTTTTAAGGGAAACTTTTAGGGAATTATTGGAATTTTCTTCCGAAAGGTTTAGCAAATTTTCAGAAATTAGGGGAATTTTTTTGCTGAATTTTTGAATTTTTTTCAGACAAGGAAACAATATTTTTTGGTGCCTGTAAATGAAGTAATGCTTCTAATATTTTCTTTAAGAACATTCACAAAAAAAATCAACCAAAATCCAGCGAAATTCGCTGGATTTTGGTTGATTTTTTTATGAATATTCTTAAGAAACTTTTTTGACATTTTTTTTTCCCACCAAAAAATGTTCAAAGATTTTCCAAAAATGTTGAAAATGTGGACATCAGATATTTCACTGTGAAAATGTTTTTTTTTTCTCCACATTTTCAAACTTTAAAATGAGTCAATTTTGACCCGCAGGACGACACGAGGGTTAAGCAGTGCATCAATAATGGATAGACAGATTACAAAATATTTACTGTAACATGAAATTTAGGCCACATACCATTTTCTCTGTCCTTCAAAGTCAAAGAAGCCGGGCTTTGGTGTGTTACACTTTCCCACTTTGACCTGTGAATCAAAGAACAACTCATTCAGCTGATCTCATGTTACCGAGGCGTTAAACACAAACGTGCTGCCATATTCACAGAATTATGATAAATTATCTTAACACACTTGAGAAGAAGAAAATTACAAAAGTCAGTGATCTTTGGTCCATTTTTAGGTTTACTGTGATGTACAGAAAGAGTAAAACCAAACCAAACTGGCCTTGAGAGGAACTGAACATGGTCACAGAATACATTAAGTTCAATAAAACTCTTCAGCCTGCCCAAAATGTGTCATAGATCCTCTAATATATTAGAATCACCTGAGTCTCTCCTCATTTTCAGATGAATGTCATGTTTATACAATCTCTGTTCAGCCTGAACAACGTGTTCTGAGCAGGTGAAATGATGTATTGTGGGTTGACAAAACAATCTGATCAATCTTGCCTTGGACAGTTCACACATGGACCTGACCCACATATTATGATTTTCAACTTCTGGTTATATTGAGCTTATGTGATTATGTATTTCCACATGCATATAATCCATACGTAGGGATGTATGGGGAACTTCCAAACGCTGCATTAAATGGAACACAGACATAGTTGCATAGATTTGAGCAGAATATTCTCCTGGTCAGTTTACTGTATTATCATAAGATGATCTTTCACTAATTTTCAGACAGTTCAGACGTATTTTTGTGAAGATGTACAGGAAAGTGTGTTTTGGTGGAATGTAAGTAATATTCTGCATCGTAACTGTTTTTAACCCTCCTGTTAATCTCATTTACAGGCACCAAAAAATATTGTTTCTTTGTCTGAAAAAAATCCAAAAATTCTGCAAAAAACCCCCCAAATATCTGAAAATTTGCAAAACCTTCAGGAAGAAAATTCCAATAATTCCTTAAAAGTTTCCCTGAAAAGTTTTATTTAACAAAAATCCCCCAAATTTGGCAAGAAAATTCTTGTAAATATTTTCAAAAAATGAGTAAAAATCTTCCAAAAAATCCTAAAAATATCTAAAGTGATTCCATATATATCAGTAAAACTTTTCTTTAAGAACATTCATATAACCATCAACCAAAATCCAGAGAAATTTGCTGGATTTTGGTTGATTTTTTTGTGAATATTCTTAAGAAACATTTTTTACATTTCTTTTTTTCCCACCAAAAAATGTTCAAATATTTCCCAAAAATGTTGAAATGTGGACATCAGAAGTTTCACTGTGAAAATATTTTTTTCCCAAATTTTCAAACTTTAAAACGGGTCAATCTGACCTGCAGGACAACACGAGGGTTAATCTTATTTTGAGTTTACTTGTAAAAAGGTTTTGCAAATTTTCAGAAATTCTGGGAATTTTTTTGCTGAATTTTTGGATTTTTTATCAGACAAGGAAACAATATTTTTTGGTTCCCATAAATGAAGACAGCAGGAGGGTTAATACGTCTCAAATTAGGAGGTTACATGAAAGCAAAAATCTATTTTTGAGTGAAAAACTGCCATTTTTTTAGCATGTCTGCCTTATTTTAAGACACCTAAGCTTGACAATCCTGGTAAAATACAGCTTAAAATAAGTTTTACCAGATAATTTTAAGATCTCAATATTCTAAATATCATATCTTATTTTAAGAAATCTTACCAAGCCATTTTCACTTGTTCTATTGGCAGATTTTTTCACTTATTTCAAGGTAAAAGCTCCTCAAAATATTTTTTTTTTCTTGTTTTGAGAGGGGCATTTCTTCCAGTGCACCTGTAGGACCCACAGGTAAATGAAGAGTCACTGTGTGTTTTTGTCATTTCAAGCCACGTTCTGCTCGTACCTGAAGGTTTAAACCTCCCCAGCCCTCACCTGCTTGTACCGGGCGTACAGGTAGAGCAGCTGGTCCTTGCTGGCCGTCTGGATCAGCTCTCTGACGCGGTCGGCGGCAGCCTCGAACTCCCGCTCCAGCTCCTCTCCCTCCGGCCGGTCCCCCATCTCCATGGCGCTACAGTCAAACTTACCCAAGCCCAAGTCCGAGTCCGAGTCCGAGCCGGCCCCACCGAGCGGCTCCCCGGTGTCGGGCCGAGCTGGGTCGGTACCTGAGCCCGTCGCAGTGTCCGGAGAGGACGACGGAGAAGCAGAAGCCATTGTTGTTGTTATCGTCGGTTTCGCACCGAGTCCCGGGAGGAGAGCCGCCGAGCCGAGCGAGGACCGGGGGAAGCGGGCGGATAGCACCTGTCTGGCGGCCGTTTGTGAGGTATTTCGGCGGTCGGTTCGGTTTTAATCCGTTATCGGCGAGAATCCGTGACAGACGGATTTGTTTCTGCCGTTGGTCCGTCTCTGGTACTGTCCACTAAAAGCGCCGGATGGAGCGGGTGCTGGGGAAGAAAGGTTCCGGCTGCATGTCGCTGTGGGGAAACACGGTGGTTTGGTGGAGAGAAAAAGTGGTTTAACCCTCCAATATTGTTTCCTTTTCTGAAATTAAAAAAAAAAATATATATATATATCCCCCAAATTTGGCAAGAAAATTCTTGTGAATATTTTCAAAAAATGAGTAAAAATCTTCCAAAAAAATACTAAAAATATCTAAGGTGATTACATATATATTAGTAAAACTTATAGTATTTTCTTGAAAAACATTCACAAAAAAATCAACCAAAATCCAGTGAAATTCGCTGGATTTTGGTTGATTGTTTTGTGAATGTTCTTAAAGAAACATTTTTAACATTTCTTTTTTTTCCACCAAAAAATGTTCAAAGATTTTCCAAAAATTTAGAAAATGTGGACATCAGAAGTTTCACTGTGAAAATATTTTTTCCCCTCACATTTTCAAACTTTAAAACGGATCAATTTTGACCTGCAGGAGGACACCAGGGTTAATTGTCAAGGTCATCTTTTATAATCTTATCAACAACATCGAAGAGCAGCTTTAATTCCCCTGCAGTTTAATAACAGTGAATATGAAGCTCTGTTTAGAATATTTATCCTCATGACTCTGAGGTTTATACTTTAGTTTTCACCATTAAATCTAATCTTGAGTGGAGCAGTGACTCAGAGACAAGCAGCCATTCAGCAGAACAAAATGATTCACTGCAGCACTCTTTACTCTTTGATGGAACCAGAACTTCACTGTAAAACACCCACATCACAGCTATTAATGGTCACATAACATAAATATATGAGCTTTTTTCATTTCTAGTTCATTTAAGTCAGGGGTAGCCAACACGGTGCCCGGGGGCGCCTGGCTGCCCGCAGAGATCATGTAAGTTGCCCACTACACATGTTCTAAAAATAACACTAGTCACCATGAAATTCCTTATAAAAAATATAGCTGCTGTTATTTTTAAATCAAAAATACTTACATTAATGCAGATTTTAAATTACAACATTTCTTATATTTAAAAAAACAAAAACAAAAACGTCTTCGGTATAAATGAACGTTCACCTTGTCCGAGTCAGAGTTCACTGCGCATGTCAAACCACCACGTCATTCTGCTGAAGCGTCCGCGCGCAGACACTTTAGGAAGCTAGATGTGGTTTTTACCCCCAAAACATGACAGAGAAGTGAAAGAGAAAACACTATTTTCATGACTGGGAGGAAGAGTTCTTTTTCACGACAGTGAAAGATAAATGTATGTGTCCTATTTGCGGGGCGACTATTGCGTCGGCAAAGCGGCGCAATGTGGAGAGATGCTACTTTAGCCGCTACAAAGCTTCCATGCTAACTAGCTACCTGCTAGCGGACATAGACTGTATGCGCACTACAGACAGGAAAAGCCGGGACTTAAAGGCAGCTTTGGAAACTACTACGCGGTGAAAAGTTTCTTCGTGGAGAAAAATGTACCATTGGAAATGCTTGTTTTAGTGGCGACAGACGGGGCTCCTCCATGACGGGTCGGTATGCAGGCTTCATTGTATGATGCAGAGGTGATCCAGACTTCCCAACATTCCTATATTACCACTGCAGCATTCACCAGCAGGACATATGTATGTACAAAAGTGGCCGGATTTGATCATGTGATTACTCCTGTCATAAAGATCATAAATGACTCCAAAGCCAAACAACCAGGACATTGAAGGTGCTGCTGGAGAAGCTGTCAGCTGAACATGGTGACCTGTTACTGCACACAGAAACCCCATGGATCAGCAGGGGACCAGTTTTGCAGTTTTTTGTCACCGTTGGCCGAAATCAAAGAGTTGATGCAATCCAAAGGGGAAGACACCTTGCTGCTTGAGGACACTGAGTGGATTCTTACCCTTGCATTTTTAATGGACATCACTGGGAAACTGAACCATCTGAACTGTGAGCTGCAAGGTAAAGGTAAGACATGATAAACTCTGCAATGCCAGGCTTCCCACTAACACACATTTACAGACAGAGAAAGAGGTAACATATGTTGTCATTCAAAACACCGTGCCATTACACAAAAATGTGAAAAATAATTTGTTGAAAACATGCAATGATTTGTTATGATCTGTTAAAAATGTTGCAATGCTGGTGAAAAATGCTGGTGATTAGTACTAATGTGATAGGATTCATTTCAAAATGTGAAAGAGTTGATTTTTTTTCTTACATAACTGATAATTTGTACAAACATGGGACAGAGTTCATGAATTGTTCAAAAATGTTACAAAGGTAGGAGTTTGCACAAATGAAGCATGATTTGATGACAGTTAATGATTTCCTAAAAATGTTAGAAGTTGCACAGAAATGTAACTGGTGTGATTTTGAACAAAATGCTGCAAATATGCTGATTCATACAAAACTGCCAAGAAAGATATTTACCAAAGTTTCAGAGATGGGATACCTCTGACTTTTAAATATTGGAACAGATTTCCGTGTGTGTGTGTGTGTGTGTGTGTGTGTGTGTGTGTGTGTTGATAATTATTGTAAGGAATAATTAACATAAATGTGATCAGACAGTCTTTTTACATATTATTTTCATTATTATTTAAAAATGATGGCACCAGTTTGCTATTGAGGAAGTTTGTATCAAACAAGGTGCCCTTCGTACTACTCAGTACCCTTGAAGTTGCTCTCAGGTTCAAAGAGGTTGGTGACCCCTGATTTAAGTGATCTAATTTGCATATTTAGACAACTACAGAATTTAAAATCTTGTAAACTTCTAATAACTTAAGTTGAATGAATGAATGAAAGCTGAAAGTTCACTCAACTCAATAACTTAACCCTCGTGTCGTCCTGTGGGTCAAATTAACCCATTTTAAAGTTTGAAAATGTAGAAAAATATATATTATCACAGTGAAACTTCTGATGTCCACACTTTCAACACTTTTGGGAAATCTTTGTGGCCACGTCCAGGGAGGTTGGCTACAGTCCCATGGATCTTACATTTCTGAATAATATGTGCAACTGTAGTCACAGGAACATCAAGCTGCTTGGAGATGGTCTTCTAGCCTTTACCTTTAACATGCTGGTCTATAATTTTCTTTCTAATCTCCTGACACAACTCTCTCCTTGGCTTCCTCTGGTCCATGTTTAGTGTGGTTCACACCATGTCACCAAACAGCACAGTGACTACTGTAACCCTATAAATAGGCCGACTGACTGATTACAAGATTGTAGACACCTGTGATGCTAATTAGAGGACACACCTTGATTGAACATGTCCCTATGATCACATTATTTTCAGTCTTTTCTAGGGGGACCATCATTTTTGTCCAGGCCTGTTTGGTGAGTTTATTTTTAAAAATAATTCTCCTGAAGCACGGTTCAAAAGCAATGTCTGATTTTCATTGGTTAATTTTCATAGAATTTTTATTTATTATTACTTTTGTCAGATTCTAATTATTTCTGTGACCATTGTGTGTTTTTCTTTCATTAACTGAGGGGTACCCACTATTTTGTCCACGTGTTCATGGCTTTGCTAAATGAAATTGTCGAGCTGTAGAACGACTAGTTTAATGACTTTCTTGTCCAGTATGAGTATCAGTCTTCAGTTCTGAATTCTAATTGGTTATTCCTGAAATTAGCATCATTTTCATTTAATTAAACTGAAACTCATAAATACAAGAGCTTCTGTTGATACCTGTCATTAAACCTACAGCAAATAACCAGTTTTATGTTAAAATGCATTGACACAGTTTGTCCAGCAGGTGCTGCTACTGACTTGATGTTTTACCTTTGGGACTGCAAGGAACACTGAGAGTTTGTCCCAACAAAAAGTTCACCAAACAAAATGAAAATGGACTCAATGAAGAAATAATTCAGCAAAACCTTAAATCAGACCAATCATTGAATTTGTGTTGAAACGAAACAGTTTTATGATCACAAAATGAAAGAAATATTGACCCAATGTCAGGATTATTTCTGGTTTTGCCCTGACTTCACTATATGTTGCATACATGTCAACGTATATAGACAACAAAATAAAACAGATAAAGTAGCTGTAGCTCATTTTAATGTTCTTGTGAAACTCAGACCACAACAAAGTCACTAAAGAAACCCAATTCTGCCTCCTAATTAAATGCTGCAAGATCAAAATGTAATTTAGAATATTTAAAGTTGCAGCTGGATGAGTTGGACTGACAAAACAATGTTGTGTTAACGTAATATTGTATGTAATTTAAATTCAAATTTCTGTGTTAGTCGATTTAAAACTAAATCCAAGTCGAGGTAATTGATGACCGAGAGATTTACAGTCATGATATAAAGGTGAAGTAAAGAAACATGCACATAAATACTTTTTTTCTATGATTATATTAGATGTTTGGAATTTTGCAAAAGAAGGAAAATTTGTAAAATATCAGTTTGAAAAATATTTACCATTTTCTAGTACTTAATATACATTTTTTTTCAAATCACAGTAGATATGTGGAAATTCTAATTTTTTTAAAACATAAAAATGCAATAAACAATTGTATAATTTTAAGATTAAATATTGTTTAAATATTCATCTTAAAAGTATTTCTCATTTTTCTTACAAATATAAATAATTTTACTTTCAAATAATGGCTAATATCTGGAAAATAACAACATTTGTTTTTACTGATTTACATACAGTTAAAAAAAAGTGTAACTATACCAAATAAATAAAAACTGATTTTGATGTGGATATTATTTAAACAAACCACCAAATAAATAAATAAATGCATGGACATTATTTACAGTTGTGACTTATTTTCTTTTTAAAAGTATAAATCAATATTTTATTCTGTCATTTTTACAAGATATTATCTGTAATTTAACAGTTTGCCATTTTTAGCAACTTTATTTACATATAATTTCTTTCAAATATTGACAAATGTTAAAATTTGTGTCATTTTACATCTAATGTAAAATAAAAACATTTATAAAAGCACAGCTTCTTTTATTTCTACATTACTTACAGTTTTCCTGTTTCTTTTATAAAGTTAAGTTAAGTTAAAGTTAAATTAATACTTTTTTTATGATTTTGCTACTTTTTATCTGTAATTTAGCATCTTAAAAGCATTTACCATTTTAAATATCCAACTACCCAACAATCAAAAAACTAACATTTCTCTTTCAAATAATGGTGAATATCTGGAAAATAACTATATATTTTGCTGTTTTAAATGCAGAAACAAACAACAACAACAATACATTAATATAGTTATCTCACAGTGTAGCTTAACTAAAATGTCCTAAAATAACAAAACACAAAATAAATGAAGAAATATAGTACAGATATTTGATGTGGACATTTTTATGTATTTATTTATTTTACAGCTGTCATTTTTTTTAAATTTATTTTTTGTTTTTGGAAATACAAACCACCAAATGAATGAATGACTAAATAAATGCAGATTTTTGATGGTGACATTACATAATTTATTACAAATTTTCCAAAAAAAATTTACAGTGTAAATCAGTACAGGAGATATTTTCTGTAATGTAACAGTTGACAGGATTATTTGCCATTTCTCAGTACTTAATCTACACATTTCTTTCAAATAATCAATAATGTCATTATAAAATAGTGTAATTTTACATCTAATATAAAATAAAAATATTTAATAAAAACTTTTTTTAATGCCTACATAATTTACAGTTTTGGCCTATTTTTATGATTAATCCTCCTGTCCTCCTTTGGGTCAAAATTGATCCGTTTTAAAGTTTGAAAATGTGGGAAAAAATATATATTTTCACAGTGAAACTTCTGATGTCCACATTTTCAACATTTTTGGGAAATCTTTGAACAAATCCAGTGAAATTTGGTGGATTTTGGTTGATTTTTTTGTGTGAATATTCTTAAAGAAAATATTACAAATTTTACTGATATATATGTAATCACTTTAGATATTTTTTTGGATCTTTTTTCAAAAAAATTTTACTCATTTTTTGAAAATATTGACAAGAATTTTCTTGCCAAATTTGGGGGATTTTTTTATTTATTCATTTATTTTTTTAAATAAAATTTTTAAGGGAAACTTTTAAGAAATTATTGTAGTTTTCTTCCTGAAGGTTTTGCAAATTTTCCGAAATTTGTGGAATTTTTTTGCAGATTTTTTTTTTGATTTTTTTTCAGACAAGGAAACAGTATTTTTTGGTGCCCGTAAATGAGGACAACAGGAGGGTTAACATGTAAATTCACACTTTTTGCGGTTATTTTTCCTATTTTTTGTCTGTAATTTACCACAACTTGTAAAGTAACAGGACGTTTTTCAAGGAAATCTATGTTTGAAGTGTTTAAAAGTAGATTTTTTACAGTGTGCTGTTGGATAAAACTGAGAGTCTAAATGTCACAATCTGAACTTTTGATCTGTTTTTCTTTGCAGACTCACAACACCACCCTCCCCGGACAGCTTTACGGACCGAACAGGTCCCCGGTGAGTGCTTTCGGTTCTTCCCGGTGCCAACAGTCCGTCCGGTGCCGCTGCGCGCCCTGTGACGCAAACACGTCGCTGTGGCTCATTGCGATGGCGGACCGCAGTGTCCCCAGACCTGCCCAGGGAGGCACCGAGCAAAGTCACTGAAGCTCCGCCGAGCCGCCGCGCCGCGCCGCACCGGACACCACCTGTTCAAAGCCGGACGCCGCCTTCACCGAGCCTCCCTCTGGAACCGTAGCATGACGGACCGGACCCGCTCGGAGCCAGAAGTGGAGTGAAGCCGCGGAGCGCACCGGGCGGACGAGCCGCACGTTGAGCCGCATGTTGAGCCCGCAAGTTGACTGACACAACAAAAAGTCGCGTCGACGGCGAACGGAGAGCCGCTGAACGGATTTAACGGAGCTCTGAGGGGGACGGCGGTTCCGGCAAAATGAAATTCGCGGAGCATCTTTCGTCCCATATCACTCCGGAGTGGAGGAAACAGTATCTCCAGTATGAGGTAAAGTGGAAACCAGCCTCTAATTCCAATAAAAACCTCCTGAATGTGGACGTGGAGGAAAGAAATCAGGTTTGAAGTGTTTGGGGGATCGGAACGAGTCATTTTAACTCTTAAAAAGGGTGTTTTAAATCCATAAATGTGTGTTTGTTTCAGTTTGAGAGCAGCTCACTCCAGAGAGCAATAAAGCAGCAGAGATAAGGGAAGCCCTTTTGTTTATGGAGGGGAAATTGACTGCGGTTGTTAAGAGCCACGGGGAGCATTCAGTTTTTATTATTGCTGTTTGCTGACTTTATGACACAGAAAAATGAACAAAATTAAACAAACAGCTGAGTCACTTTAATGCTGGAACACCTAACATCAGTTTTTCACTTCATTTTTAACAGTTCTTAAACCAGATATTTTCAAAAAGCTCCATAAATAATTCATTGTAGCTTCCATTGTTTGTTGATTTTTCTCGTTTTCTTTACAGGTTTGAATTCTTTGCAGAAATGAGCATTATCAGTTTCATTTGAAGTGTTTCTTCTTATTTTCTTGTCATTATTTAGTGTTTTTTCCATCACATAACAGGTTGCTTGCATGAAAAAGGGAGAAAAATGCTTATAAGTCCAACAAAAAGTCACATTTTTTGCATTGTACTTTGATTTTTAGTAATTTCATCCCATGAAATGAGCACAAAGGTAACACAAATTATGATTTTCTGCAAAAAAAAAATCCAATTAGCATTTTAAATTTTTGCTTATTTTTCTGCCTGAGGTTTGAAAACAGACATGCATTGACACCGTTTTCCCAGAATTCCAAGATTTGCTTGTGTTTTTAGCATCTTGCACCGAAAAAATGAGCGTTTCAATCAACGGAAAGCTGCAGAGCTGCATCCAACATGATGTTCTGTCTGCTTTCTGGATCCAGGAGCATCCACATGCTCTTTGTTGGCTGCTGTTCTGCACTTGAGGAGTGTTTTATTTTCTCACCCCACTTCTTCTTCTTCTTCTTCTTCTTTACACTCCGTCTGCACATTAGCAGCTTCAGCGCAGACACGCAGCGACAGGACGGGCTGCTCACTTCCATTTAGCTCCATGAATTATAGACAAAGACCCCCGTTCTGTTCCCCCTCAGCTGCAGCAGCAGACTCAGCACAAGCGCTGGTTTTATTTTGGTAACATGCCCTGAATGTCATTGTTAAGTTTGGACCTCCTCAGCTTGAATGAAGACATCATCATTCTGTATAATAATTAAAGTAGGGGGGAAATGAAAGAGAGTCGGATATTGTGTGGAAAAAGCTGCACAGAGGTCAAATCTGCAGGAGGGTTTGATTTAGATGTGAACATCCCGGCTCTGTGGTGTCTTTGTATGTGCAGACTGGAGGGACAGATGCATGGCCATACCAGCCATTTTACACCTCCAGTCCTCAGCGTCGCTCTCGCTGACCTGAGATGGATGGTGATGGGTTTTTTTTTTCTCTGTCATCTGTCTTCAGTGCTGCAACAGTTTCAACACATTTGACGACCTCAAACCTGACATTTAAGTTGATTAATTCAGAGCGTTTTTGCAAGATTTGCAAGCAACTGTTGAAATTAGATGCATTTCTGTCCATTTGGGGAGGCTTGAGGTCTGTGCACGATGCAGAAATACTAGAAAACAGGATTCACATGGAGTCAAGGTCAGCGTTTGGCTTTTCTGACCACATATGTGACTTGCCGTTGTTGAATTATGCAGAACGAGAGAGTTGTTTTCTCCTGTCTATACGCTTTGTATTCTTCTTGAAATCTGAATTATATATAGGATGCGGAGCGTGGATGTGTTTTTTTGTGTGTCGCGGGAGGTTTGGGTCTTTGTCTGACCTCCATAAACACCATTAACTCCTGGTTGGGCGGAGCAGGAGGGTGGGAGGGTCACGCCCAAACCCTGAGGCAAGACGGCAGATTAGAACAGGTGGAAAGTTGAAAGTTGGCTGATTTAGTGATAAAAACAGATTTTAAATCAGATTTTTGTGGGTTTCCTGTGGAGCTGCATCCTTCACAATGTGTTTATTCTGCATTGTGGACAAAACTGCTGCTGCATTGTCATTTTTTTATGCATCTACTCAATTATATGATAGAATTAGAAGGTTATCATAAGGACGCTTCCACAGCGGCTCCATCTCTGCTGCACACGAACTTATTGGCTGGTTTGAAGTGATATTCTTGCCTTTGTGTGCCGCTGGTTCCATTAATTAACCCTCTCTGAACATTTTTTGGGTGGAAAAAAGAAATATTAAAAATATTTCTTAAGAACATTCACAAAAAAAACCCCAATTTTGATTTTTGATTTTTTTTGTGGATGTTCTTAAAGAAACTATCAGAAGTTTTACTGATATTTATGGAATCACTTTAGATATTTTTAGGATTTTTTTGATTTTTTTACTCATTTTTTGAAAATATTTACAAGAATTTTCTTGCCACATTTGGCGGATCTTTTAAAAATAAAACTTTGAAGGTGAACTTTTAAGGAATTATTGGAATTTTCTTCCTGAAGGTTTTGCAAATTTTCATAAATTTGGGGGATTTTTTTGCAGAATTTTTGGATTTTTTTCAGACAAGGAAACACGATCCTTTGGTGCCCATAAATGAGGACAACAGGAGGGTCAGCCTGCTGCCCGTTTATTTGTTTTTTTTGAACACTCTATTGTGCAGATAACAGTTGAGATCGGTCAGCCGGTTTCCATGCAGATGAAGCAGGGAAAATCCAGCCTCCAGTTGGTCGGGAAGCTCATCGGAACGTGAAAACATTGACAGGGCGATTGAGTGATCGAGTAATTAGGTGTGTGTGCTCCATCCTCAGGGAGTGGACTTATAAACCTGTATGCTAAACAGCTGTGAGATTCCTGCCAAACTCTGGAGGTTTTGTGCCAAAACACTGAAGGACGGAGGCTGATTTCAAGTGTTTTTTTTTTTTTTTCTTCGTAATTGAGGGAGAGTTTAGAATTAATCTTCTGGAACTGTTGTGTAACTGCAGCGAACAGCGCAGGTACAAAGGAAGAATGAGATGCAGGTGTGTGTGGGCGGCAGAACAAGGCCACTTATGCATTTACCTCTGCAGTCTAATCACTTGTTTGAGCTCAGATGAGGAGGAGGAGGAGGAGGAAGAGGAGGAGGAGGAAGAGGAGAGAGCATGTAGAGACTCAGATTTACAATTCAAAGTAAACAGCAGTTTGAGTTCAGTTTCTGATTACTGTTTGTTCGAGACTTTATTTAAACAGCACTTTTCATACAAATGAAATGTAACACAAAGGAATAAAAATGCAGTAAAAGAATATGAACCATCCCCAACATCATTTTAGGTGAAGGACTCAAAATCACACAGATTGAGGAACTGAGGAAATTCTATCCTAAATAACACATGCAATTAGGAAACACCAAACAAAATAAAATAACAACTAAATAAATAAGCCAAATAAATAGAAATAAAATAATACAAAAGTAAAAATTATACATAAAAATAAACATAATTAAATAACTCACAATATAAATAATTAAATAAATAAATATTATATCTATTCTTAAAATATAGATAGGTAGATGGGTAAAGACCAAAATAGAAGTCCAACATTCCTAGAAACTGAATAAGAAAATAATAATAAAAAATGAAATCAAGAATAATACATTGAATAGACTAAAATATGTAAATACATGGAAAAAAATTAAATGAAATTAGTTAATTTTAATAAATAGAGAAATCGATCACAAAATTAGTCCACAGATAAATAAATGAATTAAATATCATATTTATTCTTGAAATATAGATAGGTAGATGGGTGAAGGACAAAATAAAAGTCAAAATATCTAAAAACTAAAAAAAAATATATATCTAAAAAAATAATAAATAAACTTTGTGTCAGGCAGAAGTCATTGCAAAATTAGTCCTAAGAGAATTAAATATAATGAATAAATATTGTAATAAATAAATAAATAAAAGAAATGTAATTTAAATCAATTTTAAAAAGTATCTATTGTTAAAATATTGATAAAAAATGTGTAAAATAAATAGAATAAATTAATAAAATTAAGCAACAAATGATGCATTGAATTGAGTAAAAATATGTAAATAATAGAGAAAAATAATAAAGTAAATTTGTTGATTTTAATAAATAGGGAAATAAAATGTGTTCTGAGATAAATAAGTGAAATAAATGTAATAAATAGACTAGCCAAAATGCCTAAAACAGAAAAAGAAAGTTCTTTTAAGAAAGAGTAATAAATGATACATTCAATAGCCTAAAATAGGTCAATAAATAGAGAAAAATAATAATAAAATTAGTTAACTTAAATAAATTGTGAAATCAATCAATAAAATTAGTTCTAGGAAGAGAAATAATTCAATAAAAATCCATCAAATCAATCAAAACCCTGACTTAAAAAGTGCATCTTGGTTTTTCCTTTAACCCTCATGTCGTCCTGCGGGTCAAAATTGACCCGTTTGGAAGTTTGAAAATGTGGGAAAAAATATATTTTCACAGTGAAACTTCTGATGTCCACATTCTCAACATTTTTGGGAAATTTTTGAACATTTTTCGGTGGAAAAAAAGAAATGTTAAAAATGTTTCTTAAGAACATTCACACAAAAAATCAACCAAAATCCAGCGAAATTCGCTGGATTTTTACTCATTTTTTGAAAATATTTACAAGAATTTTCTTGCCAAATTTGGGGGATTTTTTTTTTTTTAAAAGGGAAACTTTTAAGGAATTATTGGAATTTTCTTCCTGAAGGTTTTGCAAATTTTCAGAAATTTGGGGGAATTTTTTTGCAGAAATTTTGGATTTGTTTTTCAGACAAGGAAACGATATTTTTTGGTGCCCGTCACCACAGTGAGGTTTGTTTTTGTTTTATGCACAATGAAAGCTGTGCATAAAACTGACAGATAATCTACAGTGAGTGCGTTTAAAGTGTGATTTATCAGCGTGTTCTGCAGTGTGAACATTATGTATACAACATTCACGGCACGCCGACCGCTGAGATCCTCCTCCTCTGTACCTCCCTCCTTCCTTCCATCCTCACCTCGACGTTCCTCCCCCACTGGGAGGACATCTGGTCCCCGACCAGACCTGCCCTCTGCTGCCTCCTCCTCCCCTCTCATCCTCCCCTCTCCTCCTCCTCCTCTCTCCATCCTCTCCACTCCTCTTTCAGGGATCCACTTCGCTGCACATTCAAGTGATCCATCGGCTTTCGGCTCCGAGCCGTGGATCTCTCCAGGCTGCTGATTCTCAATAACAAGCATCGAGCATCATAGAGGAAACATTTCTAGTCCTCAGATACGTCCGTTAGCGTCCACTTAAAGGATTTATTTCAAAGACAGCCTTTAATCAACAGGAGGCTCTTCAGCTCTGGTGTGACACAGTGACAGTGTTTGTGTTGCTGAGTGTCATCATGTTAATGCAGGGTCACTACAACTAATGGCTTCTAGCACGCTGTAAAATAAAAACGGTAACATTTCAGCATCTAGTGCACCAAAAAAAACACAGGAAAATAACAGAAAATAGCCATCTAATAACAATACAGCTATTTTCCGTGATTACATACATGTTCTAGCCTTAATTTATATGAAATTCTGTGTATTTTTGGGGTTTTTTGACATTCAATGAAGGATATTTACATGTATAAAAACAATCAAAGTACATATATTGTTTAATAGTAATAGACACATACATTAAATATGTATATCTAAGGATAAAAACCATGTTTTTTTTACACATTACCAGTGTTTAGCGATATCATACACTGATAAAAGCACATTTATTTAGCATTTTTATCTCATTTAACAAACAAATTTATGTAAAATTACAGAAACAATAATTGCTTTCTGTTAATTGTCACTAATTGTATCTAATTTTAGAAATATATTTACAATATTAACTTGAATTTAGCAGGTTTTTATATTAAATAGTACAGAAAATCACAAGAAATTTGTATGAAAAATTTATTTTTCAAATATAAATGCATTAGTTTTAACTTTACATCAAATGAGAATTTTGTAGAACATTATAACAACCACTATTATAATAATAAACAAAAGAAAACAAATCAACCGGCTGAGATTCCTGCACAGAAATGTCACCAGTTATCTGTAATAATGTGCATCAAAAATAAAAGCTTGCAGCGTTATGGCTGATATTTCCTGCTCCACAGAATTCAAATTCAGATTCCTGAATCTGATAAAAAAAAAAAGAGCAGTTTTTAAATGTAAAATACATGAAATATATTCTAGTAACATCGATCAGCACTTTCTGCAAGCCTCAACTGTTGGTACTTTTTAATCGCAAATGCATTTTATTAGCCTGTTTATGTTTTAAAAAATGGGAATTTTATTATAAGTTGCAAGTTTTTAATAACATTTTACATTAGATGTGCGAATTTACAGTGTGTTTTTTGCAATTTTATAAATAGTTTAATGTATTTAGAAAGCATGAATAAATAATGGTAAAATAAAGAGTAGAAATTCAGTAAAATTCTGTATTTTTCCGGTGTAGGTTTGCATTACTTATTGTCTACAGGTTTCAGCGCTGATTACTGCCGAGGCTGCAGGTTCATCAGAATTCCCCAGAGAGCCGCCCTGCCCCCCTCCTCCCGTCACCATGGCGATGCCTCCACCTTAATGAACGCCCCCCTCCGTCTCAATCTCAGTTTCTGTTTCCCACCTATCGGCCGGCTACGGCGGCCGCTGGTCATTAGCCAGGAATTAGTCTGAGCCGAAGCTGCCCGCTTGCTCTCCTGTGATGTTTGTGAGACCAGACAGAGACTCTGACGGAAAATTAAATGTTTTCCTCTTTTGTGTTTAGTGTTGGAGAGTCAGAGTGGATGTTTTACACGGAGGAACAGGACTTTAGTAGCAGCAGAGTGGATTTCTGTCCACCTACATGCTGGGTTTCTCACGCTGATCGCTCACGTTATGTTACACAAACAGCAGCTTTTATATAAACCTGCATGCAGACAGGAAAACACAGTTTGGTGACAGAAGTTCCCCCTTAACCCTCCTGTTGTCTTCATTTATAGGCACCAAAAAATATTGTTTCCTTGTCTGAAAAAATCCAAAAAATCTGCAAAAAAAAATTCCCCAAATTTATGAAAATTTGCAAAACCTTCAGGAAGAAAATTCCAATAATTCCTTAAAAGTTTCCCTTAAAAGTTTTATTTAAAAAAAAAAAAAAAAAAATCCCCCAAATTTGGCAAGAAAATTCTTGTATTTTCTTGCCAAATAAAAATCTTCCAAAAAAATATCTAAAGTGATTCCATATATATCAGTAAAACTTCTAATATTTTCTTTAAGAACATTCACAAAAAATCTACCAAAATAGAGCGAATTTCAAAACATTTTTAACATTTCTTTTTTCCACCAAATAATGTTCAAAGATTTCCCAAAAATGTTGAAAATGTGGACATCAGAACAAGTTTCACTGTGAAAATATTTTTTTTTTCCGCATTTTCAAACTTTAAAACAGGTCAGTTTTGACCTGCAGAATGACACGAGGGTTAAGATCATCAAAGATAACCAAAGTAAACACAAAATGCAGTTTTTAAATCATGATTTAATTTATTAAGGGAAAAAAACTATTCAAATCTATATAGCCCTGTGTGAAAAAGTAATTGCCCCCTAAACCTACTGACTTATAGGGCCACCCTCAGCAGCAACAACTGAAATCAAGTGTTTTCTAGATGATATTTTGTCTAAATCACCCCACATTTACCATATATATGTACAACATCCATGAACTCTGTGAACTTGAGCATCCAGGGCAGTGAAGTCGTGTACAGACTGTTTTTTTGTGTCTTTTGGTTTGGTGTTTGCAGGCAATAATTTTTAATCTTCCATTTCCTCACCAGGCGTTCAAGGATATGCTGTACGCGGCGCAGGACCAAGCTCCGTCCATAGAGGGTAAGGAGACCTCCTGTTTTAATATGAACAGACAGACAAAAACACATTCACAGACACACGCTTACGTACCCAGTGGCCCCTGTTTGGGCATCCCCAGAATAACAGCCTCTCATCGGCTAAAAATAGGCGGAAATTATTGCCGCTACTCGCTGCACACTCTGTGACTCAACAAGGCCAAAGCCAATTACTAAATCATTACCTTCTAGCTGCTGTCGGAGCCTCTGTCAGCCAACAGGCAGCAGGTGGAAAGAGGAAGGTGAAGAAGGCTGCTTCTGAATGTTGTTTTTAATGTTTGTTGACACCATTTAACCCTCGTGTCGTCCTGCGGGTCAAAACGGACCCGTTTAAAAGTTTGAAAAATATTTTCAAATATAAAAAGTGTTTCTTAAGAACATTCATATAAAAATCAACCAAAATCCAGTAAAATTCGCTGGAATTTGGTGGAGTTTTATGTGAATGTTCTTAAAGAAAATATTAGAAGTTTTCCTGATATGTATGGAATCACTTTAGATATTTTTAGGATTTTATTGAAAGTTTTTTACTCATTTAAAAAAAAAAAAAAAATATTTCCAAGAATTTTCTTGCCAAATTTGGGGGATTTTTTAAAAATAAAACTTTTAAGGAATTATTGGAATTTTCTCCCTGAAGGTTTTGCAAATTTTCATAAATTTGGAGAATTTTTTTTGCAGAATTTTTGGATTTTTTTCAGACAAGGAAACAGTATTTTTTGGAGCCTGTAAATGAGGACAGCAGGAGGGTTAAAGTGGCTGCAGGACTGAGAGCGATTAGACGACATGCTGAAGCCAACATGACGGAGCTGGAGCCGTGCAGACGACAGCACAGATAAAGAAGGCCACCGGCTATAATTACTCTCTGGCATTAGGCTGAAAGTGCTGCGTGATGACGACAAGAATGTCAACCATTTGTTTTCATTTCAGTTTGTGCGAGTAAACAAGTTTCTTTAGTTGCAGGCTGTACTTTACGACGCGCTAACGGAGCGTGTACGGAGATATAAATCAGGGAACGTCCTCCACACGGCTGCACAAAGTGACTTCTGCTCTGTTTGCATGTCTGGGATGAGGGCGTGTGTGTGTGTGTGTGTGCGTGCGTGTGTGTGTGTGTGTGTGTGTGTGTGTGTGTTTGTGCACCTACAGTAATAGGTTTTCAGTGTTGTGCAACTCGCCCCTCGTGCAGCTGCAGCTCAGTTCCAGCAGAGCGACTTGATGTAGATGGAAGTACGATGTGATTCTATTCATGAGTGACAACAGAGTCACTGAGCCGCTGTGGAAGGCAGAGCTGTGTGTGTGTGTGTGTATGGTAGTGTGTGTTTGTGAGTCGGTTCAGGCGTAAAGATCACTTTCAGATGTTTGCTGACTGGATTTTTGGCTGCAGTAGGTGTGAAAGTAGCCCCCGAGGATTTCTTATGTAAAATCCTCTATGAAAAGCAATTTAATCTTCTGAACCCACAAACCCACCAACAGGTTTGGAATCAAGCTTTTTAGAGCTGAAAACTGTAAAAACAGAAGGAATCATCAGATTTTCAACTTTGAATGCATCATGTTTGGCTTAAAATCATCATATTTCATCAAAATCACTTGTTTCAGCATGTTTTTTTTAACCTTCGTGTCGTCCTGCAGGTCAAAATTGACCCATTTTAAAGTTTGAAAATGTGGGGAAAATATTTTTTCACAGTGAAACTTCTGATGTCCATATTTTCAACATTTTTGGGAAATCTTTGAACATTTTTTGGTGGAAAAAAAAATTGTTAAAAATGTTTCTGAAGAACATTCACAAGAAAGTCAACCAAGGAGTAGACATGACTGCACAACATTTTACAATATGGAACAAACGAAGAGTAAAAAAATAAAGCAATAGTAAAACTAAGCAGGAATCCTTTAAAATGAAGCAAATGCAGCACAGATTTTGTTCACTGTCTTTGGATTTATGTTGCACAGAAGGCATTTTTGAGTTGTTGTCTTTGTAGTCATGGTTGCGCTGTTTCCATAGAGGTGCAGAACTTTACTTTGCCATGAAAAATGAGGCCATAGTGAGGAAAAAAAGGGGTAAAAAACGCCCAGAAACTCAGAGTTATTTAGGCTGTTTCTTTGGCCGTTTGCTTGGTTTTATGTTGTCAACTGCACAGAAGGCCTTTGTGAGTTTTCTGTCCTTCTAGCCGTGGTTGTGCTGTTTCCATAGAGGTGCAGGACTTTATTTTGTGGTGAAAAATGAGCCCACAGTGAGTAAAAATGCAACAGGAAACCCTCGGAGACTGCACATGAATGCTAACTGGCTCCGTCTGCAGCTGCATCGTGATTTCTTGTTCCTCTATAGAACATTTAATACTGGTGCTGGACACACATCTTGTTCGGGGATGACGTACGAGCAGCGTCTCCAGAGGCCGGATGATAAATGACTTCCTGTCTCAGGTCTGAGTTGTGCTCGTGGGTCACCGCTCCGTTTCCGTCTGCTCGTCCTCAGATCGGTGAGCGTCTCTTATGAACAGAGACAGCGTCAATCAATCAGCCCAGAATCATCCATCCGCTGTCACCGTGACGTCTCGGAGTTCCTCACTCAATCACATTGATTTGTCTTCTTTTCACACGCTTTTCTTTTTTTTTTAACGGCAGGAAGGTGCAAAGAAAACAGCATGAGCAGCAGATAGAAGACGTCTTTCAGTGGATCTGGCAGTTGTTCTGTCTGTTGTAGTGTTGTAGAGTTATGTGGGGAAGGAAGAGGTCAAAATGAGAACAGCGGCAGAGACAAACGGCGTTATTGAGTTCTGAAAAGCAGACCCTCCTGTGGCTGACATTTGTGGACTTTTCATAAGAGAAACAAGGTTAGGAAATGTCATAAAATACAGGTTCACTGCAGGACTTTCTCTTCACATCTGATCGACTCTAATGGACAAATCTGATAAAGTTAAAACTGGGACCGAATGATATTGGAAGAAATAGACTGCAACGACTTATACATGGATATATACGTCGAGGCCTGGACTCCACACACACACACACACACACACACACACACACACACACACACACACACACACACACACACACACACACACACACACACACAGGAGCAGAGAGTATTCTGCTGTGAAAAAGTTAATGTGTTGTGAAATTGATGCTGAATGAGGAATTTCCATCATCCTGCAGCGCAAACGTTCATCTGTAGTTAATGATTTATGAGCCTTTAATGAGTCCATTCATTGCAGCTTTTTAGCGTTTTCTAAACGGTGTTTAATCTCAAAAATGTTTCCGTTTCTGTTCCCTGCGTTGAGGACTGATGGTGTTGGTTTGATTCAGGGATGTTCTCGTCTCTGCTGCTCCGTTCTGTAGAAAAAGCAGCATTTTGGTATTCAGAAGTGGTTCTGCTGCCTGAGGGAGACGCTTTCCTGGTTATATCTACCTGTTATATCTACCTGCTCTGCTCCTGGACACCCAGCAGCAGCTGACAGAGACTGAAACATGAACAGGCAGCGCTTCAAAGAACCTGTCAGGACTCTGCATATGTTCCTCCGTCAGACTGAGGCCACACATCAGCAGCGGCAGGAAAATATGTGTCATGTTTATGGTTTGATCTCTTCATAATGAATAATTGTCTCTTGTGCTGCGTTTGGCTTTCGTTCAAACAGTCGATCATCGCCTCCAATGTAGAGAGACACAGAACAGACAGCAGAAAATACACGTATTTAGTCACATTTATCCTTTAATTTAAACAAGATGGATTTACAGTACATTGTGGAAAAACACTGTGAAAGTAATGGCAAAGATCTGTAAAATAATAATATTTTTGATTATTTAAATACAGCTAAACTATTTTTTTGGTCATACATTGTACAGAACAAATTACAATTTGTGAAAAATGCAGGTTTTTGAAAATTTTGACATTATTTACAGATTTGTCTTTTTTAATTATTATTTTATCTTTTTAAAATAGTCAACATGTAAAGGAACTTTTGGCTTTTTTCTGTGATTTATTACATATTATCTGTAATATAATAAATCAATTTAAAAACAATATTTACTATTTTTCAGTCCTTAATATATATAATTTTTACATTAAAATAACAGTATTTTTTCAAACATACAGTAAAAATAGTCAAACATTGTAAAAGAACAGATTACTACATGTGAAAAAATATACTTTTTTTTAAAGAATAAAATGCATCTAATATGCATAGGTTTGGCGTTTTTTATAATCAAAGTGTAAAATAATATTTTTTCATTTTATAAAACAATTCCTGAAATTTAACAAAACAGAAAATCTGTGAAAAAAATATTTAAAAATAATAATTTTTCAGTCCTTAATATACCTAATGTTTCTTTAAAATGACAGCTAATATCTGTAAAAGAACAGTATTTTTTGTTTATTATAATACAGTAAAAATAGTTTAATTACAGTTAACATGAAATTTTACTTAGTTATGTAAATAAATACTCTCATATAAATTTACTTATATTAAGACTTTAAACAGTTATTTCACTTTTTAATTGTTAATATGCAGAATTTTTCTTTCAAATAATGACAAATATTTGTAAAATAATCATGTTTTTGTAAATTTAAGAGCTGCGCAATTTTGCAGTCAAATGCTTACCATTTATTTAAAAAAACAGGTTTTTGATGTAGTTTTGGCCTGTTTTAACATGTAAATTAATACTTGTTTTTCTGGATATTTACAATTTTGACCTGTTTTTGTTGCGTTATTCCATAAAAGAAACATTTTTAGATACAATTTTACTAATTATTATTCATAATTTAAGTAATTTGGACAAAAGTTTGAGTTGAAACTGTTCATTTTTACAGTTTCATTCAGAGAATCTTGATAGACGTGGAGTGACTCGTGCACATTAAAGTGAACTTTGGCTTCTCATTAAGCTGCTTTGTTTCCTCCCTGGTTGCTCTCAGTGTAACAGTAATTAAAACACAGCTGTCTCAGTGCAGAGAACAGCTGCTTGGATCTCTGTTCCAGCCGTTAGAATGAGTTCTACCCCGACTCTGATTCAATTAGCCCGCTGATTATTACAGAGATCACAGAATAAACGCTCAGCTTTAACAGCAATCCGTCTACTATTTCCACTGCAGCTCACCTGCTGCTTGCGTCTATATTTAAATTATGAAGCATTTTCATAATCCTGCGAGTCATTCATTGTTCCTTTCATTCATTCATTCATCATGTCGGCTCTGTTGATGGTGGGTTTGTTACAGTGATGGTGTCTGTGCAGGAAGATGTAGTGATGCTGGATTCTCACTGAGGATTAGTTTATGTAACGTCTGAGGAGGGAATTATTGATCCACAGCTCAGGGAGGGATTTTCCTCTGAATCACAAGTTTTAGATGTCAGAGATGAATGAATTAAACCAGCGAGAATATAGGAAATCTGATACGAAACGGATCATTTCTCATGTTGCACTTTTATCGCAGATAAACACCACAGGATCATATTTTAACAAAACAAAACAAACGTGCTGCCTGGTTGTTGGTAAATGAAATATTGTGCACAATGTGGAAAATAAAGATGTGCTGCAGAGAGACACTGTCAGCCCCGTTTTTAGTCACATTTATCATTTAATTTCAACACAATGGAATTACAGTACATTATAAAATAATAGCCATAAAAAAGGGTGAAAATATACCAACAAGAGAATATTAAAAGCTCATTTAAGAGAATTTTTTAACATGTTTTTTTTCAAAGCAGTGTCAACCCACACTGTAAAAATTCAAGGCACCAGAAAAAAATACATTAAACACTATAGAGTTCTGTAATGTTCAAAAACTGCAAAAATTGTGTCAATAATGACAAATATTTGTAAAATAAAGATTTTTTTTTGATTACCTACATACATTAAATCAGTATGATTTTAGGGTCATACATTGTAAAAGAACATATTATTATTTATTTTTAAAAAATGCATTTTTAATGTGGACAGTACACATGTTTTGACCTGTTTTTTTCTTATGTTAAACTATAAAATATTAGTTTTTCTGTGATTTTACTAGTTATTATCTGTAATTTAATAAATAAGGAAAAATCTGTAAAATTTAAAAGAATTATTTGCCATTTTTTTCTATCCCTAATATACATAATTTTAGAAAGTAATGTTAACCCACGCTGAAAACTCCATTAAAAATGGAAAATCTGGCAGCAAAGACACCACGAAACATACAGTTAATGTGGATATTACACGTTTTAACCTGTTTTTTTCTATTTTTAACATATAAAATAAGCTGTAATAACCATCAGATTATTGCAATGAAAGCAACAGAGGTGGTTTCTACATGTGGTATTTATGCAGCAAAGCTCCGTCCACCTTATTCTCTCTGGACTCAGCTGCTAGATCACCGCGGGGCTTTTCATGTTTTATGCGCTCAATAAAAAATAAATAATGGCATAAAAGCGGCGGCGTGGAAATACGACGCCTTCACTGCCTCTTTGTGTGGAAATGAACTGTGTTGTTTTCAGCAGGAAATGTGAAGGACCTCAGCAGAAAACACCTCCCCTGTTTTATAAATGAACACCAACGCTTTTAAATGTTTCTGTCCCTGATCTCAGGATGAATTCTGTCACCAGACGTGTTTCATTCAAATCACAGCAGACAGAACGACAATCTCATCATACAGGAGACTCAAATGAAAATGTTTTGCTGGTTTTCTGTATTTTTGCTGATGTGAAACTGCTTCGATTCGGTTCCCTGATTCTAATATGTTGCCTGCATGCAGGTTCTCTGGGAGAAACTGAACATGCAGGTTCTCTGGGAGAAACTGAACATGCAGACTTATACAGATTGCAGAAGGGATGAAATGCATTCAGACGGGTGGAGTATGAAGGGAGAGTTTCCAGTGTCATGAAGGCGGCTCTCTTTAACCTTCCTGTCGTCCTGCAGGTCAAAATTGATTCGTTTTAAAGTTTGAAAATGTGGAAAAAATATATTTTCACAGTGAAACTTCTGATGTCCACATTTTCAACATTTTTGGGGAAATCTATTGTTGGATTTTGTTTTTTTTTTCTGAATGTTCTTAAAGAAAGTATTAGAAGTTTTATTGATAAATATGTGATCACTTTAGATATTTTTCGGATTTTTTGGAAGATTTTTACTCATTTTTTGAAAATATTTACAAGAATTTTCTTGCCAAATTTGGGGGATTTCTTTAAAATAAAACTTTTCAGCGAAACTTTTAAGAAATGATTGGAATTTTCTTCCTGACGGTTTTGCAAATTTTCAGAAGTTTGGGGAATTTTTTTGCTGTATTTTTGGACAGGGAAACAGTATTTTTTTGTGGCAATAAATGAGGACAGCAGGAGGTTTAAACTAACCTGCTCTGGAGGAGGTTCTGTCCAGAGGTTGGGATCTAAATCAGCCGCAGGAAGTTCCACCTTTTCTCCAGTTCTTTACCAGATTCTCAGCTGAGGTTTTATCTGCAAACCTGTTGAGCTGTTTGTTAGAAATCCAAAGGAAATGCAGAAACATGTTGTTAAGTTTAGTCCTGATTTGCAGCCAAGTCGGTTTTATGCTACAGCTAGCAGAACACAGACGAGGAAACTGATTAGTCTTTTAATATTTATCACAGAGAATAATCAGTCTTTAACCCAAATAAACAAAAACTAAAATATCCTTTATTATGAGACAGTGTCGGACCTACATGCTGAATGTCTAAATTTAAGAAGTTTAAATTTCAGAGCTCTAATGTGCAGCTGTACATTAGAAATAAAACCACATTCTATGTTGATTTATGCCACAAATTTTTTCAAGATTTTATCCGTCAGAAATGATACAACTGAGCAGCCTTGGAGGAGTGCTGCGCTCTCTAAGTGCTTTTCTTGTTTTGCATAATTTGAGGTAGCAGCATTGCTTTTTATTGTAAAAACATTTAACATTCTTCATAACTCTCTATTATAATAACTTGTTCCTTTTGCCTTAAATAGATGACCCATGATTGGTGCATTTTGTGCAGAAAAAGAGTCACTTGATGCATTAAATGTCCCTTTTTAATGTGAAGCCTGATAAATAAAACATTGTTAGTAAAGAAGGTTGATGACTAACGTATCTCTAACTGGGGTTTTAGGTCTTGCTAAGCCAGCTAACTCAATTAAAAGCCCAAATAGGTCAAACTTTCTTCATAATAGTGTCTCTGGTTTGGGTTTCAGCCACTTTCAGGCCAGACGTTGTTTGGCTTTAAGTCTTCTGGAGCTGCTGAGCTGCTGTCAGAGAGTGGAGAAAGTAAAGTCTGTAATTTATTTAGAGAGCAACATAAAACCAATTCTCCAACTTCACTGCACCGCTATGTAATAAAAGAAATTCACACAGAGCTAAACAGATGTATAGATGGATGAAAGAACAGCCAGATGTCCATCGTTCCATCACCTCCTGCTGCTCTTCACTCTGCAGCCTGTCCAGCTTTTTTCCCCTTGCCAACATCATCGCCTCATTTTTTGACTTTTTACAGACAAGTCTACACATTATTGCACCTTTTGCCACCACTTCCTACTGAATATATGAGTTTTTATGCACCTAATCTGCAGCAACATGAACCAGAGCCACCAGCTCCACCTTCCAGCAGCGTTTGTTCTGCAGGTTTCTGTTGTTTTGTCTCTTTCTCGCCGCCATTTTGTCTGCTGTTGTTGACGCCCATGATGAGGGGTTTGCTGAAAAGCTTCAGTCGCTGCTGATTATTATTCTGCCGGCGTATATGATGGAACGGCAGCTGTTATTACTGATCTTGTTCCCTGTTGGAGTCTCTTTTTTTCTCGCCCTCCTGAGTGGAACAGCTTTTAAATTTGTGTAATTTTCTAGTCGCATTGAAGTTTGTTGTTCAAGCAGGGTTACAAAAACATTAATGCGTATGTTTTTCTGGCTTTTTGGTTGTTCTGTGTCACCTTGCATCAGTTTGTTGCCTTTATGTGGATCCTTTGTTTTTGGCGTATTTGTAATATACATAATCAGAAATGCATAAACAGTATTGTGCAAAAGTTTTAGGATTTAACATGCAGCCAAATTCCCAAAAAACAACAAGGAGCTTGCAAAAGATGCTATGATAACATCATCGACTAATGAAGAGACAGAGAACATGGAGAAAACCATGGAAAAAGATCTCCAACACAAAATGAATCCCAACAGTAACAGTGAAAATCTGGCAGCAAGAATGTCAGAAAATATATATTAACCCTCGTGTCGTCCTGCGGGTCAAAATGACCCGTTTTAAAGTTTCAAAATGTGGGAAAAAAAATATTTTCACAGTGAAACTTCTGATGTCCACATTTTCAACATTTTTGGGGAATCTTTGAACATTTTTTGGTGGGAAAAAACAAATGTTAAAAATGTTTCTTAAGAACATTCACAAAAAAAAACAACCAAAATCAAGTGAAATTTGGTGGATTTTGGTAGATTTTTTTTGTGAATGTTCTTAAAGAAAATGTTGGAAGTTTTGCTAATATATATGGAATCATTTTAGATATTTTTAAGGTGTTTTTGGAAGATTTTTACTCATTTTTTGAAAATATTTACAAGAATTTTCTTGCCACATTTGGGGAATTTTTTTTTTTTTTTAAATAAAACTTTTCAGGGAAACGTTTAAGGAATTTTCGAATTTTCTTCCTGAAGGTTTTGCAATTAAGTTTGAAAATATGGGGACAAAATATTTTCACAGTGAAACTTCTGATGTCCACATTTTTCACTTTTTTGTGGTGGAAAAAATTTTTTAAAAAAAATGTTTCTTAAGAACATTCACAAGAAAATCAACCAAAATCCAGTTGATTTTTTGGTGAATGTTCCTGAAGAAAATAGAAGTTTTACTGATATATATGTAATAACTTTAGATATTTTTAGGATTTTTTTCTGCAAGATTTGTACTCATTTTCTGAAAATATTTTCTTGCCAAATTTAGGGAATTTTTTTAAAATAATACTTTTAAGGGAAACTTTTAAGGACTTATTGGAATTTTCTTCCTGAAGTTTTTGCAAATTTTCAGAATTTTGGGGAATTTTTTTTCTCATTTTTTGGATTTTTTTTTTTTAGACAAGGAAAATATTTTTTGGTGCCCATAAGTAAAGACAACAGGAGGGTTGAAAAACAGTACAATGCTTTAATATTCAATAACTGTAAAACAGTGACAACAGCAACACATATCTGTAAAATTCTTCTATTTTTAGCTGCCTTGAATACAATAAAACTGTGATTTTACAGTAAAAAATCATGAAAAAAACAACGATTTGTGAAGATACAGATTATTTACGGTTTTGGCCTGTTTTTCGTAACATGAATACTTTTTCTGTGATTTAACTAAATATGATCTGTAATTTACGATAATGAGGAAATCTGTAAAAAAAAAAAAAATCAAACCTTAATATACAAATATCTGTAAAACAACAATATTTTTTGTAGATTTAAACAAAAAAATAATAAATTACCATTAATTTAAATGCAGATTTTTTAAATGTGGAATAATAGCTCCAACAGTCCCATTTTAAAATCCTTAATATACATAATTTTGAAATAATGGCAAATATCTGTAAAATGACAGTTAGTCTTGCTAATGTAAATACAGTAAAAATCATTGAATTTTAAGGTCAAACATTAGAAAAGAAGGAATTACCATTTGTAAAAGTGCAGATTTATGATGTGGACATTATTTGCAGTATTTTATTTATTTATTTATTTATTTTACACTTAACATGTAAATTAATGCTGTTTTCTGGAATGTTTCAAATTATTTTTTATAATTTGGAAAACCTGTATATCACAGTTTAAAAAATGCATTTTTTTAAATCTTTGTAATACATACATCTTTTAAATAACAGCAAATATCTGTAAAATAACTATATTTTTGCTGATTTAAATATCGCAAAAATAGTAAAAATTTGTTAATTGAACGTTATAAAAGAATCAAATCCCATTTCTAGAACTACAGATTTTTTTTACATGGATTTTAATTTTCTTTATTTATTTTTTGTTTATTTTTCTTTACGGTTTTCCAAGTTATGTGTAATTTGGAAAAAGAGAAAATCCGTAAACTGACAGCAAATTGACCAAAAAAACTTTTTTTTTTTTTTTTGTTAAAGCACCGTGACAAACCATGTGCACAGAAAGAAATGTTGCTGTCTTAAAAGCAAACTGTGGTTCCATGTATGTATGTATGCGTACAGCTGATAAATAAATCAATACATACATATTTACACAGTGTCCCTGCAGACAGAAGCTCAAGGATACAGGAAAACACAAACGACAGGACGGAGTGGTGGGAAGACACTGATGCTGCAGCTGAGAGACAGACAGGTGGACAGACAGGTGGACAGGTAGACGGGTATACAGACAGACAGGTGGACAGGTAGACAGACAGACAGACCGACAGACAGGTAGGAGGGTTGAGCAGGACAGTCTGGTAGCATCAGGGTCTTCCATCCATTTGCATTATTGATGAACTCTTTGACAAGCTGCTGCTGCTGTTTCCTTCCAGACACTAATCGCAGGATTTTGTGGGGGTTGGTGCATTTTTTTTTATTTGTTTATTTTTGGTTCTTAATCTTGGAGCCACCAAAAGTAGATTTGTAGTAAAACTACAAACTAAATCAGTCCAGCAACACTGAAACATGACTAATATAATGGAGGAGGAAGAATCTGATAACAGAAACAAACTAAGATAAAAATTTAAAAATAAGTAACACCGCTGCTTCTGTTACACTTTGAAAAAAGTGTTAGAACTGCTGTAATTGTAAATTTTTTTTCCTGTTTTGTTGAATCACAAAAAAACACATTTATTTACAGGATGACTATTTTTTTTTTTAAATGTGTCCATGTAAAAATTGTATATTTTCAGAAATGGCAATTTGTTAGGACAAACTGTGAAAAATGTCCACATCACAATTCTATATTTTTAGACATGGTAATTCATTTTTATACATTTGACAATAACTTTACACTATTTTTCTGTATTTAAATCAGCAAAAATATTGTTATTCTATAAATATTTACCGTTAATGCTATTTTTTATACAGTTTTTGAACATTACAGTTTTCCATTGTTTTAGCCTTTTTTTCTGGCCTTTTTTTTTTACAGTACAGACAAAACCTTATGTAACATTTCTTAGTGCCTTCCACTGGGCTGAAAAAATCAGTTTACTTTTGACATTATTAATCCACAATAGACTGCATATGTTGTCCAGATTTTCAATAATTCCACACCAGAGCGTATCTCTTGCTTGGTGCAGCTGAAGTTTTCTCTTCAGAGAAGCAGGTTCATTTTCCAGAGTGGATTTAAAGCGTCTGACGAAGCAGAGCAGGAGGAACTCGGAGATGGGAGCTTTGATGGGAGGGTTTTATTGGGGAGGGGAGGCTCAGGGTCAATACAAACCCAGGATCGCTGCTCCAAGGTCAGGGGATAATCGAAGGGAGGGAACGACCGATGGAGGAGGAGATGGGTAATTGGACGAAGAGAGAATCTCCACCGTTGGGTTTGCTGTGACGATTATGAAAGAGTAAAGACAAAGAGGGAGCGAACGGAGCGTCGGTGATCGGTGTGCAGCAGAATAAAAGGCAGAAGCAGCGAGAGAAAGATCCTGGAGGCAGCAGACAGACAAACAGACTGAGTGGGAGGTCCCTGGGCTCATCTCCAATGCATGTTGCCCTGCATTAGCACTGCAGCCGTCCTGCAAAGAGAAAGAACCAGCGCTGGATGAAAGTCTTCTACGCGTCCATCCATTATTCATCGGCGAATTAGATCTCGGCCGAATGAAGTGCAGGAGAGCAGGAAGGAGGAGGTGCTGGTTGTAGAGGAGGAGGATGGATATCAGATGCTGCTAGAAGAGGGTGAGGAGTTCAGTCGAGGATGTAGCTGGTATTTTTAGATTTTGGGTGTTTGGCGGGAGGATTTCCACTGAAAAGATGGTAAAAGAAGAGCAGAGGTGGCAGGAAGCGATGGAGATCTTTGTGCGTTTTGGGGGTGAAGGAGAGGTTAGTGATGCTCAGAGGAGTCGAGGTCGTCCTGCAGCCTTCTCACCTCTCTAATGCAGTTAACCCTCGCATCGTCCTGCGGGTCAAAATTTAAAGTTTGAAAATGTGGGAAAAAAATGTATTTTCACAGTGAAACTTCTGATGTCCACATTTTCAACATTTTTGGTGGGAAAAAAGAAATGTTAAAAATGTTTCTTAAGAACATTCACAAAAAAATCAACCAAAATCCAGCGAAATTCGCTGGATTTTGGTTGATTTTTATGTGAATGTTCCTAAAGAAAATATTAGAAGATTTACTGATATACATGGAATCACTTTAGATATTTCTAGGATTTTTTGGGAAGATTTTTACTCATTTTTTTGAAAATATTTACAAGAATTTTCTTGCCACATTTGGGGGATTTTTTTTAAAAAAATAAAACTTCCAAGGGAAACTTTCAAGGGATTATTGGAATTTTCTTCCTGAAGGTTTTGAAAATTTTCAGAAATTTGGGGAATTTTTTTGCAGAATTTTTAGATTTTTTTCAGACAAGGAAATAGTATTTTTTGGTGCCTGTAAATGAGGACAACAGGAGGGTTAAAGAGGCCTCTGCTTTTAACAGTTTATCTTCACTGCACCTCTTTCTTTATGTCTACATCTGTATGCACATCTGGTCTGTCCCACCAGATGTCGGCCTTGGGTTTTATCCTTCTATCGCCGCTCATTTCAGCTGCTTTTCTCCTCCTTTTCTGTTTGGTATTTTTGGTGTTAGCGTTTTAAAAATCCATCCAGCTACAGAAAACAGAAACGTCCAAGCACCAACCTACACACTGGAAATGCCAAGTTGAGGCTTAAAAGGTTAGTTTCTCCTCAGATTGCTACATGTAGGATGAATCTGCTCCTTAATACATCTCTGGACAGCAGAGCTTTGGTTTCCAGGAATAAACATGAATCGTAATGAATATCATATAAATAACTGTTACATATATGAGTCATACACCTTAGTTTAATCATTAATGATTGCATGAATCATACATTTAGCTCAGCTATCCATAAAAGCACATTTTACTGTAGCTCAGAAATTCCCAGAATCTGTCTCAGTTGATCCGATTTCTTGATTCGACTCATCTTTCTTTTTACTCTGGAAGCTTCTGTGATCAGTTTAATAAAGTTCTGTAGGAGCCACATACAGCTAAATATGGCTTCATTCTCCTGCAGAGCTAAAGTACATTCAGGCTTCACTCGTTGGACGTCTTTTTATCAAAGTCTGAAGTTGTCTGTTATTTGTTTTAGGGAAGACTTAACCGTTTTATGGTAAAGTTTTCACCTCTGCACATAGAAATCAGGGCTGCAGCTATCGATTATGTTAGTAATCGAGCATTCTATCGATTATTCTGGTGAATAATCCAGTAATTGGATTCCGCACTCGGCATGCGTGTTACAGCATCAAAAGCAGAAGAGAGCGCTGTGCAACAGAAATAACCATCCTGGACACCCACTCTACTTCCCATTGGCTAGTGATTATTATTATTATTATTATATAGTATTAGTTTGGTTGAGAGCAAAAGCTGCGTTCCCCTCATTCCATTGGTAGATGAACTCCATTGGGAATGTAGTCCTATCTTTTTTTTTTGAGCCAAACGTCGGTGCTGCTCACCAGAATTCCGACATGGTGCCTGAATACTTACAGGAAACATACAGTGAAGGTATGAGTCACTAGATGCGTTTTTCCCGCATGTAAACTAGCGGGCCACAACATGGTCACATGACAGCGCTGAGCTTCAGCGGCCATTAGTGGTCACGTGACCGAGCTTTCAGCTGACAGTCCGGCAGATGCATCATTCGACAAACATAGCAGCTCGGTCGCAAACTTTCTCTTTTACTTCAGAAACACTTCAGGGAAAAGTATTTCTGAAAGCATTTGAGGGGAGAAATAATCTGTGCAGCAGCTGAATCTGTCCTGGTTTTAGTTCACTGACGGCTAGTTTAGACGAGCGTTTAGACCGTGGACTGGTTGGACATTCCTGCAGTAAACAATAGAAAGAATTGGAATCAGAATCAAAAAAGCCTTTATTACTCTGCCAAGGAGAAAGCGAAGTTATGTGATGATCGGCGCACGTTTGTCCTTTTGTGAATTTGTTTGTCTGTTTGATAGCAACATTAGAACAGAATAGAATAGAATAGAATGACTTTATTGTCATCATACATGGCACGACGAAAATAGAAATAGCTTCCGCTGGACGATGCACAACAACAATTCAATTCAATTCGATTTTATTTATATAGCGCCAATTACAGGTTAAATTCTCTCGATGCTTTACAGAACCCATATGCCTGAACATATGCCTCAACAAACAATAAGAAATAAAATATCAACATTAAATAATAAAATCAAATGTACATATATAACTAAACAATATTTAAAATGACAACATCTGCAGAGGAGGCCTGATATGTACAATATGGGAGGTAAATGAAATGGAATAAGAACCAGTAAAATATGAATAAATATGTGAGGAAATTACACGAAAGCAGCAAAAAGTGACACTGCATTCAGGTGGACAGGTGTTTGGAGTTCAGGAGTCTGATGGAACATGGATGGAAACTCTTCCTTTCTCCTTTTGAGGAACATTACTCAAAAACGGACCAACGGATTTGGAGGAAATTTTCAGGGAAGATCAGAAATGACCAGATATGCGTTTTATAGTCTGGATCCACGGATTTGTTAAAGATGTCACTGTAACCATGACAACAAGTGAACGCTTCGTCAGCTGACTGCATCAATTCCCGCCGTCCGCAACACATTTCAGTCACGCAGTTCGGTATCTGTACATAACGTACGCATGCATAACACACATTTTAAGATTTTTTTGGGAAGATTTTTAATCATTTTTTGAAAATATTTACAAGAATTTTCTTGCCAAATTTGGGGAATTTTTTTAAAGTAAAACTTTTAAGGGAAACTTTTAAGGAATTATTGGAATTTTCTTCCTGCAAATTTTCAGAAATTTGGAGAATTTTTTTGCTGAATTTTTGGATTTTTTTCAGACAAGGAAACATTATTTTTTGGTGCCTGTAAATGAGGACAACAGGAGGGTTAATGTTACCTTCATTAAAAATAAAACTGCTTTCCTTTCAGACATTTCTAAGTGACCTAAACTTTGGAACAGTGGCGTTGTTCTGGCTTTCAGAACCTGCAGCCGCTTGAATAAAGAAACAGGTTGTGATCTTCTTCAAAGAGCTACAGAAGTGAAACACTAATCCTCAGGTTGAACACTAAATCTGTTTCTGAGGCGCAGCATCTTCACTCCAAAGAGAAAGCGCAGCTAAAGGTTAAATAAACAGAAAGCGTAGATCATAGGATCTGGCCGTTTGCCACGTGCACCGCTGAGGATCATGTATGTGGAGCAGCAGCAGTGATCCCAACCATCCCAAGCATGGGAGGCACGTGAGCGTAACGAGATCCGTCTCCGTCGATTAGAAATCAGCTGTCCAGGTCTCGGTGGGTTCGGTGTGTTTGCTTAGCATCAGCAAGGCTTCCCGACCATAATCTAACCTCCGTTATGAGGCAAGTTATGTTTTTAATCAGCGACGAGGAGCCTAATCGACTGCTTTTTGGCTGCCGGCCAGCGGAAACCAATCAGTCACAGCCGAGCGCGTGGCTTTTCATCCCGCCTGGATTCACACAAACGTTCTGATGGATTGAAAGGAATCTTTGTGTATCGACCGGCGGAAATTGGAAACAAGAAATCGCACCGAATTGCTATTTGTAGATTTGGAAAGCGCTCATGTGAGGCATCTGAGCCGAGAAAAAACCGAGTGACGGAAAATAAAGATGCAAAGCAGGAAGTGATGATGGATGGATGGAGGCAGGAATGAAGACATGTGACCTTGTCTTTGTTGTGAGTCTTGATGTTTTTATCTGCTCACACTGTGTCTGCGCTCACAGTCAACTTGCTGCAGAGGGTTTCTCTCACACACACACACACACACACGCACACGCAGAGACACACACTCTGCACATAAGGCGCTGCACACTGCATGGTGTGTGGGTGTGATTGTGAGCTATAGGTGATGACAGCAGGGCCATATGCTGATGTATTTCTGTGGTTTTTCAGTGCTGCAATTACAGCACAACTGATTAAATCCAACACTGCGCCCACTTCTTGTCTCTATTTTTTTACCGGGAACATTAGAAAACCTTCACTGCTGTAAAAAATCTTAATTGGAAAACATAAGCTGTAATCAGTGGAGCCAAATTCTAACAATAGTAGTCGGTGTTTCCAAGATGTGAGTAAAAACGGCATGATCTGATGATATTTGTGAGCCAAAAACAAGAATATCTGCTAGAAACAGTTAATAAAGCATTAAATATTATTAATAACTTCACACTGATGCTCGGAGATGAGCAATTTTTTTTCTTTCTTCACATTAAATTGATTCATTATTCATCAGTTTACAGAGTTTATTTATTAGAGTAGAATTTGCCAGATGTTGCCGCCCTTAAATAAATTTTAAAAAATACAACTAACCTAAACTTTTAAACATGCACATACAACTAAAACATCTAAACAATTAGGACACATTGTTATTTGTGTTGTATGTCTGCAATTCACAGTTTATGCAGTTTAACCCTCCTGTTGTCTTCATTTACGGGCAAAAATTCTGCAAAACAAATTCCCCAAATTTCTGAAAATTTGCAAAACCTTCAGGAAGAAAATTCCAATCATTCCTTAAAAGTTTGCATTAAAAGTTTTATTTTAAAAAATCCCACAAATTTGGCAAGAATATTCTTGTAAATATTTTCAAAAAAATGAGTAAAAATCTTCCAAAAAATCCTAAAAATATCTAAAGTGATTCCATATACATCAGTAAAACTTCTGATATATTTTCTTTAAGAACATTCACCAAAAAAATACATTCGAAATTCGCTGGATTTTGGTTGATTTTTATGTGAATGTTCTTAAGAAACATTTTTAACTTTTCTTTTTTCCACCAAGAAATGTTCAAAGATTTCCCAAACATGTAGAAAATGTGGACATCAGAAGAGTTTCACTGTGAATTTTTTTTCTTTTTCCATATTTTCAGCCTTTAAACCGGGTCAGTTTTGACCTGCAGGACGACACGAGGGTTAAATAATTTACAGGAAACTCCAGTTAATGTTGATTAGACTGGCAGGTCTATATAAATGCAGCATGTTATTGGAAAGCCTAATTATGCAGAATTCAACAGCAAACCTCATATTCAACATTACATTACGTTTCCGTTTGGTTACACACTGTGTACCTTCACACAGACACACTTCTACACACATGATTCATGTTGTGTCATTGATCAACACCAGTACTTGTTCTCACCATGTCTGGAACTGTATCCTGCAAAGGTCCTGCAGAAGCCAGGAATTCCTCAACATTGGCTAATGCTTTACTTCCTCTTCCTTGTAAGTGCGCAGTTTAAAATCAGCTTCGTCTTTTCATGCATAGTGCTTTTACTTATAATCGTTCATGATCGTACAACTTGTTCTATTGTAAATATTTCACTCATCTTATGAAAAATTACCTATTTAAATCACTCACATTTATGTTATAAACATCAACATTTCAGAACATATATCAGCCTATGAAGATCATTGTTCTGCTCAGGCATAATCATGTGGTAACTTTATGTAGTTTCTCTTTATTAGTCTGCTTTTATTAATCTGCTTATGACCTTTAGTGACCTCTGGTACTGGTTGCTTCTGGGATCTCAAAACTAGGCTCCACTTGACAGTGCTGAAATCAGTTCTATAGTAAATAACCGTTTGAGTAAATTACACACTGTGAAAACTACAGCAGCTGGTATTTTTACTGTAATTTTACAGGAACATTTGTTAGCAGAGTCTCCAGCATGTGCCCAGTTATAAACTAACTGTAAAAATACAGCCAAATTCTAACAGCATTTTTCTGTTTGTTCTAAAATATGGTTTAAAAAAAAGGAAAATCTGATGCTTTTTGGAGCCAAAAACAAGAACAACTGTTCTAAATCTATAAAAATGTTCCTTCATTGTTTTATTGTGGTATATATCTAATTTACAGGCAACTACAGCACAATATATGATATACGATTACAATTTATAAATTATAAAAAATACACAAATTTTTTTTATAAACATGGTTTAAAAACTGAACAATCTGATGCCTGTTGGATCCATCCATCCATCCATCCATCCATCCATCCATCCATCCATCCATCCATCCATTATCTATACACCGCTTGATCCTCATTAGGGTCGCGGGGGGGTGGAGCCTATCCTAGCTGACTCGGGCGAAGGCAGGGGACACCCTAGACAGGTCACCAGTCTGTCGCAGGGCTGCCTGTTGGAGCCAAATCCCTTATCCCTTATCCCTTATCCCTTGTTCCTTATCTTATGCGTTATCATTTAGTGTTTTAGGACAGGCAGCTACAGTTATAGTTAGTGATTATGACAATCTCAACACTGTACAAATACAGTATATTATTGGACAGTATAGCTACCAATTATACAGTAATGAAATGATGTACAGTAACTCTATAAACTGCAGTCACATAATGCAGTTGTAGTCAGAATGTTACAGGGAAATTCTCAGGAGTGTTCAGTTTACGGAGCTATTTATAGTCGTCACCTTCTGATCTTCACTTGTACCTTCTGTTATCTCTATTATTTCTCTTTAAACGATGTTTTTGTGTGGTTTTGCAGCTATAAGTGGGTGGTTTTGTGCTGTAAATGTCCTTCAGTGTCCTTCACATGTACCTGCTTCGACTCTCCGGAGAGACAAACTGGAAATGAGCTCAGAGGCATGAAAATACGTTCAACTCTCCTCTTCATGGCTGGACTGACTCTGGGCTGATTGTCAGCGCAGTTACAGGGAAATCTGTCTGAAAACTGGGTGGAAAAGTTTGTCCCGCAGCTTTCTGGAGGCCGATGGGAGTCAGCAGCTCTGTGCATGATTGTATGTTTGTGCACGGATGGATTGTGGGTCATAGAAGTGCTGTTTATTTGCGTTTGCCGTGGCATCGTACTCCTGATGTCTTGGCCCACTTCTGCAGAAATAAGTGGCAGTGGAGGCCGGTGCAGATAAAATGAGAGAGGACGCATGGAAGAGAAAAGAGAGGTGACATTGGTGGTAATTGCAGGAAAGGAAGCTGAATCCTCGGGGAGCTTCTTCTCTTCGCTCAGACGTTACTGTAACTCGGTGTGAAAATCAGAAGAACTGGAGGGAGAAAAGACACGAGGCTCTCATTCGCTTTGTTCAATGAGTTCCTGCACATTTTAATTGCTTTCCAGAGACGGCAGCTGTGATTTCAGTTCAATACGTTGGAGGTCAGAAGATATAATTCCTCCTCTTATTTACACTGTATCACCTTATGATCCAGAGACGGAGATCAATAATTCACAGCTATTGTTCCCTCCCGGTCAGACCGTCTGTTTTTATATTAAACAATGAATTATTAACTCGATGTCAGATTGGAAATGTGGTGAATCTCCTTCCTGATTCCTGCAAGTCCTAAAAAAAAGTGTCCTGTCACTCGCTGGCAGCCACAAAAACAACTAAATGGAAAAATAAAGGATCGATTAAAAGAGCAGGAGAAGCTTTTATGGGTTTATGCAGCACTTAAACTGCACTAAATTGTAAGTTTTGCTTCGGTTTGTTTGTAATGTTCAGAGAGAATTAAATTAATCTGCGAACTCAGAGAAGTTTAGACATTTAAAAAGAAAAAGTCCCATTTATTTTAGTTTAGTATTTTTAGCAGGAAGTGAAAGATGTAGAAGTTAATAAGAAATCAGTTTTTATCACAGTGGAGTTTCTTGATTTTTTTTTAAAATCTGCAGTCAGTAAACCATAAATTGATGTGATTTATTTCTGATTAATAACACATGTCCAAATTTTTGTGAATGTTCTTAAGAAACATTTTTTGCATTTCTTTTTTTTCACCAAAAAATGTTCAAAAATTTCCCCAAAATGTTGAAAATGTGGACATCAGAAGTTTGACTGTGAAAACCTATTTTTTTCCCCACATTTTCAAACTTTAGAACGGGTCAATTGTGACCCGCAGGACGACATGAGGGTTAATTAGGGATGTCCGATATTGGCTTATATGCCGATATTGTCCAACTCTCAATTTCCGATTCCGATATCCACCGATGCCGATATCTGTGGACTATTTAGCTAATTTTAGGTAACATCACATTTATCCTGTGGTGGAATTAACACATCATGCCTCATTTTATTGTGATGGCCTATTGGATGCATTCTCAGATGCAACAAGGCTTTCAAATGTAAACATTATCTGTACAATAAGAAAACTATTTCTACTGAAGTTAAGGAAAAAAAGCCCTTTTTATTGTCTGAAACAACAGTTCACTCTTTCCCTTCCTGTGAGTCCATTACAGTGTGGCAACTATACTGTACAATGTTAAAAACTGTCGGCGAAATCCAGGCATTATTTTATCGGTTTTCATGATAGGCAAAAACACCGATAATGATATTGATCGATATTACATTTTATGCCGATATCAGCCGATATTATCGGACATTCCTGCTGTTAATTCATTCCTTGTCTCCATCTTTCTGTCGCTGAGTTTAAAGTCTCCATGTCAGGACCTCCAGCGTTCATCATTTTCCTGATTCCTCCTCATCGTCCTGCTGCCATATGCCAGCCTGAGGGAGTGTTCATATTTTATAACCTGACGCTTTCATGAAGTGTGTTAATAATCAGAGTCGATCGCTTCACTTCTGGTTGGGGTGAGTCGGTGTTTGGGTCGAGTCCTGTGTGTGTTTTATTTTCTTCACTGAAAGAAAAGCCTCTCCAGCGCCTCTTCATCAGAAACAACAGTTTGTCTCTGCTCTGCTTTCGGTCCTCGGGCAAACTGCTGGTTTATTCTTGACAAGTGCCATCTGATAATTAGGGCTCATAATCAGCCTATTAGTATGCAGCTCAATTGAGCGGAGAGCAGCTTATTGTTCCCCCGGCGTGAGCGGCAGCCATTTGTAGGAGGATTATTGTAGATTTGTTGTTGGGGTTTTCATCAGAATGAATCATACGTGTAATGAGTTAAACTGCTGCAGTGTTCATCTCAGAGGCGTTGGTTTTTAATGCACTGGCCAGGGAATAGCAGGGAGAAGGAAGGAAGGAAGGAAGGAAGGAAGGAAGGAAGGAAGGAAGGACGATGAAAGAGGAGGAAGGAAGGAAGGAGTAGGATGAAAGAGGAGGAAGGAAGGAAGGAAGGAGTAGGATGAAAGAGGAGGAAGGAAGGAAGGAGTAGGATGAAAGAGGAGGGAGGAAGGAAGGAAGGAAGGAGTAGGACGAATGAGGAGGAAGGAAGGAAGGAGTAGGACGAAAGAGGAGGGAGGAAGGAAGGAAGGAAGGAAGGAAGGAGTAGGACGAATGAGGAGGAAGGAAGTAAGGAAGGAGTAGGACGAAAGAGGAGGGAGGAAGGAAGGAAGGAAGGAAGGAAGGAAGGAAGGAAGGAAGGAAGGAAGGAAGGAAGGAAGGAGTAGGATGAAAGAGGAGGAAGAAAGGAAGGAAATAAATGAAAGAGAGGAAGGAAGGAAGGAAGGAAGGAGTAGGAGGAAAGAGGAGGAAGGAAGGAAGGAAGGAGTAGGATGAAAGAGGAAGGAAGGAAGGAGTAGGATGAAAGAGGAGGGAGGAAGGAAGGAAGGAAGGAAGGAAGGAAGGAAGGAAGGAGTAGAACTAAAGAGGAGGGAGGGAGGAAGGAAGGAAGGAAGAGAAAGAAGAGTAGGAGGAAAGAAGGAAAAGAAGAGTAGGAGGAAATAGGAAGAAAGGAAGGAAGGAAAAGAAGAAAGGAAGGAAGGAAAAGACAGGGAAGGAAGGAAGGAAGGAAGGAAGGAAGGAAGGAAGGAAGGAAGGAAGGAAGGAAGGAAAAGACGGGGAGGAATTAGGATTGGAGTTCTGCTGGTGTTTCACTGTAGAATTTCACCTTAATGTGTTGTTTGTGGACACTTAAAGCTGCTCTGAACTTTGTTTTTATTTTTTCTGTCACGGTTTCCATGGCGCCACAGAAAGGGGCCACAATCACTTGAGCCTTGCTTTTGTTCTCGTGACATTCAGGACCCGAACACAATAAAAACCCAGAACATGTAGAACTAAAGGGCTGCAGCGTTTGGCTGAATTCGAATTCTGTCCTCCTGAGGACACAGGAAGTGAAATGACACCTGGCAGGGTGACAGAAACTTCTGAATCTCAGTGGGAATCTGTTTTTACGGAGCTCATATGGCGACTTTAATGTCAGCACCTGTGTGTGTCTGGTCAGATAACAACCTGTACTGTGTATTTATTGTGTATTATCAAGTAAATTTCCAGCCACTCCAGTCTAAATACTATTTCTACCTGCACATTGCCTCCACTGTTGACCAGCTGAGTCACATTTTCTCATAATAGTGTTTGTTGTTGCTTCTCCTCCGTCAATAGCGCCTCTGAACATTGCAATAATTCCACTTATACACAAGCTTTTAGACAAAAATATTGAAACTAATGCAACCAGAAGCTGCTTGTGAGCCCTTTTCTTTGTTTTTGTTGCTATTTTATGTGTGTATTTTCCTCTTTTTCTACTCACATAAATGATTCTCTAGCAACATGTAGCATCCTCATATTTCAGAATCACCCATTTTCATATTAATTTGACTTTTAAACAACTTCCTCTGAGCCAGTTTCCCTTTAATGCGATTTGATTTAAATAATTTTCAACTATTTTTTAACCAATATAGGTAAAAATAACCTACCTAGATATGTGTGTAAAAATGTTTTAACCCTCATGTCGTCCTGCCGGTCAAAATTGATCCGTTTTAAAGTTTGAAAATGATGGAAAAAGTATATATATTTTCACAATGAAACTTGTGATGTTCACATTTTCAACATTTTGGGGAAATCTTCGAATATTTTTTGGTGGAAAAAAGAAATGTTACAGTTGTTTCTGAAGAACATCCACATAAAAATCAACCAAAATCCAGCGAAATTCGCTGGATTTTGGTTGATTTTATTATTAGAAATTTTAATGATATATATGGAATCACTTTAGATATTTTTAGGATTTTTTGGAAGATTTTTACTCATTTTTTGAAAATAGTTCGCTGGATTTTGGTTGAGTTTTTGTGAATGTTCTTAAAGAAACATTTTTTTTTTTTAACATTTCTTTTTTTTCCACCAAAAGATTTTCCAAAAAATTCCCGAAAATGTGGACATCAGAAGTTTCACTGTGTTTGTTTTTTTTTTCTCCACATTTTCAAACTTTAAAACGGGTCAATTTCACCTGCAGGACGACACGATTGTTAAACGTCTAATTTCTCTCTTTTCAGATAATTTTTTGGTCCTACACATGTATGAATTTGTGCAGTGATTGAATGAGGAGACCAGAAGCTTCTCTGTGCACAGCTGACTAGATAACATCTGAGGCGTTTAGATAGATAAGCAGACGTTAAGGAAATGATGCCTTTCAGCACAATTTTCTATTTTTTTCTACTAGGACATGCATTGACTTTCGGTGAAGAGGAGGTTTATTTTAATGCAGTTTTGTGTTGGAGTTTGCGTTTCTCTGAATTTAGACACCAAGGCTTTCAGTTTTGCTGCAAATATTCGGTCTCCTGACTTGTGATTGTTGGTCTGTGAAGATGTTCGGTTCGTGTTTGTGTGCAGACGGAAGGTTGACGAGATGCAGGTGAGATTTGTGGGGCTGTTTGCTGCAGGGCTTCAGGAGAAACAAACTCACCTTCTACTCTGACACCACAGAAACCTGCAGCTCTGATCTGTTTCTGTTTGTTCTGAGGCCGGATGAAGGGATGAATGAGAGCAGAGAGGCCCAGAGCTGCTGCTACTGCTGCTGCTGGACAGATGGACAGACAGACAGGCAGGTAGACAGGCAGGTAGACAGACAGACAGACAGACAGACAGACAGACAGACAGACAGACAGACAGACAGACAGACAGGCAGGCAGACAGACAGACAGACAGACAGACAGACAGACAGACAGACAGACAGACAGACAGACAGACAGACAGACAGACAGACAGACAGACAGACAGACAGAGGCTGCTTCTCCTCACCATGCTGCTCTTTAAACTCAGCCAGCAACAACCTCCTGCTGCTCAGCGACACTCAGACTCTCACACTCCAGCCTTCAGTGTTTTCACCACACACTCCAGCAGATCCACCAACCAGCCATGTGTCCGATCTCCTCCTCCAGGTGTGTAAATTTTTCTACAGTCAACACAACTAATGCTTTTTCTTTGATGTTTACCCTATATTATCTAGAATTTAACAAAGCAGGGAAATTATTTACCATTTTCAAACCTTTTTATATATATATATATATATATATATATATATATATATGCTTTTTCTTGTAAATAACAGCTAAACTCTAAAATAACTATAACTTTTGCTGAAATAAATACAGTTAAACATTGTAAAAGAACAAATTTTTTGTTGAGGATATTATTTATAGTTTTTTTGTTGTTTTTTACAGTAAACATGTATATTAATACTTGATTTGTTATTTTTATTATTTATTTTCTGGATTTTCTCAAAACAGGACAATAAATAGCAGCAAATTGTTCAAAAAATTACAGTTAAAAGCAGCATCTGCAAAGAAAGAGTCTTATAGAGATTCACGCATGTGGAAAAAACATCCCTGCTAACTTCTTAAACTAGTTTTATTTCTAAATGATCCCTGACATGGAGACAGGATGGATCAGGAGCAAACATCAGGTGAAATTGTGAACTTTTCTTGCAGGTAAATCATCCGTTTTGTAGTGGTTGTCACACAGCTGTCGGGATATGTTTTTATTTTGCTGTTGGTAAAGTAGGAGTTAGATTATCGTCACTGTTTAAGAAATACTAAAGTAAGCTGTTAGTGATGTGGACAGTTTGATCTGCTGCTGTTAGTTCAGATTATTAGGTATCATCACTGGATGTTCTGTCCAGTTCCACATGAATTACAAATATGGTACGTCGGTTTTCTCATTACTGTGGTGTTTATGTATGAAGGAAGCTGTGAGGAACATTAACATGAAGTGACTTTTAATGTTTAAATGACAGAAAAACGTCACTTTAACAGACTGATGAAGCAGCGATGTTACATGTTTCATGTTTGAAAAGAGCTTTAGCTGCACCAGAGTCAGCTGAGGAGGAGGAAGAGGCAGAAAACCTTCTTTTAATAGAGTTTTTTCTGCACCTGTGATTGGTGACCAAAGGCTCTAAATGCATTTGAGAGTTTTACAGTATAATGTATTATTTTCTGCATTGTTTCCATGCATTGCTGTGTAAAAAACAGGGTCCTTGCTCCTCATGTAAATCACGTTAACGACGCTGATTCTCGAGCACCCCAAGGTCAGCGAGCTCCTAATCAGGTTGAGTCAGGAAATTGCTCCTAATCTAATAACGTCAAGTATTGAATTCCTTCCTCCTGCCAGGATGGTGAAGGTGGAGCGGTTTGTGTGACGGCTCGTTCATAACTTCACGACTAAATGGAAACAGAAGTTCCAGTGGGAAGGCTGACCTGCAGAATTGCTTTTAAAATGAGCCTGAATTAACTGCAGCTACAACTAAATCCACTTTAGTTTATGTTGATGCTTCACATGTGATGCTGAATTTAGCACCAAGTTGAGAATATCGCCAGTAAAAGGCTCCTTATTTCAAAGGACAATAGTAGCAAGCAGGTGCTTTTTCACACTATTTAATACTGACATGGCACAGTAGAGCCTGCACTGTAAAAAATGAACATGAAAATGGTCATATTTTAACAGTTTTTAATTGGAATATTTTGCGCGATCGACTGTTATTTTGCAGTTTTTCCCCTATTTTGTTAAATTACAGATAATATCTAGCAAAATTACAGAAAAAAGTATTAATTCAAATTCTCTCTACATCAAAAATCTGCATTTTTACAAAAAATGATTTCCTTTTTATCAAATGTTTCACCATGAAATTATACTGTTTATTTGTTATGTGTAAATCGGCAAAAAAATCTAATTATTTTAAGGATATCTGCTATAATTTAAATAAAGAATATGTATATTAATGACTGAAGAAAATATTAATCTGTTTTGTTGTTTTTCAATAATTAAATTACAGATAATATCCAGTACAACCAGAGGGAAAAAATATAAATTTATATATTGAATATAAAATAAAATTCAAAGACAACAGGCCAAAACTGTAAATAATGTCTACGTCAATATATGTATTTTTATAAATAAAAATAATAAAAAATAAAAAATTGCACTATTTTACTGTATTTAAATCTTCAAAAAAAAATCAATTTTTTGACATTTATTTGCTGGTATTTGAAAAAAAAATATATTAATGACTAAAGATATTAATCCTTGTGTGTGTGTGTGTGTGTGTGTGTGTGTGTGTGTGTGTGTGTATATATATATATATATATATACGCGTGTCTGTGTATTTTTACAAATAATAATGTGTTCTTTTACAATGTGTGACTGGAAAGTTACACTGTTTTACTGTATTTAAATCTGGAAAAAATCAAATTATCTCACAAATATTTGTTTCTATTTTCACGATTTCTAAAATTTTTGAGCGTTGCGGTATTTTTCCATTATTTAATGTGTTTTTGTGGCTCCTTTGCTGCCAGATTTCTCAGTATTATTAAAGATTTTTCACCATGTGAGTTGGCATTGCTTTGAAAAGACACATCTAATCATGGAAATATACTTGTAATATGCCTTTTACTTCTCTCTCTATTGTGTTTTGATTCCATTCGGTTTCACTATTTTACTTTTCCCCAAATGTTCACTTCAACGCCGTCACTTTCTTCCTCTTTAATTTGCTTTTTCCCACCTCCTCCCACCTTTAATCCAGCCAGCTGATCCTCCGTCATGTTCCTCCTTCACGTCTCCTTCAGTGCAGATAAACCGAGTCTGTGTGGGATATCACTTTGACTTCTGACATAATATTTGGCTGCGCTGTTCATACGATGCATTCAGGAGCGTCCTGGCAGGAATGTCAGCTCCGCCTGACTGAGGATTTTCCCCGAACGCTGCAGAATGTTTCTCCTTCTCCGAGGAAAATGTCTTGTTTCATGTTGGCTAATCTGCCAGCTTCTAAATATCTGCCACACCACTGAAATGTGTGCGTGTGTGTGTGCGTGTGTGTGTGTGTGTTTTCCTCCTTATATTTCAGCTCATTTTGTCCTCAAAGTGAAGCTGTTCAGTGTGACTCTTATCAAGTGGCAGCAGCTGTTGTGAGAACAGTACGGCAGCCTGGAGGGACATCTTCACACAAACACATAAACACACCTTGGTTCACCCACAGCTGACTCTGCACACGCCCCTGAACAAGCATGAATAATAGCATGTTGTGGTGCTCAGCGACCAGCAGAACGTCTCCTTTAGCTGCACGCTAATTAAGCTGCACACCGAGCTCGTATTTACACTCTTTAGCTGCTAATCACGTCTTAACTTTATTTTGTGTGTCAGTAGATGATGACGCAACGCTCAGCGGTGACCTTCCGTCATGTAAATCAGTGTTACACTCATAAAAATAAAGCTGCTAACTGGAAATAAAAATGGTTCTTTAAGGTTGTACCATAGAAGAACCATATATGAGTTTCCACAAGGAGCCGTTTCTGCACCAAAAAATAGATTCTTTAAGGAGCCGTTTTCAGGATAGTTCTCTGAAAAGCCACCTGGTTCCAGAAAGAAGCTCTTTATAATGTGTCATGAGTAATTTTTGCACAATATAAGTTTCTTTGGATGGATGGACAGACGGACGGATGGAAGGAAGGAAGGAAGGAAGGAAACTGAAGGAAAGAAGGAAGGAAACTGAAGGAAGGAAAAGAAAGGGAAGGAAGGAAAAGAAAGAAGAAAAAGGAAGGAAGGAAGGAATCAAAAAAGAGTTGAAAGGGAGGGAAAGGAAGTAAGGAATCAAGGAAGGAAGGAAAAGGAGTCGGAAAGAAGGAAGGAGGGAAGGAAGGAAGGAAAGAAAAGAACGGAAAGGAAGGAAGGAGCAAAACTGAAGGAAGGAAGGAAAAAAGGAAGGAAGGAAAAGAAAGGGAAGGAAGGAAGGAAGGAAATAATCATTAGCTGCAGCTCTACCTTTAGGCTTCTACTAGCCACCATTTAACTCCTAATCAAAGATAAAGTACGTGGAGAACATTCCCTTAAATAAAGATGTTGTTCAACTGATGATGATGCTTTGAGGAACCAGAGAACCTCCAGAAGAACCATAATTCTTCTGAGAGTAGAACCAGGATGTCTGTCAGAGCCTGACATCTTCAACGTGTTGCCTCTGGATGGGAGTAGAGCATCTGTACTCTGTCGTCTCTAAATCGTGTCCAGAACAGCGACGCTCCACATCTCCTTCCAGGACTACAGATCTCAGGTGACTCCTGGCTGAAGAAGAGTTATAATCAGCTATCACTGGCTCTGATGTTGAAGACTAATGGACCCTGAACCTCGTCTTCACCTCCACACAGCGTCCTGGTTGCAGCAGCAGTCGGACTCTTGTTCTGCTCAGATTAATGGCTGCAGCTTGGACTATTGACACAACACTTATCGTGTTTTTATGAGTCCTGCGGCTTCCATCTATAAACCTCGGCCTCCTCTACGTACAGTTACAGTCGCTCTCCGTAACTCCATTGATGTTTCCAGCTCAATAATGGCTTCGAGCCCGAGATGAAGTGAGGAGCTGAGGCGGCCTTTACACCGTCCACCCACCACCGTCTAACAGGAGCACAAACAGACCATAATATGTGAAGCCCTGGAGATGGAGGTTTATATGAAATGACATGTTTTTACAACCCAGTGGCATCGATGTAGGGATGTAGTCTGCTGGTTGAAAAACATTATAGCAAGGTCTCTGAGATGCTCCTCTTTAAGTTACTCTTATTATAGGAAGGAAGGAAGGAAGGAGGGAAGGACGGAAGGAAGAGAAATGAAGGAAGGAAGGAAGAGAAATGAAGGAAAATAAAAAGGAAGGAAGGAAAAGAAATGAAGGAAAATAAAAAGATGGAAGGAAGGAAGGAAGGAAGGAAGGAAAAGAAAAAGGAGGAAGGAAGGAAGGAAGAGAAATGAAGGAAAATAAAAAGAAGGAAGGAAGGAAGGAAGGAAAAGAAAAAAGGAAGGAAAAGAAGAAGAAGGAAAAGAAAAAAGGAAGGAAGGAATGAAGTAAGAAGAAAGGGAAAGAAAAAAGGAAGGAAGGAGTGAAGAAAGAAGGAATGAAGAAAGAAGGAAGGAAAAGAAAAAAGGAAGGAAGGAATGAAGAAAGAAGGAAGGAAAAGAAAAAAGGAAGGAAGGAATGAAGAAAGACGGAAGGAAGAAAGGAAGGAAAAGAAAGATAAGGAAGAAAGGAAGGAAAAGAAAGATAAGGAAGGAAGGAAAAGGGAGAGAAGGAAGGAAAAGAGGGAAGGAAGGAAGGACTGAAGGGAAAAGAGGAGAAGGAAGGAAGGAAAGGAAAGAGAAGGAAGGAAAGAAGGAACCAATGAAGGAAGGAAGGAAGGAAGGAAGAAAGAAGGAAGGAAGGAATGAAGAAAGAAGGAAGGAAGACAGGAAGGAAAAGAAAGATAAGGAAGGAAGGAAGGAAAAGAGAGAAGGAAGGAAGGAAGGAAAAGAGGGAAGGAAGGAAGGACTGAAGGGAAAAGAGGAGAAGGAAGGAAGGAAAGGAAAGAGAAGGAAGGAAAGAAGGAACCAATGAAGGAAGGAAGGAAGGAAGGAAGGAAGAAAGAAGGAAGGAAGGAATGAAGAAAGAAGGAAGGAAGAAAGGAAGGAAAAGAAAGATAAGGAAGGAAGGAAGGAAAAGAGAGAGAAGGAAGGAAGGAAGGAAAAGAGGGAAGGAAGGAAGGACTGAAGGGAAAAGAGGAGAAGGAAGGAAGGAAAGGAAAGAGAAGGAAGGAACCAATGGAGGAAGGAAGGAAGGAACAAAGAAGGAAGAAAGTAATGAATAAAGAAGGAAGGAAAAGAAAAAGGAAGGAACTAAGATGACTATGGTTAGCTGTATAAGTAGATTCAGATTGAATGTTTCCATGTTTTTATGCTGAGCAAAGATTAGCATGTTAGCTTAGCCTTCAATGCACCGTTAGTTAAACAACCTCACAGAGTCACTTGCTGGACTGTAGACACAGTTTAGAGTTTAAAATGTGCATCAGAAGATCTTGGCGTCAGCTTGTGGATCAGAGGTCCAGAGCAGCTCCAGCAGCCTCTCTCTCCGTGTTCGTCGTGTTTGTCTTATTATGCAGCATCGCAGCAGATCAGAGCGGATGAAACGTCCCCGCAGGCCTCACTTCCTGTGTACCTGCAGCTTCAAACACAAAGAGCAGCACGGGAACTGTCAGGAAACGTTAGAATAACACATCGCTGTGCCCAAACTTACGGCTGTCAACGTGGAGGGTGTAGAGGAATCACACTAACTGTTTCACCTCCAGCACATCAGCTGCTTCTGTCAGCAGGAATACACTCACACAGCTGATAATAGAAGCACCTGTTCATCTGTTGGGTGGATTTCAGTCACAAAACCAAAGTGGAAATAGTCCAGTGTCTCTTAATTTGTTCTATGTCTTGCTTTTTTACACTTCATGGCTTTGAGAGCATGTTTTTTTCTGCACGAATATGTTCATTTAAATGAAATTTACCGCAGTTTTAACCCTCGTGTCGTCCTGCGGGTCAAACTGACCCGTTTTAAAGTTTGAAAATGTGGGAAAAACTATATTTTCACAGGGAAACTTTTGATGTCCACATTCTCAACATTTTTGGGAAATTTTTCAACATTTTTTGGTAGAAAAAAAGAAATGTTTAAAAAAAAATGTTTCTTGAAGAATATTCACAAAAAACCTACCAAAATCCAGCGAATTTCGCATTATACCATACCATTATATGTTTTTCTGCAGAAATATGTTCGTTCAAATGAGGTTTTCCACAATTTAAAGGGAAAATTTTGTTAAATCAATACAAAATGGTACACCGCAAGAGAAATAGTTGAATTTAGAAGAACTGTGGCTGCTTTATGAAATCTGCAACAGGTTTCTGTGAATTCTAGATTAGTTATTGAGTTTAAAACAACCATTATATATGTTTTTCTGCAGAAATATGTTGGTTAAAATGAGGTTTTCCACAGTTTAAAGGGAAAATTTTGTTAAATCAATTCAATATATTACACCACAAGGGAAATAGTTGAATTTAGGAGAAGCGGTGGATGTTTTATGAAGTATGCAACAGATTTTTGTATTTTTGTAGATCAGATGTTGAGTTTAGAACAGCAACATTGTGTTTAACCCTCCTGTTGTCCTCATTTACGGGCACCAAAAAATATCGTTTCCTTGTCTGAAAAAAACCTGAATTATTGAGAAGGAGAAGTCCATTTTTCTTTGGTGGCTCAGGTGGATTTAGTGATCTGGTGGATTGTAGCCTCTCAGAGCTCCAGATGGAACCTGGACGGTCCGACTCCCCGCTGAGCAGCAGCTGCTCGACATCAGTCATGATTGGCTAAAGTGGGAATTGACGGCTGTGATTGGTCGATGGCGGTTAGATACAGGCTGCTGGTGCAGTTGCCTGGATACAGACATCCCTCTCTGTGTTCGTGGCCTTGGCCAAGTGACGGACGGCATAAACGCTCTGCAGAGGAATTTGTCAATCTGTTGATTCTGTGAGGATTTCTGTATCTGTAACGGATCCGTGTCTCCGAGTGTCTTCATCCCTCTGGTTCTCGCTCGTTTTACCGCTGCATTCATTTGTCCTTCTGTTGACCCGTCGCTCGGAATACATTTTACTGTGAAATATGGTAAAAACGCACAAGGACATGAACGATAAAGGGTTTCGTGAATTTTTATGATTCTTCTAAGATCCATTGTTGTTTGAATAATAATGTCTGACAGCTCCTGTGGGAATCCATCACTCCACTGCAGATCAGAGGAGGAATCTTGTAAAGCTGCCATCATATTTTAATTACTCATACAGCTGAGAAGTCAATAATTATAATCAGAATTATTGGTAATTTTCAAATGACCTGTATTTTCTAAAGACCCAAAAGAAAAAACGGTTTATTAAGATTTACAAAAGCATATTATTACTTTTAATTCAATCACATTTATCAAGGTACATTAGTAATAAATTTAATAACACTAGTTTCACAAGTATTTCTACAAAATGCTCATTTGTTAGACTGAAAAAATCCACTATTTCTTGCTGCACTTAAATCAGCCAAAAATCTAATTATTCTATAATCCTATTCTACCAATGTTTAAAATATATTTTTGTGATAGTTTCCTGCCTGATTTATTTATTCTATTTTTATGTATTTTTTAAACAGACTAATGGAACAATATCAGACCAACACAGAACTGAACTTTGAATTTTTGTTCTGTTTATTTCACAGCTGTTTGCATGTGATGCATTCAGCTGAAGTATCCAACATCGATTGAATATTTTTTTTATCGCTATCGATGAAGCGAATTTTGCTGCTGTGGTCATTTTAGAGTTTTAACTCTGTATATTCATCAGAACATGATTCCTTAGGTCACTTTTTCACCATCACTGTTTTACCAGAAACATTGAGGTAAACACTCTGGTTATATTTAATAAACTTTGAGCTAAACTCTCTGGTTATATTTATTAATATAAACTTTGAGGTAAACTCTCTGGTTGGGCTTCAGGCCTCCGGCTGCTTCGTTCCTCCTCCAGAGCTGCAGGTTCTGGCTGATCTCCAAACTCCAGCAGACGCCTGTTAATCTGTTTCTGGACCAACATGAGGGTCCAGAACATTCTGCTGCTGTGTGTGTTAGTGTGTAACTGGGTGTGTGTGCGTGTGTGTGTGTGTGTGTGTGTTTGTGTGTGTGTGCGTGTGCGTGTGCGTGTGTGTGCGTGTGCGTGTGTGTGTGCGTGTGTGTGTCGGCTCGTTTTTGTGTCTCTGGGAACTTTGCCACAGATTTCAGTCACACTGTTCACCATAAACACACACAATAATACACACTAATGCTTTTACATATTACAAACTGATGAAAACACAAATATTTAATGTTTCTTGTGGAAACTTCCATAGTTATGCAGGATTTTGCTTGTGAAAGAAAGAAACCTACATTGTAAAAAGTTTTTTCAGCAGTTTTTCTTGAATAAATTACTGGTATTTTACAGATTTACAGATTTTTTTTTTACATGTAACCATAAAAACAGGCCAAAATCAGTAACCTCCACATAAAAAAATGTAGTTTTTCTAAATGATCTCATTCTTTAACAAAAACATGAAAAAACACTTTTTTTTACTGTATTTAAATCTTCTAAAATATCATAATTTTACAGATATTTTCCATAATGTTTCCTGTTTTTACAACTTTTGAATGTTACACGCTTCCCCTGTTTTTAGTACATTTTTCTGTAGATTTTGTTTTTTTTACAATGTATGTAAAATTACTGAACCAAAACTAACTAACTACATACAGAATTAGTTCAATAATATGTACTTAAATTGCTTGAATACAACCGTTTTATCTGTTAAACTAAAAAAAAAATTGAAATTAGAATAGGAATTTTATATTATAAATATAGTTTTTTAGTTTTTTAATGTCATTTACATTAAATATGAGAATTTGCTGTCCATTTTTTGAATAAATACAGGTAAAAAAAAAATCTGTAAAATGAAATCAGTTAAATTTATACTGTATAAAACTATCAGCTTGCACAAATCTCAGAAAAACTTCATACCTTCTCTCCTCTGCTTTGTACACGTCTATTATGAAGAGAACAGTGGAGCAGAATGTAAAAGTGAGATAAAGACGTAAAAACAGAGAGCAGGGAGGTGAACATTTTAGAATCAGATCAATAAACGGTCGGACAGATTTACGCTGCAGCTATCAGTGTGAACACAAAGCAGATGAGCTCATTAAACTTAATGTGCTCAGTGGTCAGTTGAGGGTTTAGTGGAGCGTAAACGAAGCTGTGGATGGTTTCCACCGCTGGACTGTAGTTAAGAAGCTCCATTATCTCCACCTGCTCTAACTGCAGCAGCTTCCAGTGTTGCTCTGTGCAGTTAATTAGACGAAGCTCACCTTCCTGATCTGCAGAATCAACTCTGCCACTCCCTCCATGATTGTCTCTCAAGACCGGGACTCGCTCCCGTTGAACCCTCGCCTCGGTTTCCTTGACAACTGCCGGCTGGCTGGGCGGGGTGTCGCTCACTTTCTCCGTGATGGTGCGATAAGTGCTACAATTATGTAAATTCTGTCCAACCCAAGTGTTTTTTTGTAGATTAAACGTAGCCGGTTGAAAAGCTCCCGGCTGATGTTTGCAGCTCTGAAGTTGTTGCTCTGCTGCACACCTCTGATCCTGGATCTGCAGTCAGAACAGGCACTCAAGTGGATTAATGCACAGCAACAGATAGACAGACAGATATGCAATTTCACATATAAACCCTCCTGTTGTTCTTATTTACGGGCACCAAAAAATATTGTTTCCTTGTCTGAAAAAAAATCCCAAAACATCTGCAAAAAAATTCCCCAAATTTCTGAAAATTTGCAAAACCTTCAGGAAGAAAATTCCAATAATTCCTTTAAAGTTTCCCTTAAAAGTTTTATTTAAAAAAAAAAATAAAAAATCCAAATTTGGCAAGAAAATTCTTGTAAATATTTTCAAAAAATGAGTAAAAATCTTCCAAAAAAATCCTGAAAATTTCTAAAGTGATTCCATATATATCAGTAAAACTTCTAATACTCTCTTTAAGAACATTCACAAAAAAAAAATCTACCAAAATCCAGCGAAATTCGCTGGATTTTGGTTGATTTTTTTGTGAATGTTCTTAAGAAACATTTTTAACATTTCTTTTTCTTCCACCAAAAAATGTTCAAAGATTTCCCAAAAATGTCGAAAATGTGGACATCAGAAATTTCACTGTGAAAATATATATTTTTTCCACATTTTCAAACTTCAGAACGGTTCAATTCTGACCCGCAGGACGACATGAGTGTTAATACACACAGCAAACACATGATAATTAATATATTAGTAAACCGCTGCAATGCCCAGAGTCACTCCCTTGTTTATTCTTTAATTATCCCCAATAGACACTCCGTAGTTCTCTGTAGCATCAAATTAATGCCTTGTGATAATTTCCTGTCATCACTGACTGAAGTTTGAACTCCACACTTGTTTATATTTTGTCTCTAATAATATATTTGCATCTTTAAAATGCTTAAAATGTTCATTTGTGAGCTAAAAGTGGTGACACAAGCACTACTCATGAAAGAAACGTGTATTATGAAATGAACTAGTTTTGTAAAATGTCAGATTTTTTATAGTGTATAGAAATTTCAGCTTGCAAAAGTCGACAAAACTGATTTTAGTGCACTGCTGCTAACATGTGGACCACCTTATGTCCTTATCCTTCTATCTAGCAGAAGGAGAATATATTTCAAAAATATGAAAATTTAAAAACAATCTGTAAAATGTATTTTTTTTCAAAATCTGTGAAGTTACACTTTTTTCTTTACAGTGTAAGAATTTCCGACTGCAAAAATCTCAAAAATCGTGAAATGTGGGCCTGATTTTAGTGTAATAATAAAGCCAAGCATCTTTCAAGCCTATAAGTCTATTTCCTGCTCTCTGCTATCCAATTTATCTGTTCGTATATTTTGAATATTCACCTCGAGGCTGTGTGACATTTGTCTCAGATCTTTTAGGTGGATTTTTTTAAAGGATGTTGCCTTTAGCCTTTTAAACCAACAAATTCCTTGAATTTATTCCACGTGTTCTTTATTCTCCGTCGCCTGCTGCTGTTTAATATCATCTATTTTCAGCCAAATGTCATTGTTTCTTCAATCCTGTTAGCCGGGCTTCGGTTCTGGCTGCCTGAGAGACTCTTGTTCTGTCTTCCAATAACAAGTCGTCCCTCTGAGACGTTCTCTCCACGGTTTCAGCAGCACAGTTTGGCTCCGCTGCTGTTGGAAGTCTTCAAATGTTTCCCAGGAGGCTCAGATCTGCTGCGTGTCGCCTTTTCCTCAATCAAAAGTAACCATATGTTCTGAAACGTAGACTTTAAGGGAATAAAGCTAAACAGTAAGAAGAATAAAAAGAACTGCTGCCTTTGAACACCAGAACAGAAGAGGAAATGAATATCAGAACGGCATCCACGTTGGCATTTATTAACCCTCCTGTTGTCCTCATTTACAGGCACCTAAAAATATTGTTTCCTTGTCTGGAAGAAATCCAAAAATTCAGCAAAAAAAATTCCCCAAATGTCTGAAAATTTGCAAAACCTTCAGGAAGAAAATTCCAATAATTCCTTAAAAGTTTCCCTTAAAATTTTTATTTTAAAAAATCCCCCAAATTTGGCAAGAAAATTCTTGTAAATATCTTCCAAGAAAGTCCTAAAAATATCTAAAGTGATTCCATATATATCAGCAAAACTTCTAATATTTTCTTTAAGAAATTCGCTGCATTTTGGTTGATTTTATGTGAATGTTCTTGAGAAACATTTTTAACATTTCTTTTTTTCCACCAAAAAATGTTCAAAGATTTCCCAAAAATGTTGAAAATGTGGACATCAGAAGTTTCACTGTGAAAAAATATTTTCTTTCCTCATTTTCAAACTTTAAACTGGGTCAATTCTGACACGAGGGTTAAACTGATGAGAGGAGGAGGGTTTTTGTGAACGTATTTATGTATCTTTTCCCAGAGAGGCAGATGAAATGAACTGGGAAATGCACTTTACACATGATTGTTCTCCACGGGGAGTGAAGCTGAGGCCATCTGCAGAGCTTCAGTAGTCAGCTGTGGAGGTTTTAAAGACAGACGGACGGACAGACTTTTGTAAAATTACAAAAATAGACTTCAGACTGAGCAACATGCAGTTTTCTAACCAGCAGTTCCAGCCAGTCATGGCTAATTAAACTCATCATCAAGATGTTATTTATTTCACATCAAAAATGTTTTTGATGTGAAATAACATCAAAAACATTTTTAATTTCTTAAATATGTCCTTTTTATTTCACTGTTAAGTTCACGTTGAACGCTCAGCTGTGACCAACAGTCAGGTGACCAGAGTTCATAGATTTTGTTCGGCTGAGTTGCAGGTTGTGTTTACTCATTATTAACACGACTGCAGCTAACAGTCACACAACAAAAATACTGCCACTTATCAGCTGAACTTAGGTTGGGTTTAACCAGAGCTGATAGGAGACACCAGTCACGGTACTTTTCCAGTATTGGCTGTTTGGAAACATGCTTTACGTGTTTTTTATTTTCCAGGATTTTCCAATTGTTGTAAAACAAATAATGCAAAAAATAGACTTCACTTTTGTCTTTTGTTTTTTAAATGATTGATTTTATACCATAATAACTGTGTCATTGTGCAGAGAAGACATTTCTGATTTGTCTCTGCTTCTAGTCATGGTTGTTCTGTTTCCATAGAAGTGAAGGAAAATGAACCCACAGTGAGTAAAAACTCCCAGACACCGTTCAGTTAATATTTGGTTCATACTGGAGCGCATAGAAACTTCTGACTCAGCAGATCTCCATGAAAACCTGCCTGAAGGTCAACTCCAGCTTTGTTTGCTGTTTAATCAGCGTGGAGGCTTTCTGCAGGAATATTAAATTGCAATGAGCCACATTTAAATGATATAGTTAAAGAATACAGTGAGGTTGTGTTTTATGTTTAAAAAAGTGTCTTTTCTGTGATTAAAATGCAGATTTGAGGAAATAAAGTCTGTTGTTTGTGATGCTACAGTTTTTATTCATGTGTAGGACACTAGAGTTTGCAGCCAAATAGCTAAATCTAGTCCTGATTTGCAGGTTAAACTAGTTTATTAAGCGGATGTGATTGCTTTCAGATGGTGAGATTTAATGGAGTTGCTTTAACACACATGTAGGCTGTGAAGGTCCACTGACTGACAGGTAGACCTCTATTTCTGATCCTCTCATGGCATTTTTTAATTTAAAAAATGCACATTTGCCGTTCCATTATGAGAAAGAAGACCTTTTATGTTGTGATTTGGTGCTGAAGTCGTCTATACCTGCATCAAGAGGCCTTGAAAGCTGAAAAAACGTTGCTACTGAATCTGGAGTGCCTCGTAAATATTCCAAGTGTTCATAAATATAGTGGGTTAGATGTTCCTGCTGTTTGCTACTCGTCTCCAACCAGAGCGTGAAGCTGCAGCTGGATGAAGGACGATTGCGTCGCTCCGTGTTTGTTTGCATATGTGTGTGTTTTTGCGTGTGTGTGTTTGCTGGTTGAAAGGCTCTTTTGAACTGTGGGGCAGTGCCGGTCCTTTGTTGTGAGTCTGAGAGTCGCCCACGCTCCATAACTCCCCCCTCTCACCCGTCTCCTCCCCCCTCCACTCCCATCCTCCATCCAGCAGCTTCACACTCTTTCATCTCCCCTCTGCTGGACGGACGGACGGACGGACGGAGTGTGTGTTTTTATGTGTGTTTGTGTGGTCCTTGAATCAGAGATGCGAGCGTTTGACCTTCCACCTCTGTGTTGTTGTCATTCATTGTGCGTCGGCTGTCATTAGTGAGTGGAAATGGAAGATTCACTCACATGATGCTTGCTGCAGTGTGTGTTGAGAGAAGAGGAAGATCGATTCTGCCCCTGGTGTCCTCCTAAATGGCATTAGACTGACATTAGAATGCTAACAACCACAGTAGCATTCGCTGAGGTTCCAGCTGATAAAGGTCACAGACGAGACGATGCAGCAGATGCAGGTTTGCTGCAAAAACGCGTCGTATGTCTGATTTAGATCAGTTCAGACAGAATGCAGGAAATATGTTGCTGCAGTGTGCAGATTTGTCTCAGAAATGTGTTCATTAAGGCCAAAAATTAAGTTCTCTAAAACATTTTTCTCACGTGTTTCTAATGCTGCCCAGATGTGTGTGAAAATCAGGCCTGCACTTCATGATTTTTGAGTTTTTTGCAAGCTGAAACTTTTGTTTAATAGAAAAAATATCCGCAATTTCATGAAATTATTTTTCATTTTACTGATTTGTTTCTGCATTTTTAAAATGCACACAAATATCAATAAAATGACACAAATAGACAGTGAATTTACATATTTAATGTAAAATGACATGAAGAACCTGACCATAAAAGTTCCATTTTAATTTCACAAATATTTCTAAGACTGTGTAGATGTTTGCTACAATAAAGGACGCAGTGATAGGATCAGAGAAGGTCTATATCTGGTCAACAAATGTGTAGAATCACAAGCTGCTTCCATGATGTCTTCATGTGGAAAGATCACAGCATATGAGGCTTGTTTTGTCATACATGTACATCAATATAGGATATAAATTTATCAGAAGTAAAATGAACTAAAAATGTGAGGCAGTGGAGGAATGCTGCTTTCTGAAATGATCCAGACTGACTCATCTGATGACTTGCATGACTTTATGGTAAACTAAAATGAGGAGATAAAATCCAAGACTGTGCATCCATGAACTCCATTGAATAAATCAAAGGAATGTGCTTTTTGTGTGTAATTGGAGGTTAAATGGGCCCAAGGATTTCCTTGTTCATACAAACAGGGAGATTGACATCCAGCTGTATTCATGGCAACACAATGAGGCATCCAATGCATACACTCTGTGCATTCAGTAACATACAAACACACAAAAAAAGGCCTCATTAGGAAGCACAAAGCAGAAGCTGAAAATCCTCCTTCATGAGCTGAGCAGAGCAGTAAGAGGTGAAGACAGACAGTCGGAGAAAATGCTTCGATTTCACCTGAAACAGACGCAGAAATGCTTGTTTTTTTTAGCTCATATCTCATCCTCTGATCGTAGCTCTCCACAGGTCGTTTAATGGATAAATTCGCTTCTTGTCGGCTGGTAAATTGTTCTGAATCTCCAGCTGTTTTCTCTGTCTCTCGGCGGTCGTCTTGTTTGTCTCTTCCTCTGTTTTCTGGCCTCGATCCATCTCCTGCAGGCCTCCAGGCCAAAGTGCGCTCAGCTGTAGTCATCCTCCTTTAGCCCACCCTGGACTTTTGCTCCTCCGCTGCTGCTTCTGATCCTGACGAGTCGCTGAAGCAGTTTGGGTTCGTAGACGTCTGCTGAGGAGGCCGATACGATTCAGACCGAGAAAGTTACGCCTGATTATCGCCTCAAGTCTGTGTTTTGTCTGAAGCAGCATTCGGGCAAACACTCTTTAACCCTCGTGTCGTCCTGCGGGTCAAATTAAAAGTTTGAAAATGTGGAAAAAATATATATTTTCAAAGTGAAATTTCTGGTGTTCACATTTTCAACATTTTTGGTAAGTTTTTGAGCATTTTTTGATAGAAAAAAAGAAATGTTAAAAAAAAATGTCTCTTAAGAACATTCACAAAAAATCAACCAAAATCCAGCGAAATTCGCTGGATTTTGATTGATTTTTTTGTGAATGTTCTTAAAGAAAATATTAGAAGTTTCACTAGTATATATGTAATCACTTTAGATATTTTTAGGATTTTTGGAAGATTTTTACTAATTTTTTGAAAATATTTGCAAGAATTTTCTTGCCAAATTTGGGGGATTTTTTTTAAACAGAACTTTTAAGCAATTATTGGAATTTTCTTCCTGAAAGTTTTGCAAATTTTCAGAAATCTGAGGAATTTTTTTGCTGAATTTCTAGATTTTTTTTTCAGACAAGGAAACAGTATTTTTTGGTGTCTGTAAATGAAGACACCAGGAGGGTTGAAGCTTCCTGGTTGTGTCTGAGAATAATTTTCTGCTTCTGCGTGTTGTTATTTCGGCACAGTTTGTGTTTGCGTAGACAGATGAGGTCACGCCGTGGATCTCCGAGCTGCAGGTTCGAACAACATGTTGCACAATCGCACACCTGACGAGCAGCTGAAAGCCGCTGCAGCTCCAGTTTTGACCCTGATGAGTCCGCTGGAGCTTCTCTCTGTTAAACATTAACTGCTGTTGCCCTGCAGCAGCTGAAGCATTAACCTCCCAGTTAGTTTGCACAGAAGAAGAACTTCAGACTGTAGTTTGCTCCAGTGAACCAGAAAAGTCTGAACTCAGCAGAAATCAGCGGCGTGAACATTCGTATCAGCAGATTCTCTTCAAATAAATACACGTTTGTTCAGTCCAGTTCATTTCTATTCATATAAAATAATATATTTACCTGCCTGAGAAGTTTTCTACCTTTTATTCCTTTTCAGTTGAATTCTAGTCAATTTTATGGCAAGAATTTACCCAAAAAAAGACTACAGTGTCAAAGTGGAAACAGATTTCTACAAAATAATTTTAAATTAAAATATAAAACTGTGATTGCATATTCAACACAGTTAATGACATAGAAGTCATGTGAGTGCAGTGAATGTGTCTCAGTGATTGTAGTGCAAAGGTTTCTGTGTCTGGAAAGTCCACTCTTTGGTGAATGTTGGCTGCAACTGGGGAGGATTTGATGCTGGAAGGCACTAAAACTTGAACATTTCCAGGAGGGCAAATACTTTTTGTACTCTTTATGCCCTAAAAATTAATGAAAAACTCAGACTGGTGACAAATTAAAGGAAACACCCCTGCAGTGAGAGGATCCGGTGGTTCTGTTCTGTTGTTGGTGGCATTTTGCAGGTGTTGCTTGGTTCATCTTGTCCCCTTAACCCTCCTGTTGTCTTCATTTATATGCACCAAAAAATATTGTTTCCTTGTCTGAAAAAAATCCAAAAATTCAGCAAAAAAAATCCCCAAATTTGTAAAAATTAGCAAAATCTTTTCAAAAAATTAATAAAAATATTCTAAAAAAAAATCCTAAAAATATCTAAAGTGATTCCATACATATCAGTAAAACTTATAATAATTTCTTCAAGAACATTCACAAAAAAATCAACCAAAATCCAGTGAATTTCGCTGGATTTTGGTTGATTTTTTTCTGAATGTTCTTGAAGAAACATTTTTGTTGAACATTTCTTTTTTTGCACCAAAAAAATGTTAAAAAATTTCCCAAAAATGTTGAAAATGTGGAAGTTTTCACTGTGAAAATCTTTTTTTTTCCCCACATTTTCAAACTTTAAAACGGGTCAATTTCGACCCGCAGGACGATACGAGGGTTAAGGAACGTGTCGGCTCAGTCCACTCCTGTACATCATTCAGCTCAATTCCGTCACTTAACAGTGTTTACTGTTTTATGAGAAATTAAGAATATATCGGCACTTAATCGGCAAAACTCCGGCCATGACGATTATTTTGAAAAGGGCTTTAATCGACTGATTTTATCGGCCGGTAAAAACAGAAGGAATAACTGGATTTTCAACTGTTTTATAGTCCTAGAACTACTCTTGTTGGATCCAAATCTATGCGCGAATTCACGACATTTCATCACAAACATTTAATAGTAAAATATAAATCATTTGCACACCCAAGATTCTGTAAAAACCACAAAATTCTGCACTTGTTGGTGTAACTGTGAAGCTATTAATGACTCATCTGTGACCAACAGTCACACGACAAAAATTCAGCAACTTTTCAGCTGAACTAGGTTGAACTGCAGCATGTGTTTACGTAGAGCCCATAGAAAACCAGTATAGAAGCAAATTAAAAATGTAAGGTACTGATAATATGCAGTGGCTTTTTTCCCAGCATTCTTAGCAATAGTGGGCACACATTAGAACTAAGTGATTGTATAAGTATGAACTCCCTAATTAAACACAGTTAGTGAAATAGAGATCATCTGAGTTTAATTAATTTTTTTGAAATTTAAATTGTAAAACTAATGAATCTACTTTTTAAAAAATGATTTTCGTGTTTAATTAACCCTCTGAACCCCAAGAGGTGCTCTCAGGTTTGAATGGCGTGTTAGAAAGTAGTTCAATTATTAAACTGATAACCGTTTCCTGCTGCACAGAAAATATTTTGAGTTTTCTGTTCATCCAGTCATGGTTGTTCTGTTTCCATAGAGGTGCAGGACTTTATACTGCAGTGAAAAATGATTAAAAATGTGACAGGAGCATAAAAAACAAACATTCAGAAGGTTAATGAATGAACTAAATGTAATGAATCCCCTCCATCCTTGTGTAAAAGCCACCAGCTGAACCTCTAAACTGATAAATACTTGCAGCTCTGTTGCTCAGCTGTTCGTACCTGTAGCTGCCACATCCATCACAATAAAGGCTGTTTGTGTTGAGCTCAGCGCGCCTCGGTGGCATTTTAGGGCCCTTAAAGGACAGTCGGAGTCGGCTGTAATGAATAACCCATCAGCTTGGTCGGGGCTCCCGGGGCCCGATCTGTCACATCCATCATCTGCTGGGGGCCGAGCAGCTCAAAGGGAGGGGCACTGAGTTAAAGGAGGGGTACAGGTGCATTTAGAGACGTCTGATAGGTCTAGATTTCAGGGTTAGAAACGAGATTAGGAGATTGGAACAAATTCTTAATTGTGAGAACAAAGAGGGGGATGTTTGTGAACAGGAATGTAGTGGGGGATGAAGCTGATGTTGGGGCCAGAATGGTGCAGATGTTGGGGGGTGGGATGATGCTGATGTTGGGGGTAGAATGATGCTGATGTTGGGGGTAGAATGATGCTGATGTTGGGTAGAATGATGCTGATGTTGGGGGTAGAATGATGCTGATGTTGGGGGGAATGGTGCTGATGTTGGGGGTAGAATGGTGCAGATGTTGGAGGTAGAATGATGCTGATGTTGGGGGGATGGTGCAGATGTTGGGGGTAGGATGATGCAGATGTTGGGGCAGAATGATGCTGATGTTGGGGGTAGAATGATGCTGATGTTGGGGGTAGAATGGTGCAGATGTTGGGGGTAGAATGATGCTGATGTTGGGGGGAATGGTGCAGATGTTGGGGGTAGAATGATGCAGATGTTGGGGTAGAATGATCCAGATGTTGGGGGGATGGTGCAGATGTTGGTGGTAGGATGATGCTGATGTTGGGGTAGAATGATGCAGATGTTGGGGATAGAATGATGCAGATGTTGGGGGTGGTGCAGATGTTGGTGGTAGGATGATGCTGATGTTGGGGGGATGATGCAGATGTTGGGGGGGATGGTGCAGATGTTGGGGGTATAATGATGCAGATGTTGGGGGGGATGGTGCAGATGTTGGGGGGATGGTGCAGATGTTGGGGGCTCCTCGGGGGGTTTGAGACACAAAGAGCTCCATTTCCCAGAGGAAGCTCCTCCATCAGCTTCTATTACTGCCCTGATTACATTCATGCAGCAGCTGGTAATGCAGCTATTATATACCATCTCTGTCTCCCAGGTATTCTCAGATCAATAAGGCCACGCCCCCCTCTGCTCTGTCACATGACCGGTTCCCATGGTAACAGAGACTCATTAGCATCCTTGATAACTGATTTATTTGTGTCTTTCTGTGCAACATGATACAAGGAAGAAAAACACTCATAATAACATGCATAATAAAAATGGAGGTTTTAGTTCATATTTTCTCCAGAAACGGAATCCAATGTATTCGGGTATTTTTATTCCATGTTTATCATAATATTTAGATTTATTGTACAGTGGCTCTACAGCACTATGGCAACGCTGACATAAAGTAAGCTGACACAAACACATTTTACTGAATTTAAATCAGCACCAAATATTGCTATCTTATGGATATTTGCAGTTTTTACAACTATTATTTCACAGCTTTTTATTTTTTGTTGCACAAAACTAGTGAATCACTGAAAAAAAGTATTAATTTACATGTTGACTGCCTGAATACAAGCCAAAAATATCTATTTTTACAGATAGTAGTTAATGATTTAAACTTTTTTATTGTACTAAATAAACAAAAAAAATTTAAAAATCATTATTTTACAGATATTTGTTATTATTTGACAGCAAAATAATATAAATCAGTGATGATTTTCTCTCGTTTTACAATGTTATTTAGTGAAATTAGAGAAAAATATTAATTTACATGAAAAATGCCAAAACTGTAAATAATGCCCACATTAAAAAAAATAATTTTTTTTCATATGTCTGATTGTAAAATTACACAGTTTTAGTGTATTTTTTTAGTGAATCAGCTAAAAAATATCCCATTTCCATTTTTACAGTTTTTGAATGTGGCTGTGATTTAATCATATTGTTTCCGGCATCCTTTCTGCAAGATTTTCACTTTTTTCAATAAAGATTTTTAATGGGATATTTTTTTCCAGCGTGCGACATTCCCTAAATACCCATCAGGAGATTCCAGGCGGACGGCAGAGAGATGAGTTTTTTCTAAACACTCCCAGTGGGACCGTCAGTATAAAAGGCTTTTCATGTTACTGGGCCAGTAAGAGCCTCCGGTGTTGACTCTGCTGTGGAAAGTGTTGGTGTCGACCTAAAGGTTAGAAGATCATCACAGAAGGGATTTAAATCCTCTCAGCTGCTGCAGAGCAAAACATTTTATTCTCCCAGCTGTGTGAGGGATGTTTGAGTGAATGAAACTTTATTTATAAAGATTTATCAAACATACTGAAACATACTGAAACGTGCTGCTTTCTCTTTTCAAATCAAAAAATTATCAGATTTTCCTGTAAATTTACAGTATTTCTGCATTGATTTTTGCAGCATTACTATTAAAATTTACTTAACCCTCCTGTTGTCCTCATTTATGGGCACCAAAAAATATTGTTTCCTTGTCTGAAAAAATTCCAAAAATTCTGCAAAAAAATTCACCAAATTTCTGAAAATTTGCAAAACCTTCAGGAAGAAATTATATATCTAATCATTTTAGATATTTTTAGGATTTTTTGGGGAAGATTTTTACCCATTTTTTGAAAATATTTAGAAGAATTTTCTTGCCAAATTTGGGGGATTTTTTAAAATAAAACTTTCAAGGGAAACTTTGAAGGAATTATTGGAATTTTCTTCCTGAAGGTTTTGTAAATTTTCAGAAATTTGGGGAATTTTTTTGCAGAATTGTTGAATTTTTTTTCAGACAAGGAAACAATATTTTTTGGTGCCAGTAAATGAAGACAGCAGGAGGGTTAAGGACAAAAGATGTGGCAATTTGCATTTCTATGCATCTCAAACACAGGCAGCAATATGTGACAAACTGAAATATAGTTTAGAAACCAGGAAAACCAAATAAAACTTGGGGTAAAAGAAGTTTGAAATGGTCCAACTCTAGGCATCATTATTGTTCCGGATAATATTGTCAGTTGCCTAAATCAAGCTTCTAGTCTAAGGTTTGTGCTTCTTTTCTTTAGTGAACTGTTGCAAAAAAAACGTGTTCAATCTTATTTTTTTTACAGTAGCCAGATATTAATGGTTTTTTCTGTTTTTGGTCTCAAAAAGCACCTAATTCTGCAGTATTTCATCATATTTTGTGACAAGCAGTAAACTACTGTTGGAGTTGTTGGAGTTTAACAGCCGTGCAGCTTTTTGTTTGCATTCTTTTCTCATTAGAAGCTGCTCCTTCAGCCAGAAGCCCATAATAGCTTGTCTACACCTAAAACACCTCTTAGGAACAACACAGTCAGAATCATTCCTGTTCTGGGAAACTGCCTCCAATCTTGTTTTATTTCACCGTCGTGGACCGGTGATTTTTCCGCTCTCATTTCACAGCCGGTCGCTGCTGCAGCTCGACTCTAACCAGAGATCACAGTATTGATCCTCAGCTCACAGAAAGAGCCGCTGCTTGCCATGCAATACAAAGGTACTGAGTAGGCCTAATCAACGCTTATTGATCATTCTGTGCTGACTGCTTCCTTCTGGGATGCAGTTTTCTGCTATGAAATGTGTGTCTTTCTGTCACCGTGGAGACATGAAGCTGTCTGGAACATTTGTCTCAACACGGGAATAAATTGGGAATAAATGAGTAACAGTGAGGCTGCATCTGATCAAATAATCAACGCAGACGCACACAAATGAAACGGGAACACCTGCTCATTCACATGCACACACACACACACACATACACACACACACAGACACACAGCGCTGTGAAAGCAATTGGCTGCAGCAGAGAGGAGGCCGAGTCCCGGAGCTGGTTGCTAATGGCTACAGGATCCAGGGGAGAGATGTCGATAATGACAATGTCACTCCCAGCCAACCAGCACGCAAAAATGGGACGCTCACACACACACATTTACACACACTCGCACTCCAACTCATGCAAGTCTATCGGTGCATTGACGCTTCAGACAACGAGGCGCTGAAATGGAGCAATTTTCTTCCATCCAGGTGACTGCTGTTATTACAGCCGTCAAAAAGCAGCGCCGCCTCAAAGACCCATTTCTGCTCCCCGTTCCATGATGAATAAAGGTTTTTTTTTCTTTTCTATTTTACACTGAAGGCGCTTTAATCAGCATCTGATTTTCAAAAAATATTCATTTGAATTTCAGGGGCAACTGGACAGTGAAAAAGCAATGTAATTTTACGGAAATTGCACAAAAATGTCGATGAAATGACAAAAATAGGTGATATATGTAAAATAACGTTACTGAATGAGTGTTTTTTGCATGAAAGGACTTAAAATACTTTTAATTTATAATATTTTTACAATTATTTTGGAGGAAACTATTTTAATTCAAGTTTAATACTGTACACTGTAAAAATAATTTCCTTTGAAAAAGGTGAAAATCTGGCAGCAAGTGTGCCTCAAAAATACTTGGATACTGTAACATTAAAAAAAAACTATTAAAACAGTAAAAATATGAAACATATCTTTTAAAAAATATATATTTTTTAGCTGATTTAAATACAATAAAATCTGTATAATTTTGTGGTCACACACTGTAAAAAGGAAAAATTACTATTTATAAAAATATAGATTTTTACCGTGGATATTATTTCCAATTTCAGCCTCATTTTTTAAAATTCTGCATGTAAATTAACACTTTTTTCCTGTGATTTTACTGGACAAATTGCTAGATATTAACAAAGTCTGCAAAATAACAGTTTAAAAAAATGTTCACTTTTTAAGAATTAGTTTAAATATAAATTTCTTTCAAAAAACAACAAATGCATGTAAAATATATTATTTCTGATTTAAATACAGTAAAAAAAAATTCTAACAGTACAGTAAAACACTTTAAAAAACATTACAATTACTCTGTAAAAAATTATATTATTGCTGTGGACATTATCTACAGTTTGGGCCTTATTTACATTCAGTGTGTAAATCACTATCTTTTCTGTGATTTTACTGGACTTATTATTAAATATTAACTAAATCTGCAAAACAATAATTTAAGAAGAATTTACCGCTTTTTAATTCCTAATATATAAATTTTTTTCTTTCGAAAAACAACAAATATTTGAAAAGTTTTTTCCTGTGATTTTACTAGCTATCTGTAATTTAACAAAACAGAGAAAAATTCTGCAAAAATTGGAGTAAATTGTTCAGAAAAGTACAGTAAAAGACATTAAGCTTTATAACTACTACATATAACTACTAACAATTAATTATGCATAGATTTGTTTGTTAAATGAAAGATGTCTTGCATATTTATGGCAGTATGTGTTTCTGTCAGTGTATAATATCAATTAGCAATCAGTCAAAATGCAGTTTTTACTATTAGATATATCACTTATTATTTGAATTACTTGTCCGTAACAGCGACTTTTCTTGTTTTCTGACCAAATTAACACATTTTCATCAATCACTGCTTTCGTCTTGAGCTTTTATTTATATGTCTCCATGTTTTATTGCTTTTACTGGGTTGTTTGGGTGAGTCTGGCCTTTTCATTAAGTCCAGTTTATTGCTTCAGATGTGAGACAGTTAATTTCCTGATTACATCCATCAGCAGCGTCAAGTGTCTCCAACAGATGAAATAACTGGAAGCATCGATGCAGCGCGTTCTTCCTCCACATCTTTACCTCAGTTTCCACTTTAAATACGTTTGACTGTTCACATATTAACACCCGGTGGTATTTTTAGCTCATTTTATGGGTCAGATTGACCACAGAACTCTTCTGTCTTACGACACCCTGAACACTTCCAGTGTAACAGCAGAGCGACCGGAGCTTAAAGCAGCCGAGACAGATGATGTAACGTCGTGCAAAACTTACAGGACAGCCGCTCCGCTCGGCTTTTTCACGCTGGTTTTATAATTGATTGAGTGTCGCTGAGAAGAACTGTGCATAAATTCAAAAAATGAAGTGGATTTATTAGTCGTGAAACGCGTTGAAAGTCTCTTAATCTGTGTAGAAATGTGTAAAATCTCCATTTTCATCAGAAGAACTGATAAAAGCCTGCAGTATTCTTTGTTTCTGGTGATGATAGACCCAGTTTGTCTCCTCCTGACATCACATTACTGCTCATGAAATGCTCTGTGGGCCCTCAGTGCAGGTTATTTTCCATATGAATGCAGCCAGTCCAGGATGCCACCTCCGTTGCTTCCACTCGGCTGAATGTGGCTCAGCGAGGAGGAAAGATGAGGAGAACAGGTGAACGTACCTTCAGAAAAGAAGACACAGAGATTAGAGGCTTCCAGTCTCCCTCCGTCTCCAGCCGAGCAGCAAAATGAGACATCTGAAGCTCTTTTCTCCGCAGACAAGATGATGATTAATATCAATCGTGTTTGCCGAGCGCAGAACATAAACCTTATTGTTACCCTAATGAGCCGTGACCATGTGGACCAGCCCTGACTAATGGGGTTAAGCTGTCAGTTTGGGATCCAACGAAGAGATTTCATAGCAGATTGACTCAGTTTTGAGGTTATTATTTCATTTTATCTGCCCTCATTGTTAAAAAAACAACTTTAAAGCAGATAGAAGGTGATTATATAGATCTTTAAGGAGTTTCTTTGTGTTTTCTTAAGATTTAAAATGTTTAAAACATTGAAATAGAGCAGAATTAATTGCAAAATAGAAAATGTATGCATACAGAAACACACAGATTCCCTTCAGGCTGTTTGTGCTCTGAGTTGACACCATCCTAATGGCATCTGCTGCCCTTTTTCATCCACCAGCGTCCGTCCTGCTTCCACATTCTTCCCTCTTGCACACCTCCCCTAATTTTTTAATTAGCTGTTGCTTCATATAACCTCCATTTTTGCAGCTCAGTGAATCAGGGAATCGTGTTCCAGGAGCTGCCAGAACGTCCGGTCGCAGCAGCTTCATGCATATGCAAGCAGGTGTTTGGAGCTGAAGTTTACAGAGATGCACTGAAGACCTTTAAACCTACAGTAAACTTCTTAGTGGTTCCCATCTCCTCAAGTTTGAGAGTTTTGTTACTTTGAGTGGCAGTGCTTTGTGTTTTTTGTGGATTTACCACCTTTGCAGGCCCTTCCTTACAGCCAGATAACTGAAAACTCTTTACCTATAGAACTTTATGCAAGAAAACCCCAACAAAACCATGATTCTGAAACTACAGATGTGTATTTACACAACAGACTCACTTGCGATTCGTCCCATTCATGCTAAATCTCATTACCAGGTACTTTAACGTCGTGTTTAATCCATAAATCCATGGATGTGCACTTGAGCCACTTAGATACTGGTTCTCCAGTGATGGATGAAGGAGGAATCATGCACATTTTGAAGTTCTATTGTGAGAACCAGAACTTTCTGCTTTGTACGGTGTTTCTTTATCATCTGACATTCATTGCTCTCTTTTGTTCATGTCTTGAAGCATTACTCATTATTGTTTTCCAGACTGAGTCAGGTTAGTCTGTAGCTGCATTCTAACTTAGCTGCTAGCCGTTAGCGTAGCCTTAGCCACTGTGAGACTATTTCCTGGTTTGTGGGGTTTCTTGTTGTTTTTGCAGGTTGCCTTTCTGCTAGAACATCCTTGCTGGTTTATTAATTTGTCCATCATCAGTTAATAAAAAATTATTACGCTGATAATTGTAAAAATTACAAAGGAAAACGAAACAATAGTTCCATCAAAATCATGTTTTCAGGTGAACCGTGTTTCACATTTTTCTCCTTTTTCAGTAAAAACGAAACTGTATCTGGAGCCTCTGGAGTCGTCTTATATTCACCTCACAGACCGACTTCCCTTTGGAGACGCTTCCATGAAATCAGAGCTGATCTCTTAAGATTAGATTTGCTTCAATTAATGTTGTTTGAGGGATCAGTGCAGCCGTGAGTTTGCATACTGAGACACCGATACTGATCCTGCATCCTTCGCTGCCAGGATAAAGTCTGCGTTAACCGAGCCGAGCCAGACTGTGCAGAGAAACATGATCTTGACAGTAACTATCACGTTAAACAGCTGCTATTGAAATGTCTCAAACAAAACAGAGACTGCAGACTTTACCAACACAAGAATACTTATTATTTAACGTATTCTGGATCTCAAAGGGCTTAAGATGTCTGACAAAGTTTGAGAGGCGCGATTGAAGCCGGAAAGTCCAGCGTGAACATTTCACCAGATGAATGAGTTTAATTCACGCTGTTATCGGTTTTTCCTCCGGCCTCTATCTACCTGCAGAGAGATGCAGGGAGGAGAAACTATCCAGATCTTCAAGGCTCTGCCAGGAGCTGCGAGGGAAAAAGAGAAAAAGGTCTGGGCCAAACTTTCCCTCCTCTGACTTTTGGCGATAACGCTTCACAGCAGCAGCTTAGTCAAATAAGAAGAGGGAGGAAGCCGATAAAGACAGAACTGCTCGGACTCACTGCTGACTTTTCTTTCTTCTTAATAAATGGCCTCTGATGGATTAAAAGAGCAGCATTAATTAACTTCCCCATCAGCCTCCTGCTCAGAAATGCTGTTTTCTGTGGACTTGCTGTTTGTTTGATTGGAATAAATCTCCTCTCTGTCTTGTTTTAAGCATCTTCTTTATTCCCGTCTGAGCTTTCAGCCTCTTTAACCCTCGTCTGAACTCAGATCGAGCTTTTTGTCTCTGCGGTTTGCTGCTTGGATACAGTACGTACAGTTCTCCATTAGTCAGCTGAGGTTTGTGCATTTGGACTTTTTAGGAAGAAAAACCAAAAGGTCGCTGTCAAGGCAGATTCATTGGTACTTTCCTGGCTCTGGTTCTTGTTAGTTTCAGTTTTACAGGACAAACAATAAGTCTGTGTAACAGCAAACATGACCCACTTCATGTGAGTCGCACTAACTTCGCCTGTTAGTCTACTTTTAGTGTTCTTTTTTCAGCCCTCTGTATCAACATACGGCTTGTTTAAGGTAATTGCTGCACAGTGAGAAGTTTTCCATTTCTTTTTAACTACTTATAGTTCCTTTCAAATGTAAAAGTTTCTTTGAGAGGCAATTTCAGAAGCAATTGTCTGTTCTATGGACATTTTTCTGTGCAGTATGTATAAGCAATTACTGACATTCATTCAATAACTGACCCACTGACTCCATGTCAGGCCTTCATTGACTTGTCATAGTAGTAAAAGCATTGATGTTACCAAACACAGTAAGGATGGCTCTTAGTCTGACTCACCGGATGTAGATTGTTGGTATAAATCTGCTACTAACTGCATATTTCTTGCGCTTTTTCCTCAGTTGTATCCGAAGCACATGATTAGGTTGATTCTGTCTGTGAAAATAACCTTTTGTAACCAGTTTGATGTTTGATTTCAGTACCTTGGATAGATCCATTTAAAAAAAAAATCAGTATGAACTGTTTTGCAGATGATACACAATTCTATCTGCCATTAAAAATAAAAAAACTAAAAGTCTTGCTGATCTGTTTGAAAGATTATCAGCTGTATCCAAAACACCTACCACATATGACGGGCAAATGTAGTTCTGTTCCACCGTAGTATGCAGAATAAAACTGTAGTACGCTACCTCAAGATTAGGCTGATTTCTGTCTGTAATAATGAACTTTTGTAACCAGTTTGTTGTCTTATTTCAGTACTGTAGATCCATTAAAAAAAATCTGTATTAAATGTTTTGCAGATGATACACAGTTCTATCTGCCAGTAAAAATACAAATCGAAAACTCTTGCTGGTCTGCCTGGACGATTATCAGGTGTATCTGAAACACCAACTACATGCTACTGACAAATGTAGTTCTATGTTCCACAGTAGTATGCAGTATAAAACTTGAATCATCTTTTTTTGTAGAATGCTACATCAGACTTAGTCGATTTCTGTCTGTGAAAATGACCTTTTGTAACCAGGTGTGATTTCAGTATCTTAGATGGATCCGTTAAAAAATCGGTATTAGTTGTTTTGCAGATGATACACAATTCTATCTGCGAGTAAGAAATAAAAACCAAAAACATAGTGCAGCTCTTGCTGATCCACTTGAAAGATTATCAGGTGTATCTGAAACACCTACTATGTACTATAGACAAATGTAGTACTATGTTCCACAGTAGTATGCAGTATAAAACTTAAATCATCTTGTTTTGCAGCATGCTACATCATGATTAGGCTAGTTTCTGTCTGTGAAAATGACCTCTTGTAACCTGTTTGTTGTGTGATTTCAGTACCTTGGATAGATACATTTAAAAAAAAAAAAAATTTTTGCTACCAAAAAGCACTGTTTTATATGTGCTTCATAAAAAACACTGACTTGACTTGACTATGTTGCCTTTTTTATATTTAGTGTCTGGGATCTTATTGATTTGTTTGAATTTGTTTTCATGATTTGTCTAAATTGATAAATGATAAAGTTATTATTATTAAATGTTTTATATAAAAATGAGTCGACACTGGGGTTTCAAGCTACTGATGCTCAATAATGGCATTTTACTGCTTATTTTGCTGTTTTTGTGTCTTCCAGCATAGAAAATACTCCATATGGACACGTTAACAAGTCAAAAACTTTGATTTTAATTATCTTCAGTGTATGTTTTCCTCTTTCACTTTCTTGGATCTTATACTTTTTCTTCTTATCTTACATCTTTAAATTTTAGCCAATTTAAAGCTTTCTGTACAGTTAAGTAGTAGAAAAAGGGTGTAATTGGAATATTTTCTTCACTCAAACAAAGCTTTTAGAGTGCTTATATCCCATCTACTCTTCTTCCTTTATGACTTGCTGTCTTTTTCTTTCTATATATATCATCCCCCCCCTTCGTTCTGTCCCCTCCTTTCTTTATCCTCCGGTGCATTCGGGTGTTTTGTCTTTTCTCTTCTGGTTTCTGGGATCATCTCGCAGCCCATCTGGCCTCTCGCTGCTACTCTTCCCCTCTCACCAAGCTCTTGTCTTTCACTTTCCACCAAGATATTAACACTTCTCCAAACGTGCGATCCCCTCCTTCACATTCAGCCGTCTGCAGTTTATTTTTTTATTTATTGTGGAGCTGCTTAGCTTGCAGTCTGCCAGTATAAATAGTACAACAATGGATGTGGAGCCCCGGTATAGTTCCTGCTGCTGCCTCCGGTGCTTCCAGAATCCCAGTCTCGCCCAGTCAGTGTGCATTCTTAATGCTCCCCGGCCTCCGAGAGAGACGTGATTGGTAGAATTAATTGTGGCTGCAGGGCTGAATGGGAATAAGTGAGAAAAAAAGGGGGTGAAGGATGGAGGTGGGGGGTGTTGTCTGGCTGGTTTGAGTGTTTGTGTTTGCTTCCTTTAAAGCCTGGAAGTTGTTTTCATGCACTCACTCAGTTTTTTTTGTCTCTCTAGATTAATAATAAAGTTGATTCGATCCCATTCTCCTTTATAGCGGCTGCGATTTTACACCTGTGAGCTTGCAGGGACGAGATAAACGGAGCAACAATCATCATGTAATGGCCTCCTCGGCTCCCGGGACGATAATGCCATCAGAATAGAGTTGATATCGCGCAGGGAGGTGTCGTTAAATGGGATAAATGGGGCTTAAAAAAAAGCAGGAAACCCAACTTGTGGAAGGGTTTCTTTCAGGAAGAAATTAATGCTTCTGTCCTTTCTCTTCAGGCTGATTTTTATCTCCATTGTCTCGCCTGAGCTTGAGAAATGTGAAACTAAAAGAAAGCAGAATCAGTTTGCTGCGACGGAGCGACATGCATGTTTGTGTCTATAAATCCGTCTCCTGCAGGGTCACCATGTAGGATTTATGCGCTGGTTTTACGGGGTCGCGTCACAGGATGCCGGCATGGGAATATAAGGAGTTGGGGGTGGGGAGTGTGTGTGTTTGGGGGGTTCTGGGGAAGCTGTCTCATCATTTATTTATACAATCTACAGAAGAAGGGCTTAGCTGCCTGCTACGAGCCGCCCGGGGAATACTGTAGGTCAAGAGTTGTTTTTCTTGCTACCAGCACAATTCTTTGTCTGAGAAAAAGTGAAGCCGGTGAATGAACACAATAAAGTGGACTGGATCTGCTGTATTCATAGTGTGCTGCACCCGAATACGTCTCATTATTTTGGACATAAAACCACCTGATGTGGTTCATTCCCCTCCGGCTGTCGGTGCTGACGCCGAGTTTGCTGGTCGAGACACTTAAAGGACACAAATGTGCTTCGTTTTATAGCACTTGGAATTAAGTAAATATGCATTTTTCAGACAACAGTCGAGCATCACTTTGAGCTGTGAAAGCTGAGACACAATAGATGCATGTTTAAAGGATGAATTTGGTTTATTTCTTAAATAACTCTCTCAGAAGTTGGTGTAATTATTATTTTTTTAAACAAGACATTTTAAATTGTCAAAATTCTGTAATATTTTCTATGGCCAACCATCAACGCACTTTTAATAAGCTTTTAATTGTAATAAATATGTGCACCAATATGAGAGTATTCTCCATTCGCGTGTGGAAATGATGCATGAACATGTGCAGATGCATCAAAAATGCAAAGTACAGGTTTGAAAAAAAAGCCTTAAACACTGATATTTTCCTCTAGGGTCAGTTCATGTCAATTCAGATATTTATTTATTTGTTTATTATCTCTCAGAACTGAATTCTGTCAGATATTCTGGCTGAATTTTGAGAATTTCATCTGTTATGTATTTTCACCCTCAAATAGTAAAATCTTACCTAGAAAGCCATTTTAAAGGTTCAATATCTCCAGAAATTTAACTCCCACAGACATGAAATTGAGTGAGAACAGAGACGGAATCTTTTCTAGCTGATCTAAATGATTGAATGTCTCAAGCAGAGGCCGATTTTTTAAATTATTGGCCCTTGAAAATGGGAAAAAGAGCAAAATTTTCAAGTTAGGGTGGTTTTGGGGTTTCAGAAAGTTTCCTGTGAGTGTATATATATATATATATATATATATATATATATATATATATATGGATGGATCCATATTTCTTGGTAAAAATGTAGACTTTGGTTGACATTTCTACAACTTTTACAGCGTGTAACATGGGTAGAATTTGATATTTTGCAAGTATGGCAAGACAAAGTTCAAGTTTTTTGCAGTTTTGACAAAATTATGTCACAGATTCATTGGTAGGAGACAAAAACTGTTGTTTATAGGCGTATGTAGGTTGTTATTCTATGCAGAAAGTTGCTTTTTTGTTGTATTCAGGTTGAAATTGAACAACACACGAGGTTAATTTCACCCGATGCAGCAGCATATTTCCTGAATTACATCTGATTTCCCCCCAGACTGACCCACGTATATTTCATTTTACCATTTTGAGTATTTAAAGTATCAATCCAGCACTTGATTCATGAACTTATTTGGAGGTGAGAAAACAAAATATGAGCCTTTTCATTGCTTAGATCTGCTCAGTTCAGGGCTATAACTTACAGCAGTTAAACGTTCCTAAACCTAATTAAACCATATATTGATTTTTCTGTAGCTTTGGATGAATTAGATCCTGCAGAAACAGTTATGATGCTGGGAGCTAAATGAGAGGCTCAGCTGCTGTAAATCATCCGTCCTGGTTGGTGTAAAAACATCTTAATTACTGACTGCATGTCCTCACAGATGTTCTAAACTTGGTTCTGTTTAGTTCTCTGAAGGAACATGACAGTTTTTTTGGACATTTGAAGCAAACTGAAGTCCAAATCACACAGTCTAAACACACAAAGACTCACATTAAGCAGTCTATCACCACACAGCCCTGCAGGTCCTTTATTCTCCACTGCAGTGCATAAAACAAACAGCACATTCAGACCTGCAGGGAACCTTTAAACATCAGCTGGAGGACGGACATTCCCACATTAAGGAAAGGAGGCCGACATCTGAACAAAAACTGCAACAAATGAAATCTTGAAGTGTGAGATAATCGGTGAAACACTGCAATGTTTTATTATAGTGTCTTCTGTCAGAAAAAATAATGGTTCCTAAATGGTTCTTTAGAAGGTCCTTCGGTGCCATCTCCATTAAAGAACCCCTTTGTTTAGGGCATGGTTCTTTAAAGTGCTAAAGGTTCTTTGTTTTTATTGGAGTTATTCGGTTCAGGAGCAGGTAATAGCATGAAATTAGAGCTGCAGCTGGTGATTATTTTCACTTTCCTCAATTTTTAATTCAAATTTTTGGTCTATAAAACTGATGAAACAGTGAGAAATGTCTGTCATAGTTTCTCAACATGTTGTTCTTTCCAACCAACAGTCCAGAACCCAAAATATTAAACGTATTATCACCAAAAATCCAGAAATGCAACAAATTCTGATCGTGCATAAAGGTACATAACATCAGTGTGTCTGTAGCTGTCAGATGCATTCGTTCTTTCTTGATTTCTAGTTTGAATCCACAAAAAACTTTCTTTGAAAATTGAAGAACTTGCTTTTGTGAGAACGAGTTGACATCAGCTGAAGTCATGTGCTTGTTTTTCACTTTGAACATAGTAACTTGATGTAAAATGTTCACAGAACCATTTAAAAGAAGTTCTGTACTGAAGCAGTTTGGTCCACAAAGAGCTTCCTTGAAAATTGAACAACGTACTTTTTGCTAAAGATAGTCGGAAGGAAGTTAAAAATAGCATAAATAAACAGCCGAAAACCACGGTCATGTGCTTGTTTTTCACTTTAAACAACATAATAATTTGATTTAGAACGCTCATAGAACCATCTAAAAGAGGTTCTTTACTAAAACCGATTGGTCCAACCTCAAAGAACTTTATTGAAAATTCAAGAACCTACTTTTTGCTAAAGATGCTTGGAGGAACGTTGAAAGAAATATGAATAACATTAAATGCATTTGAATGGATGTTCTTGGGGTAAAACTAAACTCTTCTCTGATGCTTGGTGCTTCATTGACGACAGTGTAGGTTTCATGCAAACGTTCTGCATACGTTCTCTGTCCTGTCAGTTTGTTTAAATGTTCATTTCCCAAACTTTTATCTACCTTCAGACCCATTTGGTGAAAGCTGTCGACCTCCAGAAAGCCACCTCAATTATAAACCACCCAGATGAGAAATAATGAGAAGTCCCACAGTGCAGCCGATGGAGACGCTGTCAGATTAACATGGAACTGATGCTGCTGATTAAATCAGAGATATATGACGCACTGCAGTTGTTCTGTGAGTTTAGAATGTTCCTGTAATTAGGTGTTATTGCTTTTCCTTTGTAATACGGTTAATTTCTAGAGGCAGATGAACAGTAGAGCTATGAGCTGTTGAAGGTGAAGCGTGGGGATGTAGGAGGATGGAGATGTTGTTGAGTCTGCTAGTAAAACCTCAGCAGCTGTGAGCCTGAATTCAAAGATGAACTCTGACTCGGACTCATGCGTTTGTTCTTCCACACGGCATCGATATACGAACATAAAGAGACGTGTGCGTGTTGTGTGCAGATACCCTCCTACACTGATGTGTTTCTGCATGTAGCAGGTCAGCAGGAAACAAAAAGACACAAGTGCAGCTTCGTTTCATGACCTCCTACCTGAAAACCATCAGCACTTTCATTTAGAGCAGCTCCACCGACACTCTGTCAGCGGATGTACGGGTGGGAGAAAATTTCACTAAATGTACCGTCCTCCGAAACATCTGTGGACGTGTGATTCAGAGCTTGACACTGTGAAACTTATAAAAAGCACAAATATTTTCAAAAAAACTGCACTGTAAAACAGGAATATCTGTAATTTTACTAACCATTTCCTTTTGATTTTACTGTTTTTTGTATTTGTAAAAACACATGAAAATCCAACTTGATTACAAAAAATATTCAGAATTTACATGTCTAATGTAAATATACATATATATATATATATACATATATATATATATATATATATATATATATATAAATAATCCTGTTATTCTTAACAACCACAAAATGTAATATTTTTAAAAGAAATGTGGCATTTTTTGGCTGTTAAAATGCCTCTGCAAATTCAATGTACTTTTACAAAAAATTATATTAGAGATATTAGATTAAATTAATGCATTTCTGTTTAATATTGTAAATATATATTTCTAAAATGACATACAGTTAGTGACAATAGAAACAATATTGGTTCTGTAATTTTACACTTTTTAAAAATAAATAAAATAATAGACATTTTGTGTAATTACAGATGTTTTCACAACTAAACAGGTGAATAAAGTATTATTATAAATGTATATTTCTAAAATTATATACATTCAGTGACGACAGAAAAAAAAATTGCATCCTTAATGTTACACTTTTCGAAAAGTAAATAATATAAAAGATATCTGGTATAATTGCAGATGTTTTAACAAATAATCTCAAAAATTGCATACAGTTAATGACAACAGAAAAATTATTGGTTCTGTAATTTTACCCTTTTTTAAATGAAATAAGACAAGTTATATCTTGTATAATTACAAATGTTTTCTCAAATAAATGGTGAATGAATGTGTTTTCATCAGTGTATAATATCTATAACCACTGGTAATCTGTCAAAATACATTTTTTTTATCAATATAGGACTGAAATTACAGGTAACTTCCTGACATTTGCTGTTTTTTTAAATGAATGCCGGAGGAGCTCTGGGAGTAAACACCACCTGACATTTAGAAAAAGATATGTTAAAATATTCTGCCTCTGATGAAAGATCATCAGGTAACTGAGATAATTTCATGATTCCATGCAGTTTAAAATATTACACAGTTTCCAGAGGTCGGTTTATATCAGAAGCTTGATGAGAAGGTTTCTTTCATTAAAGGCTCCACATTTTGCCATTTTTCAGCAAATTAATCAAAGCCTCACATGTCCCCACAATGTGCATTTCAATTTTTCAGCCTAAAATACCACAAAGATGACTAATTTCATCACGACTTCTACTTTTAGTTCTGTGCCAATTGAGCTGTTTCAGTGTCTGTAGATTTAAATGCTGCTTAGCTACTGCTGTCCCCGCCCCCTTCAGGAAGAAGACTCTCTCTGAGTCTGTGATTGACAGCTCAGATATAAATGGTTAAAATAAACAGCATTATAACTTCCACAGAGCTCTGACCTGTAGGCATACCTACAGGTCAGAGCTTATCAAAGCTAATGTTAGCCACATTATTACACAAAGCGCTAACACTAAGGGCTTTCCTATTGTTCTGGGGACTTTGCCAGCAATAACAATAATCCAGTGGGTTTTCAGTCCTTTAGATGCTGGGAGTGCATGAAGACTCTTGTGTTCACTCCTGCAGTCAACAGGAGAACATTTGGTGAGTTTTATTCACGGTTCAGACACTTTAGAGTTTAGCAGAAGCAGCTGGAGAAAGTAAACAAACCTGGTGGACTGAGAGGCAGCTGCTCATTCTGATTGGTTCACCTGGAAGCAGTGAGGGGGCGGAGCTATAATGGATGACTATTAGTTTGCTGATGCATGGGAGTTTAGTAAAATTCTTTCTGGCTTGTAAAACTGTGAGGTCATCCAGTCAAGGGGTGGGTTGAGGAATGGCAGAAGTACACATCTTTATATCTTAACGTTTTTTTTCCACCTTCAAGTTTATAACAACACAAAAAAACAAAACAAAAAGAAAACCCCAGATAATTAGATGTTTGCATTATGGAACTTTTAAGATGATTTTGTAAAAGCGAATCGTCAGTTTTACAGCCATACCAGATTTGTTTTGGTGTATTTATGCTAAATGATCCACAGTTCATGCACTCCACCTCGTCTTTCCCTCTGTGTCTCCATCCTTTAGTGCTCTTTCATGCAAGCTGTTCATTAGCAGCGTGACCTTTTACTTTGAATCACATCGCTGCTCAGTTTGCCGATGGCCTGCAGGTCTGACTGAAGGAGAGTGTTGGATCATTAGTCAGTGTGTCGAGGAAAAACGCTGGCCGGCAGGTGCTCAGTCACTCAGCTAACCGCTAATGCTAGCCAGCCGATCAGTCAGCTGTTTGAGCATCCGGTTATCCATCCATCCATCCATCCATCCATCCATCCGTCTGCCATCCATCCATCCATCCGTCCATCCATCCATCCATCATCGGCAGCATTTTCTGTTGCATTTTTCCTCCATTGTCTACATTTATTACCTCTTTTAGCAGGTTTAAAGTGTTTTTTCCCCACTAAATTGCATTTTCATCATCCTTCTCCTTCTTTTCTTACCTTCTCCACACCTACAAGTGAACTATCCAGACAGACAGAGTAATAAATGCATTGTGGACTTCGTTAAATGAAGTTTTATCCACTATTTCCATCCTTTTATTCCCACATTTTAATGGTAACTTTCACTCTGTAGCACCATCTGCGACTACAACAGCTGTTTTCCTGGACTCTCTCCCAGCTTTCTCCGCTTTGTCTTAGATTTAAGTTGATTCTACGTGTAAATTTGTTCTTGTTTGCAAACTACTACACATGCAATCCACATATTCATTCATAAAGCAAAGTCAGCAGTCCCATTTTCAACTGTTGTCATGACTGTAATGATCTTGTTTTGTATACTTACTGAGTACTACTTCTCAATACAAAGATCCAGTTGCTTTTTACTGAAGCTCTTAACTATTTGCTATGATCAGGAAGTGTATTTTTCAGCCTTTCTTTTTGCTGTAGGAAACGTTCTTTTCCTTTGCTTCACATGGATTTGTCCTTTTATAGTTTACTTTAGGCTGAGCAACACCAAACGCACTTTAATTAACTTATAATTGATTATCTTTACAGTTTTTCATTTATTTTCGTTGTAAAGCTGTTTGGAGTCGAAGCTGCTGTTGGACATTTTTTCACCTTTTCATCTCAACCTTATACACTCCTGCTGCAGTGAGTAGAGCAGTGATATTGACAGACTGCAGCCTGGGGCATCTCTTTCTTATTACTATGTCGAGTAGAAAGCCTCTCCATATAGCAGCTGCAGCCGAGGCTCACTTTATATAATAGCTAATGTTTACAAAGCAGTGTCACCTTTGGATCTGATATTATAGCAGCACTATCCAGCAAAACCTACATTTATTCTGCTTGGAATGAACTTCTCCATCTGACGTTTACGTAGTTGAGACGAATATGAATGGTACATACTTAGATATATTATTGTGTGATCATTTAGTGAATGTATGTGATGGGGTTTGACCTGGTTGTCATTATACTCACTGGTCTGTTGCTGTTTTTGGCATTTTGAATGAATTTAACAGAGCAAGCAGCAGTGTTTGTGCAGTTTGTGCAGTTTATTGTGCATTCAGAATATATCCAGACCCCTTTTCATGTTTTCTGACACTTTGTTATATTCAGCATTATTCTAAAATTGTCTGGATTCATTTTTCCCCTCATCAGTCTACAATCAATACCTCATAATGTGAAAACATCCTCCTTCGTATCCGTTTTTATTCAGTCGGGCCATTGTGGCAGAAAGCTAAACAGGTAATTTGAGGCAACCCAATCTTCAGCTAAATTTTCCAGATCCTCCTTGGTGTTACCATGGTGTTCCCAGGCCAGATAAGATACGTAACCCCTCGAGAAAGTTCTCCCCAGGATTTCCTCCCAGTATCCCAGAAAGCATTAAAAACTCTAGGAGGCATCCTAATCAGATGCCACCTCAGCTGGTTCCAAAAGACGCAAAGAAGCAGCATCTTTATTCCAAGTTCCTCACCTTATCTCTAAGACTAAATCCAGATTCACTCTATAAAGGAAATGCATATTCTGGCCCCTTGCATCTGCATAAATTATTCATACCTTTCAGTATGACTCGTTTGTCTGCAACATCTTTGAGATGTTTCTACACCTTGGCTGGAGTCCCGCTGTGGTAAATACTGCTGATCGGACCTGATTGGGAAAGCTGCACACCTGTCTATGTAAGATATCTTAGTTGACGGCAAAAACCAGGCTGTGAGGTTGAAGAAGCTTCTTGCGGAGCTCAGACAGGATTGCGCTGAAGCACAGTTTTGTCAAGATCACAATAGCCTCCAAAGTTCTTAAATGGAAGAATTTTTGTGCATCTAGGACTCTCCTAGGGTTGGTTATCCAGTCAAACTGAGGAACTTTTCTCAGTAAGAGAGGTGACCAAGAGCCTTGTCGTCACTCAGGCTGAGCTCCAGATATCCTGTGTGAAGATGGATACATTTACAAGACAACTGTCTCTAGTGTCCAAACAGAAGATTCTCCCATATGAAAACATGCTTGGAATTTGCAAAAAAAGCATCTTAAAAGAATGTCAGACTGTGAGAAACAAGATTCTGTGGTCTGATAAAACCAAGATTGAACCGTTTGGCCTCTATTCTAAACATTACATGTAATACTACATCATCAGTGAAGCACGGGAGTGGCAGCATCATGCTAAGGGGGTATTTTTCAGCAATAGAGACGAGAAGGCTGGTCGATATTAAAGTATGGCTAAAAGGAGGGAAATTACAGATATATACTGCCACACAACACGCTAACACCAAAGGTTTTCCTTTTGCTCTGGACCTTAGATTGGACTGAAGGTTCACCTTTCAGCACGACAGTGACCCTAAATGCATGGCCAAGACATCGCTGGAGTGGCTTGGTCAAGTGCTGCAGGCAGACCCTAGTGAGAATCCAATTAAACATCACTGGAGAGACTTGAAAATGGCCGTACAACTTGACAAAGCTGGACACAATATGAAGTAAAGTGGCAGAAAATCCCCAAATTCAGGACTGCAAATCCTGTCCAAGAAGTCTCAAAGCTGTAATCGCTATCAGAGGTGCTTCGGCCGAATAAAGGGTCTGAATAGTTCGTTAATGTGATATTTCAGTTAATCATTTTTAAATAGATTGGCAAAAACTTCTTAAATGGTGTTTCTGCTTTGTCAGTATGGTATATTGAGTGTAAACTGATTAAACAATTAGGCTACAACGTAACAAAATGTGAAAAAAGTGAAGGGATCTGAACTCTTTCTTAATGCACTGTATGTATGAGCTTCATAAAGGTTCACTGTGCGTCTGTACGTTCATACAGTAAACGGTCAATGGCTGCGTTTTCTGCTCCGTCAGGTGTTGGGTAACCTGCTGTGAATGAGGCCGAGCAACATTTGAGACGAAGCATCGATGCTGATTGAATTGACTGGTCCTGAAAAAGACGTGCAGGGTTTAGTCAGACAGAGGAGAGCCAGGAGGAAGCTGCTGATCTGATTGTAACTCTGAATGGATGTCTGTTTGGCTCGGTGCTGGTGAACCTTAAAGGAATATTCTGAGAAAGATCGACTGGTCGGTTGATTCATGAATGGACAGACACCAAAACAAGCAACTGCTATTATCACTGAGAGCAAACATCAGAAGTTATGGGTTTTTTGCTCCACTATCGTATTATTTATTGCATAATTGTGGATTTTTTCAACTTGGGTATCATGGTAGTTATATAAACTGGAATAAATGTTACTTGAATGCACATTTACGCTTAACTTAGAGAAGATTTACCACCTAAGCTGAAATCAGATCATCAGTAGAGCTTGTCAATTACAGAAATGTAAAAAAAATAAAATAAAATAGTAATTTTCTACAAATTATTACTTTGCATAACACTACACTCTAAAAAATAAAATTTTCGCTCAAGAAGAAAATTGTCGCAACAGTTTACATCTGTCTTTTTGAGTTAAGACAACTAATAACACAATAATATTCAACCAACAAACTACATTCATTCAGAGAAATTAGCTTTTCCTCTTAACCCTCATGTCATCCTGTGGGTCAAATTGACTCGTTTTAAAGTTTGAAAATGTGGAGAAAAACAAAATATTTTCACAGTGAAACTTCTGATGTCCACATTTTCAACATTTTTGGAAAATCTTTGAACATTTTTTGGTGGAAAAAAAGAAATGTTAAAAATGTTTCTTAAGAACATTCACATAAAAATCAATCAAAATCCAGCGAAATTCGCTGGATTTTGGTTGATTTTTATGTGAATGTTCTTAAGAGAATATTAGAAGTTTTACTGATATATATGGAATCACTTTAGATATTTTTAGGATTTTTCTGAAAGATTTTTAGTCATTTTTTCAAACTATTTACAAGAATTTTCATGCCAAATTTGAGTGATTTTTTTTAAATAAAACTTTTAAGGGAAACTTTCAAGGAATTATTGGCGTTTTCTTCCTTCCTGAAGGTTTTGCAAATTTTCAGAAATTTGGGGAATTTTTTTTGCTCATTCTTTGGATTTTTTTCAGACAAAGCAGCAATATTTTTTGGTGCCCGTAAATGAAGACAACAGGAGGGTTAAAATGAAGGCGTTAACTACTAGTAGCATAAACACATGAAAAATAAGTTGCTCCTTTTTCAGTCTTTGAAAACCAAGAATCTGGTCTAATTAAACCAAAATCACTATTTACTTGTGTAATATTTTAGAGTGTTTGATAATGCAGGAGGTTGATATTTTGACATTTTCTGTTCATGTTGCCATTCTTTACATAAAGCTTCATAATTCAGCGCCTCTCACAACATAAACCAACCTTACAATCGGGCTTTGCCACCTCTGATAAAACTAACAACCAGGTTTTTGTTTCTTCTTTTTCCAGTCACAGACGAAGACACGGTGAAGAGATACTACGCCAAGTTTGAGGAGAGGTTTTTCCAGACGTGTGAGAAGGAGCTTCTGAAAATCAACACATTCTATTCAGGTATTTATTTACACATCAGGTAGTAATTGATGGAGAACATAATAAAGCAAACTCAATCAGAGCGGTGGTTTCAGATCGAATACCTGACACAGCTATAGTGACTGTAGAGAATGCTGCGTTGACCGATATTAAGCAATATCTCCATAATTTGATTTAAAGAATGCTTCCTTTATCTATAAATGAACTCTGGACTTCATCATAAATTAACTTACTGCTGCTTTAACTAGATTACATGCGGTGTGTAATAATATTTTGCAAGCTGTTGTTGCTCTGTGCTTTGTGTGCAGTTTATTTCCTGAGTTGTGACGTTCAAAGACTACTTCAGCGCTAAATGCTGTTGGCTGTAATGTGTCTGACTGAAGTGGTGGTTGTGTTCAGGAGCTGAGAGTATTTCAGGGAGCGAAGGAGAATGTGTGTTCGCTGTAACATGAGACAGAAGCCGTAATATATTCTGGTATTCTGGTAGCAGGAGGCTGCTTGTAGTCTTGAACTTCAGCTCAAGGGGGAGGTTTTCAAAGCCAGGCGGTGCTTCCTCTGCAGGCCGTCTGTGGAACTGCAGCCTCGGCGGGTCAACAGAGGGCCAAGGTTGACTGGAAAGATTGTTCCAGCTCGTAATGATGGGATATTACTGGCGGATTTATGACAGCGGCGGCACACAAACTGGGTATAAATCATCGCGGACCTTGTTAGCAGGAGGTTGATTTACTGCAGCGCAGGAGCAACTTTGAATCTCTTGAATTTTTTTTTCCTTGAACAGTATCTCGAAGCCAGCAGAGAGGACAGGCCTTGTTAGGTAGCATTTTACTATCTCCATCCATTATTCACTGCAGATAATGACAACATGCAGAGTCGTTTTATTTTGAAAGAGTTGTACGTGCATGTTAAACCTTGATATTTGGAGATAATTGCACTTTTTTGCAAAACCCAATCCTGTATATTCCGTCGTCTATCTATGGATATGTAAGTGATTAACAAAAGAATAGAGCAGAATGGAACTAAACAGTCATTTAAGTGTCGTTTCCAATCATTACATGACAACGTCAAGCAAAATTATAATTCACCAACAACCTACAACTTTGATAAATTAGCTCATCCTTTTGCAGCTGAAGGTGCTGTTAGTCATTAGAAGCAAAAGAATAGAGCAGAATGGAACTAAACAGTCATTTCAGCGTCGTTTCCAGTCATCTCAGTGATTCCTATGACTTGTGTCGGTCTGTTGACAGCAGCAGAGTCGCATCACATCAGTGTTTCAGCCTCAGCAGACGGGAGCTGTGAGGTTAAACGTTCCGTATGAAAACATCTCCGTCCTGCTCTCAGGCGTCTTGTTTACCCTCAAGCAAGAGAATGAGTCCGACAGGCAGCTTTATCTGATGTCCGCGGTGGAGGTTTTAAAAAAGCCGGCCATGGAGATAAATCGTGCGCTGACTTTACGTAAGACTCTTGCCTCCACAGAGCTCTTTCCGCCTCTGAAAGGGGTCCTTGACCTTTCAGAGCCGTTCTGCTGCATTGCGCTAAAATCCAGCCTGTTGGACGACACTTTCATCACCGCAGGTTAAATACACACCAAAAAGAAACGGAAGGTATTTGCCAGGTTTGCAGAATGCTGCTGGATTATAACATTTCACAGTATCTTCATCTGGAGACTTAGGAGGAACTGAAAGGTCATTCCGTATAAAATCTGCCAAATAAACCTCTCTAAAATCTGCTGTTTGTTATATACAACAACTTTCATGTATTTCATGAAGCCATGCAATGGTCTGCTTTTATACTATGGATATTTTTAGAGTTACAGGCCCCTGAAGTACATAGTCATGGGTCACAATAAGCTTTTTCCACCATTTCTGAACTTCATCAGTACAGGAGATAGACACATTCAATTTTCAGAGCTAAAAAACACTTTGGAATTCTGTTAAAAAAAAGGAAACCAGATCAATTTTACATTCAATCCAGGTGTCGCAGTCTAAAGACCAAGTGTGTTTTTTGTTAATTTCTTTCTATAACCAACTTTGAGCATCAATATTATGGAATAGATCAGAGTTTCTTTGTCATAAAGAGGCAAAACTGTCCCAGAGACATGTAAAACAATCAAAACGTCACACTAAACAAGAAAAACGAGACACAGAACAAGACAAATGAGACACAAAACACCAAAAACCGGACACAAAACCAGAAAAAGAAGACACAAAATGTCACTAAATAAGAAAAACGAGGCACAAAACAGGAAGAGAGACGCAAAATGAAAAAAACCATAAACAAATGACTACAACGAATAAAAAAAAACTGTCCCAAAGATACACAAAACTGATGCAAAATGACAGAAGAGGGACAAAAGTGATAAAGATGAGCAGAAAACAACAAAACCAGAATCTGCCATGTTCACCAAAATTTCACGCTTATTAACTTTGGTAACTTTTTTCCAGGACTTTTGAGCCTCAAAACTTCATAAGTACAGGACACAGAAACCAAAAACAGAAATTCACTGGATTTTGGTTGATTTTTTTTGTGAATGTTCTTAAGAAACATTTTTAAAGTTTCTTTTTTTCCACCAAAAAATGTTCAAAGATTTCCCAAAGATGTTGACATCAGAAGTTTCACTGAGAAAATATATATTTTCCCACATGTTCAAACTTTAAAACGGGTCAGTTTTGATCCGCAGGACAACAAGAGGGTTAATTTAGGTTGAGCTTCTTGCTCAACTCAAATTAAAACATGTGAAACTTTAACCCACCTCTATGTATTTCAAAGGCCTGTAAGTCTGAAAATATTCATAGTATGAAGGTAAAATTTTGCATGGCTTCACTAAATACACTGAAGTTATTGTACATAACATTTTAACTGATTCTGCGTTGGTCAGGTAGGAAACTCTAATAGATTTTTTATGGACTATTCCTCTGAACCCCCACCAGTGGAAATGTAACCCACCAGCACGTGTCTGTTTCAGGTTGATTAGCTCCACACAGATGAACTGTTCCTAGCTCCGTCCTCAGATCTAATCTGAAACTCCTCGTAGCAGACCGCCGGGGTCGGGACTTTCTCACGCCTCCTGCTGCTGCCGTGTGTTCAGCGGAGCGTTGTTATGACAGAGGTCCGGTAGAAGGATTACTGTGAATGTAGACGTCAGGGAGGAGCTGCAGGTGGTGTGACATCTGGACAGTGTGTGTGTGTGGGAGTGTGTTCGAGCAACGAAGCGTGAAAGTCACCGCTGAGAACTCGGCGTCGCAAGTGCTGCTTTCCTCACGTAAGGACAAGCGGAGTTGCAGCCGGCAGAAGGTTTCAAACCAGATATAATGGAGTTTGTTATCAGGCTGCTGCCAGTGTGAGGAAACATCAGTCAGAGTGTTTGGTGGTTTCTGCTGCTGTCGGAAAAACCTGCAAGTCATAGACGCAGGGTCAGTTTCTACAGTTAGACTGTGTTATTACAGCCTGAAAACATGTTTGCAGAAACAAATTATGGCTTTGCTGATCAGTTAGAAGCCACAGTGGGATGGAAATGACGAGTAAAGATGGGAATAAATCGCTAGGCAGCTTGAACACACACTTAAACCCAGCATGTTTGCTCATAAATGCAAAGACAGAATGGAAATCAGCAGCTTAGGGGTAGTTCTGTGTTCACAATTCACATAAAAATTGCAATTTGAAACCGTGCGATTAGCAAATTGCACAGTCTAGAATTTAGAATATATATTATGCAGCACATCTGACTCAGAGTTTAAACCGTTATGTTACTGGTTTGCAAATTCTTGCCATTATGCATGTGTGACAGTTACATTATTGATGTTATCTCATGTTTTCAATCCATTGCACAGCCAATACTGAGCTAAAAAATGGACTTATAGCATAACTCAGACTGGAATGTCTGCCAGAAAAATTGCAATTTGTAATTCAACATCTTCCTCAGCAGCTAAAATTGTCAACTATTATGTGTTTTTATTCTAAGCAGAGTTTGAAAAGATTCAGACAAAGAACGGGGCCAAGAAGATCACTGTGCTTCATTGTTAGTCTGGGATGACTTCAGACTGGCATAAAGAATAGAGCTAATCTCAGTGGTGGAGTAGATAGATGCTAATGAGACAGAGGTTACTGTCCATTCACTGTGTTCCTCCCTCCCCTCATCCCTCCTTCAGCTTCTCTGGATGTATTAACCTACATCTGACCCACATAATGGTTCCTCAGTCAGCAGCATTTACATGTCGGCTCAGCCTCAGAGTTTCCATGTTTCCTGGAACTGAGCCTGTATAGAGTCCTGTAGCTCCTTATAGAAAGCTGTCCCCGATCAGTGGTGTCGAGCCGAAGCAGAGATGAAGAAATCATCTACTCTGCTTATTACTGCTTTTGAAAATGCTACTTTAACCCTCCTGTTTCCTCATTTACAGGCACCAAAAAATATAGTTTCCTTGTCTGAAAAAAATCCAAAAACTCATCAAAAAAAATCCCCAAATTTCAGAAAATTTGCAAAACCTTCAGGAAGAAAATTCCAATAACTCCTTAAAAGTTTCCCTTAAAAGTTTTATTTGAAAAAAAAATCCCTCAAATTTGTCAAGAAAATTCTTCTAAATATTTTCAAAAAATGAGTAACAATCTTCCCAAAAAAACCTCTAAAAATATCTAAAGTGATTCCATGTATATCAGTGCATCATATTTTATGCTTTTGAAAAAAGTTGGGGTTATTGTGATTCAGAAAATATCTGCAGTAGAAAAGGACTCAAATATGCTACATGATTTATGACTTATCAATGGTAATGTAAACAATGTGCAGTTTCCAAATGTGAATATGTGAAGAATGAGTGTGTATGTAAGGGATTTTGATTTAAATGCTTCCCTCAACAACAAGGCATTGAAGAACTTCTTTATGAAAGCCTTTTGAATGTATCTCCTCATCTCTCCGTCTGTAGAAAAGCTCGCCGAAGCCCAGCGGCGGTTTGCGACTCTGCAGAATGAGCTGCAGTCGTCGCTGGACGCTCAGCGGGAAAGCAACGCTCCGCCCGGCCTGCGCAAACGCAAGACCATGTTCCACCTGTCGCAGGAGGAGCGCTGCAAACACCACAACATCAAGGACCTGAAGCTAGCCTTCAGCGAGTTCTACCTCAGCCTCATCCTGCTCCAGAACTACCAGGTCATTCTCAAACGCTCCTGCATGCAACGCTGATTGAAGTTCTCCAGAGGAAATGGAGGCCTGAAGGTCTGTTTGTCGGGTGTGGAGATGTTGTCTGAACATGTGTTGTCCTCCACAGAACCTGAACTTCACGGGTTTCCGTAAGATCCTGAAGAAACATGATAAGATCCTGGATACTTGTCGCGGTGCCGACTGGAGGGTGGCTCACGTGGAGGTGGCGCCTTTCTACACCTGCAAGAAGATCACACAGCTCATTACCGAGACGGAGGTGGCCGATTGCATCTACACAAACACTGTAAAATTAAAAAACAGAATGTAAAACTCCTCAGCAGACAACAACAACTCTGCTGTGTTTGTGTTTAGACGCTGGTGACCACGGAGCTGGAGGGAGGCGACCGTCAGAGGGCCATGAAGAGGCTGAGAGTTCCTCCTCTGGGGGCAGCTCAGGTCAGAGGAGCAGCTGATCACACCGGAAACCAATCAGTCATGTTTTACTCTTCAAAACGTACATCCTCTCCAGCAAAGTACAGCCGTCCCTCGTCTATCGTAGGGGTTCGGTTCCCTGCAATAGATGAACATACGCCAAGTAGCAACCTCATATTTAGTTTATTATTTATATCTATTTTAAGGCTTTATAAACCATCCCCACACTCTTAGAAACACTTCCTATGCTCTTTAACAGTTTTTACACTCTTAAACCTGGGTAATTTTCTAATTTTCTGCGATGGTAAGTATCTTCCTCTGATGCTTGGGTTCGGTGCTAGAAGCCTTAAAAGGCACAGAATGTTTGCTCGACATCGTAGGGCTTGAAATAAATTCAATTTTTTATGAAAGTTTCACAAAAACACAACACTGCAGAGTAACACTATACACAGCGATTAGACATCGATGTGAAATGGACAAGGAGAGACGCTGAGTCCTGCGATACATTGGAGACAGAGGACACTGATGCTGCAATCATTGAGCCAATCAGTGCCCAGCGCTCTACGCTATGCATTTTATTTACATGTAATATTCTTTTAAGATGTTTAAATTATTATTTTTTATATTGTTTTCAATTTTTTAGTCTAGAAAATGCTTATTTTACCGCAAAAATAATTAAAATAATAAATACATAAGAATGCCTATATACCGCAAAATCCCACAATATGGCAAAAAATCCGCCAAACAAAATTAGATATATGCAATTTAAAAATCTGTGATACAGAGAGACCGCGAAAACTGCACCACGATATGGCGAGGGACGACTGTAATACTTAATTTAAAGGCAGAGATGCTGCAAAAATAAACAAATACACTGAAGAAAAATATAAATGGAGCTGACAAATGGTTTTGTTTTCTGATTAGGCAAAAAAAAAAGAAGTTAATACTCTCATTACTATTGATCTAATTAGTTTAGCCAAGTTTTCACAAACAATTTTTGAGCTGTTCAGCTAGTGGCAAATTCTCTGAGTTCATCCACACCTTTGTGACTTTAAAGGATAATGATCAAACAGTGTGATGTGTTTACAGACACTATTAACCAATAACTATAAAAAGCCACCTAAAAGTGCAGATTTATTCTAATGACACGATGCTACAGACGACATGCCGTAACTTAAAGCCACGTCCAGGATCTCAAATGTCCACAACTCCAACTTTATTTGTTGAATAAATAGTTTTAGACAGCTTTTAATGTCTGACAACATGATCCGGTCTCCAGAAATGTCCACCAACTTCACCGAGTCCTTCAGGAAGAGCGGGACGAAATTGCACAAGCAGCGTCGACAACTTTATTACCTCTTGGTGTCACAGATTTTGTGATTTCTGGTCTATGACTGCATTTTATATCCGCGGTTTTCAGTTCCAAAATACTTGGTTGTTTCATTCTGTTGTAGAAAAGCTGTGCGTTGGACTAATTTATTCCCTTTTGGTGAAAAAGATATAAAGAATTTAGTAAAATATTACACCCACCGTGCGCTTCATTAGGTAGCTATATTGGTTAATTCTGCATTTGGTTATTGATGTATTATCAATTTAATAACCTGCTGCTTGGTTTTTCTGGGGGTTTTTTTGTTTTGTTTTTTTTTTTTTAAACAATGTGTTCTATTATTATAGGTTTTTAAGTTAATTATTTATTTTATCATAGGTTCATCTTAGATATTTACTGAAAAACTTTTATTTTGTAGTATTCCTTATATTTTGTCATCAGCACAAATGCTAATGTTGTATCAGTGCAACGCCACTACTAACTATTACCTCAATAATAAGCATCAAGTCGGATTTCACCTTTTTCACGTCATTCTATTAAAGCGTTTAGGTTTACTTTTCTGTCACATAATTCACCTCCCGAAGAGCAGTTTTAGCTTCTACACCAGAGAACATCCCAGCATGCGTTTATCTAACTGTAATTATCGTATGTCGTTGGTGGTGAACACAGATTAAAAACAAAGGTAAGAGGTTCATCATGAGAGAAATGGATGCAGTGGGAGACAAAGAGCAAGAAACCATCAGAGTATTGATTTTATAAGTGCCTTTCCATGGTTGTACAGACAGGAATACTGGAGGCTGGTGGCATTTATCCCCCCACCTTATATCTGCTGTTATTACCACATTAATTACTGTCATGTCAGACTTAAAGGCTGTGATTTGTGATCTCTACATTTCCTGTATAGAAGCAAATCAAGTGGATAAATGGAGCCCAAGTGGCTCATATGTGGACATAGTTGTTTATATCCAATGACTCCTATATCTCTGAATTTAAAACGAACGCATCTTTGTCACAAAAGAACAATCATGTAATTAGTTTTTTATAGATTTATTACAGGTTTTCTGAAAATATGACAAAAAACATCTGTGTCAAAAATATACATACAGCATTTCTGATGTTTGGTTAAATGTCCTTTGGCCAATTTCACCTCAACTAGGCACTTTTGGTAGCCGTTCACAAGCTTCTGGTTGTATCTTTGACCTTCCTTCAAACAGATTTGGTGCAGATTAGCTAAAGTTGTTGTCTTTCTGACTCAAACTTGTTCCTTCATCAGAGTCCACAGGTTCTTGATGGGGTTTAAGTTTGGGGAGACCAGTCTACAATTTTATTTCCAGCCTGATTTAACCATTTCTTTACCACGTCTGATGTGTGTTTGGGCTCATTGTCTTGTTAAAACATTCAACTGAGTCCAAGATCAGCCTTCTGGGTGATGATTTTCGGTGCTCAAATGGGCCCCAATTAAGTTGCCTTAGAGGAGTCAGCAGCTGTAGTCAATGGTAATCTCTCATGAGGAGCTAAGACTAAAACTTACCATTCAGGTTGCTGTATCTTGACCGAGCAGATTTTGTCATATTTCCAGAAGACCTATAATGAATCTTTGAAAAAACCAAACACACCAAAACTATAGGAGTCATTGAAAACTCAAGACTAACATAAAATACATGGTCTTTACAAGTAAACATCTGTTAACAACTGCACTAGATGTACACTACCAGTCAAAAGCTTTAAATCGCCCCAATATTTCCATTTTTTATTGGAAATTATGCATGTTAATGTCTCATTGTACTCTGAAATGAAACCATAAAACAAATGAAGTTTTAAAAAAAGTCAATTTAGAAACCAAAACGTGTTCCAAACTTTTACTCTAGCAACACACTACTTTCTGCAGTACAATACTGTTCAAATAATGCTGTGGAGGGTCTGGTGCCATGGTGTGTTCCAACACTCTGCAGACAGAGGGGGTTTTAAGGAATCAAGGTAAGTTGGGATACCTGTAGGATTTGGTAGCACCAACTTTCAAGGCTTCATCAACCTCCATTGCTGCAGAACAGCTTTAAGTTGTTACCCCATTTCTTGTTCCCTGAAAAAGGCCTTTTTATGTATGATTCTGAAATGTACATTATTTTTCAGTTTTGGGTAACCTTACCTTTTTTTTTTTTTTTTAAAAACTTTTGACAGTTCACTGCTTACCTTCGTACCACTTCAAGATATTCATTGGACTTGAACTACTTGAATTTCAAAAAAAAGATGGAAAAATTGTGGAGTTCTAAAACTTTTGAGCGGTAGTGTACATATACAGCATTTGTTAGTTTGTTCCCATCTGTGGTGGTTGGTTGTCAGTATTAATCATGTTGTTTTTGTTTTCTTTTCTTCCTGTTCCAGCCTGCTTTGGCCTGGACTACCTTCCGTGTTGGTCTCTACTGCGGCTTCTTCATCATTCTGGCCATCGCCTTCGTTCTCACCGGTACGTCGCATGAACACCTGCGTTTACCTGGTTTCCGTATCCTTTTAAGCTCCTGCAATGTGCTGCTGAGAGATAGTTTCAGTCGACTGTCTCAGATTTAAGCTGATTAAGGGTTTTTTTGTTGTTGTTGCTCTGCCCCAGATCTCGGAGATTCAATGTTTAAAAAACAGAAAATTGACCGTGATGTGTTTGATCAGGTGCCGTTTTCATCCGCTACGAGAACATGTGGCCTCTGGTGCGGATCTATCGCGGCGGCTTCCTGTTGATCCAGTTCCTCTTCCTGTTGGGCATCAACACGTACGGATGGAGGCAGGCCGGCGTGAACCACGTCCTCATCTTCGAGATCAACCCGAGAAACAACCTCTCACACCAACATCTGTTCGAGGTGAGAACTCAACTGCTGCAAGTTTTTAGGAAATAAACTTGAACCAGCTTTCCTCTCAGATTGATGGATTTTTAAAAAATGCACCGGGAGTGAATGAGGTTGTTCAGCCACGGGGGTAATCCATATTCAAAGGGTGCATTATCATGTAAATTAAGATTGCATTCAGCAGAAATCACACATTCCTGTCCGCAGGGTTTTATTTACACCCTGAAAGTATAAAACAGAGCATAACGTTCGCTGCATTGTTCAGGTTGTCTTGTTAATTGTGATGATGTGTCGGAGGAGTTTGGTTTTAATGCTCGTGTGCTGCAGATTGCCGGTTTCCTGGGCGTGTTGTGGTGCCTCAGCATCCTCTCCTGCCTCTACTCGGAGTACACCTACCTCCCCATGCAGATCAACCCCCTCATCCTGTACGGCTTCATGCTGCTCTTCCTCATCAACCCCTTCAAGACCTGCTACTACAAATCACGCTTCTGGCTCCTCAAACTACTGGTGGGTCAACACATTTACGTATTTCTTGTCTTAGCTTCTTTTATGCATCTCTTGCTCCAGTTTGAATACCATACAGTGCAATCAAACTCTCTAAGAACATCTAAAAATGAGTCTGACTGCGGTGTAGTTTGTTAAACTTCCTCTCCGGTTATTGATTAAACCCATAAAAAGTCATCTCTGTGTCTCAGAGTTCGATATTTAGAATTTTTTTCCATGGAAATAATCCCTTCATACCCTAAAATAGCTCTTCTTTTGCAATGTTTGGATCTATTAAGTCTTAATGCACCCCTCTGCTGGTTGCTGCAACTTGAGCTTTCTACCACTCTGCTCCAACACTGCAAAAATAGCAACCTGTAGTATTGCATTGAGTGGTTATTGAAACAGAAACTGATACTGAAAGATGGACATAGCCTTCTTGACAGAATTTGTCAGTCACTGGTCAAATTGAACCGAACGTAACAAGGAAGAAGTCGGTCTAATTGGGGAATAACTACAAAAACAAGCAAACTGATACAGTAAAAGAGTCATAAATAACGACAAAAATAACTTTAAGGGACAAAAACAACAATGAATTGTTATTATACATCACCCGTCCGTTTGTGGACGATCATTTTAAAACCTTGAGCTTGGAATTTGGCTGCCATTGGTCTTTTTAAACTGAAGGTATCAAGCCTGAGGAGACTACGCAAGATGAAACACCAAAATGTAGACAATAAATAACTTTAAGGAACAAAAACAACAATGGATTGATCAAATATGCAGCATATTCCCCTGTCTGTAGTGTATTAAAGGTCCAGTGTGCAGGATTTAGTGGCATCTAGTGGTGAAGTTGGAGACTGCAACCATCTAAAAACCTCTCAATTAACTTTCCTTATTAAAGTGTGTAGGGGAACCAAATATAATGAATAGATAAATAAATATGATAAAGCCACATATAAAAAGATGGAAAAAAGATGCTCCCATATAATTGCAATTTGTCAGCTTCATTCTGCTTCATCGTCTATTTTACTCTAAATTCGACCATTATTTACAAAATAAACATCATTATGTATTTAAATAGTCTTTAAACTAGTGATGGAAACCATAACCTTAGCAGGAAAATGTTCACTGAGGTAACAAATAAAGAGAGAAGTCAGGTCAGTTTCTCCTAGACTTCTATACATCCCGACAGAGGAGTCGCCCCCTGCTGGCTGTTAGACAGAATGCACCTATATGGCGCTTTATTTTTCATACTAGAATTCTTCATCCATGTTTGATATACACCTGGAATGACTCACTGGAGGTAGACTGGTGGTTTATTCTTCTCTGGTCACACATTTCAAATGTCTTTCTCCTCCCAACATCCATGTGTTTCCATTTCCAAAGTCAACAACCACCTCCACTAAGGAATCTGAATCCTGATATTTATCATCAGTGAGGCAGCCGTGAGGTGGATTTATGATAGAATTATATGCTGAAATTCTGAGAAAAATGTCCAATACTGTTAGAAAACCTAGAAAATCTAGATCAGGTCAAGTGTAGTATGAGTTTTTAAATGTAATTTAACATAAAAATCTACATGTGACAGACCTTTAGTGTTAAAAATGTATGCTCGCCTATAAATTGAATGGATTTACCTTTGAAACAATGTCAAACCCCCATTATTAAATCAGTATTTAAGATTCAATTTAAAGCAATAAACCAGTACTTTGAGGTCAAATGGGTTTTTATAAGTCATTTTATGTAAATATCCTGTACAAGTGGCAGGTCTTTAATGTTAAAGTATTCTGACCTATATATAAAAATACCAAACCTCCATTAATAAACAAAAACTCATGTTTATTAATGGAGGTAAACTGTGAATATTAGATTAGAGTTTTTACATATCACTTAATGTAAAAATCTTGCACATCTCACAGGTTTTTATTGTTAAAAATCTGTGTCGTCTTGTAAAATTAATAGATTTACACTTGAAAATGTCGAACTTTCATTATTAAAACATATTTATGATTATAAATAGAACAATAAGCCGCTAATTTTACATCATTTTAAGTATAATATGAGTTTTTGCATGTAATTTTATATAAAACTCTCTTTAATAGATCTTATTTTTTAATGTTATTTTACATTAGACATGTAAATTCACAGTTTTGTTGTAGTTTTACTAATCTGTAGAATTAAAAGAAACAATTTTTGAAGATAATTTTGTTTTACAGTTTAATTTTGATTTATTTTTGTATTCTGATTCTGATACAAGTGAAAGCAAGTTTAAGGGACTAACTGAGCTATTTGTGACACGACAGAAAAATTAGAACTAGAGACAAAGGAAAGGAAATGATCTGAGGTTAAATGTGTGTTCTGCTGTCGTCTTGTGTGCACGCTGAGTGTGTGTGTGTGTGTGTGCGTGTGTACAATGTGTGTGTGTACAATGTGTGTGTGTCTGTATCTCACAATGAATGCAGGTACATTCAGATTTCTATCTCAAGTCTCATGTTTACAAAACCCTCCTGTTACTCTGTTCTTTGTCTGAGCTGCAGAGGGTGTGTGTGTGTGTGTGTGTGTGTGTGTGTGTGTGTGTGTGTGTGTGTGTGTGTGTGTGTGTGTGTGTGTGTGTGTGTGCGTGTGTGTGTGTGTGTGTGTGGAGTTCAGGGGGTGGAGGATAATAGAATGCAGCTCGTCTCCTGGGAGGTGGAGGCTGTGACTCTGCAATCATTACTGCTATAGATCCATCAGTATGCTGATGTTCCTCCTCCATCTTCATCCTCCTCCTCCTCCTCCTCCTCCTCCTCCTCCTCCTCCTCCTCCTCCTCCTCCTCCCTGCAGAACCAGACCCCCTCCTCGTTCTCCGGTCCTTTCCGTCACATTTCCCCTCCGTCCTCCATAATCATCCTCCGCCTTAATTGGTCCTCTGCGATCACAGCAACCTGCACAGTTACAGCAGATATGAGTCTTTCTCCATGATTCTCACACGTTTCAGTCCGTTGGAATAAACTGATTAATGATTATTAATCCTCCTGTTGTCCTCATTTACAGGCACCAAAAAATAATGTTTCTTTGTCTGAGAAAAATCCAAAAATTGAGCAAAAATATTCACCAAATTTCTGAAAATTTGCAAAACCTTCAGGAAGAAGATTCCAATAATTCCTTAAAAGTTTCCCTTAAAATTTTTATTTAAGAAAAAATCCCCCAAATTTGGCACAAAAATGCTTGTAAATATTTTCAGACGGGATTACATATATATCAGTCAAATTTCTAATATTTTTTTAAGGTCATTCATAAAAAAAAATCTATCAAAATCCAGCGAATTTCGCTGGATGCAGAAAATCACCAATATTTCACAGATGTTTGGTATTTTCACTATTTTTTAAGTTTTTGAATTTGATATTTTATTTTCTGTCTCCCTTGCTGCCAGATTTTCACCTCTTTTAAAGGATTTTATTTATTTTATTCTATGTTATCTTACAATGCAGTGCATCAGTGTTGTATGTCCTGAACTTCCTCTGATGACAAACACGAATCCGAAGGTTTCATTAGAGGCCGAACTGCAGTCGATCACCTGGATTTCTGCTGTTTGCTCTAGAAATGAAAAGCAGCTTCAGCCTTGAGACGGATTTGAGCCGATCAATACCCACTTTGACTGGCAGGTTAAGAGAAACGGGTAATGAGCTGATATGTGTAAAAACAACAAAAAAAAAGATCAATGTGGGTTGACATTTGCAGCGGAGGGAGAGTTCCTGAATGTCACATGTGGCCTGAGGGGGGAAATGGAAAGACGGCAGCAGGTTGGATGGTTTTACTAAAACCTGGTGAGCTGCTTCCAGATCCAGGATAACAGAGAAGGACAGAAACATGCCGAGCTGCTGGATGAACAGCGATGGTTACACAAACAAACAAAGCGTAGCTCATTAGAGTCCTGCAGAGTTGATGAGGAGTCTGAAGGCTTCACCTCGTCCTGCTGCACATCATTCATAGACGTTTGTTCTTCTGCTGAAGCAACAACTTGACAGTAATCATTTTATTGTTTTGCATTTGACATCAAAATTGCTTCTTTTTTGTACTCTATTTAAATCAGCTAAAATATAATTATTTTACTGTTAATTCCTGTTATTTGAATAAAGAGTCCGTATACTACCAGTCAAAAGTGTGGACTCAGCTTCTCATTTAATGGTTTTTCTTTATTTTCAGGACTGTTTACGTTGTAGATTCTCACTGAAGACAAGGAAACAATATTTTTTTGGTGCCCGTGAATGAAAACAGCAGGAGGGTTAAACCCGATTATTTCCTCTTTTCACCTCCAGTTCCGAGTTTTCACGGCTCCGTTCCACCGGGTCGAGTTCGCAGACTTCTGGTTGGCCGATCAGCTCAACTCTCTGGTGGTGGTTCTGATGGACCTCGAGTATCTCGTCTGCTTCTACATCTTCGAGCTGCAGTGGAGCAACAGCAAAGGCCTGCTGCCCAAATTCAAAGGTGAGCTGATCGCCACGCCTTCACTTGAAACTTCATGGCTGTTTTTAAATCTGAAACCTGAAAAAATCTCAAAAAACATGGAGAGAAAAGCTGAGTTCTCTCTAGATGAACCATTTCCCTCAACATACCTGAAGAAGAAACATTATTTTGTGTGTTGACAGTGAACGTTTCAACAATATTTGTTGTCCTGAGCAGCATCGATGCATGTTATTTTTCCTTTATACTCTGATTTCTCTGTGTACATGTAGAAAACATCACCTGTGTGTAAAATCAGAGAGGGTTGATGAAAAACATTAAGGAAACAGGTAGGAACTGTCAAGGAAACTACTATAACTCAGGCAGATATGCATAGAAGAGACGTTAAGGAACGTTGAGTGCCAAAAACAACAAAAGCCTGTTTGTGCAGATTTTACTGCCAAAAAAAAAATTTTGAGAGTGAAATATGCATTAAAAAAGCTTTTTTAAACAGATTGTAACTGTAATTTCTACTATTATTTTACAAATTTGCCCTGTTTTGTGGAATTACAGATAAGTAGTAAATTACAGGAAAACATATTAATTTACATTTTCCATATATATGTGTATGTGTGTGTGTGTGTGTGTGTGTGTGTGTGTGTGTGTGTGTGTGTGTGTGTGTGTGTGTGTGTGTGTATTGAAGAGTACAAAATGGAAAATAGTTTTTTAAACTATATCTTTTTTTTTTTTAATTTACAAACAGTAATTAGTTAGACTTTTTTTTTTACAATGTTTGAATGTAAGATCACACGGTTTTGCTGTAAAATCTGGTAAAAAAATAAAATAGTAATAATAATTAAAAATTATTTAACAGATATTTCCTGTAAAATTTTTAAGAAGAATTATGCATATTAAGGAGTGAAAAATTCTAAATAGTTTGTAAAGCTGCTATTTTATAGTTGTTACATTACAAATAATATTTAATAAAATAACAGAAGAAAATATTCATTTCCACAGATCAAAACTGTGTATAATGTCCACATCAAAAATCTGTGTTTTTACAAACAATAATTTGGTCTTTTATCAAGTTTACTGTATTAAAATCCACCTAAAACATGTTTGTTTTTTGTTTTTGTTTTTTGTTTTTTAACACATATTTGCTTTTTTAACAGAATATTTACAGTATTTTTAACCCTCCTGTTGTCTTCATTTACGGGCACCAAAAAATATTGTTTCCTTGTCTGTAAAAAATCCAGAAATTCACCAAAAAAATTCACCAAATTTCTGAAAATTTGCAAAACCTTCAGGAAGAAAATTCCAGTAATTCCTTAAAAATTTCCCTTAAAAGTTTTATTTTAAATAAAATCCCCCAAATTTGGCAAGAAAATTCTTGTAAATATTTTCAAAAAATGAGTAAAAATCTTCCCAAAAAAAATCCTAAAAATATCTAAAGTGATTCCATATATATCAGTAAAACTTCTAATATTGTCTTTAAGAACATTCACATAAAAATCAACCAAAATCCAGTGAAATTCGCTGGATTTTGGTTGATTTTTATGTGAATGTTCGTAAGAAACATTTTTAACATTTCTTTTTTTCCACCAAAAAATGTTGAAAGATTTCCCAAAACTGTTGAAAATGTGGACATCAGAAGTTTCACTGTGAAAATACATTTTTTTCCCCACATTTTCAAGCTTTAAAACGGGTCATTTTGACCTGCAGGACGACACGAGGGTTAAATAAAACCGCAGACATCTAATAATTATTTCCAAATCTGTACTTGCAACCCTCTAATGAATACATCATTAAAGCAAACAGATGAATGGATCTTAAACAGGTTTTATATCTGATATTAATCAGTGTTTGCTCTCCACCTGATGCTTCATATACTATAATATTATAACACGGAGATAAAGACATAAATCTGACAGTGAGCAGAACATCTGAGCTGAACTGTCACTGGTTATGATGTAGATCAGGTTTTAATTTCTTTGCCGTCCACCACCTCTGATCTGCAGCTGCTGATTAAAACAGCTGATGGAAGGTAAACGCTGGAGGTCGACGTGTGGCTCTCATACCGATGAGTTTTAACACGTGGGTTCTGTTGTTTTGTCCCAGATTCTGGAGACTACGTCTGCCACAGCTACTCGTACGGCCTCCGCGCCATCATCCAGTGTCTGCCCGCCTGGTTCCGCTTCATCCAGTGTCTGAGGCGTTACCGTGACACCAAGAGGGCCTTTCCTCACCTGGTGAACGCTGGGAAATATTCCACCACCTTCTTCGTCGTCACCTTCGCCGCCCTTTACGCCACACACAGAGGTAGGAAATACAAGCACACAGAAATAGCTCTTTTATGTCCATGAAAACATGAAAAATCAACCAGTTCCTCCTCAGAATCAGATGGTTTATTATCTACAGTAACTTTAGTATATTTAATGAAGCCATGCAAAGCTTTACCTTCATACTATTCGTGTTTTCAGAGTTACAGGCCCTTGAAGCACATAGAGGTGGGTGGAAATGTGCTTTTTCCATCATTTCTGAGCCTCATAACTTCATCGGTTCTGCATGGCTTCATTAAATATACTAAAGCTACTTCAGATTAAAAAAATCTGCTGATTCTGAGAAGGTCAGGTTGGATTTTTTTCAGATTTGGTTGCCAGTAGTCGTAGGTTTAAGGTTAGCAGACATAGGAAGACATTCTATCAGCTCTTTCCATCTTTAAATCACAGACGAAGCTAAAAGAGAAGCGTCTGTGTGAAGCTGTAACTCTGTGTTGTGTTGCTGCGTTACGCGAACATGTCGACATTCTTTGGAGCCTTTTGTGTTTGTTGGCTCAGACAGCAGAAGTGACCTTGAGAGCAGAACGCTAGAAGCAGCCTTGGCTTCCACGTCGAATGGAAATCACATAAACGAGGTTCTGCTCCCACAGTGTGGCGTTCAGGAGGTGGAGGAACTGCAGAGATACAGAAGCACACTGGAAAACATGCACCTCTCAAAACAAGAAAAAACTACTTATTTCAAGGAGCTTTTACCTTGAAATAAGTGAAAAAATCTGCCAATAGAACAAGTGAAAAATGGCTCGGTAACATGTCTTGAAATAAGATGATATTTCGAATATTGAGATCTTAAAATTAGCTGGGAAAACTTATTTTAAGCTCTATTTCACCAGGATTGTTAAGCTTATGTGTCTTAAAATATCCAGATATTAAAAAATTTTTTAAAAAAGGCAGTTTTTCACTCAAAAATAGATTTTCGCTTTCATTTAACGTCCTAATTTGAGATGTATTAACCCTCCTGCTGTCTTCATTCACAGGCACCAAAAAATATTGTTTCCTTGTCTGAAAAAAATATAAAAATTCAGCAAAAAAATTCCCCAAACTTGTGAAAATTTGCAAAACCTTCAGGACGAAAATTCCAGTAATTCCTTAAAAATTTCCCTTCAAAGTTTTATTTATTTTTTATTTTTTAAAAAAATAAATAAATAAATAAATCCCCCAAATTTGGCAAGAAAATTCTTGTCAATATTTTCAAAAAATGAGTAAAAAATCTTCCAAAAAAATCCTAAAAATATCTAAAGTGATTCCATATATATCAGTAAAACTTCTAATATTTTCGTTGGGAACATTCACATAAAAATTCACATAAAAGATTTTTATGTGAATGTTCGTAAGAAACATTTTTAACATTTCTTTTTTTCCACCAAAAAATGTTGAAAGATTTCCCAAATATGTTGAAAATGTGGACATCAGAAGTTTCACTGTGAAAATATTTTTTTTCTCCACATTTTCAAACTTTAAAACGGATCAATTTTGACCTGCAGGACGACACGAGGGTTAAACTTATTTTGAGTTTTCTTGTAAAATTCAACTCAAAACAAGATAATTTCAAGATTGTTTGACTTAGCAACATATTTAAGATGCATCGTCTTAAAACAAGTCCCTCCATCTGCTGAAATGTCTCTTATTAAGTGAATTTATCTTAAATCAAGTGGGATGAGACATTCTGACTAAAAATAAGACGAACAGACTTGGTAGGATTTAGAGTTTTTGCAGTGCAGGAGACAGAGCGGTTATCATTAACAGTCGAGTCACTCTCCGTCTGACAGCCTCACAATTAGCCTGAAATTATTCCGATTCAGTATCACAAAGGAGCTGCTGTTCAAAGACTTCCTTCTAACGTTTCATTTTCTCCGTCCCTGACTGGCATTTATTTAAGTGCAGACGAAATGCCAGCCGCCGAACTCCGTCTGCAGCCTTTTTAAAGTGCTAAATGTTATTTCTCGGCTCGACTTTATTCCTGTCCGATATGAATTTGAATCGATACGCTTGCTGAGCCGCCGTCGGACGCAGGAGGAAGAGATGCAGACAGATTTGTGCTGTGTTCGGTGGAGGAGGCGTCCATTAAAGCACCTTCCTCCTCTGGTCTCACACTAATGGCCTCCTCATGCCTTATTCTCTATGAAGACGTCTTTCATCATAATGGAGCGATGCTGGTTAAGTGGAGGAGGATTGAGGAAGACTCGGTTTCAGGAAACTGCCAGTTGTGAAGAAATTTCAAGTGTCTCTTCCATAAATGAGTGTTGTTTTTTTTTTTAAAGCCTTTATTATTAAATATTGACGCCAATATGAGAATATCCTTCATCCAAGTGTGAAAATGGTACAAAAACACGCTGAGATGCACAGAAAGTACAAAAACACAAGGTCTGAAAAAGCCTTTAGCGCCGATTCTTTTGTCTCAGATTTTGATTTTTGGCTGCAACTTGAGAATTTTTCCATTCCAAACGATTAAGTGGCTCCGGAAGAGGCCAAGATTTCAATTATTGGCTCTTGAAAATGTAAAATAAATGCTACATTTTCAAACAAAGGTGGTATTGTAGCCCCAGAAAGTTCCTATAAGTGTATATATATATATATGGATGGATCCATATTTCCCACTGAAATACAGTCTTGTATATGCCTATATTGCATATATGTCAGTAAAACTTCTAATATTTTCTTTAAGAACGTTAAATGTTCGTTGAAAACGTTGAATGTTCTTAACCCTCGAGTCGTCCTGCAGGTCACGTTGATCTGTTTTAAAGTTTAGAAATGTGGAAGAAAAATAATTTCACAGTGAAACTTCTGATGTCCACATTTTCAACATTTTTGGGAAATCTCTGAACATTTTTTGGTGGAAAAAAAGAAATGTTAAAAATGTTTCTAAAGAACATTCACAAAAAAAAAATCTACCAAAATCCAGCGAATTTCGCTGGATTTTGGTTGATTTTTTGTGAATGCTCTTAAGAAAATATTAGAAGTTTTACTGATATATATGAAATCACTTTAGATATTTTAAAAAATTTTCAGAAACTTGGGGAATTTTTCTTGCTGAATTTTTGGAATTTTTTCAGACAAGGAAACAATATTTTTTGATGCATGTAAATGAGGACAAGAGGAGGGTTAAGAAACATTTTTAACATTTCTTTTTTTCCACCAAAAAATATTCATAGATTTCCCAAAAATGTTTCACTGTGAAAATATATATTTTTTCCACATTTTCAAACTTAAAAACGGGTCAGTTTTGAGCGGCAGGACACCATGAGGGTTGAGTCTGACTCTGACTCTGACTCTGACTCTGACTCGACTCGGACTCGGACTCGGACTCGGACTCGGACTCGGACTGAGCCTGCAGACTGATGATGCTGTAGCTGCCAGCAGCTTGGTGTCGTGTTCTCGCCGCCAGGTCCAGCTGTTAAAGCTCCCTGCAGGGTTCAGCCGGTACCTGGCAGAGATCCAATCTCAGTGGATGTGTCACCTTCATTACTAACCAGATCACAACCCTCGGGGTCCCAGTCCGACCTCACCGATTCCTGGAAGCGATCACGCATTCAGCTGCGGGAAGAAGCAACGCGCTGCAGCCATAAATGCAGCAAATAAATCAGGGATTCTCCTTTTTCCTGATGTGAATCTGTGGAACTAGCAGCCGCAGCCTCGGCACTGGTTTATGTGGGTCAAACTGGGAGGCAGCTCTGGGAAAGGAAAGTCACAGACGGACTTCTTCACTGGAAAAGATGCCCCTCTAAAAACAAGAAAAAAAAGCTTATTTCAAGAAACTTTTACTTTGAAATAAGTGAAAAAATCTACCAGTAGAACAAGTGAAAAATGGTTTGGTAAGATTTCTTGAAATAAGATATGATCTTTAGAATATTGAGATCTTAAAATTAGCTGGAAAACTTATTTTAAGCTCTATTTTACCAGGATTGTGAAGCTTAGGTGTCTTAAAATAAGCCAGACATGTTGTATTATAGTGCACTTCTCTAGATTTAAATCAAGTGGAATGAGACTTTTTGACTAAAAATCAGCCCAATAGACTCGGTAGGATTTTGAGTTTTTGCAGTGTTGGCTCTGTTGCTTCTGTCTGGGGTTGAAGGGTTTTAGAGAGAGGCTGCTGTCAATAAGCGATCGGAAACCGTATTGTGGAAGTGTGATCTCAGCAGACCTGAAACCCGAGACGAGATCGAGGATTTCCTGGTTTCGGCAGAATTCCCAAACCTTGTGGGATGCAGCAGGAGACAGTAAAGCTGACAGTAAAGCAGCTGCTTGTGTGGATCGATGAGGCTTCGCTTCATGTCCAGAGAACTGAGACTTACTGCTGTTTAACATGCAGGAGTTAGAGGCTTAGTGCTAATTTAAACTCTTGGGATTTATTCAGTAAACTGGGAAGGCAGAAGGACACTGTAAAAAATGAAGGTTTGTTGTTAACTGTTTTTAACAGTTTAGGTTTTTTTATTTTGCGGATTCTTCCTGTTTTGTTAAATTACAGAAAAATCCCAGAAGAAATAGATTTTATTTCAGTTCAGTTTTGTTTTAATAGCACCAGTTCACAAAATATGTCATGTAAAGGCATGTTAACTGTAATTACAAAAAAACAAGCAAGCAAGAAAACTGTTAAAACCTAGAAAATAATGTCCACATCAAAAATCTTTTCTTTCTTTATTTCTTTGTTGTTGTTCTTTTTTGTTTGTTGGTGGTTTTTTTACGTTTGACTCTAAAATGACACAATTTTTTACTGTATTTACATTGGTAAATAAATACTTATGTTGCAGATATTTGCCGTTATTTTATAAAAACTATTTTAACTGGTGTTTTACAGATTTACAGTTATAGATAATAACTTATAAAATCACAGAAAAAAATAAATAAATTTACTTGTTAAGTGCAAAAAACAATAAACAAAACAAAACATCGAAACCTAGAAAATAAAGTCCACATCAAAAATCTGTTATTTACTTTGTTGGATGTGGATATAAGAAGTTTTACTGATATATATGGATATATTTTTAGGATTTTTGGGGGAAGATTTTTACTCATTTTTGAAAATATTTACAAGAATTTTCTTGCCAAATTTGGGATATTTTTTGTAAATAAAACTTTCAAGAGAAATTTTTAAGGAATTACTGGAATTTTCTTCCTGAAGGTTTTGCAAATTTTCAGAAATTTGGGGAATTTTTCTGCTGAATTTTTGGCATTATTTTCAGACAAGGAAACAATATTTTTTGGTGCCCATAAATGAGGACAACAGGAGGGTTAAGAAACATTTTTAACATTTCTTTTTTTCCACCAATAATGTTGAAAGATTTCTCAGAAATTTTGAAAATGTGGACATCAGAAGTTTCAGTGTAAAAAATTTTTTTTCTACATTTTCAAACTTTAAAACGGGTCAATTTTGACCCGCAGGACGACACGAGGGTTAAAAATTGTAGTATTCTATTGTTTATTTTAATGTATTTTTTCAGGAAATCCTGCTGCCAGATGTTTTAGAGAATTAGTTTTTCACTGGAGTGCAGACCATAATGTTGACATCAAGTCAGCTAAAACAACTAAAGAGCAGCTTTCGTTCTGTTGGAGGTGTGAAGGTTTACTGATTCAGTAAATTTAGAACCGATGGAGCTCTGAGAGGAGGATAGAAATGAAAGGAGAGGAGAGAAATGTGTAATGACCTGCCTGAGGCTGAACACATGTCTGCTGGACTCTGCTGGAATAGAAATGAGCTCTGAACTGACAGCTTTTATAACTTCATTTCATGTTCCGACCCTCGTTCATCACCAGCAGCAGAGGAATATTCAGCTTAAAAAAAAAAACCTTAACCAGCCAACATGAAAGACTTGAACTTTAATTCACCTGCTGAGGCCAAACAGAGTCCAGCTGCTGATGCAGGAACATCTGGATTCAAATACAAACATGTTGAGATGCAGCTCAGGGTGTTGGAATTAATTAACTAAAGGCACCGACGCCGATGTAAACGTCTTGTATTTAAAAAGATTTTACCATTAAATGCGCTTTAACCCTCTGAATCCCCAGAACAGCCTGCAGGATTAAAAGGCGTGTTGTCTTTAAACAAAAACCTGACAAAATTACACAATTTAATGTGGCCAGAAACTATAAAAACAGAAAGAATTGTCAGCTTTTCAACTTTACAAACAGCAATTGAACTGCTCATTCGTACTGTACCAAATTTAAGTGTAAAATTGTGATATTTCTCTAACAAACTATTTATTTTATGCATAAAAATCACCAAAGATAACCAGTTTGCTCCAACCAGAAGCTGTCAAAAACAAAAAATTCTACAGTCTTTGTCACAACCAAAAAGCTAAGAGTCATTCAGCTCTGATGAACAGTCATATGACAAAAAATCTGAGACTTTTCAGATGAACTGCAGGCAGTGTTCACACAGAGCAGATAGTAAAAATATAGAATCAAGTTAGTAGAATATCTGTAGTGGGTTATTTCATAAACTTGTAAAATAATGTCCACATCAAAAGTCTGTTATTTTTTCTTTTCTTTCTTTTTTATTTTTACGTACTTACTTTTACTGACTCTAAAATTACACAATTTTTACAGTATTTACATTAATAAAATAACTATTATTATATTACAGATATTTTCAATTAATCCTCGTGTCGTCCTGCAGGTCAAATTAACCCGTTTTAAAGTTTGAAAATGTGGGGGAAAAAAGATATTTTCACAGTGAACCTTCTGATGACCACATTTTCAACATTTTTGGGGAAATCTTTGAACTTTTTTTGGTGGAAAAAAGAAATGTTAAAAATGTTTCTTAAGAACATTCGCTAAAAAAAGTTTTTGTGTGAATATTCTTAAAGAAATTATTAGAAGTTTTACTGATATATATGTAATCATTTTAGATATTTTTGGGATTTTTTTTGGAAGATTTTACTCATTTTTGGAAAATATTTACAAGAATTTTCTTGCCAAATTTGGGGGATTTTTTAAAAATAAAACTTTGAAGGGAAACTTTTAAGGAATTATTGTAATTTTCTTCCTGAAGGTTTTGCAAATTTTCAGAAATTTGCGGAATTTTTTGCAAAATTTTTGGATTTTTTCAGACAAGGAAACTATATATTTTGGTGTCTGTAAATGAAGACAACAGGAGGGTTAATAAAAAATCTATTATACAGATTTACAGTTACAGATGATAACTTCACAGAAAAAAGAGGAATTTATTTTCATGAATTTTTTCAAAGAAATGTATCTTTATTTAAAAGAAAACTTCTGTATTTTTCTAAAATTGTGATGTTTATTTAAAAATCAATTTATTCTAGGCGTCATAAATTATCAAAAATAAACCAATTGATCCAACCAGACTCTGTCTAAAACAAAAAATTCTGCAGTTTTTGTTGCAACCAAAAAGCTAAGAGTGGCTCAGCTGGGACCAACGGTCATGTGACAATAAATCAAAGACCTCTCAAATGAACTGCAGGCAGTGTTTACAGAGCTGATAGTAAAAATATAGAAACAGGTTAGTAAAATATTGACAGTAGGTTTTTTTCAGTTTGGAAGAAGAAATAATCAAAGAAATTCAACATTTGTTTTTTTAACTTAAATATGGAATTAGGAGTTGTTTGATGGGATATTTACGTGCAGGGAGGTGAGTTCTGTCCTAAAAATGTATAATTTACAATAAAAAAGTAAAGCTGCCTTATTGAACGATGCAAATTTTCAAGTGTAAGTTGTTGCTCCGAGGTGGTTGTTGTTATTTCCCGTAGTGGAAATGATTTTGAAGGAAGCTGAGTCAGACTATTATCACATAAAACATTATTGGGGTTTTAATACTGATGCATTAGATGCATAAGAAGCTTTTACTGCTGCAGCTGGTTGAGTGGAGTTTTATTTGCTTTATGTGTGTTGAAGATGAAAAGTCAAGAAACGAAGAGTTGAGTCGGTTTTAAAAAGTCACAAGATAAATGTGGAGGTCAAGATGATTAATGAGGCACAATGGAGGGAAGAAATGACTTCAGCTGCACATTTTCTGATTAGTTTTTGGTCTTTTCTCTTATCTAGATACTGGTTTTTATCTCATTAAGCCTATAACTGTAATGACTTCAATAAAAAAAATAATTTTAAAGGCAAAATCCATCTGAAATATGACAACCAGTCAAAAAATAGTTTTCCAGCTGGAATGAACCAAGAAATTCTAACAGTTTTTTAAACAAAAAACATTTCAGTCAAATATTAAAAGAACTTTTTAAGAATATTTTCATTTCCAGTGATGTTCCAGTAATATTTTCAAAAAAATTTATATTTTAATTGCTATCTTAGAGATGTACAGTAACAGATAACTTATAAATTAAATATAAATTGTTAACTGTAAAAAACAAAGCAAAAAAAAAAACAGGCCAAAGCTGTAAATAATGTCTTTATTAATGGTAATTCATTCTTTTACAACATTTGACTCTAAAATATTTTACAGAAATTTGCCTTTATTTACATCTCAGTCAAATGTTAAAAGAACTTTTAAGAACATTTAACTTCCAGTGATGGTCCTGTAGTTAATATAATGTTTTAACATTCAGGGGATGTTGTCAGGAATACAGATTATGTTCTATGATGACAAAGTGGGAACATTCTAGAAACTAAAAGAAAACGTGTTGCTGAAAACATTGGTAGAACTTCGCAGAACTTTCTCAGAACCCATAAAAGTTCTATCTGGGGTTCCGCTGATGTGTTCTGTAAAAATAAACTCAGTTTCATTCAAAACATTTTGTTTAAAAACACTTGGAAGTAACAGACATGTTATTTAACCCTCCTGTTGTCCTCATTTACAGGCACCAAAAAATATGGTTTGCCTGTGTTACGGCCCGGCTCGAATGGCCGCAAACGATACAGGGAAGACGGGAGACATGGAGCAGATTTTAAGCCCTTTGTGGGGGCATTTATTTAAACATACGGGTGAATGGTCTGTGTGTCATCAGTGTAGATGGACTGTATGCTGTGGGTGCGTGTTGCAGCTGTCAGTAGAATGGCAGGTGTAGTGGGATGTGATGTTGTAGTGCATGAAGGTGCAAAATCGGGACCAGTAGTGGTAGCCCGGCGTGGTGGTGGCGGCTGGAGCCTAGGAGTCTTGGTGTGTGGAAGTGAGCCTGCGAGCCGCTCCCAGCTAGCAGCTCCCCGCAGCTCAGCTAGCTCCGCTCAGCTCCGCTCGCAGCTCAACCAGCAGCTCACAGCTACCAGCGGAAGCCAGCTTATATAGGCACGTCACCGGAAGACCAGCTGGGCCCTAGCCGTCCCCGATCGCCTCCTGCTGTCAGCTCCTCAAACATGAAGCACACCTAGTTAAGGCCACCCCAATACCAGCAGGGGGCCGTCACACCTGTCTGAAAAAAAATACAGCAAAAAAATTTCTGAAAATTTGCAAAACATTCAGGAAGAAAATTCCAATAATTCCTTAGAAATTTCCCTTAAAAGTTTTATTTATTTTAAAAAAAAAAAATCCCCCAAATTTGGCAAGAAAATTCTTGTAAATATTTTCAAAAAATGAGTAAAAGTCTTCCAAAAAAATCCTAAAAATGTCTAAAGTGATTCCATATATATCAGTAAAACTTCTATTTTCTTTAAGAACATTTCTTTTTTCCACCAAAAAATGTTCAAAAATTTCCCCAAAATGTTGAAAATGTGGACATCAGAAGTTTCACTGTGAAAATTTTTTTTTTTTTCCACATTTTCAAACTTTGAAACGGGTCGTTTTTGACCCACAGAACGACACGAGGGTTAATGTGGGAAGCTCTCAGATAAAAGTAGTAAAATGCATAAAAAGGAAGTAGGAATACCTTCAAAATAAAAGCACTTTGTTGCGCTTTAATGTGCGTCACTGTTAGATCAGTTGGTGTCATCCAGCTGTTTGTCTTTCTTTCACATCTGGCAGTTTGAAGAGACGAAACACAGCGTCAGGCTCCAGTTTAGACAACGGAACAACATCCTAATTACTGTGGTGATGGATGGATGGGTTGCCATGGGAACGGATGAGGAATGATGCTGATGGCAGCGACTGATTTTTCATCAGTGGAAGTGTTCAGTGTTTAACCGTGTTTCACCTCCAGGCCGTGTGTGTGTGTGTGTGTGTGTGTGTGTGTGTGTGTGTGTGTGTGTGTGTGTGTGTGTGTGTGTGTGTGTGTGTGTGTGTGTGTGTGTGTGTGTGTGTGTGTGTGTGTGTGTGTGTGTGTGTGTGTGAGACAGGGAAACAGACATTGAGTGTGTGTAACAGCAGCCAGTGACCATCGAGTCCAGCGTCCAATCAGTGTCCAGCTCAGTGTGTTTAACCTCTAAATGGTTCAGCAGTGAAGCAGCCGAGTGGAAATAAAAAACGGGGTTAAATACCTGGACAGGTTATGCAGTGAGGGAATCACAGCGGTGGAGATTAAAGACTCTGTTGTGCAGGACTGAGTTAAATCTCCAGATACGTGGCCGTGGGGACTGCTTCCATCCCATCGCTCAGCAGGATGGAGGCAGCGGTTAGCAGCAGCGATTCTCTGCCAGACGCTCAAATCCCCGGCGTCTCGTTGGCTGGTGGCGGGAAGAAACGGCCACTTTGACAAATAGCAGCGAGGCCGGTTTCTGTCTGGTGTCTGAATGAGTCACTGGAGCAGAAGCAGCTTCATCAGCCCAGGATCTGCACACAGACCAGAAAGCTCTTTTTTATTATTATTTATGCACTCTGCAGGCAGCTGACAGGGATCCTAATAACAGAATAAAAACAACTAGTAAAGCTGCAGCACAAATTCTTTAAGTTTTTTCACTAAATTATTTATTTTGACCATTTTCTCTTTTAATCTGACATGTAGAATATGGAGTCACAGGAGTGCCACAATAAAATATAAATCTGTTAAAAATAAGGAAATAAATGTGCATATATGTACACACATGGACAAAATAGTTGGTCCCCCTTGGTTAATGAAAGAAAAACCCACAATGGTCACAGAAATAATTAGAATCTGACAAAAGTAATAATAAATAAAAATTCTATGAAAATTAACAAATGAAAATCAGACATTGCTTTTGAACCATGATCAGCAGAGTTATTTTGAAAAATAAACTCATGAAACAGGCCTGGACAAAAATGATGGTACCCTGGAAAAATAAAAGGAAAAAAAGAGAAGGGAAAAGCAAAGACGGAATTTACCTATTTATTTATTTATTCTTTTATTTATTTATTCTTTTATTTATTTATTCTTTTATTTATCCTCTTTATATTTACACATTTATTTCCTTATTTTTTAAACAGATTTATATTTTATTGTGGCACTCCTGTGATTCCATAGTAGAATTTTTGATGCTCGTGCTTTTAAACAGAAGCAGCAGGTTGAAGAGAAGAAGACTGAGTGTTTATCCGCTATGTGCACATTCACAAATACATGCAGGTTTTAACAATAAATATGGGTTTTTTTAATAATTTTGTACACCTGAGGTACTGTGGTGCACTGAGCAGAGAGCAGTGTTGCTAGATTGAAGTACTAACAGGGATTTATTTTGCAGTATTTACAGTAGTTTTTGGTTTGGAGAGTTGCTCCTGTCATTATAGACTGATGGTGTTTTTCTATCTCAAATCATTTTCTAATTTGATTGAAACATTTTTTAAATCTAAACTGTAAATATTTAAAATACAATCTGGGAAATTTTAGATTGATATACCAATTTTTCTTTTTAAAAAAATGCCTTTTGACCTACTTTTGGCATATTTTTTTTTCACATATTTGAAGCTGTTGAAACAACAGTTTCTCAGCAACTATTAAAGATAAAAGCCTGAAACCAAAATCCAGCGAAATTCGCTGGATTTGGTAGATTTTTATGTGAATGTTCTTAAGAAACATTTTTAACATTTTTTTCCACCAAAAAATATTCAGAGATTTCCCAAAAATGTTGAAAAATATGGACATCAGAAGTTTCACTGTGAAAACGTTTTCTTTTTTCGACATTTTCAAACTTTAAAACGGGTCAGTTTTGACCCGCAGGACGACACGAAGGTTATCAAGGCAGAAAGGCTCTATTGTGAGGATTTATGTTTTCCTCTGTTTGATTTAAAGCTTTAACTGTATTTCAGGAATTGTATATGTTGCTCCAGATAGAACAGAAACTCAGCATTCAGGGGAAGGATTGCAGCCTCAGTAAAGTGAAAGCGATCAACCGTCATAGCAGCTTTAGCAACCAGTGTTTGTGTAATTCACTCTCACTGCCAGAAGGGGGAGACAAAAAAAATCATCACTAGAGGTTTTAATATTGTCCAGTTTTTAACTGTTTAATAGAATAAACAAGGTATTACAGAGAACTTCCACTATTTTCTGCTATTTCACAGATTACAAATAACAAAGTATTAACAGCTGAATAATATATAAATACATAAATATATGTCAGAAAAATAAAATGCAATATCTGATGAACACAATATACATGTATATTTTTTAAGTATTATTTTTATTCTATTTATACATATGTATATATATATATTATTTTCAAAAGGCTATTTTTAAATATTTTTAAGATATATTTTGTATATTAACTCTATATTTTTTATATTAATTTATTCTGTTTTTTCTCGGTTGTATATTATACTCATTTATATATTTTTGAACTATCAATCACAAAATAATACACATTAAAATGATAATAAAAATGAAAGCTAACTCTTTAGGGAACCAGGGAATCATTGGATTTGTTGGATTTTATAGGATCAGAACTTTAGTTTTTAACTAGTCAAGCTGTATAATTATAATACTGTAGAGTCCTAGCTTTAATATTTACTATGGTCAGTTAAATCTGCAGTTTATATCATTTTTATATGGTTTAAATCCTTAATATTTAAATTACTCTGGTGAATTCACACTCTAGAGTTTTAACCTCAATGTTTAAACTTGTTAGATTCATTTTTAATCTTATTTTTCTACTTTGAAGCAGTTTGTTGCAACGGCTTTTGCTTTAAAAGTATATAAATAACTTGACTTTTCTAATCAGTGATAAAAGTTGTTACTAGTTGCTGCACTAGAACCAGCACATATTCATAAACCTGTGCAAGAACATACATATGCATACATGTACAGTAAATGCACATACAGTAGCGCGGATAATTTAATACAAACAGACCTACTAATGCTGGATTTGCTCTGAAGAATACACACACCGGACGTATTATTTCATTTCCTGCATTTAATGTAGTAATAAACTCTCATTACAATAAATCAGGTCGAAGTATTTCAATAAATCCCCTGTGTGGTGCAAAAAAAAAGAAACTGTTGAATGTTTGAGTCCCCCAGACTCTTCTGCTTCCCAGAGGATCTATTTGCTTGTTTGTTTGTTTGTTTGTTTGAACAAGCCACAGCACAGATGTACTTTTAATGTCTTTCTAAGCCTATTATAAAAATAATAAATAATAGTAATTCCAAGTTAACTATGATAAATAAATAATCTTAGAGTAAACAAGCCTCAGGACACCTAATAATTCAATCACTGCTGGGAAACACATGACAGGATGGCTCCCTCTAGTGGACAAATTATTAAAGGCACATTTACATGCAAAGATGAATATTAACCCTCCTGTTGTCCTCATTTACAGGCACCAAAAAATATAGTTTCCTTGTCTGAAAAAAATCCAAAAATTCAGCAAAAAAAATCCCCAAATTTCAGAAAATTTGCAGAACCTTCAGGAAGAAAATTCCAATAATTCCTTACAAGTTTCCCTTCAAAGTTTTACTTTAAAAAAAATCCCCCAAATTTGGCATTGGGATTTTGGTTGATTTTTCTGTGAATGTTCTTAAGAAACATTTTTCACATTAATTTTTTTTCCACCAAAAAATGGTCAATGATTTCCCAAAAATGTTGAAAATGTGGACATCAGAAGTTTCACTGTGAAAATATTTTTTTCCCCACATTTTCAAACTTTAAAACGGGTCAGTTTTGCTCTGGGTTAAACATAAAAAACAGTGCAAATTGAGGATGTACAGCAGCTTTTATGGTGCAAAAAATCTCATAAAGCTTCAATTATAGATGCAGGTTTTCTTCTAGATCTGAGCAAGTCATGAAAACTCCTCGATCATTTTAAACGTGTTGTGTTTGCGTGTCTGTTCCAGAACAAGGACACACCGACGCCGACATGTTCTTCTACCTGCTGATCGTCTTCTCCACCATCAGCTCTCTTTACACCCTGATCTGGGATCTGCGAATGGACTGGGGCCTGTTCGACCGTGGAGCCGGAGAAAACACCTTCCTCAGAGAAGAAATAGTTTATCCACACAAGGTAGAGTCTGCTGGGAAACACAGGTACGCAACTCAAACACGTTCACAGATACTAACCCTACCTGTTGGGTGTCCAGGCTTACTACTACTGCGCCATCATAGAGGACGTCATCCTGCGTTTCGCCTGGACCATCCAGATTTCTCTGACCACAATGACCAAGATCCATTCGGTCGGCGACATCGTGGCCACCGTGCTGGCTCCTCTGGAGGTCTTCAGGTGGGTCTGAAGAACATAAGAACTCTCAGTGGAGCTTTCCCAGATGAGGAAATACAGTGTCCACATAAAAAGTATTCAGCCCTCATGGAAGTTTTCCCCTTTTTGTTGCTTTTCAACTTTGATTCATGGTCAATTTATCTGGCTTTTCTGACAATAATTTACAGAATGAGGTGATATAGAAGGTAAAATAAGTGACTAAAATAAGTATTTACCCCATTCAAGTTACTATGCTTCCCATGATGATGCTGCCACCACCATGCTTCACAGTGGGGATGGTGTGTTTGTGATGATGTGAATAATTTGGTGTCTGCGAAACATAGCATCTAGTCTGATGGTCAGAAAGCTCCATCCTGGTCTCCTCAGACCAAAGAATCTTCTTCCAGTTGACTTCAAAGTCTTCCCCTTGTCTTCAATTCTGAAAATTAATAAAAGGGACTTGCAAAAGGTTGAATACTTCATATAGGCAGTGAAAAACTCACAAGTTCATTCCTATCAAGATAAGAAGAGATGATGAACATGCATCTTTGTAGACAGTAATACAAGCTGCAGGCCAGACACCAGTCGTACAGCACCATGGATCAGTTGTATCACCCTCTTCATCTTCCTCTCTGCAGACGTTTTGTGTGGAACTTCTTCCGTCTGGAGAACGAACACCTGAACAACTGTGGTGAGTTTCGTGCGGTTCGGGATATCTCCGTGGCGCCGCTGAACGCTGACGACCAGACGCTGCTGGAGCAGATGATGGACCAGGAGGACGGCGTCCGGAACCGCTCAGGCAAGAAGACCTGGAAGAGATCCTACAGCCTTTCACTGCGACGCCCCCTGCTGTCCTCCTCACAGTAAGACAACATACGCAACACTTGACATGAGGCTAATGTAGGAGGGTTCATTGCAATGGTCACACTATTATACTGTTACACACGCCACAATAACATTTAGTGTATCCGTCAAATGTAGGATGCCAAAATACTCAGAAGTTCTACTAGATCTGGTTGGACTTTGCAGTTTATAAGCCATCATGCTCTTCTGTCCATTCTTACCCACAATCCTCAGTGCAGTTACATCAAGGTGTGTCATGTGAGTAGAAACAAACTTAAACTGCAAAGAGCAAACAGACAGATGACAACTCAGTTCCCAGTTTAAAGTGCAACACTATAATGAAGTTTAATTCTACGCAAACTGCATGAAACAGTTGTGATGGCAACTGTTGCTCATTCTGAAAGTCAAGAGAGAATGTAGGGGTTTGGAACACAGCCAGAGATATTTTCATTTACTCTGATTAAAAATAAATCAATACAGACTGAGACAGAAAGGACGAAACATACTGGAACCCCAATGTAAAGAAGCAGAAACATACTGGGAGTCAGTGTAAAGGACATAAAACATACTGGGAGTCAGTGTAAAGGAGATAAAACATACTGGGAGTCAGTGTAAAGAAGATCAAACATACTGGGAGTCAGTGTAAAGGACATAATACATACTGGGAGTCAGTGTAAAGGAGATCAAACATACTGGGAGTCAGTGTAAAGGAGATAAAACATACTGGGAGTCAGTGTAGAGTCGCAGAAAAATACTGAGAACCAATTTAAAGAGGTTGAAACATACTGGAAGTCAGTATAAAAAAGCACAATCATCCTCCAGCTCTGCTTTAAATGATTTTGTTTTCAATCTTCTTTTTGCAGATCGAAGAAGGACACAAAGGTGCTAATCGAAGATACGGACGATGAGGCCTTCAGCTGAGTCCACAGTGTCAACATGCACACACACACACACACACACACACACACATTTACACACAGACACACACATATACACACAGACACACACACACACATTTACACACACACACTATACTTATAAGGACCTCATTCACTGACAACCTCGACCTCCTCTGTTCTAGTTTAATCCTCACCTCTATAGAAACTTACCTCATCTTTACATTTCTGTGATCAGATCTTTATAAGTATAGAAACACACACATTACGAAGCAGAAACACACACACACACACACACACACACAAACCTGCTGAAGCACAAACACAGTCGCACCAGAGAGCAAACGCCACACAGTCGGACGGACGGACGGGGGAAACCACACTGCCCGCAGGGTTTTTTAAAAAACGGACTTCTTCAGTGTCTCGTTTACTCTGATAGATTTAGTTCCTTTATCCTCTTTAGTTCCTGGCTTTTATTTGGGAGAACACAGAGACTGTTTACACGCCTTTTTAACTCCGCTAGGATCAGCAGGGAGGAGACGAAGCCAACCTAAAGACTCACAAACCTGAGGAAGGACTCGACACTCGTCACAGCATATCAGAACAGATCAACCGGTTTCAACTTGTTGATTCTTTTTATACTCCATCTTTCTGTTTTGTTTTTTTTGCAGTTTTAACAGCAACCCTGGACGCACTTGCAGGAAAAGTGCATTTAATACACAAAACATGGAGGGGGGGGGAAGAAAAATGTACACAAAAAGTTTTGATTCAAACATTTCTAGTCTGTGAAGTTTCTTTGTAAAATATTTCCTATGTTTTGATGTGCATTACTACTTGACTGTGGTTGTTCAGTACTTCTACATGTGTTCTTTCTACCAGTGAGACTAGTTTGAGCATCTTCACGGGGATCGTCGACGTATTTTATAACTTTTGGACTGTTTTTCTCGGTTGTGCCACGTTTTTTAATAAGCTCGTAGTCAAACCTTCCCCCAAACCTCCAGTTAGCTCAGAAAAGGCTGTAAATCATCGTGTCGTTGACTCAAAGTGCCCTGTTAACTACAGCTGATGCACATGCATCGCTTCTCTCTGCACTGATTACCAAAGCTTTGTTCTAACCCTCATGTTGTCCTCATTTACAGGCACCAAAAAATATTGTTTCCTTGTCTGAAAAAAATCCAAAAATTCAGCAAAAAAAATCCCCAAATTTATGAAAATTTGCAAAACCTTCAGGAAGAAAATTCCAATAATTCCTTAAAAGTTTCCCTTAAAAGTATTATTTTAAATAAAATCCGCCAAATTTGGCAAGAAAATTCTTGTAAATATTTTCAAAAAATGAGTAAAAAATCTTCCAAAAAATCCCTAAAAATATCTAAAGTTATTACATATATATCAGAAAAACTTTTCACAAGAAGAACATAAAAAAATACAAAAAATGTGAATGTTCTTAAGAAACGTTTTTAGCATTTTTTTTCCACCAAAAATGTTCAAAGATTTCCCAAAAATGTTGAAAATGTGGACATCAGAAGTTTTCACTGTGAAAATATATAATTTTTTCCACATTTTCAAACTTTAAAACGGGTCAATATTTACCCGCAGGACGACACGAGGGTTAATGAATGTGACTGTGGCTAAAGCAGCCAGAACCAGAACCTGACGCTTCTTTTAAAGTGTTTTTCTTTCATTTTCCACATTGGATTGGACTGTTTTAGCTGCAACATGAGCAGAATTAACAGTATTACTGTCAGCATGTGCGTACAGTAGAATGATCCGATGCTCTGTTTGTTATATTAAGAGGCTAAATAAGTGCATATGTCAGTGGATCTCAAACTAGCAGCAGGATCAGGGAGGTAAAATGTAAAGAACTGACAAAAAAATGGACTGAATGTGATAAAAACGAGGTGCATTGACAAAACAAAAGTGCTGCGATTTTAGCATGAAATACAGTCAAAAAGGTGTATTTAGGCAGAAAAATGGTATTTAATGTACGAAATGGGCAGATTTTTGGAAAGGGAGAAAAGTGAAATGACAAAAGTGACTCATTAATTAGTCAAAACTAAATATGAAAAGGCCGACCTTGCTTTTAAAATTGTGTTTGAAAGCTTCTGCAGTTTTGGGCGAAGTTTAATATGTGTTTGCAGTACAGATGTAGTTTTTAAAGTGAAGCTTCAGTTCGATATTCACTGATTTAAAACACGTGATGAAGCTTTAACACAAGAAACGTCAAAAGTGCGAGGAGGATTTGTAAAACCATCGACACAACAGTTCAGATTCTGCACACTGCGTAATATATGGATGAAAATGTGCAAATCTTTCGGATTTGCACATTTCAGCTTGAAATTGATTAATTGTTCAGCTGTAGTTTGCAAAAAAAAGCTACACTGTGAAAAAATGCATGTTCTAGATGAGGATGTTAGAAGCCGAGTGGTCTAACCTGCATAAAATCGGAACTGAGTTTTACATCATTTCTGTAATAATTTAGTTTCAAAGTGGTCGAACCCAAATACAGCGTTCTAGTGGCGCTTCCAATGGTAGACCCTTCTTGAAAACACAAAACCCATTTTACTCAAAAACTAGAGAAAGTGGGTTAGACCACTCTGCTTCAGATAATATGTTTGTTTGTTTTTTTTGTTTTGTTTTTTGGGGGGGGGGGCTTTTTGCTTTCATTATAGAAAGAAATTAAATCATAGTGGAGAATTACATGCAGTAAAAGGCCGGAGCAGCAACTCTGCTCGTGTTTGTTTCTAGTTTTCTTAATGTTTTTTCACCTTCTAAACTAGAACATGACAAAGAAAAAAACATTTGAGCGCCACTGATCTATGCACCATATTTTCCATCTTCACCAGATGGGGGCGCTGCAAGAAATCCTCCAGATTTAGGTGGTTTTCTGTCCAGATGTTCTGCTTTTTCAGGTGATATTTTTCCGGCGCAGGTAAAAGATCTGCACTAAATTCCTGAACTACTTCTTCAACCATCAGGGTGCATCTTTAACAGTAAAATATCTACAGGGTGTCCCTAAAGTCTGAACTCACAGGAATCCTCATTAACTGTAATTTTTTTGCTTCCACAGATTAAATATGTCTTTGTAGAAGGAAGAAAGAGTTGAACTGGTGCTTCTCAGAGGACATGGAGGATGGAATTATGGAAAGATAGGGAAGGGCTTAGGGAAGGGACTTTTCAGCCATGACCAGTTCTTTAACTTCGGCTGATGCTTTTGGTCGTCCAGAACGGACAGAAGTCTTTAAACTTTTTAACCACCTTTGCCATCGAAAGATAGCAGATGAATTTAACGTCATCCAAGGAGGATTCCACTTGGCTTTGAAAAAATATATTAAAAAGTTTATTTAAAATGGCCAAAATTATTACATTATTGGCTGTTACTACATTTATAATGGCCAAAATTATTCTGTTATCAGCTTCATTACATTTAAAATAGCAAAAATTATTATGTTATTAGTCATTACATTTAAAATGACCAAAATTATTCTGTTATTGGCTTTATTACATTTAAACCCTAACTCTAAACTAAAGAACTGGTCATGGCTAAAATTCACGCAAGCCCCAAAAACCCCTTCCCTATCTTTCGATCTGTCCATCCTTCACGTCCTCTGAGAAGCTCCAGTTCAACTCTTCTTCTTTTGACAAAGCCACATTTAATCTGTGGAGGGTAAAACATTACAGGTACTGAGGTTTCCTGTGTGTCCAGACTTTAGGGACACATTGCTTCATCAGTTTTGATTCTGTAAATCAGCAGGTTGATTTCATTCAATGCCTCTTCCAGCTGATTCCTGTTTGTTTGTGGCTAATCTTCAGCGTTTGTTTGATCAGATCTAATCCACCAATCGTAGATAAACTGAGATGAATGTGCTGTGGCTCCTCCTCCCTCCTCACACCTGAAGAGCTGCTGGTTGTCAAGTTTAAGCAAGTTATTGCTGCTGTTTTCAGAGAAACGATGGCGACTTTACCGCCGGTTTGTGTGCGTTTGACTTCCTGTCCCTGTTCGACCTCCTTAACCCTCCTGTTGTCCTCATTTACAGGCACCAAAAAATACTGTTTCCTTGTCTGAAAAAAATCCAAAAACTCTGCAAAAAAATTCCTCAATTTTCTGGAAATTTGCAAAACCTTCAGGAAGAAAATTCAACAAAAAAATTCCACATTTTCTATATTTTTTGGGAAATCTTTGAACATTTTTTGGTGGAAAAAAAAGAAATGTTAAAGATGTTTCTTAAGAACATTCACAAAAAAAATCAACCAAAATCCAACAAATTTTGGTAGATTTTTTTGTGAATGTTCTTACATAAAATATAAGAAGTTTTACTGATATATATGGAATCACTTTAGATATTTTTAGGATTTTTTGGGAAGATTTTTACTCATTTTTTGAAAATATTTACAAGAATTTTCTTGCCAAGTTTAGGTTTGTTTTTGTTTTTTTTTAAATAAAACTTTTAAGGGAAACTTTTAAGGAATAATTGGAATTTTCTTCCTGAAGGTTTTGCAAATTTTCATAAATTTGGGGCATTTTTTGGCTGAATTTTTGGATTTTTTTCAGACAAGGAAACAATATTTTTTGGTGCCCGTCAATGAAGACAACAGGAGGGTTAAGAAACTTTTTTTTTCCACCAAAAAATGTTGAAAGATTTCCCAAAAATGTTGAAAATGTGGACATCAGAAGTTTCACTGTGAAAGCATTTTCTTTTCCCCACATTTTCAAACTTTAAACCGGGTCAATGTGACCCGCAGGACAACTTGAGGGTTGAATCGACTCTTTGCTCAAAGCCCAGAGAGCTGCAAGACTGATTTGTTACAGAAAAGTCGGGTTTCTTTTGTTCCCCTTAAAGACTGGAGAGCCTCTGTGTGGAACGAGCGAACCAAGAAGCTCGAGAGTAAAAAACTGTGTTGCATCTGTTGTAAGTTTAGAAGGTGAATCGCTTCTCCGTCCATTTCAAACACACTGAACATAAAACATGACGCTGCACACACACGGCCCACGTCGCCTCTCTAGTGTCGGATAGTTTTGTAAAAAGGCTCTGTTGTCTTGCCTGCATGCTGCTTTTGTTTCTACATTGTACATAGATCCTAATTTATTTGACATGATGTGTATATTGGTAAATCATTGTAGCCGCTGACAATGATGGACTTCATACGTCGCCATGTTTCGCTCTGGGATTCACGGTATTTTGTAGGTGACAAGGAGCTTTTTTTTCCCGTTCACAATCCTGCACTCTTTTTTTCATGTGTAAATCTGTTGAAATGTGTTTGTACAAAGGTAGATGAAAAAAACAATCCATAGAAATGGAGAACGTGATTGATCGTATCTTGTTGGTGATTCCTTCGTGTTTCGAGGCTCTGTCATCGAAGATTCCTCCGTTTGTACATTTGTGAATGTGCATTTTAATCATTGTAAACCGAGGACTGGCACGGGGACGAACCGCAGTCCAAGATGCTGTTAAACTGATCCCAGATCTGCCTGAATATCTCAAGAACAGGTGGAGTTTTAGCGATCAGCGTCCGTTCAATTTGCGTAACCAGCTGACAAAAACAGAAACAGGGTTTTGTACAGTTTGACGAGACGATGACGGTCATGAAACCCCGACATCTTGTTGTTCTCATGAGTGAAAACCGCCTGATTTCGTTTTCACTGCTTGCTGAAACCTCCATGATGTTAAAGTGCTTGATATGTGTCCTCCCCTCCGTCGCCCTCTAGATGTTGTTTGTACCTTCTCTCTAAACTAGCTGAACGTGATAGTAGCTGTAGTTTGGTAGGTGGATGTTCTACTTTGATAAGATACTTAAAAAAAAAAACCTTACAGAATAAATACATTGTGGCTTAATGTGACTTTAAGAGACATAAAGAAAGGAAAATGTCTTACAGTCTGAACCATCCTCCCCCGAGTTCCTTTTACAGAGTAGTTTGTACATGTCGAGTGTATAACACTGTTCTATGATGGTTTTTCTGATGGTATTTGTATTTCTGTAAACACTTTGGTGATCCTGTCATATCTGGGTTTTATAAACCACGATTATTTTTAAAACTTGCTCTGCCTCTCTGGTCTCTTCTTTCAACACTGACTTTTCAACTGCAACTTTATCTGTGTATTTTTTGGCATTTTTATTGTGTTTTGTGGTTATTGGTGTTAACTAGACACTGTTAAGATGTAAAGATGTTTAATTCTGTCAATCCTGAAGGCCTCGAACAACTAGTTAGCTGCCCAAAATGCTAACTAACCATTCAGAATGAAGTCCAGTCGATTTATTTATATTTTACACCTGCTTCTGCTAACTTCAGTAAACCTCGAGTTTCTCTCTGTCTCCGCCCTCTTTCAGTCACACACTATTCGATTTCCTCATTCATTCATTCATTCATTCATTCATTCATTCATTCATTCATTCATTCGTTCATTCGTTCGTTCATTCAGTCATCAGGTGAGTTTTGGCGAAGCCTAGTTCTGCCATCTATAAATGTCGTGTCCGTTCATTAATGATCCAGTGGATGAAGGAGCAGAATTACTGCACAGAGAATTAAATATTTGTCGGGAGATTGTTATCAGACCGCGCATAGATGCTCTCGCATTTCCGGACAGTTATCTTTTTGAGCGGTACCGTTTCACGTCACAGTCCATAATCTACATCCAACCTAATCCATCCTTACATTTGCAACATTTCCAACCGCAGCCATGCTCTCACATCCCAGCAGATATTGTGTGTTCCACTGCGGTTCTTTGCAAATGGAAGTTTTTTATATAATGTCAGAGATGCAGAACACTTCAGTAAGACAACTGTATGCAGGACAGTCAGAAAAGTGTTCCTGGCCCTGAAACGGCTTTTATCCATCTGCTTTCTTTCTGTTGGCTGAGTACAAGTCTGTGTTAGTTTTATGGAAGCAAATCAGACTCATCAGATTCTGAATTTTAAAAGCTGCTGAATTTCTTACTTTGAATTTTTTTGCATCAAAATTACGTATGTGAATTTTTTATGCCTGAATTTAGCTCATCAAAATTCTAAAAACCAGTTAAAAATTCAATGTCTTCAAAATTCGCCATCAAAAAAATTCAATGTCTTCAAAATTCGCCATCAAAAAAATTCGATGCGTTCAAAATTCACCATCAAAAAATTCAATGTTCAAAATTCGCCATCAAAAAATTCAATGTTCAAAATTCGCCATCAAATAATTCAATGTTAAAAAATTTGCTGTCAAAAAATTCGCTGTTCACATCCGGGGGACTCAGGCGTAAACAATCGAACCAACGCCCAGCCAATCACGTGGCGCTCCTCCGGTCATGTGACGCAGCCGGTTCACCTCACAAGACCGGGGTCAACCACGGCTAACAGCATGAACGACGGCGCTTCAGTGAGTGTATTAATCCTTTTTGTCCTGTATGTGGTTTGTTTTTGTGAGAGTCAGTAAGCTGTAATGCATGCCGTTAGCTGCGCTAGCACAGCGTTAGCCGCGCTAATACGGCGCTAGCCACGCTAATACAGCGTTAGCCGCGCTAATACAACGCTAGCACAGCGCTAGCCGCGCTAATACAGCGCTAGCCGCGCTAATACAGCGTTAGCCGCGCTAATACAGCGCTAGCCGCGCTAATACAGCACTAGCCGCGCTAATACAGCGTTAGCCGCGCTAGCCGCGCTAATACAGCACTAGCCGCGCTAGCACAGTAATAAGGTCATACAGACAGCACGTTCTGCAGCTGGCAGAGATTAAAGTTTTCCGGGTTTTCCCGGAAATCCGGGATTTCAAATTTTGTGAGTTCATTTCCGGGAATCTGGGAAAATTGATCGAAGTTTTCAGTGAAAATCAGAATTTGATTGATAGTATATCTTTTTGAAAATCTTATTCTTAAAGCTAATGCGTTGTTTGTTGTTTATATTCCTGTACGGAGGCAGCCATTTTGAATCTCGTTCATTGACGCGATTCCAATCTAATGCTGAATACATTGCTGCGAGAATTTGCGAGAGCGGATGCACTGAATAGCGCCAGTTTTGAGTACAAAGGACAGATTAATCATTGAATAGCGCTCATTGAATAGACGACCTTTGCTTTTGTGTAAATGTAATGACCCGTACCTGTCAGGACAATGTTTAAACAGGTAGACAGGCACGCTGACGTGCGTGCTATAGACGCGACAGTCAAGAACGCGTTCCGGTGGTCGTGGTTAGAAGAGAAAGATACGAACGGTGATTTCTTGTCTGAATATATTAGGAAATAAGACAAACCAGGTACGTTTTTTTAAATTTTACAAAAATAGATATCAATATATTGATAGTTTACTGTGTCTTAAGGTTCCTGTCTTAATGATATTATAATATAATCCTTATAATAGATTAGTGACACATCTAGACTAGGGCTGCCACAAACGACGCGTCGACGAATCGCCTGAGCACGATACGTCATCAAAAGCGGAAGTGAGCGCGCAATGCAACAGAAATCACCGTCCGAGTGGAGCGCGGAACACGCATGGACATCCGCGCTGTATCGTGCATATATAGTATATGCACGATGCGGCGCGGGCATCCGCGCCGCATCGTGAAGGCGGATGTCCACGCTGTATTGTGCATATATAATATATGCATATACTATATATGCATGATACAGCGCGGATGTCCATGCGTGTTCGGCACTCCACTCGGACGGTGATTTCTGTTGCATTGCGCGCTCACGTCCGCTTTTGATGACGTATCGTGCTCAGGCGATTCGTCGACGCGTCGTTTGTGGCAGCCCTAATCTAGACTAGAGTATGAAATGATTAATATATGAAATATGGGGTACTAAACTACTGATTAGTTTACATTACTGAACATGTTAACAGGAATGTTTCCGCATTTTTATTAATATTTTCACAGTTTTGTGCTGTTCTTTTAATGAGGGAAGGGGGTTATGAAATTCTGGGCTTGGCCCTTAGGGGAAGTTCTGCCGAAATTTTATTCAGGTCAGGACTTAGAATATTTTTTTAATTTTTTTTTTGAATGAATATTATTTGTGCATGTTTTAGAAAAGAAAGATACGAACGACGATTTCTTGTCTGAATATATCAGGAAATTAGACAAACTAGGAACTTTTTTTTTTATTTTACAAAAATAGATAGACCTCAATTTTTTCTTTTTTTTGAGTGAATAGATATCATTTGTGCATGCTTTTGATAAGATAGACTCCATTGAAGATCTATATTGTTTGGTCATTTTTAAATTTTTATCTTCATTGAATATTGCGTGGTCATTTTAATTTTTTATATATATTCTTATTGTTAATAAAGACTATAATGCTATGTTAATTTCATTGTAACAATGACACTATTATAATTTATTATTCGGCACTCGCATGAGGCTGCCTTCGGCAGCCTCTTGGAGCACCTTCGCCGCTCACTTGGCAAAGTTGCTTAGAAAAAAAATTTTCAGGGTTTTTTGCCAACAGCCACTTTCATCTCTATTTTTTCAAAGAAAACCTTTCTGGAGTGTTTTTCATGGTCTCCTTTACATTATTTCATCATATGGCACGTTTTTACAACATGTTGAAAAGTCTCATTTTTTTTCCCACATAGTATAGATTGGCGTTTTTTTGCCGCAAAAGTCATGATTTTTTTTTCAAATAAAACTTTTGTGGAGTGTTTTTCACAGCCTCCTTTACATTATTTCATCATATGGCACGTTTTTACAACACGTTAAAAAAATCGCATTTTTTTCGACAGTATAGTATGGCGTTTTTTTTGCGCCTTAATTCATGATGATTTTTTTTCCAAAGAAAACCTTTCTGGAGTGTTTTTCACGGCCTCTTTTACATTATTTCATCATATGGCACGTTATTACATGTTAAAAAAATGGCATTTTTTTTCGACATAGTATAGTATGGCGTTTTTTTGCGCCAAACTTCATGATGATTTTTTTTTCAAAGAAAACCTTTCTGGAATGTTTTTCACGCCCTCCTTTACATTATTTCATCATATGGCACGTTTTTACAACATGTTTGAAAAATGGCATTTTTTTTCGACATAGTATAGTAAGGCGTTTTTTTGGCGCCAAAATTCATGATGATTTTTTTTTGAAAGAAAACCTTTCTGGAGTGTTTTTCACACCCTCCTTTACATTATTTCATCATATGGCATGTTTTTACAACATGTTTGAAAAATGGCATTTTTTTTCGACATAGTATAGTAAGGCGTTTTTTTGGCGCCAAAATTCATGATGGTTTTTTTTTCAAAGAAAACCTTTCTGGAGTGTTTTTCACGCCCTCCTTTACATTATTTCATCGTATGGCACGTTTTTACAACATGTTTGAAAAATGGCATTTTTTTTCGACATAGTATAGTAAGGCGTTTTTTTTGGCGCCAAAATTCATGATGATTTTTTTTTCAAAGAAAACCTTTCTGGAGTGTTTTTCACGCCCTCCTTTACATTATTTCATCGTATGGCACGTTTTTACAACATGTTTGAAAAATGGCATTTTTTTTCGACATAGTATAGTAAGGCGTTTTTTTGGCGCCAAAATTCATGATGATTTTTTTTTGAAAGAAAACCTTTCTGGAGTGTTTTTCACGCCCTCCTTTACATTATTTCATCATATGGCACGTTTTTACAACATGTTTGAAAAATGGCATTTTTTTTCGACATAGTATAGTAAGGCGTTTTTTTGGCGCCAAAATTCATGATGATTTTTTTTCACAGAAAACCTTTCTGCAGTGTTTTTCACGCCCTCCTTTACATTATTTCATCATATGGCACATTTTTACATGTTTGAAAAATGGCATTTTTGTTTCGACATAGTATAGTATGGCGTACGGCCGGAGCACCCGACCTGGTGGTTGTTTTGGCTCCGGAAGCCCGTGCCCTCCTCCGAAGATGCTGTCGGCCCGGTCCCCTCGGCAGGGAGTGTGGTCCGGGAAGCCCCGCTGCCCGCTGACAGTGGTAGGTGGAGGAGACAGTAACCTCCAGGACAGGGAGGCTGTCTGTCTGCCTGGACCTCCTGTCAGACTCTAGAGTTTTCCCTGGGAAATGATCCAGGTGTTTTGATTAATTGTTGTAAAATTAGTGGTGAATTGTTTATATAAACGTTTTAGTAAAAATAAATAAGACTCCCATTTATCCTTTTTTCTGTAGTTATATTGTCTAAAATTGTGGAGGATATTTAAAGCTTAAAATGAAGTGTTTTTAGAATCTTTAAATGTATTCTTTTTATGTCTTTTTGTTTTGTTGGATTTACAAAGTAAACACTACGTTATCAACCATACATTAAATTGCAACATTCCATAATACATAAAAGTCTCAAAGAGGCACTTCACTAGAACCAATAAATACATATTGAACATAAATAAGTAGTAATTATACATCATTTACCAGATTCCCAGACTGAATAGTTGCTGTAATGTGCCTGCCAGTTTTTGTAAGCATATTTTTGTCTAAATTAAGGCAGTATTTGCTCATTTTTTTCCTACATCATGTAAGCAGCAGCACTCATATATAAATAGAGCATTTAAATCCAATCCATGTGATCAGTATCGGTAATCGGCATTCAAGGATGATCGGTATCGGTGATCAGCAGCAAAAAACCTGATCGGCACATCCCTAATTATTATTAATATTATAGAAAAAACAGCACAGTTTTTAATGCCAATCTCATAATTTTATTTTGTTTTAATGATGGCAGCTAAAGAAGCCTTTAAGTTCCTCACGTTAATGACTGTTTTGTAATGCAATTTGCACTTTTATTTACTACAAAGACGTGTTGGAACAATTTATTTTATTTTATAAGAACAGTAAATGTTTAAAAGTTTAAGTATTATTAAAGAGTTTATTTAAATACAAACACTGGGTTTTTTTCTTTAATAATGTCGATAGTCGTGAATAATCGTAAAATCGCAATATTTCCTTCCACAATAATCGTGGCTCAAAAAATTGAAATCGTGACAACTGTAGTATGGCGTTTTTTTCGCGCAAAACTTCATGATGATTTTTTTTTGAAAGAAAACCTTTCAGGAGTGTTTTTCATGCCCTCCTTTACATTATTTCATCATATGGCACGTTTTTACAACATGTTTGAAAAATGGCATTTTTTTTCGACATAGTATAGTAAGGCGTTTTTTTGGCGCCAAACTTCATGATGATTTTTTTTTCAAAGAAAACCTTTCTGGAGTGTTTTTCACGCCCTCCTTTACATTATTTCATCGTATGGCACGTTTTTACAACATGTTTGAAAAATGGCATTTTTTTTCGACATAGTATAGTAAGGCGTTTTTTTGGCGCCAAAATTCATGATGATTTTTTTTTCACAGAAAACCTTTCTGGAGTGTTTTTCACGCCCTCCTTTACATTATTTCATCAAATGGCACGTTTTTACAACATGTTTGAAAAATGGGATTTTTTTTCGACATAGTATAGTAAGGCGTTTTTTTGGCGCCAAAATTCATGATGATTTTTTTTCACAGAAAACCTTTCTGGAGTGTTTTTCATGCCCTCCTGTACATTATTTCATCATATGGCACATTTTTACATGTTTGAAAAATGGCATTTTTTTTCCGACATAGTATAGTATGGCGTACGGCCGGAGCACCCGACCTGGTGGTTGTTTTGGCTCCGGAAGCCCATGCCCTCCTCCGAAGATGCTGTCGGCCCGGTCCCCTCGGCAGGGAGTGTGGTCCGGGAAGCCCCGCTGCCCGCTGACAGTGGTAGTGGAGGAGACAGTAACCTCCAGGACAGGGAGGCTGTCTGTCTGCCTGGACCTCCTGTCAGACTCTAGAGTTTTCCCTGGGAAATGATCCGGGTGTTTTGATTAATTGTTGTAAAATTAGTGGTGAATTGTTTATATAAACGTTTTAGTAAAAATAAATAAGACTCCCATTTATCCTTTTTTCTGTAGTTATATTGTCTAAAATTGTGGAGGATATTTAAAGCTTAAAATGAAGTGTTTTTAGAATCTTTAAATGTATTCTTTTTATGTCTTTTTGTTTTGTTGGATTTACAAAGTAAACACTACGTTATCAACCATACACTAAATTGCAACATTCCATAATACATAAAAGTCTCAAAGAGGCACTTCACTAGAACCAATAAATACATATTGAACATAAATAAGTAGTAATTATACATCATTTACAAGATTCCCAGACTGAATAGTTGCTGTAATGTGCCTGCCAGTTTTTGTAAGCATATTTTTGTCTAAATTAAGGCAGTATTTGCTCATTTTTTTCCTACATCATGTAAGCAGCAGCACTCATATATAAATAGAGCATTTAAATCCAATCCATGTGATCAGTATCGGTAATCGGCATTCAAGGATGATCGGTATCGGTGATCAGCAGCAAAAAACCTGATCGGCACATCCCTAATTATTATTAATATTATAGAAAAAACAGCACAGTTTTTAATGCCAATCTCATAATTTTATTTTGTTTTAATGATGGCAGCTAAAGAAGCCTTTAAGTTCCTCACGTTAATGACTGTTTTGTAATGCAATTTGCACTTTTATTTACTACAAAGACGTGTTGGAACAATTTATTTTATTTTATAAGAACAGTAAATGTTTAAAAGTTTAAGTATTATTAAAGAGTTTATTTAAATACAAACACTGGGTTTTTTTCTTTAATAATGTCGATAGTCGTGAATAATCGTAAAATCGCAATATTTCCTTCCACAATAATCGTGGCTCAAAAAATTGAAATCGTGACAACTGTAGTATGGCGTTTTTTTCGCGCAAAACTTCATGATGATTTTTTTTTGAAAGAAAACCTTTCAGGAGTGTTTTTCATGCCCTCCTTTACATTATTTCATCATATGGCACGTTTTTACAACATGTTTGAAAAATGGCATTTTTTTTCGACATAGTATAGTAAGGCGTTTTTTTGGCGCCAAACTTCATGATGATTATTTTTTTCAAAGAAAACCTTTCTGGAGTGTTTTTCACGCCCTCCTTTACATTATTTCATCATATGGCACGTTTTTACAACATGTTTGAAAAATGGCATTTTTTTTCGACATAGTATAGTAAGGCGTTTTTTTGGCGCCAAAATTCATGATGATTTTTTTTCACAGAAAACCTTTCTGGAGTGTTTTTCACGCCCTCCTTTACATTATTTCATCATATGGCACGTTTTTACAACATGTTTGAAAAATGGCATTTTTTTTCGACATAGTATAGTAAGGCGTTTTTTTGGCGCCAAAATTCATGATGATTTTCTTTTCACAGAAAACCTTTCTGGAGTGTTTTTCACGCCCTCCTTTACATTATTTCATCATATGGCACGTTTTTACAACATGTTTGAAAAATGGCATTTTTTTTCGACATAGTATAGTAAGGCGTTTTTTTGGCGCCAAAATTCATGATGATTTTTTTTCACAGAAAACCTTTCTGGAGTGTTTTTCATGCCCTCCTGTACATTATTTCATCATATGGCACATTTTTACATGTTTGAAAAATGGCATTTTTTTTCCGACATAGTATAGTATGGCGTACGGCCGGAGCACCCGACCTGGTGGTTGTTTTGGCTCCGGAAGCCCATGCCCTCCTCCGAAGATGCTGTCGGCCCGGTCCCCTCGGCAGGGAGTGTGGTCCGGGAAGCCCCGCTGCCCGCTGACAGTGGTAGTGGAGGAGACAGTAACCTCCAGGACAGGGAGGCTGTCTGTCTGCCTGGACCTCCTGTCAGACTCTAGAGTTTTCCCTGGGAAATGATCCGGGTGTTTTGATTAATTGTTGTAAAATTAGTGGTGAATTGTTTATATAAACGTTTTAGTAAAAATAAATAAGACTCCCATTTATCCTTTTTTCTGTAGTTATATTGTCTAAAATTGTGGAGGATATTTAAAGCTTAAAATGAAGTGTTTTTAGAATCTTTAAATGTATTCTTTTTATGTCTTTTTGTTTTGTTGGATTTACAAAGTAAACACTACGTTATCAACCATACACTAAATTGCAACATTCCATAATACATAAAAGTCTCAAAGAGGCACTTCACTAGAACCAATAAATACATATTGAACATAAATAAGTAGTAATTATACATCATTTACAAGATTCCCAGACTGAATAGTTGCTGTAATGTGCCTGCCAGTTTTTGTAAGCATATTTTTGTCTAAATTAAGGCAGTATTTGCTCATTTTTTTCCTACATCATGTAAGCAGCAGCACTCATATATAAATAGAGCATTTAAATCCAATCCATGTGATCAGTATCGGTAATCGGCATTCAAGGATGATCGGTATCGGTGATCAGCAGCAAAAAACCTGATCGGCACATCCCTAATTATTATTAATATTATAGAAAAAACAGCACAGTTTTTAATGCCAATCTCATAATTTTATTTTGTTTTAATGATGGCAGCTAAAGAAGCCTTTAAGTTCCTCACGTTAATGACTGTTTTGTAATGCAATTTGCACTTTTATTTACTACAAAGACGTGTTGGAACAATTTATTTTATTTTATAAGAACAGTAAATGTTTAAAAGTTTAAGTATTATTAAAGAGTTTATTTAAATACAAACACTGGGTTTTTTTCTTTAATAATGTCGATAGTCGTGAATAATCGTAAAATCGCAATATTTCCTTCCACAATAATCGTGGCTCAAAAAATTGAAATCGTGACAACTGTAGTATGGCGTTTTTTTCGCGCAAAACTTCATGATGATTTTTTTTTGAAAGAAAACCTTTCAGGAGTGTTTTTCATGCCCTCCTTTACATTATTTCATCATATGGCACGTTTTTACAACATGTTTGAAAAATGGCATTTTTTTTCGACATAGTATAGTAAGGCGTTTTTTTGGCGCCAAACTTCATGATGATTATTTTTTTCAAAGAAAACCTTTCTGGAGTGTTTTTCACGCCCTCCTTTACATTATTTCATCGTATGGCACGTTTTTACAACATGTTTGAAAAATGGCATTTTTTTTCGACATAGTATAGTAAGGCGTTTTTTTGGTGCCAAAATTCATGATGATTTTTTTTCACAGAAAACCTTTCTGGAGTGTTTTTCACGCCCTCCTTTACATTATTTCATCATATGGCACGTTTTTACAACATGTTTGAAAAATGGCATTTTTTTTCGACATAGTATAGTAAGGCGTTTTTTTGGCGCCAAAATTCATGATGATTTTTTTTCACAGAAAACCTTTCTGGAGTGTTTTTCATGCCCTCCTGTACATTATTTCATCATATGGCACATTTTTACATGTTTGAAAAATGGCATTTTTTTTCCGACATAGTATAGTATGGCGTACGGCCGGAGCACCCGACCTGGTGGTTGTTTTGGCTCCGGAAGCCCATGCCCTCCTCCGAAGATGCTGTCGGCCCGGTCCCCTCGGCAGGGAGTGTGGTCCGGGAAGCCCCGCTGCCCGCTGACAGTGGTAGTGGAGGAGACAGTAACCTCCAGGACAGGGAGGCTGTCTGTCTGCCTGGACCTCCTGTCAGACTCTAGAGTTTTCCCTGGGAAATGATCCGGGTGTTTTGATTAATTGTTGTAAAATTAGTGGTGAATTGTTTATATAAACGTTTTAGTAAAAATAAATAAGACTCCCATTTATCCTTTTTTCTGTAGTTATATTGTCTAAAATTGTGGAGGATATTTAAAGCTTAAAATGAAGTGTTTTTAGAATCTTTAAATGTATTCTTTTTATGTCTTTTTGTTTTGTTGGATTTACAAAGTAAACACTACGTTATCAACCATACACTAAATTGCAACATTCCATAATACATAAAAGTCTCAAAGAGGCACTTCACTAGAACCAATAAATACATATTGAACATAAATAAGTAGTAATTATACATCATTTACAAGATTCCCAGACTGAATAGTTGCTGTAATGTGCCTGCCAGTTTTTGTAAGCATATTTTTGTCTAAATTAAGGCAGTATTTGCTCATTTTTTTCCTACATCATGTAAGCAGCAGCACTCATATATAAATAGAGCATTTAAATCCAATCCATGTGATCAGTATCGGTAATCGGCATTCAAGGATGATCGGTATCGGTGATCAGCAGCAAAAAACCTGATCGGCACATCCCTAATTATTATTAATATTATAGAAAAAACAGCACAGTTTTTAATGCCAATCTCATAATTTTATTTTGTTTTAATGATGGCAGCTAAAGAAGCCTTTAAGTTCCTCACGTTAATGACTGTTTTGTAATGCAATTTGCACTTTTATTTACTACAAAGACGTGTTGGAACAATTTATTTTATTTTATAAGAACAGTAAATGTTTAAAAGTTTAAGTATTATTAAAGAGTTTATTTAAATACAAACACTGGGTTTTTTTCTTTAATAATGTCGATAGTCGTGAATAATCGTAAAATCGCAATATTTCCTTCCACAATAATCGTGGCTCAAAAAATTGAAATCGTGACAACTGTAGTATGGCGTTTTTTTCGCGCAAAACTTCATGATGATTTTTTTTTGAAAGAAAACCTTTCAGGAGTGTTTTTCATGCCCTCCTTTACATTATTTCATCATATGGCACGTTTTTACAACATGTTTGAAAAATGGCATTTTTTTTCGACATAGTATAGTAAGGCGTTTTTTTGGCGCCAAACTTCATGATGATTATTTTTTTCAAAGAAAACCTTTCTGGAGTGTTTTTCACGCCCTCCTTTACATTATTTCATCATATGGCACGTTTTTACAACATGTTTGAAAAATGGCATTTTTTTTCGACATAGTATAGTAAGGCGTTTTTTTGGCGCCAAAATTCATGATGATTTTTTTTCACAGAAAACCTTTCTGGAGTGTTTTTCATGCCCTCCTGTACATTATTTCATCATATGGCACATTTTTACATGTTTGAAAAATGGCATTTTTTTTCCGACATAGTATAGTATGGCGTACGGCCGGAGCACCCGACCTGGTGGTTGTTTTGGCTCCGGAAGCCCATGCCCTCCTCCGAAGATGCTGTCGGCCCGGTCCCCTCGGCAGGGAGTGTGGTCCGGGAAGCCCCGCTGCCCGCTGACAGTGGTAGTGGAGGAGACAGTAACCTCCAGGACAGGGAGGCTGTCTGTCTGCCTGGACCTCCTGTCAGACTCTAGAGTTTTCCCTGGGAAATGATCCGGGTGTTTTGATTAATTGTTGTAAAATTAGTGGTGAATTGTTTATATAAACGTTTTAGTAAAAATAAATAAGACTCCCATTTATCCTTTTTTCTGTAGTTATATTGTCTAAAATTGTGGAGGATATTTAAAGCTTAAAATGAAGTGTTTTTAGAATCTTTAAATGTATTCTTTTTATGTCTTTTTGTTTTGTTGGATTTACAAAGTAAACACTACGTTATCAACCATACACTAAATTGCAACATTCCATAATACATAAAAGTCTCAAAGAGGCACTTCACTAGAACCAATAAATACATATTGAACATAAATAAGTAGTAATTATACATCATTTACAAGATTCCCAGACTGAATAGTTGCTGTAATGTGCCTGCCAGTTTTTGTAAGCATATTTTTGTCTAAATTAAGGCAGTATTTGCTCATTTTTTTCCTACATCATGTAAGCAGCAGCACTCATATATAAATAGAGCATTTAAATCCAATCCATGTGATCAGTATCGGTAATCGGCATTCAAGGATGATCGGTATCGGTGATCAGCAGCAAAAAACCTGATCGGCACATCCCTAATTATTATTAATATTATAGAAAAAACAGCACAGTTTTTAATGCCAATCTCATAATTTTATTTTGTTTTAATGATGGCAGCTAAAGAAGCCTTTAAGTTCCTCACGTTAATGACTGTTTTGTAATGCAATTTGCACTTTTATTTACTACAAAGACGTGTTGGAACAATTTATTTTATTTTATAAGAACAGTAAATGTTTAAAAGTTTAAGTATTATTAAAGAGTTTATTTAAATACAAACACTGGGTTTTTTTCTTTAATAATGTCGATAGTCGTGAATAATCGTAAAATCGCAATATTTCCTTCCACAATAATCGTGGCTCAAAAAATTGAAATCGTGACAACTGTAGTATGGCGTTTTTTTCGCGCAAAACTTCATGATGATTTTTTTTTGAAAGAAAACCTTTCAGGAGTGTTTTTCATGCCCTCCTTTACATTATTTCATCATATGGCACGTTTTTACAACATGTTTGAAAAATGGCATTTTTTTTCGACATAGTATAGTAAGGCGTTTTTTTGGCGCCAAACTTCATGATGATTTTTTTTTCAAAGAAAACCTTTCTGGAGTGTTTTTCACGCCCTCCTTTACATTATTTCATCGTATGGCACGTTTTTACAACATGTTTGAAAAATGGCATTTTTTTTCGACATAGTATAGTAAGGCGTTTTTTTGGCGCCAAAATTCATGATGATTTTTTTTCACAGAAAACCTTTCTGCAGTGTTTTTCACGCCCTCCTTTACATTATTTCATCATATGGCACGTTTTTACAACATGTTTGAAAAATGGCATTTTTTTTCGACATAGTATAGTAAGGCGTTTTTTTGGCGCCAAAATTCATGATGATTTTTTTTTCACAGAAAACCTTTCTGGAGTGTTTTTCACGCCCTCCTTTACATTATTTCATCATATGGCACATTTTTACATGTTTGAAAAATGGCATTTTTGTTTCGACATAGTATAGTATGGCGTACGGCCGGAGCTCCCGAACTGGCGGTTGTTTTGGCTCCGGAAGCCCGTGCCCTCCTCCGAAGATGCTGTCGGCCCGGTCCCCTCGGCAGGGAGTGTGGTCCGGGAAGCCCCGCTGCCCGCTGACAGTGGTAGTGGAGGAGACAGTAACCTCCAGGACAGGGAGGCTGTCTGTCTGCCTGGACCTCCTGTCAGACTCTAGAGTTTTCCCTGGGAAATGATCCAGGTGTTTTGATTAATTGTTGTAAAATTAGTGGTGAATTGTTTATATAAACGTTTTAGTAAAAATAAATAAGACTCCCATTTATCCTTTTTTCTGTAGTTATATTGTCTAAAATTGTGGAGGATATTTAAAGCTTAAAATGAAGTGTTTTTAGAATCTTTAAATGTATTCTTTTTATGTCTTTTTGTTTTGTTGGATTTACAAAGTAAACACTACGTTATCAACCATACATTAAATTGCAACATTCCATAATACATAAAAGTCTCAAAGAGGCACTTCACTAGAACCAATAAATACATATTGAACATAAATAAGTAGTAATTATACATCATTTACCAGATTCCCAGACTGAATAGTTGCTGTAATGTGCCTGCCAGTTTTTGTAAGCATATTTTTGTCTAAATTAAGGCAGTATTTGCTCATTTTTTTCCTACATCATGTAAGCAGCAGCACTCATATATAAATAGAGCATTTAAATCCAATCCATGTGATCAGTATCGGTAATCGGCATTCAAGGATGATCGGTATCGGTGATCAGCAGCAAAAAACCTGATCGGCACATCCCTAATTATTATTAATATTATAGAAAAAACAGCACAGTTTTTAATGCCAATCTCATAATTTTATTTTGTTTTAATGATGGCAGCTAAAGAAGCCTTTAAGTTCCTCACGTTAATGACTGTTTTGTAATGCAATTTGCACTTTTATTTACTACAAAGACGTGTTGGAACAATTTATTTTATTTTATAAGAACAGTAAATGTTTAAAAGTTTAAGTATTATTAAAGAGTTTATTTAAATACAAACACTGGGTTTTTTTCTTTAATAATGTCGATAGTCGTGAATAATCGTAAAATCGCAATATTTCCTTCCACAATAATCGTGGCTCAAAAAATTGAAATCGTGACAACTGTAGTATGGCGTTTTTTTCGCGCAAAACTTCATGATGATTTTTTTTTGAAAGAAAACCTTTCAGGAGTGTTTTTCATGCCCTCCTTTACATTATTTCATCATATGGCACGTTTTTACAACATGTTTGAAAAATGGCATTTTTTTTCGACATAGTATAGTAAGGCGTTTTTTTGGCGCCAAACTTCATGATGATTTTTTTTTCAAAGAAAACCTTTCTGGAGTGTTTTTCACGCCCTCCTTTACATTATTTCATCGTATGGCACGTTTTTACAACATGTTTGAAAAATGGCATTTTTTTTCGACATAGTATAGTAAGGCGTTTTTTTGGCGCCAAAATTCATGATGATTTTTTTTTCACAGAAAACCTTTCTGCAGTGTTTTTCGCGCCCTCCTTTACATTATTTCATCATATGGCACGTTTTTACAACATGTTTGAAAAATGGCATTTTTTTTCGACATAGTATAGTAAGGCGTTTTTTTGGCGCCAAAATTCATGATGATTTTTTTTTCAAAGAAAACCTTTCTGGAGTGTTTTTCACGCCCTCCTTTACATTATTTCATCGTATGGCACGTTTTTACATGTTTGAAAAATGGCATTTTTTTTCGACATAGTATAGTAAGGCGTTTTTTTTGGCGCCAAAATTCATGATGATTTTTTTTTCAAAGAAAACCTTTCTGGAGTGTTTTTCACGCCCTCCTTTACATTATTTCATCATATGGCACGTTTTTACAACATGTTTGAAAAATGGCATTTTTTTTCGACATAGTATAGTAAGGCGTTTTTTTGGCGCCAAAATTCATGATGATTTTTTTTCACAGAAAACCTTTCTGGAGTGTTTTTCACGCCCTCCTTTACATTATTTCATCAAATGGCACGTTTTTACAACATGTTTGAAAAATGGGATTTTTTTTCGACATAGTATAGTAAGGCGTTTTTTTGGCGCCAAAATTCATGATGATTTTTTTTCACAGAAAACCTTTCTGGAGTGTTTTTCACGCCCTCCTTTACATTATTTCATCATATGGCACATTTTTACATGTTTGAAAAATGGCATTTTTGTTTCGACATAGTATAGTATGGCGTACGGCCGGAGCTCCCGAACTGGCGGTTGTTTTGGCTCCGGAAGCCCGTGCCCTCCTCCGAAGATGCTGTCGGCCCGGTCCCCTCGGCAGGGAGTGTGGTCCGGGAAGCCCCGCTGCCCGCTGACAGTGGTAGTGGAGGAGACAGTAACCTCCAGGACAGGGAGGCTGTCTGTCTGCCTGGACCTCCTGTCAGACTCTAGAGTTTTCCCTGGGAAATGATCCAGGTGTTTTGATTAATTGTTGTAAAATTAGTGGTGAATTGTTTATATAAACGTTTTAGTAAAAATAAATAAGACTCCCATTTATCCTTTTTTCTGTAGTTATATTGTCTAAAATTGTGGAGGATATTTAAAGCTTAAAATGAAGTGTTTTTAGAATCTTTAAATGTATTCTTTTTATGTCTTTTTGTTTTGTTGGATTTACAAAGTAAACACTACGTTATCAACCATACATTAAATTGCAACATTCCATAATACATAAAAGTCTCAAAGAGGCACTTCACTAGAACCAATAAATACATATTGAACATAAATAAGTAGTAATTATACATCATTTACCAGATTCCCAGACTGAATAGTTGCTGTAATGTGCCTGCCAGTTTTTGTAAGCATATTTTTGTCTAAATTAAGGCAGTATTTGCTCATTTTTTTCCTACATCATGTAAGCAGCAGCACTCATATATAAATAGAGCATTTAAATCCAATCCATGTGATCAGTATCGGTAATCGGCATTCAAGGATGATCGGTATCGGTGATCAGCAGCAAAAAACCTGATCGGCACATCCCTAATTATTATTAATATTATAGAAAAAACAGCACAGTTTTTAATGCCAATCTCATAATTTTATTTTGTTTTAATGATGGCAGCTAAAGAAGCCTTTAAGTTCCTCACGTTAATGACTGTTTTGTAATGCAATTTGCACTTTTATTTACTACAAAGACGTGTTGGAACAATTTATTTTATTTTATAAGAACAGTAAATGTTTAAAAGTTTAAGTATTATTAAAGAGTTTATTTAAATACAAACACTGGGTTTTTTTCTTTAATAATGTCGATAGTCGTGAATAATCGTAAAATCGCAATATTTCCTTCCACAATAATCGTGGCTCAAAAAATTGAAATCGTGACAACTGTAGTATGGCGTTTTTTTCGCGCAAAACTTCATGATGATTTTTTTTTGAAAGAAAACCTTTCTGGAGTGTTTTTCATGCCCTCCTTTACATTATTTCATCATATGGCACGTTTTTACAACATGTTTGAAAAATGGCATTTTTTTTCGACATAGTATAGTAAGGCGTTTTTTTGGCGCCAAAATTCATGATGATTTTTTTTTCAAAGAAAACCTTTCTGGAGTGTTTTTCACGCCCTCCTTTACATTATTTCATCGTATGGCACGTTTTTACAACATGTTTGAAAAATGGCATTTTTTTTCGACATAGTATAGTAAGGCGTTTTTTTGGCGCCAAAATTCATGATGATTTTTTTTTCACAGAAAACCTTTCTGCAGTGTTTTTCGCGCCCTCCTTTACATTATTTCATCATATGGCACGTTTTTACAACATGTTTGAAAAATGGGATTTTTTTTCGACATAGTATAGTAAGGCGTTTTTTTTGGCGCCAAAATTCATGATGATTTTTTTTTGAAAGAAAACCTTTCTGGAGTGTTTTTCACGCCCTCCTTTACATTATTTCATCGTATGGCACGTTTTTACAACATGTTTGAAAAATGGCATTTTTTTTCGACATAGTATAGTAAGGCGTTTTTTTGGCGCCAAAATTCATGATGATTTTTTTTTCAAAGAAAACCTTTCTGGAGTGTTTTTCACGCCCTCCTTTACATTATTTCATCATATGGCACGTTTTTACAACATGTTTGAAAAATGGCATTTTTTTTCGACATAGTATAGTAAGGCGTTTTTTTGGCGCCAAAATTCATGATGATTTTCTTTTCACAGAAAACCTTTCTGGAGTGTTTTTCACGCCCTCCTTTACATTATTTCATCAAATGGCACGTTTTTACAACATGTTTGAAAAATGGGATTTTTTTTCGACATAGTATAGTAAGGCGTTTTTTTGGCGCCAAAATTCATGATGATTTTTTTTCACAGAAAACCTTTCTGGAGTGTTTTTCATGCCCTCCTGTACATTATTTCATCATATGGCACATTTTTACATGTTTGAAAAATGGCATTTTTTTTCCGACATAGTATAGTATGGCGTACGGCCGGAGCACCCGACCTGGTGGTTGTTTTGGCTCCGGAAGCCCATGCCCTCCTCCGAAGATGCTGTCGGCCCGGTCCCCTCGGCAGGGAGTGTGGTCCGGGAAGCCCCGCTGCCCGCTGACAGTGGTAGGTGGAGGAGACAGTAACCTCCAGGACAGGGAGGCTGTCTGTCTGCCTGGACCTCCTGTCAGACTCTAGAGTTTTCCCTGGGAAATGATCCGGGTGTTTTGATTAATTGTTGTAAAATTAGTGGTGAATTGTTTATATAAACGTTTTAGTAAAAATAAATAAGACTCCCATTTATCCTTTTTTCTGTAGTTATATTGTCTAAAATTGTGGAGGATATTTAAAGCTTAAAATGAAGTGTTTTTAGAATCTTTAAATGTATTCTTTTTATGTCTTTTTGTTTTGTTGGATTTACAAAGTAAACACTACGTTATCAACCATACACTAAATTGCAACATTCCATAATACATAAAAGTCTCAAAGAGGCACTTCACTAGAACCAATAAATACATATTGAACATAAATAAGTAGTAATTATACATCATTTACAAGATTCCCAGACTGAATAGTTGCTGTAATGTGCCTGCCAGTTTTTGTAAGCATATTTTTGTCTAAATTAAGGCAGTATTTGCTCATTTTTTTCCTACATCATGTAAGCAGCAGCACTCATATATAAATAGAGCATTTAAATCCAATCCATGTGATCAGTATCGGTAATCGGCATTCAAGGATGATCGGTATCGGTGATCAGCAGCAAAAAACCTGATCGGCACATCCCTAATTATTATTAATATTATAGAAAAAACAGCACAGTTTTTAATGCCAATTTCATAATTTTATTTTGTTTTAATGATGGCAGCTAAAGAAGCCTTTAAGTTCCTCACGTTAATGACTGTTTTGTAATGCAATTTGCACTTTTATTTACTACAAAGACGTGTTGGAACAATTTATTTTATTTTATAAGAACAGTAAATGTTTAAAAGTTTAAGTATTATTAAAGAGTTTATTTAAATACAAACACTGGGTTTTTTTCTTTAATAATGTCGATAGTCGTGAATAATCGTAAAATCGCAATATTTCCTTCCACAATAATCGTGGCTCAAAACATTGAAATCGTGACAACCGTAATTATAGCCTTTAGTCTAAAAACATCATAGTATAGCATGTCGCTCTAAAAACGTCATAGAAAAGCCTTTAGTCCACAAAACATTATGTTCCGGCTGTCTGAAGTAGGTGACGAGCAACAAAAAAACACTACAAACACTGGTTTCCAGAGGGTTTGACGAGTATTTATTTGAAAGACTAAGTTTACAACAACACAACATGTGAGAGGGTTAAAAGCAAATGGGTGTTAGTAAAATAAAAATAAATAAGCAGAACTAAAAGTGAACTTCACGTTGACATTGATGGGCATTCCAACCAGGAACAAAGTAAAAGATAATCAATACGAAAAAAAACTCTTCCTGTTCACCTCTTAAAACCCAAAAACACACCGCAGTAGCACCCTAAACTAAAACTACCAATGGGTTTCCTGTTTTCCTTTCTGAACAATTCAAAGGTCCCTCTCTATTTCCCCACACATCCACCAACCACTGGAACACATCTCCAAAGTTCTGCCGGGCCAGCTCAGCTTCCCCTCAGAAGAAGTGCAACCACCTGCCAGATGAAGGAGCCTTTTGAGAGGCAGTTGACATCGTGATTGGACTGTACTTTGGTCTGTTCCAATCCAGCTTCAGCTCCAGAGACGGCAGGCGGGACGAGTCAACGGAGGCCGGATGGACGAAGGAATGCAGCTGAGTACAATCCAGAAAACAACAGAGGAGTGCAGTGGCCCAGGGCCAGAACAAACAGAGTAGCATCATATGTCTCTTAGAAAACATCATAGTATAGCCTTTGGTATGAAAAAACGCCATAATATACATTGTATATTATACAAATAACAAGTCAAAGGAAAGAGACATACATTGTAGAATTGTAGTAATTGTGGGCTGACTGATTTACTGATTATCAGCATTTTATTTTTTACTGATTTATGGTAATAAATACATTTAAAAATGGCGCTACTTTGGCTCTGAACCTTTATCTACCTGTGGTCGCTCTGTCTTCTGGAGTGATTTGATTGGTTATACGTCACGAATAAAACTCCTTTAACTTAACATCTGTAAACAAAAACAAAAACGTATCAACAAAGTTTTCTGTTAGAGTTTGTGTTCTTCTAAGTTTAACTCCAAGAGTTTAAATATTTTCATTGACTGCAAATGAATATCTACTCCAAATGTTTCACTAATAATCATCAGCCTTTAAAACCCACAAAACACCCCTCTATACTCAACCACACTTAGTACAGTCCGGTTCCCCCTTCTATAAATCTGCTTGGAATCTTCCACTTCCTGTTTGTCAAAGTGGCCTTCTACCTGGACAGGTTTTGTTGGAGCTCATGCAACAAACATTTTGGGTAACTGCACTTTAATATGGATGGATGACACTGAATTAGAGTCTGTTTTAATGAGACTGAGTTAAGATGTGGAGCTCTGTCATTAAATAGGAAATTATTTCTCAGAATTCACAGAGAAAAGTCTGAAATGTTTGCTAGGTTAGCGTCCCACATGTTCTTTGGCTCAGCTAAAGCTAACTCTCTCCAATTTCTGGATCTCTTGAGTTGCTTGTTGTTAAAATATCTTGCTGAAGGTGCTGAAGCTCAGAAAGTCTGAGATGTTTGTTCAAAATAAGCTCATTGTCGAGTCTTATCTGACCTGTCCTCTTTTGTTTGAACTTTCCCTAAACTTAGGAGTTAATGACAGAGCAGCACATCCAGACTCAGTCTCATTTCTGTAGAGATTAAACTTCAGTGTCATTTATTGATGTTAAAGTGCAGTTTTTCAAATGTTTGTTGCACATGCTCCCGACCAAACCAGTCCAGGTGGAAGATGTGAAGAGAAAGCTCCAGAGGATGAATATCACACATTTACGTTGGAAATAAATGTCTTTTAATTAGACATTGTCATGCAAAAGTTGGATTTCCCTTTAATGATGTTCAAATCTTTGTTGAGTGTTTCGTGGATGTTGGTTTCTAAATGTTTTTTGACACTCGGCCCCAAAGATTAAAACCTTTTACGGCTCACAAGCTGCAACAATTCACACATTATCAACTATCTTTCTGACTAAACTAAGATAAAAAGTGAAAAACTGCCTGATTCCTGCATCATGAATGTAAATCGTTTAGGTTTTTATGACAGTAAACTGAATATATTTGGGTTTGACATTTTATAAACCAAAACAAGAAATGAATTACTGGAGAAAACAATCAACAGATTAATGGTCAAAGAAAATGTGTTTTCCAACATGTATGGCTGAATTACTCCAACATTACAAGATACATACAATTTTAAATCATGAAGATTCTTATTTTCTGTCTGTTGTATATTTTCTTGGCTAATCCAATATATTATTTGGTTTTTAAGAGACTAATCGACAACTAAAATAACTTTATCCACTAAAACTAATAAACATGAGGTCAAATAGAAGGAAGAGTTTTAAATACTGCAGTCCCACAATGACAAGAATAAAGTTTGTCAAGAAAAACTAAATCTGCTGGTGGATTCCATTAAAGTCCTAATAAATGATAGTAAAGTGTGATACTAAAGGTTTGTGGTGCTAAAAATGTCCAAGTAAAGATATGAAGTTGAATATGTGGATGGACGTTGATAAAAGTTGACGTCCCTTCATTTCTCTGGAGCGACTCCATGGATTTTCTGGATGGTGGTTGAAGACCTGCTCTTCTAGTGGTCTTCCTTCTAGTCGCTGTAAAAAGTCAGTCCATCCTGGCCGACTTCAACACCTCTTCATGACAAGTTGTTCTGCCTCCGACCTCGTGGAAACTCCAGAAACTCGGGAAAACCTGTGGAGACTCGAAGAACTCGTGGAGACTCGAAAAACTCGTGGAGACTCGAAAAACTCGTCGGGCGGGGGAAGGTGTGGTGGGGGAGTCTGGGTGGAGTCAGGGCGGAGAGTAGGCGGGGAGGTGGGTGGTGGCCTCCCGCCCCTCTACTCCACCCACCTCCCCGCCTACTCTCCGCCCTGACTCCACCCAGGCTCCGCCCTGGCTCCGCCCATGTGGTGACATCACCAACTACGATGTCAAAGGGACGACGAATTTATTTCTTTTTATATGATCTGTAGCTCAGTGAGTTAAGGATTTGCCTGTGGAGCTGCAGGTCCGGGTTCAAGACCAGTCACTTCTTAAATTTTCTCAAAATTCTGACAAAGACAAAGAAAGAAAACTGCCACTGGCCGGTCTTGAACCGGCGACCTTCCAATCTGTAGTCTATCCTCTTATCCTCCTGAGCTACTCGCTCAGATACTAATTTTAGTTTTTTTTGCGCATTTATCATCTATTTTTTGTCGTTTCGAGTTTTTTTTTCTTTACTTTCTCTTTTCTCGCCCGTTTTTCTCAGGAGGTGGGACTTCAGCCTGTGCTGGAGGGTGGAACCCTCACTTCCAAGACTTTCCAAAGCCCCCACACCTCCCGAGTCCTCAGGACCTGAGCTTTCACACAGTCTGAGGGCTGAAATTTTCTAAGTCCCACAGTAGTTCTCTGTTAGTTTGAACCTTCAGACAGTCTGAGGGCTGATATCTTCTAAGTTCCTGAGTAGTTCTCTGTTAGTTTGAACCTTCAGACAGTCTGAGGGCTGAAATTTTCTAAGTCCCACAGTAGTTCTCTGTTAGTTTGAACCTTCAGACAGTCTGAGGGCTGATATCTTCTCAGTTCCTGAGTAGTTCTCTGTTAGTTTGAACCTTCAGACAGTCTGAGGGCTGAAATCTTAAAAGTTTCTCAGTACTTCTCTGTTAGTTTGAACTTTGTGGTTAACAGAAACCTTAAAACTTGTGACCATGAGTCTTGATTTCACATTTAGATCATCCATCTGAGTTCTTCTCAGACCTTCACCTGTGGGTTTTTTAGAAATCCTCAACAAACTTTGATTCTCTTCACTGAACAGTAAAGTTTGTGGAGATCAGAAGGTAACATTAGTTTGATCAATGCCTTCAACTACTAGTAGACTTTATCTGGAAGCAGTTTTCTGAAATGAGTTCTTAGTAAATCTTTCCACAATCAAACCAAGAACATAGAAAGAGGAAACATTTGAAAAAACAACTTGATGTTTTCATTTCAGACTAGAAAACACTTTAAGATCTTTATCTGTTTTTGCTCTTTTGATCATTTTATTGCTTCTTCTGTTTAATTTGATCTTCTAAAGTTTAACTGGTGTCTTTTCAAATGTTTTGTCTTTAGTTTGATTCTTCTTAAATGTTTAGTTTTGCTCTTTTCTCACCTTTTATTCTTTTCTAATGTCTGATTTGATTTCCAAATGTTTTGTCGTTTTAATGTTTGTTGTTTTTTCAAATGTTTTATCGGCTTGTTTGAAAAATTTCCTTTTCTTTCCCTGTGTTTAATTTTTCGATTAAATCTTTAAGGTTTTTCTTTTTAAATGTTTTACCACCTTTCAATGTTTAATTTTCTTTTTAAATGCTTCATTGTATTTTCTGTTTAATTCCTATTTAAAGTTTTATTGTCTTTAAGATTTAGTTTTCCAATTAAACATTTAATTTTTAATTCAATGTTTTGTATTTTTAAAGGTTTAATAATCTAATTTAATGTTTTGTATTTTTAAAAAATGTTTAATATTCTTGTTTAATTTTATTTTTTAAATGTTTATCTAAAATATTTAATCTTTAATGCTTCATATTTTTGTTTAATAAATTTTGTTTAATTTCATAATTACATGTTTTGTATCTTCTGTTTAATTATTTAATTAAATATTTTGTCTGTTTAATATAATTTAATTGTATTTAATGTTTAATTTTCTTTTTAAAAGTTTTATTGTATTAAATGCTTTTTTCCTTTGATTCAATTGCTTTTTTTAAAATGTAGTTTATTTCTTTAATCTTTTTTTCTGTCAAGACGTTAACCTCAACCTTAGAAATGAAACAAACACTTAAATCACAATGAAAATACTTCTGTTGTCACAATCATGAGTTAGTCAATTATTCAGTTTATCAATTCAACTTTATTTGTTTAGCACCTCTCACACAGATGACAAAACTAAACAAGCAAAGAGAAAAAACTATGCTAAAACTGATTAAAACAAAAAAACATATTTTTAAAAAAAAAGATTTAACATGGTAATAAAATATGTTGTGTTCAGGGGATGGAGGGAGTTTATTGAAGTCTTCTTGGGCTCACATGGCAAATCATTTAAAATATAAACTTTATATTCAGTCTAAGGAAACTAGAAACTGCAGAGTGACAGAAGAACCAACTAGATCTCCTGTTTTCTCCTTTAATGAGTCGATTCTTGTGCTTTCAGACCAAAGAACTACAGACTCTTCACAACCTGCTCAAACTCTTGGTACAGGACCTCACCACACAGGTCAAGAAGGTTTCCGTCTCATTTCTACTCTGAAGCTCACCTTCTCCTGCTCAAACTGCTGACAAATGTTTCTGCTGCTCTAAAGTCTGGTCTCCAGAACTTCCTAAAAACTCTTAAAGTCTCTTCTGCTGCAGGTTGCTTTGTAGAATTGTAACAGAAAACCTCACTAAACCACATGGAGGGGCCTCAAGATAGTCGTCCAAATAAAACTTTACAAAAACCAAACTAGCACAACCCAAACGCTAAAGTCTCCTGCAGCCTACCAGAGAACCTCTGAGAACAGAGAATCAGGACAGGAACTCTTACCTTCTGGACAACCAACGCTGGTTCACAAACAAGAATACAGAATGTGTCTGACCAAAAACCTCTAAAGCCTCACTACAGCCAAGATAAAGACACAACGCAGCTGCACCAAATCCACTAATCACTGACACATTAGCACCATGTGCTAACTGTGGCTAAAGAACCACATTTACCAAGACAACTATCCAGTACAAAGCCCTAAAACACACCAAGAAACACATTAAAGACGATTTTACTGCTGGAAGCTGCAAGCCAACGCCTAAAGAACAAACTAAAGCAACGGAGCCAAACCCGGTTCAGTGGTGAAAGCAGAGGAAATGTTTGTCTGCAGCCACATAAAGCAGGAAGATAGTGAGCTGCTCAGCTGTTCCTGATGACACCAAGCAGCCACCTGGACAGCCAATAGGAACACAGCTTACTGGAAGTCCAGAGGGCTGGGTTAGTGAAGGAAATTTAGTTTAAAGTTGAGGCAGAAAGTTAACAAAGAAAGTTGAAAACCACCTTCTGATACCTGAAATCTCTGAGTTTTCACACAAAGAACACCTGAACATGTCAAACTGGTTCCATAGTAGAACCGTCATTGTAAAAACGTCATAGCATGGTGTGTTGCTCAAAAAACATTACGACCCGGCTGTCTAGGGTCGCCGAGGAGCAACACAAAAACAGGTGGTATATTCCACCCAACATCCTTGAACATAAACTTAAAAAGTTCGTTCAAAGGAATATTCCACCCAAAATCCTTCAATGTACTCAGCACACAAACACCCACAGACAGGAGGCCGGCTGGGCCGAGGCTCGGCGGCGTCCTCAGACCCACGAGTCGGGAAGTCGCTGAACTTGTTGGTCCGGTTTGAAGGCCTCCGTGTGGTCCAGTAGAAGTCCAGGTAGTCGGTGTTGGCTTTGAACCGCAGCGACTGGCCGCCATCAGGTGGACTGGCTCGTCCTCGTAGGGCTCCTCCTGTAGCCTTGAGGGAACCACAGGAACATTCAGTAGCTGTTGGAGTTCTTCCTGTCAGGCTCATGGTAGAACGGCTCTGAAGAATCTTGTATTTGTCTTATCTGGAACAATCTAACAGCCTAAACTGTCAACAGTGGTGTAAAGAAGCAAACACACAGGCATTGATTAGGACACAAACTAGATTTATTTTAGAAAACAAATCAGCTTAGAGGCATTTGTTCACACATGTGGCTGAATAGGAGGCCGTCCAATCAGATTGGAGGTCTTCACTCTGTAGGTTGTTTGTTTGGTGAGACTCTTGGACCTCCATCAGCTGACGTGGATGTTTGATGGTCTTCCTCTCTAGTGCCAGATGATTCATCCATGAATTCAGCAGCTACAGACTGAAATGAAGCTCATGCTGCCGTTATTGAATTCCTGTTCCAGATCAAATGTTCAGAGCTCACCTTGAATGAAGCCGTCTGCTGTCTGATAGTTTTTCTCATTGTAGTCTTCAATAAAGTCTTTTTCCTCATGTCAGGATGTGGTGAGACTCTTTCTCAGTCTCTGCAGACGTCCCTCATTGTGCATCTCCAGAGAAGAAACAGAAAAACTGGTCACTGCTTCAGCATCACAAACGCTCTCCAGCATTGAGAGTGTTTTAGGAATTCATTCATTGTGTTGTGAACTTTGAAGGAGCAGAAACTTTACAGCTGCCAAAGATATGAGCTCCAATTCTGGATGTTTTAGGAAATGAAGTTCATCAAATGAACACTTGATTTTTGCTGATAACTCTCATTAAATTACTGAAGAAATCCAACATAAAAACCTGTAAACTCTCAGGCAGCTTTTGTTAAAGTTTGTCTATAATTCTATCATCATGTTCTGGAACCAGGACTCTGCAGAAGTTTCTTCAAACAGATACTTGTGTGTTTCTATTTAAGGCCTCAGGTTTGAACATACAGCAGAGGATTAGAAAGGAGTGATTTTAATGTTTAAATCAGTCCAGTAAATGTTTGGAGTAAAAATGATTAAAATTTTGATTTAGATAGATTTGTGTCAAAGAATATTGTAGAGTCTCACTTAACTATATCCAAATGAGTTCAGTATATTTACATTTTTTAGAATATTTGATTTCTTAATCTTAATACTGTAGAGTCTGACCCTAAATATTATACTAATGATGTAAATCTAAATAATAAATATTGCAGTGCAGGGTCATAAACTTTAATCAGTTAAACTTACGTAATAAATATCACTGTACAATCTTAACCTGAACATTCATATTATTGAGGTAAATTTACATAAATCTTGATATTCTAGTCTTAACTGGAATATGTCTAACATGAATCTTTTTGTATTGTGCTGATAAACAACAATAACCTGACTTTCAGATAATATTTATTCACTGTGTATTGGGTAGTACAGAAGTATTAGTACAGAATATTATTTCTTGTTTTATGTGTGATAATTGGCAGTAAACATTTTAAGAAGTGCAAATTGACAGAGTTGTAATAGTGCTGTTCTTGCAAAATATTTGTCACTTAATTGCCCTCAGGATGCTGTCGTTGAGCTACCAGTTTTACAGAACAGGCAGATGTTGCAGCTAATGATGTTGTAATTCACATAAACAAGGAAACAAGTCCATCATAATTTGAATGTTAACAGTCCAAAATGAAAAGGTCATATACAGCTTTCCTATTGGGTTAAAGAGCCAAAAAAAAAAACATGAAAAAAAACTTTGTAAAAGCGAGAGGTCGGTAGCAGCTTTCATTTTTTCTTACATGTTTCTTCACTGTCACACTAAAATAAATCACTGCATTTGGCCTCTAGTTCAGAAACATATTTTGGGTATTTTAAACTCACTTTTTGTCTCTCCCACAATGATGATTACAATTACATGCAAACGGGAAATTATGCAAATTAGGCGATGACATCATTTAGCGACTTCTAGTGACTTTTAGGACAGCCAATAGCTACTTTCCTTACTGAGGAGTTGGCAACACTGGTGAAAACATAAACGATGCCTTGTTCCTATCGTTGTAAGGTAGACAATGTGCTACAAGCCCAGTTTTATCAACAGTAGCTGTCTTTCAAGCTGCACGAATAACACTGATGTCTATGGAGTGAACAGGGACTGTGTGCAAATTGCACAACTGCTTGAACAGCAAAGAGAGACACAAATATTCAATAGCTTCTCTCTGATACACTGTAGTGTCACCAGAATCGCTGCAGCCTTCAACTGGCTCCTGTTGACACCAATGTTATTTCTGCAGCTTGAAAGACAGCTACTGTTGATAAAACTAGGCTTGTAACACATTGTCTACCTTACAACGATGGAAAAGAGGCATCGTTTATAATGTTATTGATGGTGGAATTCTGAATCTGTGAATATCTTTCCGATTTTACTGAACTGTAGCCCCAAGGAGCCTGAAAGGTGGCAACCCTACTGCTCTGTGACTTAACTGCATTTTCGGGCGCATAAATCACACTTCCACCCATTTGTGCGTTTATAAAATTGTTACTCAACTACCCAGCTGCAGAACGTACTGTCTGTGTGACCTTATTACTGTGCTAGCGCTGTATTAGCGCGGCTAACGCTGTATTAGCGCGGCTAGCGCTGTATTAGCGCGGCTAACGCTGTGGTAGCGTTGTATTAGCGCGGCTAGCACTGTATTAGCGCGGCTAGCGCGGCTAGCGCTGTATTAGCGTGGCTAGCGCTGTATTAGCGTGGCTAACGCGGCTAACGCTGTGCTAGCACTGTATTAGCGCGGCTAACGCTGTGCTAGCGCAGCTAACGGCATGCATTACAGCTTACTGACTCTCACAAAAACAAACCACATACAGGACAAAAAGGATTAATACACTCACTGAAGCGCCGTCGTTCATGCTGTTAGCCGTGGTTGATCCCTGTCTTGTGAGGTGAACCGTCTACGTCACATGACCGGAGGACCGCCACGTGATTGGCTGGGCGTTGGTTCGATTTTGGCCAGGATCGATTGTTTACGCCTGAGTCCCCCGGATGTGAACAGCGAATTTTTTAACATTGAATTTTTTGATGGCGAATTTTGAACATTGAATTTTTAACTGGTTTTCAGAATTTTGATGAGCTAAATTCAGGCATAAAAAATTCATATACGTAATTTTGATGCAAAAAAATTAAAAGTAAGAAATTCAGCAGCTTTTAAAATTCAGAATCTGATGAGTCTGATTTGCTTCCATATAGTTTAATAGGCTTAATTATTTAACAGAACATGATATGGCTGCAGACATTTAGGATACGTGTGGGGTAAAACCACTGCACAGTCAAACAGCCACCTAATATTTCGGCTACTTTACAATGTAAAACATGATCAGAATGAGGTAGCTCCATGAGATTATGCCGACTTCTTACCTGTTTGAACAATGGTTTTATATTTCATCTTAAGCTGCTGCCACATGCTTCTCCCCTGCAGATTGCACCTACACTCAGTTTGTTGAACCTGCTTTGTGAAACGGACCCCTGCTCTCATATACTGTGTTTTAATACAGTCAAATTCCCTATAAGGCCATTTTTGTTTACATATTTTTCAGTCAGAGATATTTAAAGCACTTAAATCCACCCGTTAAGAACAGGACTAAGACTAGTCATGGTGAAATGAACCATCTTTGCAGTGTTCTGAGCTGAAAAATTCTTCTGAGAACATGTGGGACTTCCATCAATTTACTAAAAATGAGCACAATACGGCATGTTTAAAGTTTTCTAAAGGACTTAAGTGAAGCTCTGTGAAAACAAATGTTTCTTTATGTAGTAAACAGTATTTTCTGTTTGCTCCTCTGCACTATTAGTTCACTTTTGTTGGTTGTTGTGGCTTCCTTTTTCATTCTCAGTGCCTGCACAGTATTTTGCAGAACTTGCTTATTCACCCGCTCTTAACTCTAAGTAGATGTAGTCGACTGGTCCAAAAGCGCTGGCAGTGTTTGGGGATTTGATGTCATTTTTCTTTCTTGGTTCCCGGTGGGCAGACTGACTGACTCAGTTACATTCACTGTGCCAACCAGGAGAAATGAATCATCCCGAAAAGCCTGAAAATCTCACTTCTTGGCAGAGAAGAAGCACCCAGAAAATCAAAGGAGAACACACTTAACTTTGTCATGAATCATCGTCCAACAAGCGCTCGTAATCCAACAACAACCTTTTCCCGTTAAGAGGAAAAACGCTCCTTTCTAACCGTGGAGTTTAAACAGTTTCACTACAGCATCGGTTTCAAAGCTCTCCTGGGGTTTTCACTTGTATGTAATACAATCTAATTTTCATTTGGGATGAAAACTCCTCGAGTACAGCAACAACTGGACAAACTCATTGTTCCGAGGATGATCAGAAGCGTCTGTGTTTTCACTAAACACAACTTGTTCAGTTAGTTTCCAGCTCAACAGACCGGCAATAAATCCTCCTTTTATGCAGCTCATCGAATGTAGTTCAACAGTTACTTTCATTGTGGATTTATCTGCCGATTATTAGTTTGTTTGTATAAAAAATGATTGAAAATTGTGTTTCCCAGAGCTCAAGGTGGCCAAATATAGTCTGTGATAATCCTCATGCAAGCACATTGAAAAAGCATGTTTAATGTTATCAAACTAGTGACAGATTTTCTGTTTATCTGCCATCGTTTCAGCTCGAATTCAGCTTGTGTTGACTGTATCAGAGATTTACAGTAACTTTGCAGGCTCTTACTAACGCTCCTGCTGTCCTCATTTACAGGCACCAAAACATATTGTTTCCTTGTCTGAAAAAATCCAAAAATTAAGCAATAAAATTCCCCAAATTTCTGAAAATATGGAAATTCCAATAATTCCTTAAAAGTTTCCCTTAAAATTTTTATTTTAAAAAAATCCCCCAAATTTGGCAAGAAAATTCTTGTAAATATTTTCAAAAAATGTTCCAAAAAAATCCTAAAAATATCTAAAGTGATTCCATATATATCAGTAAAACTTCTAATATTTTCTTCAAGAACATTCACAAAAAAAATCAACCAAAATCAAGTGAAATTCGCTGGATTTTGGTTGATTTTTTTGTGAATGTTCTTAAGAAACATTTTTAACATTTCTTTTTTGCCACCACAAAATGTTCAAAGATTTCACAAAAATGTTAAAAATGTGGACATCAGAAGTTTCACTGTGAAAATATTTTTTTTTTCCCACATTTCCAAACTTTAAAACGGGTCAGTTTTGACCTGCAGGACGACACGAGGGTTAAACATGCACACACTCTAATATGTTCTGTTCTCAACATACTGAAAGAACAAGGTCAACAAGTTGCATTCAATTAGTCTCCTGTGTGTTTAAAAACTCTCTCCGGCCAACAAACAAGCTGCCAGTCAACATCTAAGAAGGTCACAACTAGGTTGTTTATTTTATGATAACTGATACAGGATAAATGTTATACATTCTATTTTAACACTGATATTTTGCTTTTTATTTTCAATGTCAGTATGCAAAAAAGACGATGCAAAGTAAACATTTGGTGAAATCATGAATATGATACAGAATTTGACTGCTTCATCAATATTAAACCAATTCATTTTTAAGGACTCCTTTTTGCCCCGGTGATAACTTGTTTAGCTACAACACAAAAAAAGGAAAAAATACAAAAAAACAAACACAAACATCGAGAGTTGGCTGACAGCAAACACTGTAAAGAACCACATGATCTTTAGATGTATCAATCGACTCGTGTAGATGCATATATAAAAATACAGGATCCCTGCTGTATATATGCACATACAGTAATAATGCAGTTACTATAGTTGAAGAGCCGGTACTGGGCCTACAAACAGACAAAATGAAGAGAGCAGGATACACATACATACACACGTTTACCATTATCTCTCCATATAAACACGCATAAACCAACCAACCAACCAACCAACAAGCAGAAGGCTCTCTGGCTTTAGAAGCTAAAAACTACACTTGACTTAAAAAAAAAAAATAAAGAAAAGAAAACAGACATTCACATTTCTGAAACAAACTCCAGGATCTTGTGACTTCTCGCCTGATCAACCGTCTCTGTCCGTCAGTCCGACCAGCTTTAGTGCCACCAGAGAAGCTAGAATGAAGAAGATGCTGAGGATGATGAAGACCGTTTGTGCCGTTGTGTCCGACTCGTGCCATCGATCGGGACCGAGTTCGCTCTCATTGATTACTTCGCTGTCTGCTGGTCCTTGTCTCCACATCATCACTCCTCACACTGCGCACTCATTCACTGACTCACTGCCAGTTTCTTCATCCACGAGTGAAAGTGAATGAGTGAGCATGTTGTGGAGGAAGGCAGAGCAGCGGGACGCAGCAGCTGTTTGTGTCGGTGTTTAGTGTGCGGATGTCCTGTCAGTCCATGCATTTACCTGTGTGGCCTCTACGGTGAGGAGGGGGCTTTGCTACTGCTGTAATGAACCTGGTATCTGTTGACCGTCTGCCCCTTCACCTCCGTCGACAGGCAGGTCGTCTTGCAGGGGATGATGTCCTCCTCCTCCTCGCCCATTAGCCAGTTCTGCACCGAGCGCTCGGCCGAGGCTGTGACGTGATTGGCCAGCCAGCCCTGGTGCCACTTGTCAAAGCGTTCGTGTTGGCTCGCTGCCACTCTGTGCTGCGACTGTGGAGGAAGAGGAGAAGCTGTCAGAGCCTCGTCTGTGAGCCACCACGCAGGATTTAACAAGCAGAAAATGTACGAGCAGGGTTGGATTGTCACGACGCTACTCAGATTCACCAGAACGCTGACAGAACACCACATCATGTCTGAATTTAAACGCAGGCTGCAGCCCACCTTCCTGGCCTTGACCAGCGCTCCCCGGCGGTACATGTAGTCCTCGGAGTTCATCACAAACACCATCTTGTGAGTGTTGAGTTTAAATCGACAGTCCAGACTCCCGGCGTTCTCCACGCCCAGCTGACGGTGCCACTCCCTCCTGCAGCGCATCGCCTCCACCTGACGCACCTGCCAGCGACGGAAACGCCGCAGGTTCCTGCCAGACCAGACACATTTATTAGACCTGGAAATTAGCCCGATATTCATCTGGCATAGTCTCTGAATGACAGCATGATAAATGAGTTAAAACGCTGAGACGATAGTGGATCTGTAATGACTCCGGTACACGCGGGAGCAAACTTTTCCAGCGTCTTCATCAGATTCCAGACATTTAACAGGATTGTTGCTGCTTGAAATACGCCTGAACAACTAACTAAACTAAAAAAACACATGAGCCTCAGCTACAGCGACAGGCTGCCAGAACTCTGATTAAATTAGAACGGAAAACATTCCTAAGACAAATTTTTGTGGATCAAACCTTCTGTTGTGCAAACTGCAGCAGATGTTTTGTCCTGAAACTGCACATTTAAATGCCAATGGAGCACAAATATTACAAGACTTACAATATGACAGAAATTTTCTATAAACATTTAGATTTCTTCTCATAAAGGAGAAAGTATCTATTTATATATGTGCATTGTGTGCTGCTCTTTTCCTAACATTTTTGTCTGTCTTTGCTATCTATCTATCTATAGTCTATCTATAGATCTATCTATCTATCTATCTATCTATCTATCTATAGTCTATCTATCTATCTATCTATCTATCTATCTATCTATAGTCTGTCTATCTATCTATCTATCTATCTATAGTCTGTCTATCTATCTATCTATCTATCTATCTATCTATCTATCTATCTATCTATCTATCTATCTATCTATAGTCTGTCTATCTATCTATCTATCTATCTATCTATCTATCTATCTATCTATCTATCTATCTATCTATCTATAGTCTGTCTATCTATCTATCTATCTATCTATCTATCTATCTATCTATCTATCTATCTATCTATCTATAGTCTGTCTATCTATCTATCTATCTATCTATAGTCTGTCTATCTATCTATCTATCTATCTATCTATCTATAGTCTGTCTATCTATCTATCTATCTATCTATCTATCTATCTATCTATCTATCTATCTATCTATAGTCTATCTATCTATCTATGTATCTATCTATCTATCTATAGTCTATCTATCTATAGTCTATCTATCTATCTATCTATCTATCTATCTATCTATAGTCTATCTATCTATCTATGTATCTATCTATCTATCTATAGTCTATCTATCTATCTATCTATCTATCTATCTATCTATCTATAGTCTATCTATCTATCTATGTATCTATCTATCTATCTATCTATCTATCTATCTATCTATCTATCTATCTATCTATCTATAGTCTATCTATCTATCTATGTATCTATCTATCTATCTATAGTCTATCTATCTATAGTCTATCTATCTATCTATCTATCTATCTATCTATCTATCTATCTATCTATAGTCTATCTATCTATCTATCTATCTATCTATCTATCTATAGTCTATCTATCTATCTATCTATAGTCTATCTATCTAACTATCTATCTATAGCCTATCTATAGTCTATCTATCTATCTATCTATCTATCTATCTATCTATCTATCTATCTATCTATCTATCTATCTATAGTCTATCTATCTATCTATCTATCTATCTATCTATCTATCTATCTATCTATCTATAGTCTATCTATCTATCTATCTATCTATCTATCTATCTATCTATCTATCTATAGTCTATCTATCTAACTATCTATCTATAGCCTATCTATAGTCTATCTATCTATCTATCTATCTATCTATCTATCTATCTATCTACAGTCTATCTATCTATCTATCTATCTATCTATCTATCTATCTATCTATCTATAGTCTATCTATCTATCTATCTATCTATCTATCTATCTATCTATAGTCTATCTATCTATCTATCTATAGTCTATCTATCTATCTATCTATAGCCTATCTATAGTCTATCTATCTATCTATCTATCTATCTATCTATCTATCTATCTATCTATCTATCTATCTATCTATCTATCTATCTATCTATCTATCTATCTATCTATCTATCTATAACAATCAGCAGGTTTTTATCTAGAGCTGCAACTTCCAACTGTTTTATTGACAGTTAATCTCTTGATTGTTTTCTCTATCTTTTCTTTGGTATATAAAATCTCAGAAAATGGTGAAAAATATCCATCAGTGTTTTCAAAAGCCCAAAAATGAAATCCTCAAACATCCTTTGGGCTGACAATTTAAATATATTTAGTTCAATATAATCGAGAAGGAAAGAAACCAGAAAATAGTCAAGTGTAAGAAACTGAAATCTGTTTTTTCAATAGTTGGTAAGTGATTAATTTTTGTGTTTATTTAAAATGCAGCATCTCATAGGAGTGAAATAATGCATTTTCAAGCAAACTTAATGCTGACTGTGTGCAGAAATTAAAAGTTTATTTTGTTGTCCTCAAAGTATAACGAATTACACAATGAAATGTTTAAAGAAATAGTAATATAAGAAGCATGCAAAGGTCCCTGTGACATTTTCAAGTCTGTGAAAGTCCAAAATTTGCCCTCATTTGGTGACTAGTGTGTACGTTCTGCATTACTGTGTATACACCGGATACACAGATATTTATGAAACTTCCAAGTCTTCTAAGCGGACAAGAAAGCAGCATAAAAGCAACAATTATACGTCTGCGATGTCTGCAAATGAGTATAATCAGGGTTTTAAAAGACCTCTAATAAGTACCTGGAGTCAATGGTGACAAGTTTCTCTGGCTGTAATATTTACACAGAGGGAACAGGTGGTTGAAAGACTCATATATACAGTCTAAAATACAAAAAAAGTCAGCTGTGGAGAAATCACGTGTCTCTGCTTTGTTTAACCGTCATACCTGGGCAGGAATACAGGTTTGAAGAAGTAGCCTTCTGCCTGAGAGCACAGACTGGACTCTGTTCCTACAAACTGCTCCATGTAGCTGGACAGGCACTGAAGCAGGAGAGAGAACAAGTCGCAATAAGTTTGAGCAATGTTTAACCCTCCTGTTGTCTTCATTTATAGGCACCAAAAATATTGTTCCCTTGTCTGAGAAAAATCCAAAAATTCTGAAAAACAAATTCCCAAATTTGTGGAAATTTGCAAAATCTTCAGGAAGAAAATTATATTCCAAAAATTCCTTAAAAGTTTCTCTTAAAAGTTTTATTTAAAAAAAAAAAATCCCCAAATTTTTGCAAGAAATAAAAAAATAAAAATTGTGAATATTTTCAAAAAATGAATAAAAATCTTCCAAAAAAAATCCTATAAATGTCTAAAGTGATTCCATATATATCAGTAAAAAAACGCAATTTGCTGGATTTTGGTTAATTTTTTGTGAATGTTCTTAAACATTTTTAACATTTCTATTTTTCCAACAAAAAATGTTCAGAGATTTTCCAAAAATGTTGAAAATGTGGAAGTTTTCACTGTGTAAATATATTTTTTTCTCCATTTTCAAACTTTAAAACAGGTCAATTTGACCCGCAGGACGACACGAGGGTTAACTTCAGACTGAGGTTTCTCAAGTTAAAGTTCTGTGTTTGTCTCCCATGGGAGGAATTTAGCTCGGATTAAGAGGGGGACTGCTGCACAGACAATAAAAACATTCAGGGCATAAAAACAACAAGACAAGCACAGAAAAAGTAAAACATGTTCAACAGTCAATGTGCAAAGAGAAACAGTTTATCTTTCTGTGTGGAGACAAGTTTACACATGGCTCACCTGAACATCCAGTGGATCATCAGCCTGAGCCTCCTCAGTGTCCAGCAGCTCGATGGTCATCGTGACGTGACCCTTATTTTGGATAAACATCACCTGACGACAGGGAATGCAGAGAAACAGAAGAAGACCACGTGAATTAACAGACTACAGCTGAAAAGTAGGTGCTCCAGCTTCTTTTGATATAAGTGAAAAAAAACCCAAACTAACTCCAGACTGACTTTTTACTCTTATAGTACAACTGCTTACTAATGAAACATTTAGCAACACCACTTAAAGCAGGGAAGTCAAACTCATTTTAGTTCAGGGTCCTCATACAATCTGATCTCAAGTGGGTCAGACCAGTAAAATCACAGCAATATAACCTATAAACCACAACTCCTAATTTCTCCCTTTGTTTTAGTGCAAAAAAGCACATTGTGAAAATATTCACATTGAAGGAATTATCTTTTTACAAAACGTTATGAACAACCTGAAGTTTCTAAAGAAAAGTAAGTTTGATTTGAACAATATTATGCCTCAGCTTATCATTTACACTTTACAACTTGCAGATCACAGAGTGTCTACAATGACACAAAATATTCAGTCACAGGTATCTGGAACTGATATAGTATTTTACTTTATGATGAAGACAGCTTGTCAAAGTCTAGAAATTATTTTAAATACATGGTATTACAAATTTACACTTTGCAAAGTCATCCCGTGAGACCTAAAGACCGCTGCAAGACTCCTTTTGCAAATGGTTCAGCACAGATTAGAAAACAGAAGTATGTGTTAAAATATAAAAAATATATATTAAAATATAAAGCATGTCAAAATATACAGCAAAAATTCTATAAGGTGCAAACGTAAAAAATGGTAAAAGTGAAAAAAATGCAAAAAATAGTTTGTAAATAATAAGAAAGTAATTGAAGAATGCACAAAAAAACATAATATCCAGTGGAAAACACGTTCAAGTTCTCTTTATTTTGACTGTATGACTGATAAATGCTTTAGTGACAAATTTACTGAAATAACTACTTCCTGTTTTATTTTACAGTGAAAACAAAGAGAAGTTAGAGGTGCTGTATGTCCATCGGTGCATCTGTCCTGCACAACTTAAAGTTCATGGGCATTTCAGCAAACTTAGTTTTTCTTCTAGAAGTTGGGCTATAGGTGGATAGCGGTCTCATCTCACAGCACAGAAGCATTTAAATGATCTCTTCTTTTAAAAAATTAACAAACAGTTTGATTTATTGTCGCCAAAGGCCTGAGTGAAAGTAAATATTTACAGACTGTATACAGGAATTAGGTCTCCTCTCTGATCACTCTCTATCTGCTTCAAACACACTCAACCCAGTTTCCTATGGTTTACGATGATGATTTAAAAAAGGAAAAAAAAACGAATGCATATTTGCAAGTTAGACTGGTGCTCCAAGTTATAAAATTTATTAGCACTGTCTCCAAAAATGGTTGCAAAAGGCGACTGAATGGCCTCAATGTAAAGACCTGTAGTACAGTTAAAGCTGATGCATGAGTTCAAGAAGGAAGATCTGTTTATTTGTAATCTGTCTCCACAAATCCTCGCTTCACTCCACACTCAATCAACATCACCACACTCGTCCACTAATGTCTCTGCCCAAGTTCTCTAAACCAATCAGCGCCTTAAATTCATTGCAGTTCTGTCACTCCTCCTTCCACGGCGCTGATGGTCCGTCCCTCCTCATCAGCCATCTGCTAACTCCACCAGCTCCAGCAATTAGACCGGCGTGTCTTCATCTCCGCTTCATGATCTTGTTTATCACCAGAGTTTAACCACTAAAAAACTTAAACTTATCATGCTTCATGTTTAACGACAAAGCTAACGCTGCCACCAGCCACGTCAAAGGCCTTGAACATCTTCAGGAAAGATTAAAAATGAACCTCCACTAAAAGTCGGCTACAATCCTGATCCTTATCCATTAAATATTTCCTCTCAAAAACAGCCATTACTGATCCACTTTGCTTTTCTGAGCACACTCACTACTCTGATTTTTTTTTATTATCCTATAAAATTACAGCAAATTTCTGCTGCAGAGAAAATGGAGTTTCTGTAATAAGAAACAGTTTTACTGCGGTGAACAGCGCGATCAGGACTCACCTTGAAGCAGTTCTCTTCGGCCATGACTCTCTCGGCTTTCCACTGGTAGCTGGTCTCCCAAGCTGCTCTGACGCACTGCGAGGACAGGTTTCCTCCCGCCGCCCCTCGCTTCCTCTCAGCCAGGTAAAGATCAACCACCTGCAGACACACCTCGTCGCTCACCAGGTGCTGCAGCTGAAGCCAGAGAAGCGGGGATTAGATTAAATACCGTAATAGGGCTGCAGCTATCCATTATTCTAGTAATCCAGTATTCTATCGATTATTCTGGCGATTAATCAAGTAATTGGATTCCGCACTAGGCATGCGCGTTACAGCATCAAAAGTGGAAGTGAGCACGCTGTGCAACAGAAATAACCGTCCTGGACACATACAGGCTATATTATAATACAGGGGCATTGTACATATATAGTATATTACAGGTGTATTGTACATATATAGTCAGAATACTGCGCTCTCTGCTGCTGGTATGGACTCAATGCAGCTGGATCTCAACGTCTTTCTAAGACCCGCCCCCACTCTACTTCCTATTGGCTAGTGATATTAGTTTGGTTGAGAGCAAAAGCTGCGTTCCCCTCATTCCATTGGTAGATGAACTCGATCAGAAATGTAGTCCTATCGTTTTTTTTTTTTTTTTTTACTCGAGCCAAACACGGCGTCGCTGGAATTCCAGCACGGTGCCTGAATACTTACAGAAAACATACAGTGAAGCTACGTGTCACTAAATGTGTTCTTCCCGCATGTAAACGTGAGGCATCTGAAAATCACACGCATGGTGGATGGTCACTAGTGGACCACGAGAGGTCACATGACAGCGCTGGAGCTTCAGCGGTCACTAGTGGTCACGTGACCGAGCTTTCAGCTGACAGTCCGGCAGATGCGTCAGATAAACACAGCAGCTCAGCTGCAAACTTTGTCTTTTATTTCAAAACCACTTCAGGGAAAAGTATTTCTGAAAGCATTTGAGGCAGAAATAATCTGTGCAGCAGCTGAATCTGTCCTGGTTTTAGTTCAACGACGGCTAGTTTAGACGACCGTTTAGACCGTGGACTGGTTGGACACTCCTGCTGTAAACAATAGAAAAGCTGTGCTGGTTAAAATAGAAGCGTCCCGTCAAATTTAAGGACCCGGTTTGTATCGAATGAAGTCTGGGTCCAGCCTCAGACTGCGGTCCATCATTTCGTGACCTGGGGTCTAGCATGCAGTTCATTAAACGAAGCCTCAATTCAGAGAATTTGGCCTCGAGGAATTTTAGTAATCTAATTACTGGAGTAACTCGAGGAATGGTTTCAGCCCTATACCATAAACGTCCTCACCGACTAACACGAGCGCTCAGCGTGGAGGTCTTCTCCTACCTGCCGAATGATGTTGTGGATGACCTTGTCGATGGTGAAGCCGATGTAGGCGTGGATGGTGAACATCTCCCGCAGCGTGTCTTCGTACTGTGTGGAGTCCAGGTTGCCGTCCAGCAGGCTGCGCACCATATCCAGGAAGGCCGGGTAGTACTCCTCCAACTCCACCTCACCTGTGGAGGAAAAGCGGTGCCACATCTTGTTACAACACGGCCGAGTCACCTGAGTCAGAGTGGGTCTGTTCTGGACGAAGTTTCCGCTTGTTTTTCATGATAAAACACCAAAATCCAGATTTAGTTCTCAACCAAAAGCAGAGATAGAATAAGCACATGAATCAAGAAAAGCAACGGCTTGTCAATTAAAAGCTGAAAAATAATCCACAATCAATTTAGTTTTTTTTGATAATTGGTTCCCAAGTCACAAAAACACCCCGAATTTGGCGATTCCAGCTTCTGAAATGTGAAAATGAGCGACTTTCTTGGCCTTTTAACACAGCAAATAAAAAACTTTTCAGAGAGTCTTTCCTATTTTATCAGTTTTAATTTCATTCAAACCATCTTCTATTTCTTTCAAAGATATTTTTGAGCTTTGATTTTATGATGTTTTATTTTGCTGCTTTTCGAAGCACTTCGTGACTTGGATTCTGAAATGTAAAAAATTAGCAATTTTCTTGGCGTTATAATGCAGTAAATTAAAAATTAAGGTGTTTTGGGCTTTTATTCAAACTGCACACCACATATCGGAGATCCTTCCTTTATTTTTAATCTTCTTTCAATGATTTTTTTTACCCTTTCTAAACCATGCTGTTTTTTATCTGTCTTTTTAATTCTGATGATTTTATGACATTTGATTTTTATTTTGTGGCCTTGTGAAGCTCTTTTTAACTTGGATTTTGGAAGATGCACTTTAAAAAAAGATTATTTTCATCATTGTTATAACTATTATTGCTATTATTATTACATAACGCATGTAAATCTGGTTTGACTGTTTCTGTCTGTTCCCTTGCAAGTTAACCTAGAGCATAAAAATCTAAAGCAATTTTTAAAAACATCCTTAATGGCCTTAAAACAGGTCTAGAAAATCTGTTAAGGACGGCAAAAACAAATCTTGTGCTACACATCATAAAATTCTGCCACAGCTAAAATAACACACAATACTACACCTAAACTAAGGAGCAGAGTTAAACAAATAAAAACATACTGTATGTGTAGCAGATAAATTCTTTTCTCTTACATATTTTTTACATTTATGCTGTTTCAGAGGAGGAGGGTACGATTCTAATCCCACACACATATTTTCCTCCTGGTTTGTTCGCTGTCTGTTCTGTCTGTGTGCACTGATAAAAAAAAAATAAAAATGTAGTGTTCTTACAGCGCTTTGGCTCTGTAAATGGGAAACAGACAAACTGGCTCAAACCGATCCAAACAACACTATTTCAGCATGTCCCGTGCACATTCGCGCTGGTGCATGTTCGTGCTCGTGCACAGGACGATGAATCTGGCACATGCTAGCTTAACATGTTACCAAGCTAAATATAGACACTCTTTCACCAGAACTGCAGCCTCCACCTTTAACCCTCGCGTCGTCCTGCGGGTCACAAATGACCCGTTTAAAGTTTGAAAATGTGGGGAAAAAAATAAGATTTGCACAGTGAAACATTTGATGTCCACATTTTCAACATTTTTGGGAAATCTTTGAACATTTTTTGGTGGAAAAAAAGAAATGTTAAAAATGTTTCTTAAATCCTCATCCTCATTTCTCATCCCTGTACATATTGTAAATATTATTACTACTATTCTATTACTATTTTATTTCTATTACTACGTCTATTGCTACATAAGCTGCTGTAACAATGTGAATTTCCCCTGGCCTGGGGAGAAATAAAGGACTTATCTTAAAAACATTCCCAAAAAAATCAACCAAAATCCAGCGAATTTCGCTGGATTTTGGTTGATTTTTATGTGAATGTTCTTAATGAAAATATTAGAAGTTTTACTGATATATATGTAATCACTAGATATTTTTAGGAATTTTTGGAAGATTTTTGCTCATTTTTTTGAAAATATTTACAAGAATTTTCTTGCCAAATTTGGTCGATTTATTTTTTTCTTAAATAAAACTTTTAAGGGAAATTTTTAAGGAATTATTGGAATTTCTTCCTGAAGGTTTTGCAAATTTTCAGAAATTTGGGGAATTTTTTTTTTGCTGAATTTTTGGATTTTTTTTCAGGCTAAGAAACAATATTTTTTGGTGCCCATAAATGAGGACAACAGGAGGGTTAAACACTGACAGGGATAAAAAAGCACAAGTTTCTTAATATAACTGGAATATTTTTGCACACATGCTATTCTATTTACTACAGTATCACATACTAGGACTGGCATTTCATTATTTAAGTGATGCTGCATTAGAAACCACACTTGTATTCAGTGCTAATAATTTACAACTTATTATCTTAATCTTCCTGATGAGGTCATTTGTATTTTAGAGTTCGTGATCATTGTTTGAGGATCTGATATAAAAACACAGCCACCTACACCGTCCATTTAACATTTCAGCCACTTCTAGATTCACATGATGATAACCAGCAGCTGAACTCACTGGGCTGTTTGAGGCGGAGCTCCATGGCGAGGTCGCAGGCCTTTTCCCTCCGGCCCTCCGCCATCAGCAGCCTCTCTCGGCTCTGCTCGGCTCGGTGCTCCAGCAGCTGTCGCTCGGCTTGTCGGTAAACTCGCAGCAGCCGCGAGCACAGAGTCTGGTGCAGCCGCAGGAAGAAGTACCAGTTGTTGTTGACGAAGAAAAGGTTGTAGACGCCGTCCAGTTCCTTCTGGTGCTCTGCTTCGGGGTCGCGCAGGTCCACCTTCTCCCCGGCCGCCCCTGAGCCCGTCTCCATCGGCGTGGACCCGGGCGTGGATGTGGTCGTTCCTGCAGGTTGGCTCGTGCTACTGGAGGTGGTGGAGGCCTCGGTGTCTGCCGGCTGGGATGGGCTGCAGCGCCTCCTCCTGGACTCCCCGTTGAGGTGCTGCTGTGGTTGGGACTGCGTCTGGGACTGTGATTGGGCAGGTTGGGGTTGAGACTGACTACCTGTGGCTGCTGCTGCTCCTGATGCACTGTTAGAATTACCGTTTCCTCCTCCACCTGCAGCTGCTGCAGCTCCTCCTCCTCCTCCTCCTCTCTCTGCTCCCTCCTCGGGCTCAGCCTCCTCATCAGTCCATTCTTCAGTATCGCTGAGCTCGCCGCGGCGGGAGAAGAACAGGTCGGGGACAAAGTGCTGGATGATGCGCTTGATGTGGTCCTTGTCATCTTTGTGGATGGTGGGCTGACGTTTGACGTGGTAGATGATGAGCGAGGCGGCGTCCTCCAGGATCTGTTTGTCCTCATACGTGAAGACCATGTGAGGCTCGCTGGATGAGGCCGAACCAGAGCCGTTGCGGCCCTGTTGGCCAACTCCTCCCTCCTCTGTGCTCTGCTCCTGACGCTGAGATAAATGGGGGGAAAAAAGCAACAAAATTAAAGCACGAAAATGCGCTGCCACATGCTGAGTTTGAAAATGAAAATTATTGATTCTAATCTGTTAATTGACCTCAGAGAAATTAATCCCCCGTGTAAACTGTAACAGGGAAACTACAAACACAAGCAAACATAAAGCTTTCCTCTGACAGCAGCTCCACACAAATCATGAAAGGAAAAGCGACACACAAGGAAATTACTAATCTATCTCAACTCAAGGTCCATTTCCTTGCTTGCTTGTTCTCGAGCTTTCAACTGAATCACATCGTCCTCATCGGCAGCCTGAGAATAATTGGTTGCAATTAAAAATAAATGTTCAAGGCATGTTTGATTGTCTGCATTCCAATAGCCATACATCTATACCAAGATTATCACATCCCAATGCATAGTGTATTATATGCAATATGCTAAAAACACCAGCAGGTTCTACTACAACTGGCTGGATTTTGCAGCATGTAAGTCAGCATGTTTTTCTGGCAGAGAATGCACAGACAGATGAGAGCTCATTTAGCACGATAGATGGCTATGGTCCAAGTTTAAAGCGCAATATCACAACAAAGTAGTATGTACACTGTATGAAACAGTGCCCAGTGTGTGAGGGCAGCTGTTCTATGTACAAAATGCAAAAAGAAAAAGCCTCCGATTTGTGTCTTGAGTTGATGCTGTCAACATGTTTTAACTTTTAAGTCAACTTGGAGTCACAGAAAGTTTAAACAAACTCAGCTGGCTCATACAAGTGGCATAACATGCTTCTTTAAAATGTGTTGTCAACTCCTGTTTCCACCAGCAAGCTTGTCTCTTATATTTTGGTTGGGATGATCTGATTTTGCATGTTTTTCTTAAGGTAGAACATAATGAGCAACTTGATTTAGTCTTATCTGGTCCAACTTTAGGTGTGGTGTTATAACCTAGCCCCTAAGGTATACAGGAATGTAATCTGATGCTTCACACTAGGCTTTATGGAGATTTGTCATTTCACTGGAATGATGCTGGCAAGTGCAGCTTTACTGCAACTTGTGGGGAAAAAAACACCTCAAAAGTCAAGTAGTGAGAAACTTTGAGCTGATAAAGGAAACCAAAAACCAGAATGCAAACTGAGTTGCACTTGGATCAAACTGAGGAAACAGCTCAAAGGTATCTCAGCAGTTCAAAGACAGACATCCAGTTTCAGTGGTTTTGGTAACAAACCACGAAGTTTGCGATATTGACGCTTTCCTACTTCACATCTCGCCATCTTTTCGAATACAGGAGCTTTTACCTCATCATACACGCTTTCAATCTCATTGAGGAGGCTCTTCGACCGCAGAGCCTTCATGTCGTTCTGTTTGAAGTTGACTCCTTGGTGGTCGAGGGACTTCAGGTAGGCCTTCTCATACTGCTCCCTCCAGATCTTATTGAAGCCCTGCTGGGCCTCCCTCCACTCCTCCTCCTTGGCTTTCAACCTGGAGACAAAAACGCAGCTTTAATGTTGATTCCTTCAAATAAAACGCAGCTATATTCTGGGGCTGGGATTTTAATGCGTTAATTTCGATTAATTAATTACAGAAAAAATAACGTGTTTTTTAAAAAAATAAATAAATAGCGAATTTAATCGCACCTTTCACAGTTCCCTAATTTCACTGATGAACACTCCAGCCAAGTAGGTGGCAGTAATGAACCTAAAGTCTGTCAGCCATGAAGAAGATACACAGGACGCACTGAATGATGTCAGCGCACAAGAAAGTTTGGTGAACAGTGAAGGAAGACGAGAAGCATTGAGCTTGTTGAGTGGAAAGTTTACTTTTACAAATCTTCCCGATGACAGCTTGGATAAAAACCTGGTTGTGTGCAAATTTTGCAACAAAGAGTTTTCTGATCACTGCAGCACTTCAAGCCGACGGCATCACCTCAATGCAAAACATGTTGCTGTTAGCACCAGAGCTACCGTTAGCAACGACGGTCCTGATTAGGGCTGCAACTAACAATGAATTGATTAATCATGTGACGATTCATCGATTCATCGTTAATTGCAGCCCTGGTCCTGATACTGGCAAACGATGTAGCCATCCCATAATAGACCACTTTTCAATATACTGAAAGTGCTTGATTTCACAAAAAGTCTTCAAATGTTGAATATAATCACCACAATTGCCCTTTGAGTTTACAGTAATGTGTGAATGTAGTAGACAGATGAAAAGTGCAGATAAACACAGATGAAACAAACATTTTTATTGTTTAAGACCACATATATGTCTATTCATCGATTTAGTCGTCAACCAAAATTTATTTGAATTAAAAAACTTTGCTTATTGTGTCAAATATTGCTATTTGACAAAAATGTGATTAATTAATTACAAAGCCTCCTATTAATTACATTATTCTTTTAAATCGCGTCCATCACCACTATATTCTTTAATATGTCGTGGTACCACGTTTGGCAGAATACTGGTGCAGTGGCAAAAGTATCGTTTATGTAGCAGGATGAAGAAAGATCTCCGTCCGTTGATACAAGGATCTCTGACTCACGGTTACTCAGCAACTAAACCTTTCCATCATATTGCTTAAACCTGCCTACCAGTAATACAAATGCGGAAATGTGCTCCCTAACTGCAAGCAACAATCTCATTTCTATAAGCATCAAGATGTAAACATGCAAATCTAGAAGACCGCCTCGTGTTTTTATGCCTCCACTAACCAGTCAAGCTGCAGTTTACATCCATTTTATAATATATGCAGCGAGAACTAAAGTGTTAAAGTTCAGTGAAAGAAATTAAACAGTCAAATTACTTGCATGAGTTCACCTGTTTGGCCAATAAAGCTGCTTCTCAGGGATTATAAAGATGAAGCTATGACAGCAACAATGATTAAAATATGGACGTTGCTGCAAAGAAGCTAAAAATCCAAAAAGATGGATGCTCCATAAACGCTTCCAACCAAGAGCTACAACTATCACCACAGTTGCAAGGTGAGCACCGAGATTTGTGTCACAGATTCAGCATCCGACCGACCAAATGTGAAATACGATCACTTCCCCTCCTTTTGTTCCTGGTGATGAATAACGGCCAGGAAAGTGTTTTTGCAGAACATTAAGGCGTCACAGTGAAGTCGACCTTTGGATTCAAAATTTCATCGCTTCATCATTTTAACCTGTTTGGCCTTTTAGTGAAGTTTTGTCATAATTAGCACATGGATTCTTGACTTATGGCTAAAAATGTGTTTTGGGAGGTCAAAGTGACTTTGTCCACCAAAATCTAATCAGTTCATCAGCGTTTCTGCCAAATTTCAAGAAATCCCCTCAAGGTGTTCCTGATATTATTATATTCACGAGAATGAGACGGACTGACAAGACTCTCCGGCACAAAGGTATAATTAGACCATTTCATTACTGTGTTGAATTAACATAATGCTAAAGCAGAAATGCTGAGAGGACAAGTTCAGCTGAGGAATTCGAACTAACACCAGACAGAAAAAGGCAGTCCTGACCTCTTCAGCACCACAGGCACGGCGGTGGCGGGACTCCTCTTCAGTCCCTCGATGATCTCGGGGGCTTTGTCGCCATAGATACGGTACACAGCACGGCGCTGGATGACCTCAGAGGTGCCGCCCAGGCAGTCGTCTAGTCTGAATCGGTCCTGGTCCTCCGGTGACAGGCGGGACAGCTTCTTCTGGACGCTCTCTAACACCCTGATGGTGGCCAAGTTGGTCTCCAGAACAACATCCAGCTTTAAGAGGAGAATTAGAGACGGAGAGCTTTAAGAAGGCAGCGGCAGTTACAGTGCAGAGCTCAGTGCTGTATGTGTGAAAACAACTGTGATCTCAGGGTCACAAGGAGATAAAAATACATGTTGAGCAAGTTGTGATGTTCACACAAAACACTCCACTTTACAAGAAACATAAGGGGTTTGGCATGTTTATCTTGTCTGTTTGTTTTCCAGGGTCGATATAGATTGTTGATGTTTTAAACATACAGATAATTTGGAAATGATACACATTCCAACCTAATGTGTGTAGTAGAAATAGATAAGGCATCACAAGAAGATGTTCTCTTCTGTTTACTGTGAGATTAATGAGTTTGTCTCTTGCAGTTTTGTCTGCAGTTCTTCTTTGTTTTCCTAATCTATCACTGTTCTATCATTTTAACAGCCCACTTCATATCATATCTTCAAATACTATTCATAATTGTTTTCCAGCCTCTGTTTTAAAAAAGTTTGAAAGTAGCTCATTTCCCGATTTGTGGTGACGGCTGTGTTTCTTGTTCAGTTTTTGCAGGTTGCGTCTCTGCTAGAGAAATGTTTCTGTCAGTTAGAGCAGGCTGCTGAAGTGAATCTTACTTTAGAGAGATGTTACAGGTATTTCTGACAGCGTAGCTTCAGGCCTGACAACAAAACCTCCGAGTGGTAAACTTTTAAGTTGCACCGACACCAAAAAGGGAAGCTGGGTATTAACTCATTTTAGCAGTAATCTGTTAACAATAATGGTACTGATAATTGGTAAAATGGTTAATATTGGGGGCTGCACAGTGGATTGGTGGTTAGTACTGTTGCCTTGCAGCTAGAAGACCCCCGGTTCACGTCCTGGCCTTTCTGGGATCTTTCTGCATGGAGTTTGCATGTTCCTCCTGTGCATGTGTGGCTTTTCTCCACGTTCTCCAGCTTCCTCCCACAGTCCAAAAACATGCTGAGGTTAAGTAGTAACTTTAAACTGTCCGTAGGTGTGAGTGTGATTGTTTGTCTCTGTATGTAGCCCTGTGATAGACCGGTGACCTGTCCAGGTGTCCCTTGTGTTCACCCTCAGTCAGCTGGGATAGACTCCAGCCCACCGCGACCCTAATGAGGATTAAGCGGTGTATAGATGATGGATGGATGGATGACTATCGGCCCAGATAGTTGGTCAGTCCCTAAACAGAATCTTCGTTAAGATGTACTTACCTCAAATCTTTCATCCTCGCAGCGATGCAGCTGTTCCTCATAAGGAGTCTTCTTGGAGCTAACAAAGGTGGAGTCTTCTGACCAGGAGGGAAAAGACACCCAGGTGTCATTCAGCACCTACAAACAAAACAGAAGAAAATGTAAATAAATGTAACCATCATCATTGGGAAGACCTTTCCTACAGCAAAGCAATTCATAATGACATATTTTATTTTCATGTGCTGTGCTTCAGTGCATTTCTAACTATTCAGTGCTCTACAGGTGGCAGTAATACACCAGAAAAACCCACAACACACCAGCAAAGGCAGAGGAAAGGAAAGACTGCAAGAAGAGCAGCATGTTTCATACTTAGGGTTTTATGAGGATGGAAGTAAGGCTGCCACTGGTCACGATTTTTTAATGTCAACTATTTCATCAATTGAACATTACATTCTTCCAAAAAGAAAGGGCCAAATGACCATTTCATTTACATTCATTTTTATTGAAACAAACTACGTCACTGTATAATGCAGCACAATATAAAATGTCAAATCATAAAATACATAAAGCTAGTGAGGTTTCGGGTGTTTGGCTGCATTTAAATACAGTATATTTGGGCACAGACAGCAGGAGAGAAGCTAACGGATGTAAAGTGTCTCCTGTATGTGCTGCTCTGATCTGCCAATCAAACTCTGCAAAGTTTACAAACCACCTTTTTGTTCCGCGACCATTTGAAGGGCTTCCAGTACTTTCAAAGCCTTGGGTCTTTGGAAACCTCTACATTTAACTGAATTAGCCTGCAGCTGACCAATGACTGGAGCCAAAAATGACAAACGGCCTGATGCTACAGGAAAACAACTCTGAAGAAAATGATGCACTGAAGTTGAAAAAAGAGGCATCTTTTAAGAATAGTGATGTCAATGCATTTTTAGCGTCATGTCGACTAGCTCTAAATGTAAACCCTTTCGGTGCGTTTGCTAAACCTCAAGCATATACACACACTTTTTTGAACTCTGAATGAACACAGAAACTCTGCTTGCATTACAGCACCACACCTTCAAGCAATGCCGCGATCTCTCTGACATGTCTTTGGTAAAACGTAAGTGGGCGTACCTCCTTGCACAGGGCAGTGCGTCCGCTGCACTTGGGCTGCTGGTAGGTCTTGGGCAGCGCTCTGTAGCTGGACCCCAGGCGCTTGCAGGAGGCATAATCCACCTCCCGGCCCCCTCCTCCCTCCATGTAGCGATCCGACAGGCCCGACACAGCATGAGAGAGCTCTTTGTCCCCCAGAAATGACTTGAACTGTGTGTAAAGTTCAGGAAACTTCCTGGAAGGAGATGGGTGACCTCATGAGTGACAGATAAATCAGGAGGAGACCAGCTGACCTAAAGCCAAGTGTTTAAAATAATCGGACGAAAATCTGCTATATCACGCTTCTGTAATGGCTATATCAGTATCAGCTTCACAAATTCTTAAATGGACCTGAAAGTCTTTTATAATAATCAACATTTTAACACAAGACAGCCCCTTTTACTGGATCACACGTCAGCTTTTGTCAGGCACCCCGCAGCAACTGTAATCATTAATTTGCGCATCCATTTTTCACATTTTTTCCAGCTATTTCACACATTTATCCAGCTCAATTATCTTTCCATCAACTCACCCCAGAAACGGAGTAACTAGCTGTAGCAGCTCAGCTCCAGAAACTACTTCCTGGTTAAACAAGGCGATGCAGCGCAGGAAGTTCTCGTACACCTCCTGGCTTTTAAACAGGCGACGGACCTGAAGGACGAGTGAGACGAAGAGGAAATTAGACCAAACACTTTACAAAGCAACGTCAAGACAGCAATAGAGGAAGTACAGAAAGAGAAAGGAAGTACAGTGGTAGTGGGTCAAAAGAACAGAAAGGAAATCCAACATTACTGCCATTAAAAGAGATACCACACCTTATCAAAGAAGGAGAATTCTCTTAACACTCCATGTTTGCCAACTGAAGCGAAGGACTGATCTTTGGTACAGGAATACTTCATTTTTTTCTAAATAAAAAAAAAAAAAAGCATTAAATGATATTTAAAACCTTTCGTTATCAGACTTATTGTAGTTGGAAGATTTGAGTTGCTCTTTTGGGAAGACACAAAAGTGTTGCTGAAACTTTTAGAGATCAAGGACTTGTGTTACATATAGTACATCCAAGCATCGCCCCAGGCAGTTATTCTAAATAGAGAATTTACCTTGAGCAGTGGGGACATGTGCTGCAGAAGTATGGGCCTGGGCCTCTTTTTGTTCTGTTTGGTTATCGTGTCCTCTTCGTCCGGCCTTTTCAGCTGCTCTTTCCCTCCTGTCAGGGAGCTCCCTGTGAACTACGGGAGACAAAGTACATAGCAAAGGCAGGAAAAGGTGAGTTACACTCATTTGAACTTTAACAACCACAAAAAATTAGATAATAGAAAGTCTCAATGAAGCGACTGTTCAGGGAAAAGCAAAAAATTGGTTATATTCTGCTGTTCAAAAGCAAAAAAAAAAAAAAAACAAAAAACAAAACTAGAATTACTGACACCTTTGCTTGAAAAAAGTCAAATGATTTATCGCTATCAAACAGCTGCCAATCAAGGATCTCAATCAATTAATTCAGCTCTTCTTCTAACTGATTATGCAGCACATTCAAAAACAAATACACTTTTTGTACTGTACTGACTATCAAATATAATTATCAGCATATTACTTCTGATCGCAGAAATATAACATACTGATGATTTAAGCAGATGCCACCAGTACATCCAAATATACACTTAATAGTAACTTTCTGAGGCCCGGATTTCACCCTTCTTTGAAAATTGTACACTTTTTTCCATTTTCAAGGACAAATAATTTCAAAAATTCAATCATTTGTATTAACTGTGACTCTGTCACCAACACATTTCAGGAACACTGCAGTACAAAGTGTAACCAAAGGCTCACATATTGAAGTGCAAAATTGTAAAATTGATTCAAATTGAGACTTATCATTCAAATCCAAAAGAAATCAAATTTCTATTTAACCTCCTCACAATGTGAAAACATCGATCCTGTATATTAAACAAAGTGCAACAAGGACAGGGTGGATATTTTACAGCACGGAGTCGCTAAAGCAGCTCATTGCTTTCTTATTGTGTATTTGCTCTCCGACTCTAGTAACAGTTTTAAATTTTTTGAAAATTCACAGCACAGCCATTTCTAACTCATGTATGAAGTCGCCGTTATTAATTCTATGCTTTTGCAGCACAAATACACAACAACAGTAACCTTCTGGGCCCCAATATCTCCCTTGTTGGAAAATTTGGCACTTTTTCCATTTTTAAGGTCCAACATTTTAAAGAAAAACTATCATTATGAATATTTTGTCTGTCTTCACCAAAATTGATGGCTGTGGAAGTTATATTGCTGGAGAATTTGAACCCTGAAAGATATCTTTTGAGGGTAAAAATACAATTCACAGGTCTGCATGTAAACAAGAACATTTTACAGAATGTATTTTTGAGTCACAAACAATTCAACCTCTGACCAAAACTGGAGACTGTGCAGCAACTTATTTCTTGAATTCTGTCTGATCTGACTCAAAATGACCCTTTAGGATCTTTATCTGAGTTGAAAGTGGAACATTATCTCTCCTTGTGGACTGTTTGATCGACTGACCAGTGATCTCTTGGCGTCCGGTAAGAATTGTCCAAACTCAGCCAGCAGGTCTTCTTGTCCCTTGAAGAGACTTGCAACTTTAGAAAACACCTCATCTTCCGTCATCCCGCTGCTGCCTCGGCTGCCTCGACTCTCCTTCACCTCCAGCTGCTCCTTCTGAAGGGTTACAAGGGGGAAAAAATAGTGTTCATGTGTGACGAATCAGAATTGACTAAGAAAAAGCTGAGAAAAGTGAAATATTTTTTGCCAGTAACATCATGCAAGAGTCAGAAATATTGTCACTGTCTGGGAAAGAACTGGAAATGTAACACTACAACTTTGACTTATATTTTGCTGCTTGGTTCCTATTTAAAAAAGAAATAGAAACTTTGAAAAGACACTGATTCAGTGCTGAGAATGTTGACTTTGCTGAAACCCTACAGTAACAGAAAAACTACTACTCTGTAGCGTTGCCTCTACATTATAAACTGCAAATAATACATAAATTAAAAGACCACATTGTATTCCTACAGTACCTGATACGTGTGCAGAATTTCTAGGAAGGCCCTATAGATCTCTGGGTGGTCCAGGAAGCGGTTTTTAATCTTGTTCACGTAGCTGATGGCACTGTCGAATTCTACGGGGCTCGTCTCGGAGGCAGGCGGGGACACAGACGAGGTGGTCGCCTGATTCTGGCCCTCTCTGGTGGTCAGGGGAAGAGAAAGTCTGCTGGGAGGCTCCGGAGGTCCGGCTGAGGTCGAGGAAGTAAGGGACTCCGACGAGGCCGGCTTGACTTCACTGGTCGGGGCGGGTCCAGCTTCGGTGTGGGCGGCAGAGGCACTACCTGAGGTGGCAGCCACTGCAGGGGTGGTCAGACTCTTCCCCTGCTGGCCTGGGGATACCTGGACAGACGAACAATGGGACAAAGAAACCTATATGAAGGTGCATCGAGTTAAATTTCATTTACTTTACTTAAGGTTTGAGCAGGAAGATTTGCCAGTTCATGTGGCAAAGTTAGTGGGAAGCAACTTCAATGTACCATACTTTCCGGACTATAAGCCACTACTTTTTTCTCACGCTTTGAACCCTGCGGTTTATACAACGATGGGGCTAATGTATCGATTTTTACAGGTGAGCTTCATGCCATCAATAGGTTTAGCCTCGTCACATCAGACCAATGAATTTACTGAACAGGTCACAGTGGAACAATGAAACTGAATTAAACCAAACGCACTCACACTAAATTCTTCAGATCAGTCATTTTGCGCTTCATGCACACATCCTCATCATGGAAAAAACACGAAGAAATGCAGCTTTTACATTAAAGGCAATCGATCTGGCTGTCAAAGAAGGAAACAGAGCTGCTGGATGTAAGCGTGGCATCAATGAATCAATGGTGAGACGTTGGAGACGGCAGCATGAACTGACTCAATGCGTTTTACTGCCGTGTTACAGGCACTGTTCAGAAAAAAGCATTTATTTAATTAAAAGTAAAAATAAATCTGTGTAAATATCTCATGCTACAATGTGGAGACCTGCGGCTTATAGACAGGTGCGCTTATATATACAAAATATTTTTTCTTTTTAAATTTAGTGGGTGCTGCTTATACTCAGGTGCGCTCAATAGTCCAGAAATTACGGTACTCGTGTTGCTACAGAAACATGATGCTCTGGAACATGACTTGTCTTGTTGGATTTCTGCCTGTTTATCGAGTGAAAATCAACAATAACACACTTTGAGGCACAACCTGATGGAAACTAATAAGAAAAAAACTTGATTGATTGCAATAAGCATCCCCTGGACATACTCACAATGCGCATTTTTTTAAAGTAGCCTTTTATTTTGGAGTTCTTACACAAAGATAAAATGGTGGACAGTTTTTAAAAAGTGCACTGTACATACTGAATATTCAATGATTTGCAACACTGCAAAAGTTTGCCTTAAAACTCATATTAAGAAGCTTCAAGTTACAAAACACTCACTGAATATCGCACCTATACCGAGTGAATTAACACGTCGCTTATGTTCGATGGCCAACAAATGCGAACGAGATGTGTTGCTGTTTCTATACAAATACACACATTCAAAGCACATTCACTGAAAATTTGCAACATCAGAAATGTGGTTGCAAAATTTAAGTAACACTCTCCATGTTCTCCTCTCCTGCTGCTCATGCTGCCAAAATTCTTTTATCAAGCTATCCGCTTCCCAAAGAAGAACGTCTCTAACAAAAGAAAACATCTTTGGCATTTATTACTTGGCTATTGCTTGAAATATAAAAAGAAGCACACAGCTAGAAACTGGGAGGACTGAAAGTGGGCTGCATTCATTCTGAGCGCTGTCACATAAAACTCAAAACACTTATTAAATCACACCAAATGTAAACTGAATAAAAATGAACCTGAGCCGCGACAAACTGCTAAGAATCAACATAAAATCATTACAAAGTTTTTTGTTGCAGCCATTATTGTGTCGGACTCTAGACTGTGCATGTAAAATAAGAGACAACCGCCCATTGGACTGCATTTTACAGCTCTGCATGACATATTTTGCATTTTGTGAAGAGATTGTAAGAGTTTCCGCAAAACAAATAGAGGAAAAGGCAGCACTGCAGTGGTGAGCCTTATTTAACTACCAGACAGACAGTTTTTCTGCCACATCTCATTGTGAAACTTTCTTCAGAGCCTTTCTGAGGCACAGCAGCCCGCTGAAGTTCAGTGCAGAAGAAGCACACCTGTTTCTCCTTAAGACTTTACATGATCTGTGGTCTTCAACCTTTGGAACCTTGCAGCACGTCACGGGTTTGTAATGAGTGAGCTGCTGCAAGCTTCATAGATGTAAAGTTGAATAAAGCACTAGTTTTGTGCGTTGACTTCAGTTGTGAGAAGGGGGTCTTACCTGTGTGGAGAACGGAGACTGGAGGAAAGCCATGCCATTCTTGGGGACCTCTATCCGGTACCCCGGTGGCAGGAAGGCATTGAAGCCCAAGACTAGGTCTGGGTGTCCATGGAACAGCTGTGACACACGATTTATCACCCCCGGTGTATCGATGCTATTCAGTAGGACAGACAAAAACATTTTAGTGGTGTAGTTGGCAGAGGCAACGGTAGATTAGCTCTTCTCTCTCAGACGCTGCAGAAAACACTTTATCACAAACATATATTTTAGTTTAAAAGGAGCACATTAAATCTTTTAATTATAAATCCTGTCATCCCTCACTAAAATACGAAGATAATTGTATCTGCTGCATAATTAAAGTACCTATCTGCACTTTCATTGATAAGTCCTAAAATGTGTAGTTTATCCTCTGGTTAGTGACAAGCTCCACCATCACCATCATAGGAGTTAATGTCAATCAAAATGTTTGACTACAACTCTGCGACTTCTGGTTTAGATTTCCACTTTTACCTCTGTGACTTAAACTCTTTCATGATGTCGAGAAACTTGTTGTATATGCCGGGATCGTTTGCAAAACGAATCTTGACTTGGTCCAGATATGACAAGGCATCTTCAACCTAAACACAGAAGGAAAAAAGGTATAAACACAAAATAATCAGTGCAGCAACACAAAACACAATCATTCTGGTTTTTCTACATCATACTGCTGTGCTGTTGATGAAGTCGGATGGTAGCAAGATGTAGATTGTCAGTCATTTAAGTCTGGTAATGATGAGGGCTTTGGTAAAAAGAAAATGGATTTCTGCTTTTATGTTCTTGAAGATGTTTGAACTTGAAAGGAAGAAACATCTTGCAAGAACCAAAAAAAGGAGCCCAGTCGTCCAGTCATCCAGGTCTGGTAGTTCTAAGAGGTCAGTAAAAACAACTAGGCTTCTGTTTTTAAGTTGTTGAAGATGTTTCTGCCTGATAGGTTCAAGAACTCAAAAGAGGAGTCCGGTTCCTTTATACTGAAGCTCTGAGGACGTTACAGAGACGTTGATACTAAGTCATCCAGGTTTTGGTAATCACAAGATCTTCAGTAAAAAGCAACTGGACTTCTGTTTTTAGGTTCCTGAAGACGTTTCAGCGTGAACTGAAGATTTTTCTTGCATGAAACACCTTCCAAGAACCAAAAAAAGGAGTCCTAATCCTCTTTATTAAAGCTCTGGGGATGTTTCAGAGATGTAAATTCTCAGTCATCCACATCATCATACCAGTTTTGGTAAATAGCAAATGGGACGTCTGTTTTTAGGTTCTTGAAGATGTTACAGACTGAAGTGAAGAAGCTTCTTGGATCAAACATCTTCAAGAACCTAAGAGGAGCCCTGTTCCTTTTCACTGAAGCTCTTGGGAAGATATAGATACTCTGTCATCCGGGTAATCATAAGAGCTTGAGATTAAAGCTTGTGTTTTTAGGTTCTTGAAGATATTACAGATTGAACTGAAGAAGTTTCTTTTACGAAACAAAAAGAGGTGTCTGGTTCCTTCCTACTGAAGTTCTGGGGATGATACAGAGATGCAGATACTCAGTCATCTGGGTCAAGCTAGTCATAAGAGCTTCAGTAAAAAGCAGTGTTTCTGAATTCTTGAAGACGTTACAGATTGAACTGAAGACGCTTCTTGGACAAAACATCTTTAAGAAACAAAAACAGGAGTCTGGTTCCCTTTTACTGAAGCTCTGGAGATGACACTCCATCATCCAGGTCAAGGTACTCATAAAAGCTTGATTTTAAAGCTTCTGTTTTTGGGTTCTTGAAGACATTACAAAGCAAATTGAAGAAGCTTCTCGGACGAAACATCTTTAAGAAACAAAAACAGGAGTCTGGTTCCCTTTTACTGAAGCTCTGGGAATAACACAGAGATGTAAATACTCCGTCATCCAGGTCAAGGTAATCACAAGAGCTTGAGTAAAAAGCTTCTGTTTTTAGATTCTTGAAGTCGTTTCAGAACTTAAAACATCTTGAAGAACCAAAAGGGGGAGTCCAATTCCCTTTTCCAAAGCTCTGGGGGTGACACAGAGATGTTCAACATGTTTATCAGGACAATAGCTTGTCTCTACATCAATGCTACACTGTCTTATTATGAACTGGCAGTCACCACAACCGAAATATTAGCATTTCCTCCGGTGCTATGTGTAAATTTTTTTGATAGGTGGTTGCACGTCATCGTCAGCTAAAGTGCAAAATCAACAAACCCACTAGTTAACAGTACAAGCTGTACAAGTGACCAAGCGATTTAATAAATAAATAACTGGTCCAGATAAACCGTGAAAACAGCAGGCAGCTTTTGTTCATCGGTGCACAGCTTCTTCTTCTTCGACTAAAAAAATCCGAGCTGGTTGTGACGGGTTTGTTGTTTGTTTTTTGTTGTTTTCTTGCGATGAGACCCAACACAAAGCATTGTGACAAATCTGAAGAGGGTTGTTGTAGCTAACGTTAGCCAAGAGCCAGTCAACTGACGATAATAACTCCACCAACACTTACAACACCTACCCGCATACAAATTCATACAATAGTCACAGCTGGTGCCCGGCCAACTGTGTCGTGTTGGCACATTTACATTTGCAGAACAAATACGAAGCAAAACAGCACGGAGACGTATTAAAAACACAACAAAGAAACGTGTAATGAAGCTGCTAATCAAGTGAAATAGCCGTTCTTGGCTAGCCTGGCTGACGTCCTCCACTTTGTTCAGGGTGGCTGAAAAAAAACGAACAAGGAGGAACTTCCCACAACCGAGTTAACGTTTGCTGCTCACACGGGCTCTTATTGATAAAATAGGTAAAGTATGGCCAACTGTGTCACCACACCGTCTCACACACACCGAACACGGCTTCCACATCTAACCTTAAATGTCAACGTTGGGCTGTTTGGCGATGAATTACTTTTAATAGGCCAGCGAGCTAACTAAAGCTAGCCGAAGCAGCCGTTCCTTTCACTACTCTCGACGAGAGAAAAGCCTCACAAATCCGACATGGAACAAAATGGTTGTGACTCTGAGGGGACTTTCTTTTTTTTTCCCCTGCCTCTTGTCGTGTCTTCTTACCTTCAGCTTCTGGAAGTGCTGCTGCTGCACTTGCTTTTGTGTTATAACGTAAGGCTTGTCTTGGATTTGGTTTATTTGCTTCGCGGTGCTGTGCGCCTGAATCTTCGCCATTATCCCCGGCGACGGGAGGCTGGAGGAAGCCGCTGGCTGCCGCAACTTGAGAGGGAAGCTTCGGTTTGTTACCTCCAGTTGTTGGCTAGCCGACAAACCTTGCTCTCGGTCGGGAAGCCAGCCTGCCTGCCTGCCTGCCAGCAAGCGAGCGACCCTACTTCGGCTGGCTGGACAGTGTCGGCGGCGGACGGGGAGCCCCGGCGGAGCGGAGCGGAGGGTCGCGGACAGACGAGCCGCTACTCGCTGCGACTTTGATTAAACATCGCGATGGAAAAGAAGAAGCCGATAAAAAAAAGAACAGCTCAGGGACAATGGTTGCCGTTTATTTAAAATAACTATCGTCTGTCTCTTTAAATTCGGCGGCAGCGGTCTGTCTTGGCGTCCGGAAGCCAGAGTAGGAGTGAAAAATTGAAAAAAAAAAAAAAAAAAAAGAGTGAAAAATTGAAGTGCGCAGCCGCAGAGATGGGAGGAGCTGAGTTCACAAGAATCAGATTCACTCCACTCCCCCTCCACTGCTACAAAGAACAATGTTAGTCCATGCAAAGAGACAGCGACGTACTTCCCTCTGCGACCAGGAGGTCCTGTTCAATGCAACTGGACTTTAGATTCATCGAGTTAAAACAGAAAATATAACAATTGAACTTTTCTCCTAGGTGCTTATTCAGTAAACTCCTACAGTTACTATGACCTGGACGACTGGATAACACTAGAACAATGTTAGTCCATGCAAAACATCAGCTCCATACTTCACTGTGCGACCAGGAGGTCCTGTTCGATGCAACTGGACTTTAGATTCATGGAGTTAAAACAGAAAATATAACAACTGGACTTTTCTTTTTGGTGCTTATTCAGTAAACTCCTACAATTATCATGACCTGGACGACTGTCAACCTATACAGACATTTTCACAACTACAAGACTAGTATCACGAGGAGCAATAATGAGAACAAAAAAACACTGGAACAACGTGAATCCATGCAAAGTGATGGCTACCGTACATACGTCACTGTGGGACCAGAAGATCCTGTTTTAAATGCAACTGAACTTTAGATTCAAGGACCTAAAACAGAAAATGAAACAACTGGACTTTTCTTTTAGGTGTTTTTTCAGTAAACACCTAAAGTTTCCATGACCTGGATAACACTAAAACAATGTTAGTTCATGCAAAACATCAGCTCCATGCGTCACTTTGTGACCAGGAAATCCTCTAAAATCCAGCTGGACTTTAGGTTCCAGAACCTTAAACAGAAAATAAAACAACTGGACTTTTCTTTTATGTGGTTTTTCAGTAAACCCCTACAGTTACCATGACCTGGATGACTGGATAACACTAGAACAATGTTGGTCCATGCAAAGAGACACCCACATACTTCACTGTGGGACCAGGAGGTCCTGTTCAATGCAACTGAACTTTAGATTCATGGACCTAAAACAGAAAATGAAACAACTGGACTTTTCTTCTAGGTGATTTCCACTATAACTTCCAGTATTACCATTACTTGAATGACTGACAGTCTAAAGACATATTAAGACTGATGTATAGATGCCGAATATTTACATTTAAAATTATTTATTCATGACTTTCACATGAGGAGCAATGATAAAATTAAAAAAACAAAACAAAACACTAGAACAATGTTTGTCCATCCAAAACAACAGCCACACATTTCATTACAAACTCGGCAACTTCAGTGAAATGCAGCTGGACTTTAGGTTCAAGAACATAAAACAAGTGGACTTTTCCTTTAGGTGCTTTTTCAGGAAACTCCTACAATTTCTATGACCCGGATGACTGACACTATACAGACATTCATTCTGTACCTACAACTACAGGACTAGCAGCATGAGTAGCAATGGTGAGAATGAAAAACACTGGTATTTTGTTAGTTCATGCAAATAGACGACGAAAAACTTGTAACCAGGAGCTCCAGTTAAATGCAACTGAACTTTAGATTCATGGACCTAAAACAGAAAATAAAACTGGACTTTTCTTCTAGGTGCTTTCCACGCTGACTCCTATTATTCTTACGACCTGGATGACTGTCAATCTACAGACAGATTCACTCTGTACCTGTGATAGAAAAAAGGCTAAATATTTGCATTTAAAATGATTTATTAGTGACCTTCACATGAGGAGCAACGATGAGAACGTCACAGTCGGTCTTTAGTCCAACACTGGTCTTTTAATCATAAGCAGAGTGAATATATCTGTGTAGATTCTCAATCATCCAAGTCATGTTGATCCTAGGAACTTCAGAAAAACGTAACTGGACGTCTCTTTCAGGTTCTCCTGAAAGCGGGGGTTTTAGTTGTTTTTTTTTCTGTTTTTGGTTCTCGAACTTACAGGATAAGACTCATTGCTTTTCACTGAAGGTCCTGGGTACGTAATGAAGGATGTAGCTGTGTCTTTGCATGGACTAACATTGTTCTAGTGTTTTTATTCTCAACATTGCTCCTCATGTTGCTAGTCTTGTAGTTGTAGGTATAGTCATCCAGGTCATGATAATCCTGGGAGCTTCAGTGGAAAGCACCTAGAAGAAAAGTCCAGTTGTTTTATTTTCTGTTTGAGCTGCTTGAATCTGACGTCCAGTTGTATTTAACTGGAGCTCCTGGTTACACACAGTGAAGTATGGAGCTGTTTCTTTGCATGAACTATGACCTGGATGACTGAGAATCGACACATATCCACTCCGTGCCTACAACTACAAGACCAGTGACAGAGGGAAGGCTGCATATTTGCATTTAAAATGATTTGATAGTGACTTTCACATGATGATCAATGATGTAAAACATTGGAGCAATCTTAGTCCATGCAAAGCATCAAGTACATGCTTCACTGTGAACTCAGGAACTTTAGCGAAATGCATCTGGACGTCAGGTTCAGAGACCTAAAACAAAACTAAAACAACTGGACCGTATCAAGCAAGCATAAGTTATGGCAACTGGACTAACCTCGTGTGAGTCGAAAACGTTTCACCTCTCATCCAAGAGGCTTCTTCAGTTCTGAAAGCCTGGTGGGGAGTACCAGATATTTATCCACCAGGAGGGTGTTGCCCTTGATATTTTTAGGATTTTTTGGAAGATTTTTACTCGTTTTTTTGAAAATATTTACAAGAATTTTCTTGCCAAATATGGGGGATTTTTTTTAAAAATAGAACTTTTAAGAGAAAATTTTAAGGAATTACTGAAATGTTCTTCCTATGACTTGGATGACTGACAATCTACAGACAGATTCACTCGTTACCTACAAGACCACTGACGGACTGGAGGCCAACTGTCGCACCTAAAGCTTATTCTGGGTTCATATCACCAAAATGTAGCAAGAATTGAGTCAGTTTCAAAACACTTCACTATATTTTGAAGGGATTTTAAGGAAAACAGAAACAAAAATTAGGATTTAAAATGATTTATTAGTGACTTTTACATTAGGAGTGACAATGACAATGAATAAAAAGAACAACACTTTAGTTATTAGCATTTGTGCATTTAGTAACCTCTAGAGTGTGATTATTTTGACACTGAAAGGTGCTGAACAAGAAAGAACTCTGTTGTATTTTTAAACTACGAGGCTTTGGCAGCTAGTTTCCACCTTTGTAGCCACTGTTGAAAAGTCAGTCCTCCTTTTTGGACCTCCGGTAGGACGTGCTGGGCTGGTTTATCCCACCTGCATGCACGAAAACATGCACAAAACAGAAAGAGTTGACATGAAAATCACACGTTTAACTCTTGAGTGAGGGTATGAACGTGAAAAAATACAAATACATTCATGTTTGGAAAGAAAATCAATGCAATCAAGAGTTTACTAGTAATAAATGATAACAATTAGCCTTATTTAGACACTGGTGATAACGATTTACTCAGTAAGATTGGGCAAAAAGCTTAATTAGATTAATAACCCTCGTGTCGTCCTGTAGGTCAAAATTGACCCGGTTTAAAGTTTGAAAATGTGGAAAAAATATATATATTTTCACAGTGAAACTTTTGATGTCCGCATTTTCTACAACTTTGGGAAATCTTTGTACATTTTTTGGTGGAGAAAAAAAAGAAATGTTAAAAATGTTTCATAAGAACATTCAAAAAAAATCAACCAAAATCCAGCGAATTTCGCTGGATTTTGGTTGATTTTTATGTGAATGTTCTTAAAGAAAATATTAGAGATTTTACTGATATATATGTAATCACTTTAGATATTTTTAGAATTTTTCTGGAAGTTTTTTAATCACTTTTTGAAAAATATTTACAAGAATTTTCTTGCCAAATTTGGGGATTTTTTTTTTTTTTAAATAAAACTTTTAAGGGAAATTTTTCAGGAATTATTGGAATTTTCTTCCTGAAGGTTTTGCAAATTTTCCGAAATTTGAGGGTTTTTTTCTGCTGAATTTTTTACAGACGAGGAAACAATATTTTTTGGTGCCCATAAGTGAAGACACCAGGAGGGTTAAATCACCATACATTCATATTGTATTATCAAAATCTGATTCCACTGAAACTCTGTAAATAATAAACTAAATTATTGATGAGTGCAAACTTCCCGATCACATTATAGATCCAGTAAAAATGGCAACTTAATTTTTACTTAACAACAGACGTTACAGCAAAAAGAGAAAAAAAAGAGACAGATCAGTGAAGTTGTCCAAAGTCTTCATGTGGAAACCTCATCCTCTGTTTTAAAAACACACACAGGTAATGCAAGTACGATGAAACAGCCAACCCAGTAAGTTCTTAGAAATCAAACGGGTTCGTTGAGTGACAGCTTGTGAATTTTGCTTTCACTTGCACATGTGGTTTGGTTAACACGGTTAGAAGGCTTGCTCGCATCCCTCACTGCAAAAGAGATCTCAGCTACAAAGCTGGGAGGTCAAAATAACTGATAGAATGAAGATGAAACCATAAAATACACCCAGACTGGAGAGAGTGTTTTCCTGTTAAAACATTTCTGAAAGGAAATGACACCATAAAACACTAAATGTGGTTCATGCATGGCTTTAAACGGGTTACTCACCAGTAAGAGATGGCAGTTTTGACCTGGTCACCATAAGAGAGGCCTTGTGCACAGCGCTGGGTGAGGCATCGGACTCTTGGTAGCAAACACTTGAGCAGCTTCTGATCCTCCTCCGTGACTCTGGACAGCAGAGCTGGGAAGAAAGTGGAGAAAGACAGCAGTCTGGTTTTCTCTAAAACTGATTTCAGGTCACTGAACACTTTATTTGTGCAGGTAATGCGGATTCTTCATTATATACACTACTGTTCAAAAGTTTGAGGCCACTTAGAAATATCCTTGTTTTTTAAAGAAAATCAGTTTCTTTTCAATGAAGATAACATTAATTAATCAGAACTACAGTCCACACTATTCTAGCTGGATATGGCTGATTTTTAATGGAATATCTCCATAGGGGTACAGAGGAACATTTCCAGCAACCATCACTCCTGTGTTCTAATGCTACATTGTGTTAGCTAATGGTGTTGAAAGGCTCATTGAGCTGTAGTGTACAGCATGTGAGCAAACAGCCAAATACCACACTTCTATGTCCTGAGGTCCTCTGTTGTTGTTACCTTTTTGATCAGATGCATGCAGCTGCTCTGCTTCCTTCTTGAATTTCTGCAGAGTAGCAGAGTGAAGCTGCAGAAACTGATGGAGAAAACGCAACTCGAGCTGCTGGGAGCGCGACTGGGAACACAACTCCTCTGGAGCCTGAAGTGGAAGAACAACCAGAAAGGTTAGCTCGCGTCAAACACTTTCAACCTTACATTCATGCACATGAAAGAAAAACGACACTGAGTGTTTGTAAGAGTCACAGATATGATCAAAAAGGAAGCTGAGAGCAGCCTAGCAAATCTAGTAAATACAAGGCTGCCAGTGTTGTGCTTCTGCATTAAAAGTGATATTCACAGATATTATTTTCATCGTCTCTACTAGTGAGGGGACTGTGGTCAAGCGCTGATGGAGACAGTCAGCGGATTCATTAAAACCACTCTGGGCACAGTTAAAGAGCAGCTGCTAACATCACTTTTATGGATAATACTTAAATAAAAACAGAGCGAGAGTCCACAGGCAACCTTAATGTGAAACTGGGCTGTACTATTTCATTAAGCATCACGAGGCTGAGATGATCAGAACAGAAGAAGCTCTTCGAAGTCATTCTAGATTAGCTTGTACCTGATACTAGTCACAAGGAGGAACCAAAAACAATGGATTTTACACATATTTTTAGTAATGTTTAAGGCTACACTTTTATCATGAACACAGATGTTCTTTGTTCAGTAACGTCTGATGTGAAATACGTGACTTGAAAAACTAACAGTCACATACAAATGAGCTGAATTGGAAAAGTGATCTGTCAGGTTCTTGTCTTCTCATTTACACTTACACATGTAAATAAAAATGTTAATATTTCAAAACAGCCGTCAGACACAGGCTCTATGGTATGACAAATTACAGTCGCATCTAGCGATTCACGAGGCTCACCAGTTCTGTCCTCTTGCCATTAAATGCAAACTAAGAGTTTTTTCTGAAACACAAAGAGCCTGTTGACACATAGATGCCAAGTTATTACAGTCAAATAGAGGCCACTGTCAGACCAGTTTGATTTTACAGAAAAAATCTGATCGGTTCAACCTTGAAAAATACTTTTTGTGTCATTTCCAGTTAGAATTTTTATGAATTACAGCCAGGCCCACCACTGTTCTTAAAAGGGCCGACCTTAAGAAGCGCTTAGCACTTGCTCTTAAGTGCTTTTTTGGAAAACGCGTAGAAATTCAATACAATTCGTTGACGCACTCGGAGAAAACGCGTCACATCTAAAGATCGATCATTTTTTTCGGAAACGAGGCCAGGTATTTTCAGACAAAGTGATTTAAAGACAGACGTGGTCCAACATTCACACGGTGTAGACGAGTTGTTGGAAATCACAGCTAACGGATCCACAAGCTGCTTGGCAGAGCGTCACGCTAATGTATCAGCGCACTTCATCTCATAGGAGACCACACAGAACTCAGTGTGTGTTGTGTTAACCCTCGTGTTGTTCTGCGGGTCTAATTGACCCCTTTTAAAGTTTGAAAATGTGGAAAAAACATATATTTTCACAGAGAAGACTTGCACATTTTCAAAATTTTTGGGGAAATTTTTGAACATTTTTTGGTGGGGAAAAAAATGAAAAAAAAAAACACTTTCTTTTAGAACATTCAGAAAAAAATCAACCAAAATCCAGCAAATTTCACTGGATTTTGGTAGATTTTTTTCTGAATATTGTGAAAGAAAATATTACAAGTTTTACTGATATATATGTAATCATTTTAGATATTTTTAAGATTTTTTTGGAAGATCTTTACTCATTTTTTGAAAATATTTACAAGAATTTTCTTGCCAAGTTTTATTTATTTTTTTAAAAGTAAAACTTTTAAGGAATCATTGGAATTTTCTTCCTGAAGGTTTTGCAAATTTTCAGAAATTTGGGGAATTTTTTGCAGAATTTTTGGATTTTTTTCAGACAACGGAACAATATTTTTTGGTTCCCATGAATGAAGGCAACAGAAGGGTTAAAGCAGTACTTCTACTGTGAGCACTGCTACTAGTAGTGCTGCTCTCATGTGTTGTTAGATTAATGATATTCCCTCTTTAAAAGGTCTATGTTTAGTTGGTTGAGCACTTTGACGGTATAACTGCATGGTCTTTGGTTAGGAATTAGAATGCTTGCAATGCATATTACTGCTCTCCTCTTTTATTACTTTCATCAATTTTTTCTGCCATATTAAAAAAAAAAAAATCAATTTAATTCCACATCATTTATTAACTCAAAGGATTTTAGCTAACAGTTATTAGACACAGACAGAATTTAATAGATCAAACTGGAAAAAAAAATAACGCCTTTGAATTGATTTATCAACCACAATTACGAATCACGCTAACCTAACCCAAGGAGTCCTGTGAAGAATCAAGGATTGCTTTGGGCAAGAAGACAAATAAGAAGATCTCCCTTCTGTTCCAACGGATTGAATAACATTTTATGCTAATAGTCACCTTGTAGAGGGGGAACGTCAGGCTCTGACACAAGCTCCTAAAGGTCGGGGACTGCAGGCGATGGATGGACAACCACGATGCAGGAATCCTCTGCGTTCTGAAACAACAGAAGAATCAGAAATTCTCTATTTTCGTTCAGCTGTTGTCACCACTTGATAAAGACGATGATTAAATGTGTCTTTTCTTGTGATGCGAGTCAAACGAGCCGCTGCAGCTGGAGCCACAGATGCTCCGCTGATGAAGCAGGAGGATTTTCTGACAGATATTATTGTTGTGCTGCGCTGATCTGCCTCCCGCTGTGAATTTGCAGTTCATCATTAAATGGAACAAAATACAACACAACACAGTAGGACAAAGAAAAAAAGTTAGCCACATGTTCCTAAATATACATTTTACAGGCAGTAAAAGTTTAGTCGTCTGTGTTATTTTAGGATCCTTTACTAATCTGGCTGTTAAAAATTACATTTCGCTGGTTATCTGCTGACTGGAATTGATTCCCTTCAGTTATCAAGAAACATGTTTTTACCCATCAATAGCCCTGCGGTCCAGTGAAAGCAGAGAAACTGTTCCCAGCTGTCTGGCCTCCTTAGAAATAGAGTTCCTCAGACTGTTGGCTGCAGCGATGACGTCTCCAAACTGTGGCACAAGCTCGCTCTGGATGAATTCCTGTAACTGGAACAAAACACAGGGACAGAAATCCTCAAAAATGTGCTTTTTGAGTAAAGAAGTTTTTCAGTATAAAGAGAACAAAACATTTCTTTGACCACAGATTAAAGGAAATCATATGAGCAATTTCTCTGCTTCAGTGTCATAAATAGAGAACATGCAGACCTCTTTGTGAAGACGAATCAGCTGCGTCTTGGCGGCTGAGTTTCCTTTAATCAGACCTCGAATGTCCTCCTGTCTCAGAAACTGCAGACACAAAAGCAGAACGTGTTTAATGATGTATGTTGGTACAGAAACTCTGACAGCTTTTCCCCGCAGGTTCAGAAAAGTTGGCAAATCAAGATGCTCATCTACATTCAAATATCAAGCAGATGTACAACATTGTATATGAGCAGGGAAGATCTTATTCAGGGGAAAGCCTTGCACAGATGTCTTGTGTTGTCCATTCACTCTCACCACTAGTTGTCTGAAGTCCAGAATGCTCTGCCACTGGCTGCGGAGGTTTCTCAGAGCCTCCTGTCGGCTCCTGGCATCTTGGTCCAGTTGGATGCAACGATCTCGGATGTGATCCCGGGCCGCTGCCCGCATCACACACTGCAGCTCCACCTCCAGAGCTGACCTGACAACAATCCAGAGTCCCAGAAGTATAAACAAAAAAGCTACCGTATTTTCCAGATTGTAAGTCGCACTTTTTTTCATAGTTTGGCTGGTTCTGCGACTTTTACTCAGATGCGACTTGTATATATTAAAATATATAATTTCACATGTTCTTAAACGTTATTTCACACTGACCAACATGACCAAGGAGTAAACATTACTTCACGGCAACCGGGAGGATGCGCCATGCAACTTTCCTGCAAGTCATTGGATGGATCGACAAAACATGGACTTCAGTGACAACAGAAACCATCCTGTCCAGATTCAGAAAGGCTGGATTAACTGGAACTGGAACTGATGCTGAGTCTGACAACAGCCACGCAGAAGAGGAAGCGGCGCTTCATCTTCCTCCGGAGTTGTTCAGAAGTGACACCGAGGATGAAGAATTCAATGGATTTAGTGATTTGGAGTGAGATCCCGAGTTTGGTAAATTTGCTTAACGGTATCTTTGGCTTATGTTCATTTTGTCGTTTCTTATTATAGGATAGCGGGTTACTTTTACTACTGAGTTGTCGGTTTAAAAGTAATGCGATCCTATATTAACGGTATCTTGCATTTTGGACTCGTGACTTTGTTATTTTTATTCCTCCTGTTCCTTCCTGTTATGTTCTTTATGCTATAGCGAATCTGAATAACTGTTTACATGTTATGTTAACATACCAGACACCTATTCAGTTTGTTGTTTACGCTTCGTGTAGCTGAATAACCATTAACGTGTTACGTCAACATACCGTACACCTATTCAGCCTGTTGTTCTTTATTCTATTGTTATTATTATAACTTCGCTTTCAAGATGAAATGTCTGTTCTTGGTCTCGGATTTTGTAAAATAAATTTCCCCAAAAAATGCAACTTATAATCCAGTGTGACTTATATATGTTTTTTTCTTCTTCATGATGCATTTTTTGACTGGTGCGACTTATACTCCGGAGCAACTTATAGTCCGAAAAATACGGTAAATAAATAAAAGACAGGGTAAATGCTTTTAAAAGTTATGCTTAAATTGAAACTCCTTGCACCAGCTGACAGCAGAAGGTTTAGAAACTCAAAGTGAGCAACGATTAATAGGGTATTCTGTTCATCCCCTGAGGGAAATTGCAGTGTTGCAGCAGCAGCTTACATATCACAAGACACATAACTTACATTAAGCTGACAGAACATATATAGACATTTGCAGGATAACTGCAGCACTAGATAAAAAAGTAAAACAGTATTTAAAAAGAAGATTTATAATAAGATTCTCACTGTGCAAAATAAAATTCAATGTGCAAAGTCCCTTCCAAAGTGGACTTACAGTGCCAAGGAATCATTGTGGAGCTCATCTCCGATACCAGACACCTCCTGCTCGGCCTCCTTCTTTCTGGTCTGCAGCTGGGTTTTCAGCTGCTGGACTCTGCAGCGAGTCTGGGCCAACTCCACCAAACTCTGCTCCACCTCTTCCCAAGCAGCCTGCAACAACAAACGCAAACAATTCCACAAATAAGAATGCATCGTTCACAAACGCCAGGGAACACATGAACATGTTTTGTTCTGCTTTGAACTTCCTGAATATTATTTTACATCGAGTGCCGCACCTCTAAGAGGGCTTTAACCGGCGGCAGCTCATGGTCCTCCTCTGCAGACACGTCCAGGAGGTGATTGCTTTCATAGCGGAACCTGCAACGAGCAACTCTGTATGTAAATAATCTGACATGATACGAAAAGAGAAAATCCTAATCAAGTGGGGGTTTGTCATACCGCAGAGCCGTCACATCCCGCGTCACATCCAGAGAAGACAGTTTCTCTTCTAATTCCTTCTGCTCTCGTGAAGCCAAATATTGCAGCGCAGAGAGGACGTGGTTTGGTGGAAAACTATCCAACACGTTCTGATAACACGACAAGCAGCAACGTGTTGATTCAAAGTAAAAATTACAAACCATGCATTCACAAAACATGAAGTGAAACCTGAAAACTACACCAACCTCCACAGCACTCAGCCAGTAGTGAAACACAGCAGTCCTCTGTTCACGGGACATTCTGAGAGGAGAAAGAAGGAAGATTAGATTAAAATATAAAACAGTCTATCTGACAAACAGTGAATCCTCTGCAGAACTTACCGCTTGGCTGCAGAGTGTTGTGTTTTTAGTTCAGTCTCTTGTAAAGATTGATAGAAGTGGACCCTGTCGTCACACAGCTCCCTCACTTCACGCTGACAGGAAAAAATATGGATAATTTCTTTCACTTATACTGCAGGTACCTTGATCTGAACGCAGTTTCAGGTTTGTGTGGATATTGCTGATCAATTCTATGTGTTTTCCACTATTTTAACAGATTTTTCAAAACATTAGCAAAAGAAAATCAAATCAGAACGTGTCTTTTCTGGCTATAGTACCATAAAATGAATCTGAAAATTCACCATAAGATGAATGAAAAGACTGGCAGTAATTCACTGCTGCTTCCCATCAATGATTATTATTATTATTATTATTATTACTATTATTATTATTATTATTATTATTATTATTACTACTACTGCTGTTTTTGTGAATTACTGCATGGTCTTAGCCCACTTACACCATATGGCATTTTCTATCATTTGACCGATTAATTCTTTACCTTAGGGGCTTTCTGTCTGCAAAGTAGTAACATCCATTAAAAGATTAAAAGCACCGAAAATACAGCCCAAACTGAAGCCGTTCTTACCAGGACTTGTGCTTCTGCTGCTGCTTTGGAGTTGAAGTTGTCGTCATTTGTGCTTCTCGAAGTCTTACCATCAAACAGCACTTCAATCTCTGCTTTCCTACGTGACAGAAACGTATTTATGACAGGTGAGGAAAAGATCATTTTGTTCATTTCAGTTCAAATTTTAAAGTAATTGTTGTTTTTTTTTGCCTCACCTGGCCATCTGCTCCAGTGTCTGGCAGTGCCCACCGATGTTTTGTAGCTCATCAGAGAGCACCGTATGGCCCGAGGTGCAGCGCTGCCTGAAGGCCTGCAGGAGCAGATCTCTACGCTGGCTGTCCTCCACCTCGGCCCAGGTACGACTGATCGACTGCTCTGTGTGATAACAGCAGAAAGCACAGGCATGTGAGATAACTTGAAATATTACAGCTTTCAAAACACGGAAAATGGCAGCAACGAGATGGAATTCATATGAGCAACTTCTGTGCACACTCGGCACAAAGTCAGACACGTTTCTAGTGGGTGTGGGACTCCGCTAAGGCTGTCCCTTGTCTCCGATCCTGTTTGTGGTGTTCATGGACAGGTTCTCAAGGTGTAGCCAGGGTGAGGAGGGTGTCTGGGTTGGGGACTTCAGGATTGCATCTCTGCTTTTTGCAGATGATGTGGTTCTGTTGGCTTCCTCACATCATGACCTTCAGCAGCACTGGAGCGGTTTGCAGCCGAGTGTGAAGCGACGGGGATGTGGATTAGCACCTCCAAGCCCGATGCCATGGTTCTCTGCCAGAAACCAGTGGATTGCTCCATCTAGGTTGGGGGGGAGTTGCTTCCCCAAGCGAAGGAGTTCAAGTATCTCAGGATCTTGTTCACGAGTGATGGGAAAATGAAGCGTGAGATGGACATGCGGATTGGTGCAGGGTCAACAGTAATGAAGGCGTTGTATCGAACCGTCGTGGTGAAGATTTACCATCCATCTACGTCCCAACCCTCACCTATGGTCATGAGTTCTGGGTAGTGACCCAAAGAACAAGATCACGGATACAAGCGGCTGAAATGAGCTTCCTCCGTAGGGTGTCTGGGCTCAGCCTTAGAGATAGGGTGAGAAGCTCACACATCTGGAGGAAGTTCGGAGTAGAGCTGCTGATCCTTCACCTCTAAAGGAACCAGTTGAGGTGGTTTGGACATCTGATTCGGATGCCTTCGGGGAGACTTCCTCTGGAGGTTTTCCGATTATGTCCGCCTGGGAGGAGATCCCGGGGTAGACCCAGAACTCGCTGGAGGGATTATATATCTCATCTGGCCTGGGAACGCCTCAGGATTCCCCAGGAAGAGCTGGAAAGTGTTGCTGGGAGGAGGAACATCTGGAACGACTTGCTTCATCTGCTGCCTCCACAATCCGACCCCAGATAAGACGAAGATAATGGATGGATGGATGGATGGAGATGGAATTCTGTCTTTAACCTCCAACAAAAGCTGAAAAAATTATGCTGTAATGCTCAAGTTATTGGTTTGGTCTATCTTAGGCTAAAATTGATATCACCGGCTTCAACTTGGGTGGCTAGCAATGTGGAGTTTGCATTTTCTCCCTTTGCCTTTGTGGGGTTTTCTCCAAGTGTTCTGGCTTATTGTGGCATGGTAGGTTAACTGGTAATGCAACATTAGCTGTATGCATGAGTGTGAGCATACACGGCCGTTTCTGAATCTGCAACTCTTCACAGGATGAAGCATGGATGGATAGTTTTAGCATTTATAGTATCAGAATTTGCTAATGTCTGCTAATATATTGTTATACTACCTTTCTAATAATACCATCTTTAGGTTTTGGACTTTTGCTCAGACAAAACAAGACACCTGAACTTGTTTCCTTGAACTGTGTGAAACTGTAAAAGACATTTCTCACATTTTCTTGACACATTTATCTGATTAATTGAGAAAATGATCATACGCTGCAGCCCTAACAATTTCCAAAAAAAACATATCCAGCAGACATATTCTCATTCTGTTTGCCAGTAACAACATTTGTCAAGTTAACACCTACTCAAAGTCGTGAAAGCACAAAAACAGTCTGTGTAAACGCAGTAAATCCCAAACGATGCCCAGCCCAAGCTGCTCCTGGTGGACTAACCTTGTGTGGCCACCTGCTCCTCTGTTCCACTGATCTGAGAGTCCAGGTGACTGATCTCAGCTCTCAGCTGATCGATCTTCCTCTGAAGCTCTCTTCGCTTTGCAGCCTCACTCTGGCCTTCAGTCTGCTTCACCTGAGCACATGAAGGTACAAACATAGTTCATGTGTACTGAAATTCCCCCCGGTGTATCAATAGAGAAATGATTAAAGATTGGTGACATATTTAGCCTACCTCTTTGTCTTGAAGCACTTTGTACCTTGGAGATCATAATGTCAAGGAGATTAAAGTATAGTGCAATGCATAAAATGTGAATTTATTAAACAGGGTGTCAAATAAATAGTGTCTGCAATCACCAAGGAGAAAAAAGGAGTGACACGCAACAGAGGTTTCCAATCATTTAGAAGAATGCATGTGAGTGCTTGTTATAGCAAGACACCGATGCATGCCAAAAAAAGCACGTCTGCCCCTCTTGACATGCAGTAACAGGAGTGTTAGTGTCCAAAATGTGGCAAAGACACCATCCACTGACCAAAATATTAAATATACACACAGTAATTCATCGCTGACATTTAGAATTTAACTAAAATGTACAACAAGTTGACTTGTTAAGACACGGGTAGCTTTGAAATTCTTATTTATGACCAAAAGGGATACCACTGAAGATTCCCACGCATGATCCTCACGTTCCTGGAAAAACAGAGAAACAGTCAAGAAGCCGGAATTCATTATTTTTACTTCTCTCAACTGTATGACTGCTATTTCGATAGCTGAGGCATTCATCAGATGCAAGTACAGTGTCTGAGAGTAGGTGAAAGCAGAATTAGATGACCGCAAGACCTGTTTGTCGTAAAAGCAAGCTGCGCATCCTATCCATAAACATCTCAGAGAGCAAAAGACAGAATTTGTGGCTTTAGTTGACAGACATCAAAACATTAACAAGAGTTGAGGTTGAGCTTGTTGCTTCCAGCTGTTTGTAGGAGTTTTTCCTCTGAGTTTATTAAATATCTGCAGCTCTGACTTCATTGATTACAATTTTGACCCACTAGACAACACGAGGGTTAATCAGTAAATCAAAATGCAGCAATGGATGGCCGAGTCAGACGAAAACACATTTTATTCAATCATAACTGGCTGTATTTTGATAAATTACAGTAACACATAAACAAATTTACCAATATGGAAATTATAAATAAGCTGGAGATTTTGCCTTGGGTGACTTTTACCGCTCAAATACATTGCAGCATGCATTCTCCTGCAATATTTTGAACATTTGTCACCTAAATAACCAAGAATGTACCCATATTAGTCTATGTTTATCAGATAAGTAGTAACTTTGATGTAAAATAAGAAAACAAAGCATGCCAGATTCGATTTCCAAACTCTGTCTCTTTTCTTTTAACCTGATAAATGCTGTTATGGCTTTTGGATGTATGTGTGGCACCCTAAGATTTATTTAGGACCCCTGTGTTTGGTTTCTGGCAGGATTAGTAGAAAGTAGCAGTACTTTAGCCCTAAGTTAGTGGTAAAGAGGTCAAAGAACAGCAAGACTGACCTCTGCTGAAAGACATGTTGAATGACATATTTCCATATTGACTTCCCTGTTCCGACACAGAGCCTGGAACACAAACAAGCAGCGTTAGTAAGTCCGCTAGCATCAGTCAGCTACACCTCTGCGTTTAGCTAATAACAGTTAGCAGGGAAGCTAATATTATATACATACGTTTTAAAATAGCTGTCATTAGGCAGGCTGTCCGGGGGAAGGTTAAACTCCTCCGTCGCCCAACGTTTCAGCTCCTGCACCAGATTTCTGTCCGCCATCCTGACAGAAAACAACAACAACAACTTGTAGCGAGCTAGCTGAAGCTAACTACAGGCTGCTAATGCTCAGCTAGCATGGAGTCGTTAGTCACATTTAGCTGATTACTGTCCTTAAATTTACTTTGCGCTTAAGATAGAAGCGTCGTTTCTTTATAAACCATTAAGTTAAGATGGTGACAGCGATGTTGTCTTACGTCAAAGAGTCAAACTTTCAAGTTCCCGCCCTTTTCGCAGCTACTTCCGCTCAGCTTTCTGTTGATTAGCGCCGCCGCTGGCCGCAGCTGCTTGTTGCCATGGAAACAGACGGATGTAGTTTTATCAATGGATGTGTTTGTCTTTAGGATTTTTGGTGGAATAAACCTTAAAATATATAAGTATTTGGACTGACAGTAGCGTCTTGAGTTGAAGAAGCCTTTAAATCTCTAAGTACATAAAATACTACTTTCTGTCCAAGTATTTATAGTTTTAAAGGCGTATTCCACCCAAAGTGCTACCAAACATATTTAGTTTTTAATGTGAATTTCACCAAGAAAACGGCTTTTGTGCACGTATTTATAGTTTTAAATGTGTATTTCACTCAAAATACTGCTTTCTTTCCAAGTATTTATGGTTATAAAGGTTTATTTCTACAAGAATACTACACATAGTCCAAGCATTTATAGTCTACAAGTTTATTCCACCCAAAGTACTACTTTCTGTCCAAGTATTGATTGTTTTAAAGGTGTATTCCATCCAATGTATCACTTTCTGTCCAAATACCTTTAGTTTTAAATGTGAATTTCACCAAGAATACTGTTTTCTGTCCAAGTATTGATAGTTTTAAATGTTGATTTCTACCATAATACGACATTTTGTCCAAGTATTTATAGTCTAAAGGTTTATTCCCCCCAAAGTACTATTTTCTGTCAAAGTAGTTACAGTTTTAAACTTGTAGTCCACCCAAAATACTACTTTCTGTCCAAGAATTTACAGTTTTCAAGGTGTATTCCACTTTCCGTACAATTACCTTTAGTTTTAACTGTGAATTTCACCATGAATACTATTTTCTGTGCAAGCATTTATAGTTTTAAATGTGTATTTCACCAAGAAAACTATTTTCTGTGCAATATATTCCACCCAAAATACTAGTTTATGTCCAAGTATTTATCACACTCATAATACTGCTGTCTTTCCAAGTATTTACAGTTTATCGGGTTTATTCAGCCAAAGTACCACTTTCTGTTCAAGTACTAGTTTTAAAGGATTGTTCCATTCCATCCAAAATACTATTTCTATGCAAGTATGTATAGTTTTAAAGGTTTATTCCACCCAGAATACTGCTTTCCGTCCAAGTATTTATAGATTTTTAGTGTCATTCTGCCCAAAATACTTATTTGTGTAAAGCCCAAGTATTTATGCTAAATTATCCCCAAAAAGGTTTTCTGCCCTCTGCTGAGGACACATGATACTTGTTCGACACAACAAAATGAAATGGACTGACTCCAGTTCTAAGAAGAACTACCTGAATATTTTTGTCATTATTCTAGCAGCAGCATTTAAAATGAGTTGGAAATGTCTATTGGTCTTTTTGGGGAGGCCAGTGAGGACGTTCACTCTACAGGTAATGACAGCATGAATGGATTTTTACAAATCTTAATCAAACACAAAGTTTCTAAATTTGTTTTTCAGATGTCAGAATGAGGGCTTCAATGTGGCAAAAATATAAATGGTCCAGTACATGTAATGTGAAAAACTGAATATACACAAAGTTGGTGTTCAGCTGCTCCATCTTTAATTTCTTCTTTTCTGCAAAGATTCAACAACGTAGTAAATGTCTGAATGCACGGCATTAGACTGTTTATACGCAGAAGCTGAACAGCATCATTTCAGCCAGACTCTCACTGTAAGCCCTCCAAGAATCACAGCAGCAATCATGGCGATGAAGTTTAGTTTTTCTCTTTTAGTCAGAGTAAGACGTGGCGTTTTCCTCCAGAGGAGTTAACACTGACACTCTGAACGGTTCCTCGTAGAACAACTGTGTGAAATAAATTATACCTGAGATAAACAAAAACTAGTAAAAAAATGTTCCATCCATGTTTCAGCTTCCACAAAAATGAACATCGCGATATTTTTTTAAGGCTTATAATTTCGAGCTGTGAATACAAAACAAAAGGAGATCAACCCACTTTTTTTGAAAAAGTAAACAAAAAGACATTCATAATAACTGTGCTTTAGTCGAAGAGAATTTCTCCAAAAGCCTGCAGATTTGAGAACGAGTCCTCAGATTGTACCGTCTGTCTTTAGCACCATGTTGAAGAGTCGTCCAGTGGTGACACCAGGATGCACTCAAAGTAGTAAAAGCTATCGTATCCTGGTGAAGAGGTTTAAAACCGATACAGACTCCTGAAACAAGAGACGAAGACACTCAGTTAGTTTGCAGGTATTAAGGAGTTCTGTAACTACATAAACACTGTCGTCTCACCTTTGTTGACCGCGTTTTACTGAAAATGTTCCAGAATCGAAGAGTCTCATCTCCAGCTCCTGTGACTATCGCTTCACCGTCCGGGGACATGGCCTAAAATATAAAATAAATAAAGTATGAATCTGTCAGATGCTCAGCTTTTACAGCAACATAACAAACACCCTGATTGTTTTTGCACTCACTGACCAGGTAGAGAACTCTGTACGAGTGACCTGTGAGCTTGGCCACCTGAGTCAGAGCTGGATATTTCCACACCAAGATCTGGTTCTGAGAGTATCCGTGGGTGCTCACCTGGAAAATAAAAGACCTTTTGTTGAGCGTGTTCGTTTTTTGAGATAGAAGACAAACTACTTCTCTCCAATTAAGATGTTTATTTTCTAAATATCAGTGTCTCAAAAGAACCTTTTCTGTTTGGAACAGCCTCCCTGAACAGGATAAAATCAAAAGTGAACACAACATTTTATTCAGTCTAGTATTGTGTGATATGTCATAGATATAAACATCTAAAGACTCAAAAATTGTCCAAAATGACTTGAAAATGACCCATACTTGCACAAAATTAGTCCAGAGTGACATGAAATTTGTCCTAAATGACTCAAAAATTATCCCAAAGACACAAAAATGATCCCAAATGATAAGAAACAATCCAAGCTGACAGAAAACTTGTTGAAATTCAAGGCTAGCTTTTTCCAGCTACGTCTCCTCACCAAAGTCAAGCCATTTCTTTCCAAACGCAACCTGGAGAAGGCCATTCACGTGTTTATCAGTTCTCACATTTACTGTTGTAACGCACTCTATTTTGGTATCACACAGACATCACTCCGTCGATTACAACTGGTTCAAAATGCAGCTGCCCGTCTGTTAACCCGCACATCCAGACGCAGTCACATCACCCCCATTGGCTCCCGGTTCATTATTGCACCGAGTTTAAAATTTTAACATTTGTTTTTAAAGTCCTTCATATCTGTCTGAGCTTTTAAGCATCCACCGTCCAGCAGAGCCTCCGGTCGTCCACTCAGATGGTGCTGGACGTGCCCAGGTTCCGCTACAAGCAGTGGGGTGATCGTTCCTTCGCTGCTGTCACCACCAGACTCTGCAACACACTCCCACCGACCTGCCGCTTTTTAAGTCCAGACTGAAAACCCACCGATTCAGACGTGCCGTCAAATCCCTGGACTGGTTTTATTTTCATGTCATCCTAAAATGCGTCATTGAAACGGTACCGATTCATCTGTGCTGCATTTTGGTTTTATGGTTTTTATGGTTTTCCTGGTTTTATGTTTTTTTTTTTATGGATTCTATGGTGGGCTGTACAGTGGCGTAGTGGTTAGCGCTTTCGCCTTGCAGCGAGAAGGTCCCTGGTTCACGTCCCGGCTCGGACCTGGGATCTTTCTGCATGGAGTTTGCATGTTCTCCCTGTGCATGCGTGGGTTTTCTCCGGGTACTCCGGCTTCCTCCCACAGTCCAAAAACATGCTGAGGTTAATTGATTATTCTAAATTGCCCGTAGGTGTGAATGTGTGAGTGCTTGTGTGTCCCTATATGTAGCCCTGCGACGGACTGGCGACCTGTCTAGGGTGTCCCCTGCCTTCGCCCGAGTCAGCTGGGATAGGCTCCAGCCCCCCCCGCGACCCTAGTGAGGATTAAGCGGTGTATAGATAATGGATGGATGGATGGATGGATTCTATGGTTTTATAGTAATCCAATTTGTATTGTTTTGTTTTATCATGCTGTTGGAAAGCACTTTGGTCTTCTTTTATGTCGTTGTAAAGTGCTCTACAAATAAATTTTGATTGACTGATTGATTGAAATTGACTCAAAAATTAGCCAAAATGACTCAAAATTGTCCAAAGTGACTTGAAAATGATCCATAATTGCAGAAAATTAGTCCAGAATGACATGACATTTGTCCAAAATGACTCAAAAATTATCCCAAAGACACAAAAATGATCCAGAATGATGAGAAAAATATCCAAGCTGACATAAAACTTGTTGAAAATGACAAGAAAATTAGTCCAGAATGACTCAAAAATTGTCCGGGTCAATCTATAATTGAGGGACTTTTGAAGTCCATGAGATATATCTTGCATACATTTCTATTAAAATAAAAAAAAAATGTTTTTATGAATTCGCTGAATTTTGGTTGATTTTTTTCTGAATGTTCTTAAAGAAACTTTTTTTTTAAAACATTTCTTTTCTCCACCAAAAATTTCCCCAAAATGTTGAAAATGTGGAAGTTTTCACTGTGAAAATCTATATTTTTTTTCCACATTTTCAAACTTTAAAACCCGCAGGACGACACGAGGGTTAAGCAGGCAGAGGACAGTGAAAGTGTTTGTGGAACTAGGAAGATCGTACCGAATATTGTTGTGTAACTTGGACAACGATGTAGAGGAAAGGGCAGATTTTATTCCTTTTATTCAGGAATAAGAGTTTCTCAACAGTTTTTTGGTTTTAAATGATTCCCTTTTTTTGACACATACACAATAAACACTTCACCTTTGAATAAAATAAGAAACAGTGAAAAACACAGTTCTTGTTAAGCAAACCCAATGCGTCTGTAATAATGTTAGATTTAGCTGACCTTATTGGGAGTTATCAAATCGAAATGTTCCCACACCGGGGAACTCCTCCTCTTCCTAGCTGGCTCCATCTTATCACCTATCCTTCTCTCCTCTCTCTCTAAACTCTCCAAACTACATCCAAACTTTATAAACACTCTCCAAACTCTAGTATTCAAACTATCAAAACTCTCAACTGACCACAACTCTCTATCAAAAACCCACATTTTGAACGGAGCCTGAGGGGTTTATGTTGCTGTCAAACCTCTCGGCAAAATCTGAAGCGCTTTCCGAAGCAGTCACATGGTTCAGCCAGGCAGCGAGGCTTCGGACGTCATCATTTTGGCTCCTCCCCTAAATGAAGCAAGCCTCGATACGCACTTCATGGAAACGCCCCCTCCATTACTCGGCACAGGCTTCGAAGCCTCGGTACATCTCGTAACATCATTATATATATTAGTAGTGGTGTGCGATACTACAAGATTTGGTATCAATCCAATACCAAGTAAATTTAAGGCCAGTATCGCCGATATCAATACCGATACTCCAGACTAACTTTTTCAGTAGTAGTGCTTTAAGCTAATATTTTTGCACAGTTACTAAACTAATAAAGTGTGACAGACATTGTCAGTCCGTTGCACCCACCTGGTCCCACCTGGTTACAGGTGAAACACCTCACAAACTGAACATTTGCTTATCGACAGACATTTGCCGATGTTATAAATAAATTTTATAATTTTATAATATTTAGAAGAATCTTTCTCTAAAAATGCCATGTGGAGTTTGGTTCTAGGTGGTCATGTTGATTTTAGGCCTGAAAACAGCAAAAATGTCAACTATGATACCTGTCAGCTATGCTACAAAAAGTCCCCCTTGTTCATGAATTCATGGCCTACAGTGAGTATGTGGAGTCACGTACCAGCTCGTTAGCGTGCTTCGACCAGGCCAGGTTGCACACCTGAGAGCCGGTGTCCATGCACTGCAGCGGCTGCGACGTCAGCGTGTTCCAGAAGCGGATGCAGCGATCCGCCGTGCCGCCGCCGGACGCCAGCAGGCCGTGCTGGTGGGGCGACCAGGCGATGGCTTTGACCGCGGCCAGGTGGTCCACGTACGTCTGCACGGGGCTCAGCGACGAGTGGTTCCACACCAGCAGCTGACAGCAGATAAAAGCACATCCTCATCAGCGAGTACAGGGAGCAAATACACAAAAAGCCCTCCGTCCATCACTGTCCTCCCTCCACCGGCTTTCTGTCTGTCCCAGGGATAGCTTCATTGCTTATTTTTAAGGTTTTAAAAGGGTTGGCGCTACCTTACATTTACATTTCAGCTCCTGCAACAGATTTTAGCAACAACTTGTAGCAAGCTAACTGAAGCTAACACCAACAACAGGCTAATAGTGTTCAGCTAGCATGGCGACATTAGCCACATTTAGCCGATTAGTGTCTTTAAAATTACTCGAATCTCAAGAAAGAACCATGTTTTGCTTTAATAAACTGACGTTAAGATGGGGAAAGCCATATTCTTTGACCTAAAACAGTCAAACGTTCAAGTTCCCGCCTGTTGGCAGCTCCTTCACTTTCCTGTTGATTAGCGCCAAACAGATGTGGTTTTATCAACAGATGTGTTCTCTTTTATATTTTTGGTGGAATAAACCTTTAAATCTGCAAGTACATAAAACGCTACCATCAGTCCAAGTATTTGTAGTTGAGAAGGTGTATTACACCCAAAATACTGCTTTATTTTCAAGTATTTATAGTTTTACAGGTTTATTCCATCTAAAATATTAGCTTCTGTCCAAGTATTTATAGTTTAAAAGGTGCATTTCACTCAAAACACTACTTTCTTTTCAAGTGTTCGAACTTTTAAAGGTTTATTCCAAACAAAATACTATTTCATTGTCATTGTACACAAAAACAGGGACTAATAGACTATTATAGTTCTATTGTTTCATTCCACCAAAAATACTACTTTCCTTTCACATATTTATAGTTTTAAAGGAGTATTCTACCCAAAATACGAATTTCTTTCAAGTGTTTGTAATTTTCAAGGTGTATTCCACCCAAAGTGCCACTTTCTGTCCATATACCTCTAGTTTTAAATGTGAATTTCACCCACAATGCTACTTTCTGTGCAAGTATTTATAATTTTAAAGGTTTGTTTCACTGAAAATGAATCTCTCTGTCCAAGTATTTATCGCTTGTCTGAAAGTGGCCACAGACGGAGGTGCGTTTACTGACTCTACCTTGTTGTCGTTGCCACCAGAAGCCAGCAGCTGATGGTCGGTGCTCCACTTCAAGCCGCACACTTCCTGTCTGTGGCCCTGCAGCTGCCGCTGTGACTGCAGCGGAGGCACCCGGACGTCTCTTTGAAGAATCATGCGATCGCGGCTTCCCGACGACAACTGGTCTGCGTTCCAAGCCAACGCTCCTGTGCACAGAGAAAGCTTCGATTTAAGCTCGGTCATATTGGGGTTCAAATCATAACTATAGTATGATTTTGCATATTAGGTATTAAAACTCTGCAAAAATTAAATAAAATACGACTTTACCTGACTATAACCGGTTAGAGCTGAGACTTTATAACCTAACTAATGCAACAATACAGCGAAGACCAAACGGTATAAATTATTAGACTTCTAAGTAACGTTAAGAGGTAAAAACGCAGCACTTCTCACCAACTCTGGCTGTGTGTCCTTCTAAGGCAAAGAGTTTCTTTCCAGCACCAGCGTCCCAGATCTGAACGTATCCTTTGTGAGTCCCGACCGCCACCAGGCTCCCCTAAAAACACAAAGCATCGTCTCAGAGGCAAAAACCAAAAGTACCAGTTTCCTGACAGCAGTAAGTCGTGTGTTACTCACTCGTTCAGACCAGCCGACCGATGTGACCGAGTCTCCCTCCACCGAGAGATCACACAGCCTTGTTACCTGAGGAAAAGAAATTCATGTACAACAAGTGCAAAATTGCCACAAAATTACACATCAAGACAAAAAACAGTCAAAATTACCCCAAAAACTAAAAATCGCTGCAAAAAACATGAAAAATCACTACAAAAAGACACATCAAGACAAGAAACTGTCAAAATTACCCCAAAAACTAAAAATCACTGCAAAAAAGTGAAAAAATCACCATAGAAAGGGCTAATTACCACAAAGAAACCCCAAAAAGACTCAAAATTTCAACAACAAATGCAAAATTACCACAAAGACACATCAACACAAAAAACAGTCAAAATTGTCCCAAAAAATAAAAATCGCTGCAAAAAACATGCAAAAACCACCACAAAAAGGGCTGAAATTACCACAAAAAGATGCCAAATCAACACAAAAAGATACTAAGTTTCCACCAAAGAAATGCAAAATAATCACAAAAAAATGCAAAATTACCTCAAAGACTCCAAAGGTCCAAAATGACACCAGAAGTGTTAAAACTGAATTTTACATCCATCCAGGTGTCACAATCTAAAGACTAAATCTGTCTTTAGAAAGTCTAATTTTTACTTTAGAAAGACACCAAGTCACCAAAAACAAATTGTCAAATTTACCCCAAAGACTCAAAATTTCCACAAAAAAACATTCCACTGTACGATCCAACATATTGGTACTGGTTTACCTGGCTGGTGCAGGCGCTCCACAGGTAAACACAGGTGCCCAAACCCACGCTGAGCACGTTGAGAGACGACCAGTCGACCAGGTTGAGGTAGAAATCGTCCTGCAGCTCCGGAGCATCCAGGACCTTAAAGGGGATCTTGGAGATCTTGCGGGTCGGCTTCCTCGGTGAACGCAACAACTTCTGACTGCAACAGGAAATTTAGATGTCATGAAGCTCTAAATCGTGCAGTTTATTTATTTGCAGGGTGACGGACATTTTCTTCGACCCTCCTGTTGTCCTCATTTCCGGGTACCAAAAGTAAAAAGTTTGAAAATGTGGAAAAGAAAATGTATTTTCACAGTGAAACTTCTGATGTCCACATTTGCAACATTTTTGGGAAATCTCTGAACATTTTATGGTGGAAAAAAAGAAATGTTAAAACATTTACGGGCACGAGAAAATATTTTCCTTGTCTGAAAAAAATCCAAAAATTCAGCAAAAAAAAATTCACCAAATTTCTGAAAATGTGCAAAACCTTCAGGAAGAAAATTCCAATAATTCCTTAAAAGTTTCCCATAAAAGTTTTATTTAAAAAAAAAAAATAAAAATTTGACAAGAAAATTCTTGTAAATATCTAAAGTGATTACAGATATATATCAGTAAAATTTCTAATATTTACTTTAAGAACATTCACAAAAAAATCAACCAAAATCCAGCGAAATTCGCTGGATTTTGGTTGATTTTCTTGTGAATGTTCTTACAGAAACATTTTTGACGTTTAAAAGGGGTTAAAAGTGTTTCTACCTTTTGTTGCTAATAGGCGACAGAGAGTAGGGAGAGATGTTGGTGCTGTCGTCTGGTGGCGACCTTCTGGTGTTGAGTGAATACTGCAAAGAACACACACGTTTTCTAGCAGTGTATGATAAATGTGCTCTATGATTCAGTAAATAAGGAGTAAAAGATGAAATGCTCATACAGTGAAGAGGCTCCTCTTCTCAGGCGTCGTTGGCTGCAGACATCTGTCCTCAGTCTGGGGGTCCTGGATCGTCTCTATTTCTGCTCCCAGCAGCTCATTCTTCAGTAAGGCAGAGTAGGCCAGTCTGTCTGCTGCAGGTACAGCAGGATGACTCAGTTAATGGGACAGTACCAACAGGTAGAACAGTACAGTTCTAGGAAAACATAGACAGGATGCCCAGGATAACAGTCAAGAAAGTTATTTACCTTTGATATTGTCAGAAGAGGCTTCTTTTGTTTTTTTGTTCTGACTCGGTGACTTCTCGTTTTCCTGATTTTTAAAAAAAATCATAAAGTTGCTCTCATTGATTCAAGACACAGACTTTTGTTACAGAACTTTTAGAATTTTAAACAACTTTGTCATAAACACACAGTATCAGTCACAACAGTAAAGGACAATATAGTATAAAATAGCATAGCATAATACAATACAGCATAGTACAGCATTGCATAGCATAGTACTGTATAGTAGAGTATAGTATAACACAGCATGGCATAACATAGTATTGTGTAGTGTAGTGTAGTGTATGTAGTATAGTATAGCGTAGTATAGTATAGCACAGTATAGTATAGCATAGCATAGCATAGAATAGTATTATATTGTATTGTGTAATATAGCATAGTATAATATAGTACTGCACAATGTGGTGCATTGGTATTGGTACAGTACAGTACAGTACAGTACAGTATAGTATAGTATAGTATAGTACATAGCATAGCTGACTGTAGTTTAATAGTTTGTCTTTTTAGTTACCATGTTTTACATACTGGACCAACACTGCAGACGACTGTGAAATAACACAAAAAACCATTAAACCCAAATATGTTTCATGTTCTAGATTCTTAAATGTGTTGCTTTGCACACATGTTCTGGTGGAACTTTGGTATATTTTCAGAAAATACTACGGATTGGAAATATTTCAACCCGTAGTATTTCCCATTCATGTAGTTACTGTGGCTCTATTGGTCAAAGTCAACGTCTGCTGGAGAGATTCTGGGAAATGAAGAGTCACACACGACAGCATTTATCAGACCAACGAGCACAAGCTGCATCCAGCTCATAAAAAAAAAAGCTTCTTTTTGAGTCTGACTGAAAGTAAACACAGAAATGAACCACGTGGATCTAAAACTTTCAGAAATCTGAGCAACCTGCCGACTGACTAACTCTCCCTGAATGTTCATCTGCACACACTGAGGACAACAAGCCAAACACAGCCATCCCAGATACAGGCTCTCTGACCAAGAACTACAGTGATGGACTCTAAAATCAGCAGATCTGAAGCCAAGTGAAGGAAAAACCGCCAACAAGTGCTCAGCATATGTGTGAACTGATTCATGACTGAAGTTGGATGAGAGAATAAAGAGAGTGTAAAGTAGAAGGACTTTGAAGAATCTGAAATTTAAAGCAGATTTTTGTCTTGTATACTTTTTTTATTAACTAAATATTTTTGATGTTTTCAGTTTTGTTCTACTATATAAAGAAAATTGTAATAAATAAATAAATAAATAAATACATATCCCCTCTAAGATGCTCTTACATTGATTCTGTGGAAGTTGATATTCCAGTTGGCTCCCGCCCTGGTGGGAATAAATCTGTCTCCGAGCTTACTGGGTGAAGATAAAGGTGAGCTGGTGGGTGTCCGACTCCCCAGTTGTAGTTTCTGCAATAACAACAAATTCTTTTTAACCCTCCTGTTGTCCTCATTTACAGGCATCAAAAAATATCGCTTCCTTGTCTGAAAAAAATCCAAAAGTTCTGGAAAAAAATTCTCCAAATTTCTGAAAATTTGCAAAACCTTCTGGAAGAAAATTCCAATAATTCCTTAAAAGTTTCCTTTAAAAGTGAAAGCGAAATTCGCAGGATTTTGGTTGATTTTTTTTGTGAATGTTCTTAAAGAAACTTTTTTTTTTTTTTAACATTTCTTTTTTCCCTACCAAAAAATGTCCAAAAATTTCCCAAAAATGTTGAAAATGTGAACATCAGAAGTTGCACTGTGAACATTTTTTTTTTTTTTTCCACATTTTCAAACTTTAAAATGGGTCAATTCTGACACGCAGGATGACACGAGGGTTAAATATAATTCATATTAATTCATGCAATCTGGGTCACTTTTATGATGACTTTACTTATAACCTAACGGGGTAATATCACATGTTCAGTGTTGATGCTAGCATCTGTATTATTAAGGAAACTAGAGTGGACACACAAAAATACATAAACACTAGAGGAAAGAGTAAACATCATGAAACAACTACTGGAAACAGTTATACAGAGGGAGAGTGGGGTCACACACGGAAGACTTTCTTGGCTAAACTGAATTCTTTTCTAACCCTAAACAACAGAACAGAATTAAGGAGTCAGAACAGAACACCATTTGTATGCTATGGTTACATTTTTGTTCAGTTGTAGGAAAACACAAGTGGAGAACAGCGATAAAAGACTCACAACTGGGCTGAAGTTGTCATTTTCTATGTTGATCTGCTGGAGGAGACGACACTCATATTCGGGATCCATCCCAAACCCGATTGCACGGTAGCAGCCTGCAAGGAGAAAACAGGAAATACAGAAAATATTCGACAGTTCAATAGCTTGCCTTTAAATAAATAAACACTGCCACTCTTGTGTATTCTATAGATTTTTTTTCTGTATTATATATTTTTTATCTTATTTCACTTCATTTTACTTTCACTTTATACCCAAATAATCTGTGTATACCCCTTTATTGAATATCCAGAACAGCTTAATTTTCCTCCAAGGATTAATAAAGTCATCTAAGTTGAAGTCTAAACATACCATCATCCAGCCTCTTACAAAAAGAAAAATCCCAACCCTTCACTTCTCTCTAACTACACTTTTAGAGAAAGTTGTTGTCATTTGTCTGCAAACCTTTCTGGATGTCAGTGATAAAGAAGCGGCTCTTTTATGAGATTTTAATGACCTAGTTTAACCCTCATGTCGTCCTGTGAGTCAAAATTGACCCGTTTTAAAGTGTGAAAATGTGGAAAAAAATATATTTTCACAGTGAAATTTCTGATGTCCACATTTTCAACATTTTTGGAGACTCTTTGGACATTTTTGGGTGGAAAAAAAGGAATGTTAAAAAAATATTTCTTACGAATATTCACAAAAAAATCAACCAAAATCCAGTGAAATTCGCTTGATTTTGGTTGATTTTTATGTGAATGTTCTTAAAGAAAATATCAGAAGTTTAACTGATATATATGTAATCACTTTAAATATTTTTAGGATTTTTTTTGGAAGATTTTTACTCATTTCTTGAAAATATTTATAAGAATTTTCTTGCCAAATTTGGGGGACTTTTTTTAAAAAAAATAAAACTTTTAAGGGAAAATTTTAAGGAATTATTGCAATTTCCTTCATGAAAGTTTTGCAAATTTTCAGAAATTTGGGGAATTTTTTGATTTTTTTTTCAGACAAGGAAACAGTATTTTCTGGTGCTCGTAAATGAAGACAACAGGAGGGTTAAACAGTTGATTTAAGAGGTTTCACTTCTGCTGCCTTTAACACTGAGGATCACATTTTTGTTCACTTTTGTCACGACTTGAAGACTTCAAAGTACTGTCCTCATTAGATTGTATAGTATGTTGATAATTCCGTTTAAAACCTATAAAACCAGGAAAATAATTTGTAATTACACCTAAGTCTGTACTGCACGTTGTTGGCAGAAAAGAGCAGAACGCAGGTTATTTAAAAGCAGCACTTTAATGGTCACCTGATTAATAATTCTGCCTCATAATAATCAAATAATATTCAAAGCAACATGTCATTTATTCTGCAAAATCTCAAATTCAAAGTTGAAGTGAAACTGGTGCTGGATTTAGAGGAAGAGCTAATTACTTCATCTTCCCCACAACAAACTTTAAACTAATTTAAAGCATCTACCAGCACCGTAAGAGCCTTTATCGTGGCTAACTGTCATTAAAGTGGTTTCTCTGTAGTTAAGTTTGTGTTTAAAACTAGCAGGCAGCTAACGCTAACTAGCGCTAGCAGAGTTAGCTTCAGGCTAATCTGATCGTATTTAACCGGACAACGTACCGACAAGCAGCCAGACCCTGAAACCGATAAAAAACTGCAAAACAGAGGGGAGTTCAGGTGAATCTGTCCCATAAAAAGTAAAGTTATTCAGTCTGTAAAGCAGCTGCTGGTTGGAATTCAGTTTGGCTGAGTTGTAAGTCGCACTGCATTTTGGGGGTTTTTGCGTCACCCCACTGACGTATGCGTGCAAAATCAAAACACGGAAGTGCTGCAGTTGGGTTGGAACCAAGGTGTGGGAGCTCTGAGTAAACTGCCATTAAAAGTGGTTTATATGTGGTTTGCTATTTTTAATTTGATATATATCATACAAATATAATATTTAACTCCTTTCACATCCGTCATACATGCCCACTTACGGTATAGTTTTTGTATTTATGTATTAACCTTTATTTAACCAGGAGAAATCCCATCGAGATTAAGCAGAAGATAGATAAGATAGTCCTTTATTTCTCCCCACGCCAGGGGAAATTCACATTGTTACAGCAGCTTATGTAGCAATAAACATAGTAATAATAATAAACTAAGAATGAAATAGTAGTAATAATATTTACAATATGTACAGGGATGAGAAGTGAGAATGAAAGAGTACAGTACTGAAACTGTAAACAACACAATTTAAAGTGGCTTGAAAAAATAAGTTTAAAAAGTGCAAAGATGTAGCAGTGCAAGAATGTCTGTGCAAATTTTATGGTTTGAGGTGGTAATGATATAGTCCAGTTTATGTTAACATCAGCCAGTGATGCTGATGTTGTAAAGTCTTACAGCAGATGGGATGAAGGACCTGTGATAGCGCTCCTTCTTGCAGGGTGGATGTCTCAGTCTGCTGCTGAAGGAGCTGCTGAAAGACCCCACAGTGTCATGCAGTGGGTGAGAGGGATTGTCCATGATGGATGTGAGCTTTGCCAACATCCTCCTCTATGGAGTCCAGGGAACAGTCCAGGACAGAACCTCCTCCTGACCTTCTGTTCAGTCTCTTTCTGTCTTTCTGATTTTTATGTGAATGTTGTTGAAGAAAATATTAGAAATTTTACTGATATATATGGAATCACTTTAGATATTTTTAGGATTTTTTTGGAAGATTTTTACCCATTTTTGAAAAATATTTACAAGAATTTTCTTGCCAAACTCGGCGGAACTTTTTTTATAAAATAAAACTTTGAAGGGAAACTTTTAAGGAATTATTGGAATTTTCTTCCTGAAGGTTTTGCAAATTTTCAGAAATTTGGGGAATTTTTTTGCTGAATTTTTGGATTTTTTTCAGACGAGGAAACAATATTTTTTGGTGCCTGTAAATGAGGACAACAGGAGGGTTAAGGAAACAAACTGCGTCTCAGTTCCTTGTCATGTCCAGGTTTGAACCATTAGAGGGCGTTATAGATCTACTTCTAATCATAGACTGGACGTTTGCAGCCTGAACTTTACTTCCCAAAGTCTTGAATCAGCTCAGGTTTATATATTTCAAGATGAACCTATTTTAACCATAAAACTCAGCTGCATGTATTTTTTGGTTGATTTTTTTGGTTGATTATTTTAAAATAAAACTTTTAAGGAATTATTTGAATTTTCTTTCTGAAGGTTTTGCAAATTTTCTGATATTTGGGGAATTTTTTTGCTGAATTTTTGGATTTTTTTCAGACGAGGAAACAATATTTTTTGGTGCCCATAAATGAAGACAACAGGAGGGTTAAATGGCACTTCAGTGAGCTGAACGCTTGCTTTCGGTGGGATTCCAGCTTCCCTCCAATGGACTGTTTTGGGATCATTATCTGTTCTGAGAAAGTTCTGATGAAACATTTGATGATCTAATCAGCAGTTGTTTTTCCTGACAGCTCTGGTGTATTTTTAGCCCTGAAGGCTGGCGTGCTCCAGATTGCACTGTATAACAGGATTACACTTTGATTCTGTGTGTGTGATGGAGTTTGTTTACACGCAGGAACACTGAATGCTGAATGCACTTTTGTGCCTCTGCCCCCTCGCTCTGTGCAATAATGCCCCTCTGAAGGGCACGGCTAATGACCGTGCAGGGGCAACAAAAGGCCAAGCTCTGGGCCTTCGGTGCCTCCGATTGTGGCGGTAATAGTCACACACTGAGCGCTCTGAGGCCCCCTGTGAACCTCACTGTGTGTTTTCTGGTGACTGAGCCTATAGAAATTTACCACATCGGACACACAACATAGTTCTACAAGTGTGAAGGAAGCAGCACGCACACACACACACAGACACACACACACAAAGACACATAACGCACACTCAGACACACAACCCTGGCGCCAACAACCAAATCCCCCCTCCTCACACATCACCACCACCCCCTCAACTGACCTCTAATTATGTCATGCGAAAAAGCTGTGTCCCATTGAAAAGCTCCCTTAATCAAACCCAATTAATTCCGCTATTTTCCCTTATTATCCTTTGCAAGGAACGCGTCCTTCCAATAAGACTGTTAACTCCAGCCGTGGCCCTTTCAGATCTACCGGGGTGCAGGAGCAAAATAATGGACCGCACAATTAATCAATTAGTCATCAGGGCCTCGGTTGTTCCGGTCCGGCTGTAGCTCCTCACAGTTATTCGTCTTTCTGTCAACAACGTGTTCACCTTTAGAAATTCAAGTATCAGTCAGAGATTTGAGAAATATTCCCTCAGAAATCCTGTTTATGGAAGCTATATATATATATATATATATATATATATATATATATATATATATATATATATATATATATATATATATATATATATAGATCAACATAATATTGTGTCTCTGAAGTCTCCAGTATTTTTTTTATATATTTCTGCTTATTGTAGAGTTTCTCTTCTTTTACCGTATAAAGGACAAAAAAGCTTAAATTGATCATGATAAACTGCTGTGTTCTTGTGTTAAGAGACAGATTGATGTTTGTTTTTTCTGTTCGATATCAGGAGGATTAAAGCGTCTGTTCCTGCTTCTTACCGCCACAAGTCTCCGCTTTTTTCTTTTTTTAACATCTTGTGTTTTATTGTTTGACATCAAGCAATATGTGGACAAGATTGATTTTCTGTAGAGTCCAGATGTCAAGATTAGAAGCTCTTCTGTTCTGGGAGAGCCCATATGTAATACTGTGATGTAAAAAACAGAAGCTGGGAACACTGAACTGAAATTACTCAGATGTTGGTGCTCGTATGAAAAATGTCCTCAGATATTTATCTGTCTGGCATCTCCCGTACAAATGCTCTATATTTGAAGCAAATACTCTTCTGGAAGAACTACAATAAAGGCAAAAAAAGTAATTTTGCACTCTAAAAACAAAGTAATATGCAAAAGCTGAGTTACAACAACTTCTAATGAAATTATATTCAACCGACTAAGTATATTGAGTTAAAGGAATTAGTCATTTTTCAATCAATACTATTATAAATGACCAGTGATTAAATAACTAGGGGCGTTGGGATTTTTTTCAGACGAGGAAACAATATTTTTTGGTGCCCGTAAATGAAGACAACAGGAGGGTTAAAAACAAAATTTTAGGCTGATGCAATTACATTAATATGTCAACCCAACACATTAAAACGAGAAGAATAATGTAATTATTAACCCAATTTAATAAAGTTACCTCAACTTGAATTTATTTTTAAACCAAGACATTTGAGTTTAAATTACTCAAAATGTTAATTTGATGTAAATACCAACTTGAATATGTCAACCTAACACATCAAAACAGAAAGTTACCTCAACTTGAATTTAGAAATTTGATTTGAAATTACACACAATATTAAGTTGATGCAACATCATTATGCCAACCCAACGAATCAAAATGACTGCAGCTGTAAACTCTATTTCTGATCTTGCAGCCGTCCATGTAGTGATGTGCTGTCACCAGGTCCAGTGGTTTCCTCTCCAGTCTGCATTAGAACGTTTGAAATGTTTGCTCAGAGAACAGCCTCCATCCATCAGAGCTTTTCTCATGTAGATCTTTTTCCCAGGCTTCCTTTGTGCCGCTGCTCCGGCTCCATGCATGCCTACCCCGGCCCCCGGCTGTGTGCAGCCCCGACCCGACCCAGCCGGCCAGCTCGGCTCGGCTCGGCTCGGCCCGGCGCTAATCCCCGGCCTGTCAGAGGACCTCGCTCTGAACTCATCCTGCTACACAGGAAAACGCTCTAATTGGGGGATTTTCTCCATCATTAACTCTGATGAGCAGCCATCCCACCCTCAGCCCCCTCTGTCTCCCCCCGTCTCCCCCTCTGTCTCCCCCTCTGTCTCCCCCCGTCTCCCCCTCTGTCTCCCCCTCTGTCTCCCCCTCTGTCTCCCAATAAATACCTTCTCACTGTGACTTTACTTCATATTAACTGTAGTTTAAATATAATTTAACCCTCCTGTCGTCCTGCCGGTCAAAACTCACCCATTTGAAAATGTGGAGAAAAAAAACATATTTTCACAGTGAAACTTCTGATGTCCACATTTTCAACATTTTTGGGAAATCTTTGAACATTTTTTGGTGGAAAAAAAGAAATATTCAAAATATTTCTTAAGAACATTCACAAAAAAATCAACCAAAATCCATCGAATTTCACTGGATTTCGGTTGATTTTTTGTGAATGTTCTTAAAGAAAATATTAGAAGTTTTACTGATATATATGGAATCGCTTTAAATATTTCTAGGATTTTTTTGGTTGATTTTTACTCATTTTATGAAAATTTTTACAAGAATTTTCTTGCCAAATTTGGGGGAATTTTTTTTTTTAAATAAAACTTTTAAGGGAAACTTTTAATGAATTATTGGAATTTTCTTCCTGAAGGTTTTGCAAATTTTCAGAAATTTGGGGAAATTTTTTTTGCAGATTTTTTTTGGATTTTTTTTCAGACAAGGAAGCTATATTTTTTGGTGTCCGTAAATGAGGACAACAGGAGGGTTAACAAAACAGGGGAAATTGTTTACCATTATTCAGTCCTTAATATACAGAATTTTTCTTTCACATACTATCAGATATTTGCAAAATGAGGATTTTTCGTCAGGTTTAGCCTATTTTTTCTATTTTTCGCTCTTTCTTTTTTTTAACAATAAAATTAAAAATATTAAATTATTACCTTTTTCCTGTGATTTTACTAGTTTTATGGGAAAATTTGTAACAAATCAAAATACAATCAGTTAAGCAATTATTTGCCATTTTTCAATCCTTATTATACATATAAAACATACCTAAAATATAAAAATTGTAAAATAACAGTTGAAATAATGTGGTAAAAAATTTCAGTCCTTAATATATATCATTTTACTTTCACATGCTAACAAATATTTGTACAATAAGGATTTTTTGGTCAGGTTTGACCTGATATTCTTCTCCTTTTTTTCCCTTTTTTTTGGTAAACACATAAACTAATACTTTTTTCAAATACTTTTAAAAAAAACAAAACACTGGAAACATTTGTAAAATAAATAAATAAATAAAATCATTTTCCATTTTTCAATCCTTAATATACTCTTTGTTTTTTCAAATAAAGGTAAAATGTAAAAAAAAAATTAAAAAAAAAGTTTTGTTTTGTTTTTTTTACAATCAACTACTTTTTCTCTCTTTTTTGTGATTTTACAGGTAAAAACTGTAAAATATCAGTTAAAAATTATTTACTATTTTCAGTCCTTAATACGCATAATTTTTCTTTTAAAAAGTTTTGAAATGAAAAAGATTTAAATAAACAACACAATCTGTATTTTTTTGAAACGATTATTTGTTCTTTCACAGTGTTTGACTGTAAAATTAAACTATCTATCTATCTATCTATCTATCTATCTATCTATCTATCTATCTATCTATCTATCTATCTATCTATCTATCTATCTATCTATCTATCTATCTATCTATCTATCTATCTATCTATCTATCTATCTATCTATCTATCTGTCTATCTATCTATCTATCTATCTATCTATTTATCCATATTTTTTCATACAGACACACACATATCTATGTTAATGTATATGTTTCTATGTGATTTTACTAATGATTATCTGTAATTAAACCAAACAGGCAAACTCTATAAAAGAACAAAACAAAACAATAAATTGTTAAATTTTACAGTGTGACTCAACCCTATGATCCTTTGAAGTTAAAAACAAGATCTCCATGTTGCCATTTTTAAATGAAAATATAAAGCACTGGTAAGAAAGATCCTGATCTATCTATTTGTTAAACAGGTTGTTTCTCACTGAGTCTATGAAAACAAGTGCAAAGGGTTAAAAATCAGTGTGTGAAGCAGCGTCTAACCACATCAGAAATCATCCAAACATCTTCCTGCCGGCTCGTCCATATGGTGCCGAGGTGACGTCTGCTCCGGCCTCCATCTGTCCAGGAAAGTGATTCTCCTGCTGGGGAGGCCGGCGGCCCGCGGTCCCCCTCTGAACATGTGTTTCAGCGGCCGAGCCCGAAGACCTGCCCGCCTGCCCCGGGGGCAATTAGGGAGCCGGGCCCTGCGGTCGGAGGCCCCCCTGGGAAGCCCTGATTGATTGGAGTCTCATCTTCCTAACAGGCTGGCATCCTGCCACCAAACCGTGGAGCAGCCGAGAGGACGGGAGGGGAGCGAGGAAGGAAGGAAGAAAGAGCTCTTACATGACAGAGGAAGACTAGAAAGAATGTCTCTGCCATGTATGTCAGATGATAACGATTATACTGTAGTAATCTTGGATCGCTCTGTAGTCTTAGCGGAAAAAAATCAGTGACTGTGTGGGAACGAGTGCACAGGTCAACATGAAAGCACTGCAGACTGAATTTCTATCAAACTATATTTATTTTCAGTAGATCTTCATTCTTTCCATCAATGATGCAGACAAAATCAAATAAAAACAAACTAAGACAGACAGAACTAAGACATGTAGAACAACATCCTGTACATTTTCACATACAAAAAAAACCAACAAAAACCTAAAACTGTTCTAGTGCAACTTTGTCCATTTTCTAACCTTTGGCTTATTCTTGGCCCAAAATCACATTAATGTCCTCCAGAAGCTCTGAATGTGCAACGTCAACGTGTCGAGGTCCAGCAGGGATCTATCATCGCTAAAAACAACACCGAAGAACCAGAGGACGTCTCTGAGGAACCCATTTAGGAGAAACGACTCAACATTGTTGTTCCTGCAACTGTTTGTTGGTGTTAAAGTAAAAAATCTCCACCAGACGACGGGCAGATGTTGGAAAAACGAGTCTCCTTTAAGGAAATTGCACTTTTAGATGACGGATTTTCTTACAAGTCCAAGAAAATTTTACCTGTTCAAAGTTCTGCAACGTTCTACTAATGTTTTCAGCTGGAAGTTTTTCCAGAATGTTCTCCTAAAAGGTGTTTGGTGAGAACTGAATGTTGCGCTGACAACGTTCTTCCTGTGATATCTTGTAACATCGTGGAACATTGTGGGAACATTTTATAGATTCGACAATGTTTTCCCTCAAAACATCTTTACAACGTTGCAGGCAGAACGTTCCACCTTTGTTAGTATGTCCCATTACAGGAATGTCCTACAAAGAACGTTCTGTTATCTGACGTCTTGATAACATCTTGGAAACGTTTCCTGAATACGTCATTGAGAACGTTCTATCATCTGTTCCCTCAGCATTCCAGGCTCACGTTACAGGAAAACAAATGTTCTGTGTAAAACAAAACGTTCTACGATCTGAGGCAACATCTGGGAAAGATTTTTTTGAATGTTGTTTGGGAACGTTCTTTCCTTGTTATCATGTAACATCGTGGAACACTGTGGGAACATTTCACAGATTCTAGATTGTGTTCCCTCAACAACATCCTCTAAACATCTTTAGAACCTTGCAGGCAGAACGTTCCACCTTTGTTAGTATGTCCCATTGCAGGAACACCTTACAAAGAACATTCCATCATCTGACACCATGATAACATCTTGTAAAGGTTTCCCGAATGTTTCATTGAGAACATTCTATTGTCGGTTCCCTCAGCATCTCAGGCTCACGTTACAGGAAAAAAAATGTTCTGTGTAATAAATGTTCCACCATCTGGGGGCTTCTACAACACCTGGGAAAGATTTTTAGAATTCCATTTTGGAACTTTCCTTGTTATCATGTAACACCGTGGAACACTGGAACATTTTATAGATTTGACAATGTTTTCCCTCAACAACATTCCCAAAACATGTTTAGAACACTGCAGGCAGAACGTTCCATCTTTGTTAATATATCCCACTACAGGAACGTCCTGTCGTCTGACGCCTTGATAACATCTTGTAAACGTTTCCCAAATATTTCATTGAGAACGTTCTATTGTCGGTTCCCTCAACATCTCAGGCTCACGTTACAGGAACGTTAAAAAATGTTCTGCGTAAAAAACATTCCACCATCTGAGAGCTTCTACAACACCTGGGAAAGATTTTTTGAATGTTGATTGGGAACGTTTTTCCATTGTTACAGTGGAACAATGTGAGCATGTCTTTTAGAGGAACATTCTATAGTACGTTCCCTCAGCGGCTGAGGCTACAGGTTCAACCTTTAATATATCAAGTTACAGGAATGTTCTAAAATGTTCTGTGCAAAAACATTCTGCCACCTGAGGCCTTAATAAAATCTGGAAAGATTTTTTGATTGTTGTTTGGGAACGTTCTTCCTTTGGTTAGAAGAACATTCTCTTCCTTCCTTGGATTATGGAACATGAAACATTGTGAAAACATTTTATATAAGAGCGTTTTATAATGTGTTTTCTCAACAGCATCTTCAGAACACTGCAGGCAGAACGTTCCATCTTTGATAATATATTCCATGACAGGAACATCTCACATAGAATTGATAACATCTTGAAAATGTTTTATGAATTTTGCATCGGAATTTCTGTGAACATTAGAATAAAAATATAAGATTTCGTAGAACTTGTAGGTAAGGTTGGCTGATGTGGGAACGTTGCCTGCTCGCTGGGTAGGAAAACGTTACTGGAAATGACAAATATCCATAAAACGTTCCATGAACATTAGATTAAAACTTCAAAATGTTATTAGAACTCGTAGGTAATGTTAGCCAATGTTTTGGGAACGTTGCCTGCTAGCTGGGTAAGAACATTGTTGGACATGACAACTATCCTTAAAACGTTCTGTGAACATTAGATTAAACCTTAAAAATTTGTAGAACTTGGTAATTTAGCGGATGTTTTGGGAACATTGCCTGCTCGCTTGGTAGGAAAACATGATTGGAAATGACAAATATCCCTAAAACTTTCCATGAACATCTGATTAAACCTTCAAAATTTAGTAGAACTTGTAGGTACGGTTGGTTGATGTTTTGGGAACGTTGCCTGCTGGCTGAGTAAGAACATTGTTGGAAATGCTAAATATCCCTAAAACATTCCATGAACATTAGATTGAAACTTAAAAATTTAATAGAACTTGTAAGTAAGGTTGGTTGATGTTTTGGGAACGTTGCCTGCTGGCTGAATAACAACATTGTTGGAAATGACAACTTTCCCTAAAACGTTCTGCGAGTAAAACATTGAAGCATTATTAGAACTCGTGGACTCGTTGGAGAACGTTGCCTGCTAGCTGCATTTTCTATTTAGCTTCTGTGCCTTGAAGACAATCGGAGCTGCAACAGATGGCAAAAGACCAATATTGTGTCGCTAATGAACATCGCAGCTACAATCCACGTTTCTTCTCCTTTGATGGAGACAAAAAAAAAAAAAACTTCAATAACAAAATGGTTACAAGGGCCTATTTAGTGCAGCCTGAGACCGTTTCTCCCCCTTCGGCTCCAGACAAAGAGGATACACTTGGATCAATTGTGCCGAACAAAGACTAAACTATGTGGGGTGATGCATCACACAGGGCTCTTTCTGCTGCCCTGCACGTAGTCGCAGCCGCCCAACACCGAGCTGCCAACAGGTTTTCTCCTCCAGCAGCCACTCAAGCAAAAACAGGGTTACTGCCGTCGCCAAACCCGTCTTTCTGTCCTTTTAAAACCTCCGTCCTTCGTTAAAGCGACTCAGGAAAGCATTTGTGCGGATTATTTTTGGTATATTCTCAGTCCTAGTCCACGAAGGCGCCATCACATCTCTGATTTTACAGGGGTTTTTTGCACTTCGTCCTCCAGTCACACCAACGTATCCAAACTAAGGGCTCCGACATCTAAACTGGGAATAAAACACAACAAAAGTAGGAGGTAAAATGGAAACCAGTTGGTGAAATGTGCAGGAAGAGATTTCTCAAACCAGACCTTCATCGTTAGCAAAGTTCTCAGAGATTCTGATCAGTTGACCCATGAAAATCTGACAATTGGATTAATTAGTAAAAACACAAACTCAACGGAGGAAATGGAGAAAGTAAAGAACGAACAGCAAATGTGAGATTTAGCAAAAAAAAACATGAAAACGAGAAGAATTTCTACATTTTGGCAATTTTCATTCATTGAGATCCCACTGTTGAAGATAAAAAGATGGTTTTGCAGCAACATATGTGTGTTCAGAGCTTGTTTGTGACTCAGAATGAATTCAACAAATGGCTGTAAAGGTACTTTTTGTTTATAAAAAAATGGTTGATAAGGACAGAAATCTGTATTTAGGAGCATCTGAGCTGCAATTATGGAGAAGATATTTGCTTTTACAGCAACAGAGGCAACACTTAACACTTAAATATTGAGGCGGGGGGGCAGATATCAGACACTTGGCAGCTTAAAATGACAAACTTCAGGGTTCATGGGTCAGTTTCATGTCCGCGAGATGATAAAAAACATCCAAAAAATCTACTTTTTTAGCATGTCACTGTCAACTTTTCCAACATTTTTCTCAGAAAATGACGTTCAAAAGATGGGTTTGCAGTGATTATGTGTGACAGAGCTTATTTGTGACTCAACTAATGGCTGTAAAGGTACTTTTTGTTGTAAAAACTGGTCGATAAGGAGCAACATTCAGAAAGAAAACTAAACACCATACTATCAGAGGGAGAATGGACATCGGACACTTGGCAGTTCAAAATGAGAACCCTCAGGTTTCATGGGTCAGTTTTATGTCCTTGAGATGGTAAAAAACAAAAAGAACGTTCAAAAAATCCACTTTTTTGGCTCTCTGAACATGTCACCGTAAACATTTCCAACATTTTACCCAGAAAATGATTTTGAAAAGATGGTTTTGCACTGACTTGCATGTGTTCAGAGCTTGTTTGTGACTCAACAAATGGCCGTAAAGGTACTTTTTGTTCTAAAAAGTAGTTGATGTGGATAGAAATCTGTATTTAGGAGCTGCAAAATGAGATTAGAGCAACATTCAGAAAGAAAACTAAACACCTAAATATTGGAGTGAGGACGGCCATCGGACACTTGGCAGCTCAAAATGACAAACTTCAGGTTTCATGGGTCAGTTTCATGTCCTTGAGATGGTAAAAAATAAAAAGAACGCCAAAAAAAAGTTCTTCAGATCCACTTTTGTTCACTCTCTGAACATGTCACTGTGAACTTTTCCAGCATTTTACTCAGAAAAGACGAGTTCTCCCATCCCGGCGTCGCTCACCTGGGCCGCCAGGTTTGCTAGTCACATGGGTTGCCAGGTCTTGTCCATGGACTGGATGTGTTCCTTGGCTTTCATCCTCAGCACGGCGATGCTGGAGCTGCGCTGGTCCGCGTCCTCCAGTGGGTATTTATCCGGGTACGGCGCCGGGCACTGGTAGGGGGGCGGAGCCATGTTCTGCATCCCCTGGCCCATGGATGGGTGAGGATGGGAGTGGGGGTGAGGAGCGTGAGGGCTGGAGTTGAGGAAGCCGTGGCCGGGGTAGCCGGGCTGGAGGCCCTGAGCCGGACCCATGAAGCCCGGGATGCTGTGGACCGGCGTGGCGCTGGACAGGGGGGAGGTGAGCCAGGGGTCCAGGGGCAGGGAGTTGGTCATGGGGCCCATGCTGGAGTGGACCGGAGGCGGACGGTTGAAGGACAACATGGGGGAGTCGTGGAGCTTCATGGTGCTGGCGTCCATCTTCTCCTGCCGGCGCCATTTAGCTCGACGGTTCTGGAACCAGACCTGGAAGAGAAATAAGAAGCATAGAAGCAAAGGAGAAGAACCTGATCTAACTCTATGACTCTATGTCACAGACATTAACCCTCCTGTTGTTGTTTCCTTGTCTGAAAAAAATCCCAAAATTCGTCCACAAAAATCCCCAAATTTATGAAAATTTGCAAAACCTTCAGGAAGAAAATTCCAATAATTCCATAAAAATTTTCCCTTAAAAGTTTTCTAAAAAAAAAGAAAAAAAAAAAAAAAAGAAATCCCCCAAATTTGGCAAGAAAATTCTTGTAAATATTTTCAAAAAATGAGTAAAAAGCTTCCAAAGAAATCCTAAAAATACCTAAAGTGATTACATATATATCAGTAAAACTTGTAATTCTTTAAGAACATTCACATAAAAATCAAATTTTTTTGTGAATATTCTTTAAAAAAAATAAAAATGAATAAATAATAACAATAATAATAATAATAATAATAATAATAATAATAATAATAATAATAATAATAATAATAATAATAATAATAATAATAATAATAACAATAATAATAATAATAATTTTTCCACCAAAAAACCTTCAAAAATTTGTCAAAAATGTTGAAAATGTGGACATTTTTATTGTGGAAATATGTTTTTTTCCCACATTTTCAAACTTTAAAATGGGTCAATTTGACCCGCAGGACGACATGAGGGTTAAACTGCTGCATGTTTTCCTGTTCTATGTCGGTTCTAGACAAAAACAGGACTTAGATTTGTTTTTCTGTGTCTGGTTTTGCTGTTTTGTGCTCATCCTGGTCAGTTGTCTCCCTTTTTTGTCATTTTTTAAATCAGTTTTGTGTTGTTTTGTGCGTCTTTGGGACAGTTTTTTTCTCGTCGTGGTCATTTGTTTGTTGTTAGTCTTCAGATTAGGTCACCTGGAGTGGATGTAAAACTGATCTGGTTGCAGTTTTTAACAGAATTTAAATGTCATGTGTCTATCTGCTGTACCGATGAAGTTATGAGGCTCAGAAATGATGGAAAAAGCAAATTTCTACACATGTACTTCAAGGGGCTGTAACTGTAAAAATGTCCATAGTATGAAGGTAAAACTTTACATGGCTTCATTAAATAAACTAAAGTTACTGTACATAAAAAAATCTTCTTATTCTAAGGGGGTCTGATGGGAAATTTTTCAGTTTTGGTTGGTTTTATATGTGGACTAACCCCTACTGGAGGACCTCTGTGGAGTTCCTTATCAACTTCTTGGTGTTTTAGTGGCTCCTCTCACCTGAACTCGGACCTCGGGCAGGTTCACCTTCATGGCCAGCTCCTCGCGGCTGTACACGTCGGGGTAGTGGGACTTCTCGAAGGCTCGCTCCAGCTCGTGCAGCTGGTAGGTGGTGAAGGTGGTCCGGTTCCGTCGGTGCTTCTTCTTGGGCTGGTCGTCCTTGCAGGGCTCCGGAGACTTTCCTTCATCGCTGTCCACGCTCTTCCTCAGCTCGCTCAGCTCCTCGTCACACTTATCTGTGAACAAGCCGGTGTCTGTCCAGGAAACACGACAAGTCATTTAGGTTGTCCTCATTTACAGGCACCAAAACATATTATTTCCTTGTCTGAAAAAAAATCCAAAAATTCAGAAAAAATTCTTCCCAAATTTCTGAAAATTTGCAAAACCTTTAGGAAGAAAATTCCAATAAAGTATTGTTTTAAGAAAATCCCTCAAATTTGGCAAGAAATTTCTATATTTTCAAAAAATGAGAAAAAATCTTCCGAAAAATCCTAAAAATATATAACGTGATTACATGTATATCAGTAAAACTTCTAATATTTTCTTTAAGAAAATTCCCCCCCAAAAAATAATTTGTGAATGTTCTTAAGAAACATTTTTAATAATTCTTTTTTTCCACCAAAAAATGTTGAAAAATATCCCAAAAATGTTGAAAATGTGGAAATTTTCACTGTGAAAATATGATTTTGTTTTTTCACATTTTCAAATTTTAAAACGTGTCATTTTGACCCGCAGGACGAGACGAGGGTTAAATGAGCAAACTGAGGTTAGCGAGGCGGCACTGTGGAGCAGAGCTGTGTCTTTTAGAGAGGAAGGAACAGTATTTTGAAAGTAAGAATGCAGCTGAGTTTCCAGTAGAGCAGACATCACTTTGACACCTGCAACAATAGGCTACTGTAGGTCAGTGAAGCAAGCAGTCGGCTGAAGCTCAACCAAGCTCAGAAACATTCCTAATCGGATTTAGGAAATGTGTTTCCAGTATTTATCTTCTCCCGTCTTTAAAAACTTATTTGGAAACAAAAGTGTTGCGTTTCTCTTCACGGACTGAGCTGCAAATCGTGTTTCTGCTTCATCACATTCAGGATTTGTGACTGAGTCGACGGAACTCTTTATGACTTAGAGAAAAGAAAATAATATAGTAAATAAACTTGCATCACAAACATACAACTTTCATGGTGGAAGTGTGTTTTATGTGAAAGAAAAATGGTTGGAACATACATACTGTACATTAATAACATGCAGGATTTCACAATGTGTTTTTTGAGAAAGGTAATTTTTTTGTTAGTACACTGCAAAAACTGCAAAATCCTACCAAGTCTATTTGTCTTGTTTTTAGTCAGAACGTCTCATCCCACTCAATTTAAGATAAATTCACTTAAAAAGTGACATTTCAGCAGATGGAGGGACTTGTTTTAAGACAACGCATCTTAAATATCTTGTTAAGTCAAACAATCTTGAAATTATCTTGTTTTGAGTTGAATTTTACAAGAAAACTCAAAATAAGTTTAATCCTCGTGTCGTCCTGCGGGTGAAATTAACCCGCAGGTGAAATTAACCCGCAGGACGACACGATTTTATTTTTGATTATTACTAAGAAGAAACCAACAATGTAAAAAAAATAAATAAATAAAAAAATTAAATAATCATTTCAGAATGTAAATTTAAATTACATTGTTTTGGTCTTTTTTGTATAACTTTTAGAATATTTTTTAAAATTTAAATTAAATAAAAAAATTTTTAAAATATATTTTTTTATCATTTAAAATTTTTTTCCCCCTTATTCTGTACCCTTGTTCTGGTGATTGTATTTTATGTATAACTTTACTATTATTATTATTATTTCTGTGCCATTTATATGTTATCACTGGATTGTTACATTTTATAGCTGGTTATTACCAAATTAAAATTTAGCATTTGAGCATATTTATGTTGTAATTTGTTGAAATATATGCAAAATAGAGAAAACTCTACCTTTGTACTTTGGATTATAAAAAATCATTAATTCTTATTGTGTTAATTATGATTAACGGATGAGTAACAATCATATATTTTCCCTAAAATGCATCCAAAACTGGAAAATGTCCACCGCTCTGTTAATGGCAGCTAATATTTAAACTTTAGCTCTCCTTCCCGTTAATTCTTCATCGTCTTCGACAGTAAAGAAAAACAGAAAACATTGGCGGGAAAACAATGAGATCTTTAACAACGTCAACCCTGGACTGTTGGCCGATTTAGAATTACACTAACAAGCAGCTAATTTAATTAAATAAAGTCCAAAGATGACGATCAGGCAATTAGATCAGCTTGTCTTGTGTATTAGCTGCTTCAGAGGATATACATTACCGACAAAGCAGGCTATCACTGGACTTAGTAGACTGAGGAAGTACTCAGAAAGTAGGTTAGCTGGACTTTAAATACTTTCTGTGTCGTTCTGTTACATCAGTAGACAGCAGAGACGTCATTCGGTCGGTATCTGATGTAACAAACCTGCAGAAATGTTAAATCTCACTGATTAGGACGCAGTTCTTGTGCACTAACTCATGTAGTTGGACAAAAAAATCAATGTAGGAGTTTTTTCTGAGCATTCAATGCACTTTAGCCCTCGTGTCGTCCTGTGGGTCAAAATTGACCCGTTTTAAAGTTTGAAAATGTGAAAATTCACTGGATTTTGGTTGATTTTTATGTGAATGTTCTAAAAGAAAATATTAGAAGTTTTATTGATATATATATCGAATCACTTTAGACATTTTTGGGATTTTTTGGAAGATTTTTACTCATTTTTTGGAAATATTTACAAAAATTTTCTTGCCAAATTTGGGGAATTTTTTTTAAAATAAAACTTTAAAGGGAAACTTTTAAGGAATTATTGGAATTGTCTTCCTGAAGGTTTTGCAAATTTTCGGAAATTTGGGGATTTTTTTGCTGAATTTTTGGATTTTTTTCAGACAAGGAAACAATATTTTTTTGGGGTGCCCATAAGTGAAGACAACAGGAGGGTTAAACTGTAAAAAATACAAAAGCAAATCTATCTGTTACCCATTGTGTCTATCTAACTAGTTGATTCAACTTAATATCTCAAGTTTAATGAACTTGTTTTGTCAAGTTCATTCAATTTACACTTTCACAACTAATGAATCTACCTGAGTGCAGCTAACTCCTGTTTCTAATGCAGCAGAGGAACTTAAAATAGTTTACAGTGTGTCCAAAGTTTCAACAAGATCTGTAAAACGTCTCCGTCCTTTCAGACCTCCAATGAAACATGAATCTAAACGTTAGCTCGTTCCCGCTAATGGGACGTGTTGACGGAGATAAAAGAGGGTCGCCGTGGTCTGTGCTCCGGCCAGGCAGGATCCGGGGGCTTCATTTATCCACCTCTCATTAAGCAGCTATGACAAAGGCCGGGCGGAGACAAAGGCGGAGGTCAGGTCTGGTTCAGTGACCAGCTCCGGGTCTGTCAGCCATCACAGTCTGAAGCCTCCCCGCTGGTTAGCAGAACATCTCGTTCACTTCACAGCGCAGATACAAGCACTGTGCAGCAGTTAAAGTTCATTAGAGCTCAGACGGCCCTCAGAAATAACAGTTTATGAGCTGTGAAAGTGTAAAACTGGCCAAGTTGAATTAACCGAACAGAAGAAAACAACTTCAATAAACTCAAGATATTAAGTTGAATCATCCAGTGACCTACATGACCGTTCAAACGTTTGGTGTCACCCACACGATTTGATGCTTTCCACTTGCTCCATATTAAAGTTGCTCCATATTAGTTAAAGTTGCTCTTCAATGAGTTAAAGTTGTGCAAAAATGAGTTAAAGTTGCTCAATATTAGCTAAAGTTGCACAAAAAATGAGTTAAAGTTGCTCCATATTAGTTAAAGTTGCTCATCAATGAGTTAAAGTTGTGCAAAAATGAGTTAAAGTTGCTCCATATTAAAGTTGACCTACACTACCATTCAAAAGTTTGGGGTCACTCAGAAAATTTCATGTTTTCCATGAAAACTCACATTTTTATTCATGTACTAACATGACTGCACAAGGGTTTCATGAATTTCAGTTGCTCTATATTAGTTAAAGTTGCTCAAAATTAGTTAAAGTTGCTCTTAAATGAGTTAAAGTTGCTTTATATTAGTTAAAGTTGCTTTATATTAGTTAAAGTTGCTCAAAAATGAGTTAAAGTTGCTCAAAAATGAGATAAGGTTGTTCCATTTTAGCTAAAGTTGATATTATTAGTCAAAGTTGCTTTATAATAGTTAAAGTTGCTTTATAGTTAAAACTGATCCCTTTTCAAGTTGCTCTAAAAGGAGTTAAAGTTGCTTCAAAATGAATAAAAATCTTCAAAAAAAATCCTAAAAGTATCTAAAGTGATTACATATATATATCAGTAAAACTTCTAATATTTTCTTTAAGAACATTTAGAAAAAAATCTTATATTTCCCGAATGTTCTTTAAGAAACGTTTTTTTTAACATTTCTTTTTTTCCACGAAAAAATTTTCAAAATGTGGACATCAGAAGTTTCACAGTGAAACCATTTTTTTCCACACTTTCAAACTTTAAAACGGGTCAGTTTGACCTGCAGGACGACACGAGGGTTAAATCAGCTGTAATCAATGCCATGATGTTTACACTGTTGAAAGGAATAATATCTTTAGTTTTACTCCAACAAAAACCAGACAGGAATCACTTCAAATTCAATCTCTGCAGGGCTTTGATCTACCACCAGTTCATGGGAATAACATCTATTTTTTTGTCGTTTCTTTCTGCCACCAAATCACCAACCACCTGCCTGATCCTGATGTGAAAATAGCTCCAGATTAAATCTAACAAATTTGATTCTGAGGCCGAGCGATGACAATAACACGGGAATGAACCGCTGTACAATCCAATCTGAGCCCAGAACAGCAGATTAGGGGAATTCCACAAGGGGATGGGATTGTTGTTGGGGACGTAAACCCCTCGGCACCATCTTGTCCTGTGATTTATCCCTCAAATCTCAGTGCACAGGGTTCACTTAATGCTACGAGGAAACCGTATGCAGCATGACCATTCTCAATCTGCACGTTAAAAGGATGCAAACTGCACGATAAAGCTGCATATATAATCCAAAGAAACTGGAATAGCCTCGTTTAAAGAGGTCAGACGTTGGCTAAGCAGATGTTTCTGCTGTCATATAATAATTTAAATCATGAAAATGGCATCTAATGTCTTATTCTTAGACAGCATTGATGATAATATTGTTATTTTTAGGTTATTTGCTGTTAAAAATATGCCTCATTGTTTGGTTGATTAGATTTTCTTCATTGTAGTTGGAGTTTTCAAGCCTTTATGGAGGAAAATATCAAGATCAGATGCTAAATTTATTAAAGAAATGACATTTTTTGTGGATTTTGAGTCAGTCTTTATATTTGGGCCTTATTGAAGCGGCTATTTTCCTTTTCCAAGTCTAATTTATCCTGTTTTCTTCCATTTTTGGTAAAAATAATGAGTATATTTTCAATCTTGACTGTTTTTTTTCTGCTTCTCTCACAAGTTTGGCTCATAAAAAACCTGATCCAGTAGTAGCGTACATTATGAAAATGGCATCTTATGTCTTATTCTTACATAGCACTGATGGTAATATTGTTATTTTTTGGTTATTTTCTATTAAAATCATGCTCCATTGTTTGGTTAATTAGATTTTCTTCATTGTAGTTGGGGGTTTTAAACCTATGTTCCGTTCGTCTGCAGATTTGGGCCTTACTGAAGTGGCTGTTTTCCTTTTCCAGTCTCTAAATCATGCTCTTTTGGGGGATATATTGACCTTTTTTTCCTGGTTCTTCCAAAAGTTTAGTTTTGGCTCATCAAAGACCGATCCAGATAAGTTCACAGTCAGCAGTAAAGTGGTCTGAAGGTTTATTATGTTTGCACAGAGGCGTCAATATCATAACTTCACTGCTGCAAAATCAATCCTGTCTTTCCTAATTTCACACGTCTGAAACACTGAAGCTAAAGTTCAGCCTTCCAGGACCACAGGTGCTGCTGAGTGATCAATATTTGATATGATTCAGAGCAGAAGCTCCTCGTAAAGCTCAGTAATGGGACGACTGTGGGGTGAGGAGCCTCCCAGCTGGACTCACCGTGGAACTGCTGCTCGCTGCTGCTGCTCCTCAGAGCAGAAAGGTGTCCGCTGTAGGACGGATGTGAAGAGTTCTCCTGCTGCTTCGCCGCCGGTTCCCCCAGACCGTCCATGTTCACCTTGAGGGGCCCCGGAGCCGGACTCATCAGGGGGTCCTGCTCTTTGCTGAAGCCCAGGATGACGTCGATGCTGTGGACTCGGCCTCCGGCGGCGACGCCTTTCCCCATGTCGTGGAAGTTGGAGGGCGAGAGGCAGCTGTCGTCCACCATGCTCATGGTATCCAGTGATAGATGCATCCGAGCGTCTGGGCGATCAGCCGAGGCCTGGAGACGGAGGAACCGGCTGGAATTTAGGTTCTAATAACATTAGAAGATGCTTTCAGTGGGAAGTTCTGCTTTAGAATGTTCTTCTCAAAGGTCGGACAACTACAGGAACTCTGAAAGTGTTTAGTGAGAACACTGCTGGGCCATTTAATGTGTTAACGAAGGTGGAACGTTCTGTCTGCAATGTTCTAAGGGTGCTTTGGGGATGTTGTTGATGGAACCAATAAAAAACATTTTATAGAAAACGCCCCTAAAATGTTTCATGATGCTGCACAATGGTACAAGTGGGAGCAGAACGTTCTCAAACCAATATTCAAACATGTTTTTCCAGATGTTTTGAGGCCTCAGGTGACAGAATGTTCTTTATCAATGTATAGTTAGATACACAGAGGTGGAACGTTCTGCCTGCAATGTTCTAAGGATGTTTTAGTGATGTTGAGGTAAATGAGAACATGATGTTCTAAGATGCTACATGATGGCAAAGGAAGAACTTTCAAAAAACGTTTTCCACATGTTTTGAGGCCTCAGGTGACAGAATGTTCTATATGAATGCATAAATGTGTTAACGAAGGTGGAACGTTCTGTCTGCAATGTCCTAAGGATGTTTTGGGGATGTTGTTGATGGAACCAATACAGACAGTTTTTTTAGAAAACGTCCCTAAAATGTTTCATGATGCTACATGATAGTAAAGAGAGGCGAAAGAAGGGAGGAGAACGTTCTCAAACCAACAAAGGGGGAACATTCTTCCTGCAGTGTTCTAAGGATGCTTTGGCGAAGTTGTTGAGGGAATCAATTAGAGAACGCTTTCGAGAGAATGTTCCTACTATGTTTCACGATGCTACATGATGGTAAAAGTAGGAGGACGAAGGGAGGAGAACGTTCTCAAACCAATATTCAAACATGTTTTTCCAGATGTTTTGAGGCCTCAGATGACAAAACGTTCTTTCTAAATGTATAATTAGACACACAGAGGTGGAATGTTCTGCCTACAATGTTCTGAGGAGGACGTTTTAGAGATGTTGACGTAACTGAGAACTTTCTCACAATGTTCCAACGTGTTCTGAGGATGTCTTGAGGGCAGAGAACATTCCTAAAATGTTCCAAGATGCTACATGATGGCAAAGGGGGAACTTTCAAAAACATTTTCCAGGCGTTTTGAGGTGACAGAATGTTCTTTGTAAATGTAGAAATGTATTGACAAAGGTGGAACATTCTTCCTGCAATGTTCTAAGGATATTTTGGCGACGTTATTGAACATTTTTGTAGAAAACATTCCCACGTTTCACGATGCTACATGGTGGAAGGAAGGAAAGGAAGGAAAACTTTTTGACTGAATGTTGCATTGAGAACGTTCTTCCTTTGCCATGTTTGCTAGAAAAATATTCTATAAAGTGTTCCCTCAAAAACACCTCTGAAACAGCCAATACCTTTATACATTTATACAGAAATGGAACAACTACAGGTGTTCTGAAAGGTTTTCTGAGTGCTGCACTGAGAACATCCTTCCTTTGCCACCATGTAGCATCATTGAACAAACACATGCTGTAGGATGTTCCTCCACAACATCCCTAAAACATTCTCAGAACATTGCAGGTTAAATGTTCCACCGTTGTTAACCCTCGTGTCGTCTTGCGGGTCAAAATTGACCCGTTTTAATGTTTGAAAGTGTGGGGAAAAAATAGATTTTCACAGTAAAACTTCTGCTGTCCACATTTTCAACATTTTTGGGAAATCTTGGAACATTTTTTGGTGGAAAAAAAGAAATGTTAAAAATGTTTGTTAAGAACATTCACATAAAAATCAAACAAAATCCACCAAAATTCGCTGGATTTTGATTGATTTTTTTGTTAATGTTATTAAAGAAAATATTAAGAAGTTTTACTGATATATATGGAATCACTTTAGATATTTTTTAGGATTTTTTTGGAAGACTTTCAATCATTTTTTGGAAATATTTTCTTGGCAAATTTGGAGGATTTTTCAAAAATAAACCTTTGAAGGGAAACTTAATGAATTCTTGGAATTTTCTTCCTGAAGGTTTTGCAAATTTTCAGAAATTCGGGGATTTTTTTTGCTGAATTTTTGGATTTTTTTCAGACAAGGAAACAATACTTTTTGGTGCCTTAAATGAAGACAACAGGAGGGTTAAAACATTTCTTCATTTATAAAGAACATTTTGTCATCTGATAACATCTGGAAAAGGTTTTTGAAAATTGGTTTGAGAACGTCCTTCCTTTCCCATGTTTTCTAGAAGAACTTTCTGTAATCCAAGACTTTACAAACAAAAACATCCTCAGAACATTGCAGGCAGAACATTCCACCTTTGTTAAGACTTTTCTATATTTATAAAGAGCAGGGTTAGGGTTAACCTCAACACATTCTTCTTAAAGACTACAAGCATTCTAAACATGTTTAGTGAAAACGTTGTTGGAACATTATACCATAAAATTCTTTAAATGTTTTCTGAATGTTGCATTGAGAACATCTTTTCTTTACCAGATTTTCTAGAAAAATGTTCTCCTGTGGGTTCCTTGAACAACATCCCCCCAAACATCCTCAGAACATTACAGTTCGAATGTTCCACCTTTGTGAAAACATTTATAAAGAACATTCTGTCATCTGAGGCCTTGATAACATCTGGAAAACTTTTTTTGTTGCTTTGAAAACGTTCCGTCTTTCTTTTCACTGAACGTTGTTAGAATGCTTCACCTTCTATAATGTGTTTCCTCAACAACATCTTCAAGACATCCTGCAGGACGTCGCAAGAAGAATTTTCTACATTTGATAACGCATCACAAGAAGTTTGTATAAAAATCATCCGAGGCCTCGATAACATCTGGAGAACATTTTTTGAATGTCGCTTTGAGAACATTGCTTCTAACAGCGTCCTCTAAAGCTACAACATTGTGTCATAATCAACTTTGAACCCTGTCGGAGCATTTTTTGGAAAGATAAGTATCCCTAAAACACTCTTGAACATTAGATTCAAACTTTTAATGGTGGGAACGTCCCCTGCTAAAGGTAGAGATCACCTGGTTACCTGCACCGGAAAAAATGCCCCTCTCAAAACAAGGAAAAAAAAAAAAACTTCTTTCAAGGAACTTTTGCCTTGAAATAAGTGAAAAAAATCTGCCAATAGAACAAGTGAAAATGGCTTGGTCAGATTTATTGAAATAAGATATGATATTTAGAATATTGAGATCTTAAAATTAGCTGAAAAAACTTATTTTAAGCTCTATTTTACCAGGATTGTCAAGCTTAGGTCTCTGAAAAATAAGCCAGACATGCTAAAAAAAAAAAGAAAAAAGAAAAAAAAAGCAGTTTTTCACTCAAAAGTAGATTTTTGCTTTCATGTAACCTCCTAATTTTAGATGTATGAAACTTATTTGGAGTTTTCTTGTAAAATTCAACTCAAAACAAGATCATTTCAAGATTGTTTGACTTCACAAGATAATTAAGATGCATTGTCTTAAAACAAGTCCCTCCATCTGCTGAAATGTCTCTTGTTAAGTGAATCTATCTTGAATCAAGTGGGATGAGACATTCTGACTAAAAATAAGACAAATAGACTTGGTAGGATTTTTGCAGTGTGAGGCGACTCTCTGCCCACGTAAACTGGATTATCCTCACGGCAAGTCATGATAAAATTAGTCTGGTTGTTGCCTGATGTCGGAAACGACATGTTTAATATCTGATGTTAACGCAGAGACATTAAAATCATAAAATATACTGATAGCTGAAGAATAAATGAGGCTAGAAAATCCATATATGTGCAAAAAAAACCTGAGAGTTTTGCTAAATCTGTCAATTAATGTGCCCCATCTCTGATTTTTTAATAAGGAAAAGTCAATTTAGTGCATTAAAAGTGGAAATATTCTCTAGTTTCTGCAACAAAATTCACTTTTTCTGAGTTTTCTACACGACGAAGCAGATCTATAAGAAGATATCAGACAGCAGAGTGTCAGATTTTACCTGCTGGAGGTAAATATTCTGAAGTGCTGAAGCTGCCACTTCTCCACCTGTTTCCTCTTCTGATGCGCTATGTGCAGCTTTGCTCTCCTCGCATCTCCTCCAGTTTGTACGACAAACAGAAATAAAAGTCCAGTAAAGTGAGCGAAGCCACCGGTTGCAGAGACACCATCCACTCAGAGAGGAGAGTGGGAGAGGAGTGAGGCGAGGAGGAGGAGGAGGAGGAGGTGAAAAAAACCAAGGGATTAGGAGTGGACGTCTGTTAATTGCGATCCTTCCCCTTTAAGAGTGATTGGCAGCTGTTTTCTGCCCAACTAACAGTTTTAAATGTCATTTCCATTCAGGCCCACATGAGAGAGTCCAGCTAATGAAGCCCAGACAGACTTTCTTTCATAAATTTATTGTTTTAAGGACAAAAGAATCGCTGAAAGTTTTCACCCCGTCCCCCCGTTATGTGGAACCACGCGGAAAAGAAAGGAAATTTGACATTATAAGACATGAAGTAAAAACTTTTAAGGAAAAAATTAACAAAAAAATACAGTTTTATCTCTGATTACACTTGAATAAATTCTAAAAATGCAGAATAAATTGTGATTTTATGAAGTGCAAACTAAAAAACTACAGCTACCACATACAAAAACTTAATTATTAGTGGTATATTTAAAAGAGGAAAGTATAAAATGTCTCATTTAAAGCAGATCTGGCTTCATAAACGTGATTATTTATTATGTTCACTTTGTTAATTTTAAGTTTTTTATTAGATTTAAACATTGTTTGCGCTACGTGTTGCCAGCTTGTTGATATTTGTGAAGAATAACTGGGAAATAACAGCAAAATCTGATTCTAATGCGTTTATTTCTTCTCTTTTTACTTTGTTTAAATACAGATAATAACTAGTGAAATGACAGAAAAAATACAAACTGTAAAAAAAACAACAAAAATTTAATTAAATCAGAAAAAAAAACATTATTTATAGATAGTTGCCATTATTTGTCAGAAATAAATATGTATAATAATGGTAAAAATGGTACTACTTGCCGTTATTTTAGAGATTATCTAGTGAAATCATGAAAAATTAAGCTTTTAATTGTAATTTTGTGAACAATTTACTATGTTTTTTAAATTACAAATAATATAATATTAGAATTACAGTAAAATCTTGTTCTAAAAGGCTTATTTTTTCTCTATTTACGTTGTTAATATTAATTATACAGAATAACTAGTGAAATCACAGAAAAATATAAAGGTTTTAGCTCACTGTAAAAAAAATTGTAGTTAAAAACATTTATAGATAGTTACCATTATTCATCACGAATAAATATGGGTAATAATGGTTAAAAAAATGGTATTACTTGCTGTTATTTTATAGATTATCTAGTGAAATCATAAAAAAATAAGTTTTTAACTGCAATTTTGTGAACATTTTCCCGTGTTTTGTTCAATTACAGATAATAACTTAAAAAAAATAAATATTTTTAGTTCATTGTAAAAAAAAAAACTAATCAAATCAGGAAAAATATGGAAGCAAATCAGACTCATCAGATTCTGAATTTTAAAAGCTGATGAATTTCTTACTTTGAATTTTTTTTGCATTAAAATTACATGTGAATTTTTTATGCCTGAATTTAGCTCATCAAAATTCTAAAAACCAGTTAAAAATTCAATGTCTTCAAAATTCGCCATCAAAAAAATTCAATGTCTTCAAAATTCGCCATCAAAAAAATCTGATGTGTTCAAAATTTGCCATCAAAAAATTCATCCATCCATCCATCCATCCATTATCTATACACCGCTTAATCCTCACTAGGGTCGCGGGGGGTGCTGGAGCCTATCCCAGCTGACTCGGGCGAAGGCAGGGGACACCCTAGACAGGTCGCCAGTCTATCACAGGGCTACACACAAAGACAAACAATCACTCTCACATTCACACCTACGGGCAATTTAGAATAATCAATTAACCTCAGCATGTTTTTGGACTGTGGGAGGAAGCCGGAGTACCCGGAGAAAACCCATGCATGTACAGGGAGAACATGCAAACTCCATGCAGAAAGATCCCGGGAAAGCCGGGACGCGAACCAGGGACCTTCTCGCTGCAAGGCAAAAGTCCTAACCACTACCCCACTGTGCAGCCCTTCAAAAAATTCAATGTTAAAAAATTCGCTGTCAAAAAATTCGCTGTTCACATCAGGGGGACTCAGGCGTAAACTATCGATCCTGGCCAAAATCGAACCAACGCCCAGCCAATCACGTGGCGCTCCTCCGGTCATGTGACGCAGACGGGTCACCTCACAAGACCGGGGTCAACCACGGCTACCAGCATGAATGACAGCGCTTCAGTGAGTGCATTAATCCTTTTTGTCCTGTATGTGGTTTGTTTTTGTCAGAGTCAGTAAGCTGTAATGCATGCCGTTAGCTACGCTAGCACAGCGTTAGCAGCGCTAATACAGCGCTAGCACAGCGTTAGCCGCGCTAATACAACTGACAGGAGGTCCAGGCAGACAGACAGCCTCCCTGTCCTGGAGGTTACTGTCTCCTCCACTACCACTGTCAGCGGGCAGCGGGGCTTCCCGGACCACACTCCCTGCCGAGGGGACCGGGCCGACAGCATCTTCGGAGGAGGGCACGGGCTTCCGGAGCCAAAACAACCGGCGGGTCGTGAGCTCCGGTTCCCTCCTGCTCCCATTCCCCACCCGACGCGGCCCGTCGCCTTCAGCTTGTTTTATGCTTACCGCATCCGCGAGGTCCGTGCGGCTCCGTGCAGAAAAATCACGTCATTTTCGCACCCACGCCCCCTCCAGCGGCCTTTCCGTGCGGAAAATTTCCGCTCCGTGCACCTCCACATTTCTCTAACCAACGCGGACGAAGCCGTGCAGAAAAACATGGCGGAGGGCCAGGACCTACTCGTAGCTGAAGTCTAGAAATACGTGAACTATTGAACGATTCATCACACAGAGATCACCGTGGTAAATGGGTTATTAAGTATTCATGGTGTGAAATAAAACTGAATGCTGAAATGCTTTTATTCGGTAAAATGCCGTGTGGTTAAAGTGGTGCAAACCATGGCAAACTTCTTCTCTAGTTTAGTACCAGAGTAGACCAGGTAGACGTGTGTTTGAGATACACTGCCCCCTGCAGTTTGGAAGCAGACTTCTTCTTCTCTTGTTTATTACTAGGGTAGACCAGGTAGACGTGTGTTTGGGATACACTGCCCCCTGCAGTTTGGGAGCAGACGCGCACGGAGTACACGTTCTCTCTCACGGATTTCCGTGCGGCTGATTTCCGCGCGGCTCGTTCGTGCGGAAAGTATATTCCAGCCTTTCCCCTCACCTGCGGACGCAGGAAAGCAGCCCGGCTGCGACGGGCGGGGAACGGGAGCGCAGGAGGTAACCGGAGCTCCCGACCCGCCGGTTGTTTTGGCTCCGAGAGGAAACTCGGGGCGCGGGGGGTCCTCGGGGCCGCCGGACCGCTGACTTCGGAACCGACAGTTACCGCGCGTGCGGCGGACAGTCCCATCTTGGCAACCTCATTGCGCACAGCGGCCACAATATTAGGGACACTTCGAGTAAAGAATCTGTCATAGCTGATCATATAATTCTGTGTGTGTGTGTGTGTGTGTGTGTGTGTGTGTGTGTGTGTGTGTGTGTGTGTGTGTGTGTGTGTGTGTGCTTGTAAATATAAATGTTGTGAGGACTCGAAATTGAATACACAGTCTCGCCCTGGGGACTCACGAATTCATGGGGACAAAAATCGCGTCCCCACAAAGGTGAAGCATTAAAACATGTAGTAGAGGCGCAGACAAATGTCTCCTGTGAATATGAGCGCAAGTCTTAGAAGTGACTATATCCGGTAAAATGTGTGTGGAAGTGTGTGTCCCACAGCGCCCCCACATAATATGCAGCCCGGTACTGCAGGCCGGGGGGCGGGGCTTCGTCATACACACTCTTTGATGATGCAAATGAGCTCCCCGTTCACCCGCACTACAGGGGGCGGGGCTTCGTCGTGCACGCACGGCGTTTATGTAAATGAGCAGGTGATTGACAGGTTCACAGACCGACCTGTCAGCGGAAGCCCGGTTAAAAAAAAACAAAACAAAACAAAAAAAAAGACGGAGGAGCTGCAGAGAAGAACCGGATTGAACCGGAGTCACAGCCAAGGTTGAAGTAGGTGAGTAACTTTGCTGGGGTGCTTTATGTTAAGTTTAATAAGAAGCATCATGTGAATTATGTGGATTTAACATGAGTTTGGTGCTATACACGGTTACTTTGTCAGCTACGTAGTCATATTTGGGTAAGCTAACGTTATAGTCGGCAATTACGTTAGCTAAATCGCAATAAGCTAATGCTAGTTATGCCTGTTATACACGTGTCTCTGTAAGATACTTGTTTTGTGTGGTTAACCATACTTCATATTTTTGTTAAATACTTAGATTCGTGTTACTGTGTCATTTACACATCGTTTATCTTTAAAATTAATAGTGCTACGCAGGATTATGTATGCAATACGTGAGTTTGCCTGCGTTGTTAGCTCAATGATCGTCTGTGGAAACTAATGCGGCTAAGAGCTAATTACCATACTTTGTTAGCTAAACAGCTATAAGCTAACACTAGTTACACGAGGTATGCACCGTTTCTCCATAAATTATTTGTTTTGTGCAGACAGCTGCACTTCATATCTTTGTTAAACTCTTGCATGTGTGCTGTAATGTCTATTACATATGTGATGCTGCACAAGGTTATGTATGCAGCCAGTGATGTGTAAAAGACAGTTAAAGAGAAGCAACTGTTCTGCTTCACATAACGTAAGACAAAAATAAGACTATCAGTGTAAATTAAATAATGAATGGTAGTTTACCTATGTGGTACAGCAGTCACATTTGATCAAAAAGCAGAGCTGATTCATCAGTAACCTGATTAAAAAGAAAATAATTGTCAGCTATTCTGCAATTTGAATAATTAAATTACATTTGTGGTTCCTGCTTCTTAAATGTGAGAATTTGGTTCTTTTTTTGGGTATTATATTACTGTAAATTGAGTATCTTCGATTGGTCTGACAAAACAAGACATTTAATCATGTCACAATGGCTCTGAGAAACTGTAAGGGCATTTAAATATATAAAAATACATGTTTTGTGACATTTTATAGAAGCTTTAAAGCATCAGTTAACACTAAACTTAGCCTTCTGGCTAATTCTGGCTTTGTTAACCATGTGTGATCATGTGTTTTATGAAATTGTACTGTCCCCTTTCAAATAAACTAAATTGAAATTGAAAATTGAAACTTTTGGGCAGAAACAGACAAATTTCAAGTGTGTGTTATGGAGTCTGGCTGGTATCATGGAGAAAGTTTAAAATTATTATTTTTTATTTCCCTAGACCTGAAAATGCCTCAAAAAGCAAATCATGTGTCAACTGAAGAGAGTGATGTTTCCGAAGCAAAAGTTAAGACACATAATACTGATGATGTTCCCAGTCAGAAGAGGAAATGCAAGTCACGGAAGAAACAACGCCGCCGAACTGAAGCTGCATCACTGGACAAACAAGTAAACATGGGAACCTGTTTTAATTGTGACATATAATACCAGTCAAAAATTTTAGAACTCCCCAATTTTTCCAGTTTTCTGCATGTTAATGTCTCATTGTACTCTGAAATGAAAGCATAGAACAAATAAATAAATCAATCAAGTTTAAAAAAAATCGATTTAGAAACCAAAATGTATTCTAAACTTTTGAGTCATCATAGCACCACCTTTGGCAGACATAACAGCTGAACACACTCGTGGCATTCTTTCCTCAATGGAAATCAAATATTCTTCAGAAAGTTCTTCCTGCTCTGCAGTAGAAGTTCCCATAAATGTGTGGTTCTTGTAGATTGCTTTGCTTTCACTCTTCTGTCGAGTTTATCCAAACCAGCTCCATGGGGTTTAAGTCTGAAGACTGTGCTGCCACTCCATGTTTTTACCATCTGGTTCTTTGTTCCTAAGGTAGTTCTGGCATAGCTTGGACTTCTGCTTTGCATCATTATCTTTGCTGTAGGATCAACCCCTACAGACCAACTAGAACATACCAGAGGGTTCTGCATGGAGCTGCAGAATGCTGTGGTAGCTGTTTTAGTTCAGGGTTTCTCTCACTCTGTGCAAGAACTGACCCTGGATCCAGCAAAACGTCCCCAGATTATCATGCTTTCTCATCCATGTTTGACAGGTTTTGTCATTTCAGCCACATTTGTTGTCTACACATTTTGTGTTATTCTGGCCACACTTAATTTTGTTTTTGGTGGATTTTAAGTCATTCTGGTCAAATGTTGAGTCATTTTAAGACATTTTGACAAACTTGAAGTCATTTTGAAAAGCTTTTAAGCTGTTTTAGACAGATTTGAAATCATTTTTGGAAATATTCTAAGTAATTTTGGACAAGTTTAGTCATTGCAGCCACATTTTAGGTTGTTTTAGACAGATTTTACATTTTGTATGTATGTATTCTGCCAGCAATTCAAGTTGCTTTGGGCAGATTTTCAAGTTGAATCTGAGACTTCTTACCACGACCACTATTAAGCTGTTCTTGAAGCTGTTGTCCTGTGAGCTCCTAGAGTAAGTTATATCAAGATTCATGTGTGTGTTAACACTCAGAAGAGAAAATTTGTCATTGTGTCCCCACAAATGTGACGTGATGTACAAGTTACACACATCCCCACAATGTCAGATATGGCTAAGGAAGTGTGTGAGGTGTGCAGTGCAGCAGAATATTAATGCAAGTCTTTCAATCTGCAGGAGACTGGAAATGGTGCATCGACAGATACGTCATGTGATGAGCGTCCTGACGTTGCCAGACGCAAGATGAAAGGCAAGTCACAGAAGAAACGTGTCCCCAAAACTGGAGCTGCACCAGTGGACAAACAGGTAAATATGACAATCACAAGTATTTCACCCTGTGTTAATGTTGTTAAGAAAAGATGCTAATTAAGTGTCCCTGCCAGGGAATTTTCACATAGCCTGATTTAAATGTGAAATCATTTCTGCAGAGACAAGAACTTGCAAACACTTCAGTCCATCCTCGGACTTGCATCAGACACTTTGGCTGACCCTCACAAAGCAATTTAGGGCACCTCACTTTGTTACAGAAAATGTCTATTTAGTTGTTAGCGTGACACAAATGGTGCATGATGCAAAAATAGTGACTAAATTTAATACGAATACGTCGTCCCCTCAGAGTAAGTTATATCAAGATTCATGTGTGTGTTAACACTCAGAAGAGAAAATTTGTCATTGTGTCCCCACAAATGTGACGTGATGTACAAGTTACACACATCCCCACAATGTCAGATATGGCTAAGGAAGTGTGTGAGGTGTGCAGTGCAGCAGAATATTAACGCAAGTCTTTCAATCTGCAGGAGACTGGAAATGGTGCATCGACAGATACGTCATGTGATGAGCGTCCTGACGTTGCCAGACGCAAGATGAAAGGCAAGTCACGGAAGAAACGTGTCCCCAAAACTGGAGCTGCACCAGTGGACAAACAGGTAAATATGACAATCACAAGGTGACATTCTTCAGGTGACATTTTTGATTGACAAGACAGAGCAAATAACAAATCCAGATGCATCTAATAAGGAACATACGTTATTCAGTGTCTGAGGTCTTCTTATTAGACATGTATTTGTTGTTCAACATCAGGCATTTCCTTATTAGACATGTACATTCATTATTAAGTGTTTGACGTGTCTTTATTTGATGTGTGCAGTCACATTAATGTGTTCTGACACTTCCTTATTAGTAGGTGGCACACATAATCATCCATAGGAATCTTTTTAAATCCTAATTTCAGAAGCTGCATTTACAATACAAATACTGTTTTTTAGCACCAGACAGGCTACAAACTACTGCACTTTCCACTACAAACTTTTGACAAAGAATGCTCAGTTGATATATGGACTATAATAGATGGTCTTGAAATAGCTTTTGTGTAACAGACACAAATATTTATTCAGAAAGAGTATGATAGGCTATGCTATTTCTTACACTGTTTATTGGTTAGAAATTTCACCAGTTTTGCTAATAAAACCTAGTGGGGAAAAAATTTACATCAATTGTCCTTGTTCAGAGTTTTTTTTTTACCATGTTAAGTGACAAGCTGCCTTGCTACCATTCTTTTGTGTAAACTGATTTTCAGTGCAGTGAAGTCTTTAGTCACTTTTTTGAAAACATTTTGTATCTGTATTTAATACAGCTTCAGGGAGTGGTCCAGTCTGTTCTCTCCAGACAGCAAGTTAAATTGTTTAATCTGAGAGGTTTTAACACAGTGGTCATGTTTCTAAGCATAATATGGTGTGCTGTTTATTGCAGAGTGTGACCATACTTTAAACCAAGATAATAACCAAAATATTTGCTTTGCTTGCCTTCAAAGATTGAGTAGAATGTTGAATTTGCACTTTTTTAGGAATTGGGAGGATCGGTTTGTTCAAGAAAATGCTCCAGATTGCTGCCCCAATTCAAAGATGATAGTGTTTCTGATCAACCTATACCAAGACTCAGAAGAACAAAGAGTATCTTTGTAAGATCTTTAACTTCCTAATTTGCATTTATTTCATTATGGACTACAAAGCTTAGGCATTAATGTACATCAGAGATGACCGAAAAGCATATGTAGTTTGCCCATGGTTATTTGTTTATTTATTTATTGTTTTTCAGATGAAAGATGTCATTCCAGAAGGCTCAGAAGAGCTCTATGATTCCTTGGACAGTGGAGAGGACTACATTCCTAAATCAGCTGATGCAAGTGAAGATAGTTTATCAGGTGTTAGTTCAGTTAGTTTTACTAGATTGAGTCCAAGACAGAAAGTCCTTAAAGATATTGCTTCTGCATTAAAAGACACTGTTCCTGACAGCACTACTGTTGATAGAAATGATGGCGGTAGCAGCGATGCTGAGTGTGGCGGGACAGAGGATGAAGATTGTGCTGGCACCAGTCAGAAACCAGTTCTGAGGAAAGCTCAGGCATGTGTGGAGGGACAGGTTCGAGTTTCTGGTGTTAAGAAGAACAATGGGAAAAGAGTGTATAACAAGAGACACTACTGCCTGTACTGTAAGAAGGCATGCAGCAAAATTGCAAGACATCTACAAGTAAAACACTCTGATCAGCATCAGGTATATGAAGCCTTTAGTTTTCCGAAGGGCTCAAAGAAAAGAAAACTTCATCTTGATTTCTTAAGGAACCAAGGAAATTTTGCACATAATTCAGCTGTCATAAAAAAGGGCGAAGGAGAACTTGTTGCTTCTAAACAGCCAAGCAAAGCTAGTAAGGGAGATGCCTACATGCACTGTGCATACTGCCAGGGGCTTTTCATTCGTAGGATTCTTTGGCGACACGTACATGTGTGCCAGTTTCGACCAAAAGAGGGCATGCCAAAACATGGGAAAAACAAAGTCCAGGCTCTCTGCGCCTTTGCAGAACCAGCTCCAGATCACATCAGTGAGCGGATGTGGAAGCTACTTAGTTTTATGCAGGCTGATGAAATCACAACTGCTGTAAAAAATGACAGTCACATCATCAGAATTGGGGAACAGTTGCTTAACAAAAAAGGATCATCTGATGCATCTCAAGCCTATATTAGGCAGAGTCTGAGAGAACTTGGACGACTGTTGATCGCTGCTCGAAATGCCACAACACTTAAGAAAATGGCAGATTTCATTGATCCAAGAAAATATCTGGAGGTTGTCAAAGCTGTAAGGATTACTTGTGGATATGATGAAAATACTGAAACATATAAAGTTCCTTCACTTGCAAAAAAAATAGGAAATTCTTTGTCAAAACTCACCAAAGTTGTCAAAGTTCAGGCTTTAATTGCTGGAGACAAAGTTTTGGAGAAGAAAGCAACAGATTTCCAAGAAATCCATAGTGAAAAGTGGCATGAGTTGGTGTCTGCTACAGCAGCACGCAATGTTTCAGAAGCAAAATGGAATGTGCCAGCAATGTTGCCGTTCACTGAGGATGCGCAAAAACTTCATGCCTTTCTGGACAATAACTGTGATGAATGCAGCAGTAAGTTGTTGGAAGACTCATCGGAAAAGAACTGGTCTGCACTTGCAAAAGTGGTCATGGCTGAAATTATTTTGTTCAACAGGTGAAGAGAGGGAGAGGTTTCAAGGATGCTACTTTCTTCCTTCCTCACAAGGGACACATCTACCCCACATGGAGACATAGACTGGGCACTTTCTGAAGCTGAGAAAGTTTTATGCAGACACTTTACAAGGGTCATTATCAGGGGGAAAAGAGGACGTGCTGTCCCCATTTTGCTTACCCCCAAAATGGTGGATGCTCTGGATTTACTGGCAAAAAAACGAGATGCTTGTGGAGTAGTAAAGACCAATCAGTACATGTTTGCACGGCCATCAGCAATGACTCACTTCAGAGGGTCAGACTGTCTCCGAAGTTTTGCTCTTGCTTGCAGTGCGAAGTGTCCAAAGGCTTTGACCTCAACCAAGTTACGAAAACATGCTGCCACACTCTCAACTGTACTGAACATGAGCAACACAGAAATGGATCAATTGGCCAACTTTCTGGGCCACGACATCAGGATCCACCGTGAGTTTTACAGACTTCCAGACAAAACCCTCCAGCTGGCCAAAGTGAGCAAGGTGTTGATTGCCCTTGAAAAGGGAAGGATTGCAGATTTCCAAGGAAAGAATTTGGATGAAATTAACATTGATCCAGAGGGTACAAAAACACTTACTGACATACTTTTCATCAGCACACTATTGAAAAGTATTCTAAGATTGAAGATTTACATTTGTTTTGACAGAGGCAGCTGGGGAATGTGATGAGGAGCTCAATGTGGAAGAGGTCAGCGAAGAGGAGGTCATCACTGAAGAGCCAGGTGAAGAGCTTGGTGCTGAAAAGCCAAGTGAAGAGGAGCTCAGTGACGACGACGACGACGACGACTCCAGAGTTTCTGAGACGTGCCAAGGTATCAACTGACGCAGATATAACATTATGAAATCATTTTCCATTTTATTGCAAACCTTCAGGTACACTGATGTTTCCAAACCATTAAAAAAAAACAGCAGCTGGTACAGTTTAGTTGTATTTCACTAAGAGGATGAACTTTAAACTGAAAAATAAGTTGTCTGCCCACAGCAAACACGATGCTGATGCCTAAAGAATTGACATCTGAAAAATGCTACACTACTCCAGCTTCCTCCCACAGTCCAAAAGCATGCTGAGGTTATTTGGTGATTCTAAATTGTCCGTAGGTGTGAATGTGAGTGTGACTGTCTACATGTAGCCCTGTGATAGACACCTGTCCAGGTGAACCTTCACCGTAAGTCTGCTTGGATAGACTCCACCTACCCCCTTGCAACCCTAATGAAGAGTAAGTGATGCATAGATAATGATAGATGAAAATGCTGCACTCGTTCTTTTTTTTAGATCTGAGGAGCAAGCAATACAATTAGAAAGCATCAAGACTTCTGTTCACCTTTTGGCCTTAGTGCTCACTTTTGATGTGTCATTAAATCAAATCTTGTTGTCTGGACTGTTGACATTAGTTTGTGTAAATGACATGCATGAGACACCATTGAGGTCCTTAAACTGTCACACATGCTCAGATTCAACTGTATTAGCTGTCTGTTCACAACAATAACTCTCATTAGCTTGACTAAATTCTGCGTTGCAGTATGTTCCTTCCAGTTTAGCTTGAGTAGAAATTTGTTCAGATTCAGCTGATTTTACACTTCCTGTTCTCTCCATAACTTCTGTCCACATTGTTGCTCATCTTCATGTTTGTTTTTGTTGACATGCTCACAGCAGTGAGACATTTAAAGCAAACCTATAAATTCAGCTTAGGGTTCAGACAGAGATCAGATCTGAGGCAGATGAAGACCAGGTCTGATAGATACTCATCAGATATGACATGAAAACATCACATCTGCCTAACATGGAGGGAAGACAAATCAGATTTGGGCCATTTCAGCTTTTAAACTGAATGAAGAATAAGAACTATTTTGAAAATATTGATCATTCTTTCATGTAAAAAGAGAAATGCAGATCATTCAGTGGTTCATGCTTCTTTAATGTGATAATTAGCAGCATTTCTCTTTTATAGGTCAGAAAATTAAATAATTTTGAGCTTTGGATTGTTGGTTAGATTAAAAAAAGACATTTGAGAACACCATCTTGTGGTCTGAAAAATTATGATGGACATTTTCACTATTTTCTTTTTATATTAACAAAGACTTTGTATTAACAAATGACTGAAATTTGAGACATACATAATGAAGTAATGGTTGCAGTTCTGCTTGTTTGTATCTTGGGAGTGACTAAATGTGGTTGGCTGTCTCAGGAATAAAAGCAGTCCGCAGTCGTCAGGGTCCGATGTCGTCTACTGGAAAAAGACAAGACCGTCCAACAAGACCTCAGCCGGCCTCAAAAGGTGACGTCTGAAACCCACCGCTGTTTGTCAGACCTGCTCAGACCAACTGCTGTTTCCTCTCTGTTGTGTTGATTAATGTGATCTGTGGTGTAGTTTACAGTCACACAGTGAGACATGTACCTGGGGAAAATAGAGAATTTGTTGGGCTAAAGTTACCCGCAGACTCAACATATACGCCTGAAGGCGGTGTTCTTTCTAAGATCTGGTCTAAAGACATTTTTTTTTTGTTTAATTATTTACTTTTTGATGTTTATTAACTTTGCTCTTGTTCCTATTTGTAATTACTGTATTTTTTAAGAATGACTGTTATCAAGGGGCAGCACGGTGGTTAGTGGTTAGCACTGTCGCCTCATAGCACGAGGGTCCCAGGCTTGATTCCCAGCTGGGCCAGGTGCTACCCAGCCCCACCACCACCACTAATAACATGCATTATAAGTGAATTGGAAACTCTAAATGGCCCTTAGGAGTGTGTGTGAGTGGGTTTGTCTGTCTATGTGACCTGTCCAGGTGAGCTCCGTCCACCACCCAGTGACTGCTGAGATAGGCACAGCAGGCTGTAATCCTGAAAGGAAGCAAGTGGTTTAGGAAAATGAATGGATGGACTGCACTCAGTGTCTCATTGAATATTCTGTCTCATTTTAGGAAAGACTGTTGTAAAGAGGAAATGGACAGCGAAGGAAGTTGAAGCTGTGGAGAAGAAACTGATGAGATTCATTCTGTCTGGCCAGGTTCCAGGTAAAACGGAATGTGAGGATTGTTTCAATGCTTATCCTGACGTCCTCAACCACTAATTTTACAACAATTAATCAAAACACCCGGATCATTTCCCAGGGAAAAAACTAGAGTCTGACAGGAGGTCCAGGCAGACAGACAGCCTCCATGTCCTGGAGGTTACTGTCTCCTCCACTACCACTGTCAGCGGGCAGCGGGGCTTCCCGGACCACACTCCCTGCCGAGGGGACCGGGCCGACAGCATCTTCGGAGGAGGGCACGGGCTTCGGGAGCCAAAACAACCGGCGGGTCGGGAGCTCCGGTTCCCTCCTGCGCTCCCATTCCCCACCCGCCGCGGCCCGCCGCCTTCCCCTCGCCTGCGGACGCAGGAAAGCAGCTCACGCTTCTTGCATTGCACCTGTCGCGAGGCTTTTCTACGGATAATCGTGGTTGTGAAAAATGTGACGAATATCTATTCATAATCGCGGTTATTGTAAAACCGGTTACCCTTGACAACCCTACGCCATACTATACTATGTCGAAAAAAAATGTGATTTTTTTTAAAGTGTTGTAAAAACGTGCCATATGATAAAATAATGTAAAGGAGGTCGTGAAAAACACTCCAGAAAGGTTTTCTTTGGAAAAAAAAATCATCATGAATTTTGGCGCAAAAAAACGCCTGACTATACTATGTCGAAAAAAAATGCGATTTTTCAAACATGTAAAAACGTGCCATATGATGAAATAATGCAACGGAGGCCAAGAAAAACACTCCAGAAAGGTTTTCTTTGAGAAAAAAATCATCATGAATTTTGGCCCAAAAAAACGCCTTACTATACTATGTCGAAAAAAAATTGGATTTTTCAAACATGTTGTAAAAACGTGCCATATGATGAAATGATGTAAAGGAGGCTCGTGAAAAACACTCCAGAAAGGTTTTCTTTGAAAAAAAATCATCATGAATTTTGGCGCAAAAAAACGCCTTACTATACTATGTCGAAAAAAAATGCGATTTTTCAAACATGTTGTAAAAACGTGCCATATGATGAAATAATGTAAAGGAGGCCGTGAAAAACACTCCAGAAAGGTTTTCTTTGAAAAAAAAAATCATCATGAATTTTGCCACAAATAAAACGCCTTACTATACTATGTCGAAAAAAAATATGGATTTTTCAAACATGTTGTAAAAACGTGCCATATGATGAAATGATGTAAAGGAGGCCGTGAAAAACACTCCAGAAAGGTTTTCTTTGAAAAAAAAATCATCATGAATGTTGGCGCAAAAAAACGCCTTACTATACTATGTCGAAAAAAAAAACCGCGATTTTTCAAACATGTTGTAAAAACGTGCCATATGATGAAATAATGTAACGGAGGCCAAGAAAAACACTCCAGAAAGGTTTTCTTTGAAAAAAAAATCATCATGAATTTTGGCACAAATAAAACGCCTTACTATACTATGTCGAAAAAAAATATGGATTTTTCAAACATGTTGTAAAAACGTGCCATATGATGAAATGATGTAAAGGAGGCCGTGAAAAACACTCCAGAATGGTTTTCTTTGAAAAAAAAATCACCATGAATTTTGGCGCAAAAAAACGCCTTACTATACTATGTCGAAAAAAAATGCGATTTTTCAAACATGTTGTAAAAACGTGCCATATGATGAAATGATGTAAAGGAGGTCGTGAAAAACACTCCAGAAAGGTTTTCTTTGAAAAAAAAATCATCATGAATTTTGGCGCAAAAAAACGCCTTACTATACTATGTCGAAAAAAAAATGCGATTTTTCAAACATGTTGTAAAAACGTGCCATATGATGAAATAATGTAAAGGAGGCCGTGAAAAACACTCCAGAAAGGTTTTCTTTGAAAAAAAAAATCATCATGAATTTTGGCGCAAAAAAAAACGCCATACTAGGGTTGTCACGATTTCAATTTTTTGAGCCACGATTATTGTGGAAGGAAGTATTGCGATTTTACGATTATTCACGATTATCGACATTATGAAAGAAAGAAAACCAGTGTTTGTATTTAAATAAACTCTTTAATAATACTTAAACTTTTAAACATTTACTGTTCTTATAAAATAAAATAAATTGTTCCAACACGTCTTTGTAGTAAATAAAAGTGCAAATTGCATTACAAAACAGTCATTAACTTGAGGAACTTTAAGGCTTCTTTAGCTGCCATCATTAAAACAAAATAAAATTTTAAGATTGGCATTAAAAACTGTGCTGCTTTTTCTATAATATTAATAATAATTAGGGATGTGCCGATCAGGTTTTTTGCTGCTGATCACCGATAACGATCATCCTTGAATGCCGATTACCGATACTGATCACATGGATTGGATTTAAATGCTCTATTTATATATGAGTGCTGCTGCTTACATGATGTAGGAACAAAATGAGCAAATACTGCCTTAATTTAGACAAAAATATGCTTACAAAAACTGGCAGGAACATGACAACAACTATTCAGTCTGGGAATCTTGTAAATGATGTATAATTACTACTTATTTATGTTCAATATGTATTTATTGGTTCTAGTGAAGTGCCTCTTTGAGACTTTTATGTATTATGGAATGTTGCAATTTAATGTATGGTTGATAACGTAGTGTTTACTTTGTAAATACAACAAAACAAAAAGACATAAAAAGAATACATTTAAAGATTCTAAAAACACTTCATTTTAAGCTTTAAATATCCTCCACAATTTTAGACAATATAACTACAGAAAAAAGGATAAATGGGAGTCTTATTTATTTTTACTAAAATGTTTACATAAACAATTCACCACTAATTTTACAACAATTAATCAAAACACCCGGATCATTTCCCAGGGAAAACTCTAGAGTCTGACAGGAGGTCCAGGCAGACAGACAGCCTCCCTGTCCTGGAGGTTACTGTCTCCTCCACTACCACTGTCAGCGGGCAGGGGGCAGGGGCTTCCCGGACCACACTCCCTGCTGAGGGGACCGGGCCGACAGCATCTTCGGAGGAGGGCACGGCCTTCCAGAGCCAAAACAACCGGCGGGTCGGGAGCTCCGGTTCCCTCCTGCGCTCCCATTCCCCACCCGCCGGAGCCCGCCGCCTTCCCCTCGCCTGCGGACGCAGGAAAGCAGCTCACGCTTCTTGCATTGCACCTGTCGCGAGGCTTTTCTACGGATAATCGTGGTTGTGAAAAATGTGACGAATATCTATTCATAATCGCGGTTATTGTAAAACCGGTTACCCTTGACAACCCTACGCCATACTATACTATGTCGAAAAAAAAATTGGATTTTTCAAACATGTTGTAAAAACGTGCCATATGATGAAATGATGTAAAGGAGGGTGTGAAAAACACTCTAGAAAGGTTTTCTTTGAAAAAAAAATCACCATGAATTTTGGCGCAAAAAAACGCCTTACTATACTATGTCGAAAAAAATGCGATTTTTCAAACATGTTGTAAAAACGTGCCATATGATGAAATAATGCAACGGAGGCCAAGAAAAACACTCCAGAAAGGTTTTCTTTGAAAAAAAAAATCATCATGAATTTTGGCACAAATAAAACGCCTTACTATACTATGTCGAAAAAAAATATGGATTTTTCAAACATGTTGTAAAAACATGCCATATGATGAAATGATGTAAAGGAGGCCGTGAAAAACACTCCAGAAAGGTTTTCTTTGAAAAAAAAAATCATCATGAATGTTGGCGCAAAAAAACGCCTTACTATACTATGTCGAAAAAAAAAAACGCGATTTTTCAAACATGTTGTAAAAACGTGCCATATGATGAAATAATGTAACGGAGGCCAAGAAAAACACTCCAGAAAGGTTTTCTTTGAAAAAAAAATCATCATGAATTTTGGCACAAATAAAACGCCTTACTATACTATGTCGAAAAAAAATATGGATTTTTCAAACATGTTGTAAAAACGTGCCATATGATGAAATGATGTAAAGGAGGCCGTGAAAAACACTCCAGAATGGTTTTCTTTGAAAAAAAAATCACCATGAATTTTGGCGCAAAAAAACGCCTTACTATACTATGTCGAAAAAAAATGCGATTTTTCAAACATGTTGTAAAAACGTGCCATATGATGAAATGATGTAAAGGAGGTCGTGAAAAACACTCCAGAAAGGTTTTCTTTGAAAAAAAAATCATCATGAATTTTGGCGCAAAAAAACGCCTTACTATACTATGTCGAAAAAAAAATGCGATTTTTCAAACATGTTGTAAAAACGTGCCATATGATGAAATAATGTAAAGGAGGCCGTGAAAAACACTCCAGAAAGGTTTTCTTTGAAAAAAAAATCATCATGAATTTTGGCGCAAAAAAAAACGCCATACTAGGGTTGTCACGATTTCAATTTTTTGAGCCACGATTATTGTGGAAGGAAGTATTGCGATTTTACGATTATTCACGATTATCGACATTATGAAAGAAAGAAAACCAGTGTTTGTATTTAAATAAACTCTTTAATAATACTTAAACTTTTAAACATTTACTGTTCTTATAAAATAAAATAAATTGTTCCAACATGTCTTTGTAATAAATAAAAGTGCAAATTGCATTACAAAACAGTCATTAACTTGAGGAACTTTAAGGCTTCTTTAGCTGCCATCATTAAAACAAAATAAAATTATAAGATTGGCATTAAAAACTGTGCTGCTTTTTCTATAATATTAATAATAATTAGGGATGTGCCGATCAGGTTTTTTGCTGCTGATCACCGATAACGATCATCCTTGAATGCCGATTACCGATACTGATCACATGGATTGGATTTAAATGCTCTATTTATATATGAGTGCTGCTGCTTACATGATGTAGGAACAAAATGAGCAAATACTGCCTTAATTTAGACAAAAATATGCTTACAAAAACTGGCAGGAACATGACAACAACTATTCAGTCTGGGAATCTTGTAAATGATGTATAATTACTACTTATTTATGTTCAATATGTATTTATTGGTTCTAGTGAAGTGCCTCTTTGAGACTTTTATGTATTATGGAATGTTGCAATTTAATGTATGGTTGATAACGTAGTGTTTACTTTGTAAATACAACAAAACAAAAAGACATAAAAAGAATACATTTAAAGATTCTAAAAACACTTCATTTTAAGCTTTAAATATCCTCCACAATTTTAGACAATATAACTACAGAAAAAAGGATAAATGGGAGTCTTATTTATTTTTACTAAAACGTTTACATAAACAATTCACCACTAATTTTACAACAATTAATCAAAACACCCGGATCATTTCCCAGGGAAAACTCTAGAGTCTGACAGGAGGTCCAGGCAGACAGACAGCCTCCCTGTCCTGGAGGTTACTGTCTCCTCCACTACCACTGTCAGCGGGCAGCGGGGCTTCCCGGACCACACTCCCTGCTGAGGGGACCGGGCCGACAGCATCTTCGGAGGAGGGCACGGCCTTCCAGAGCCAAAACAACCGGCGGGTCGGGAGCTCCGGTTCCCTCCTGCGCTCCCATTCCCCACCCGCCGGAGCCCGCCGCCTTCCCCTCGCCTGCGGACGCAGGAAAGCAGCTCACGCTTCTTGCATTGCACCTGTCACGAGGCTTTTCTACGGATAATCGTGGTTGTGAAAAATGTGACGAATATCTATTCATAATCGCGGTTATTGTAAAACCGGTTACCCTTGACAACCCTACGCCATACTATACTATGTCGAAAAAAAAATTGGATTTTTCAAACATGTTGTAAAAACGTGCCATATGATAAAATAATGTAAAGGAGGTCGTGAAAAACACTCCAGAAAGGTTTTCTTTGAAAAAAAAATCATCATGAATTTTGGCACAAATAAAACGCCTTACTATACTATGTCGAAAAAAAATATGGATTTTTCAAACATGTTGTAAAAACGTGCCATATGATGAAATGATGTAAAGGAGGCCGTGAAAAACACTCCAGAAAGGTTTTCTTTGAAAAAAAAATCATCATGAATGTTGGCGCAAAAAAACGCCTTACTATACTATGTCGAAAAAAAAAAACGCGATTTTTCAAACATGTTGTAAAAACGTGCCATATGATGAAATAATGTAACGGAGGCCAAGAAAAACACTCCAGAAAGGTTTTCTTTGAAAGAAAAATCATCATGAATTTTGGCACAAATAAAACGCCTTACTATACTATGTCGAAAAAAAATATGGATTTTTCAAACATGTTGTAAAAACGTGCCATATGATGAAATGATGTAAAGGAGGCCGTGAAAAACACTCCAGAATGGTTTTCTTTGAAAAAAAAATCACCATGAATTTTGGCGCAAAAAAACGCCTTACTATACTATGTCGAAAAAAAATGCGATTTTTCAAACATGTTGTAAAAACGTGCCATATGATGAAATGATGTAAAGGAGGTCGTGAAAAACACTCCAGAAAGGTTTTCTTTGAAAAAAAAATCACCATGAATTTTGGCGCAAAAAAACGCCTTACTATACTATGTCGAAAAAAAATGAGATTTTTTTAACGTGTTGTAAAAATGTGCCATATGATGAAATAATGTAAAGGACGGCATGAAAAACACTCCAGAAAGGTTTTCTTTGAAAAAAAAATCATCATGAATTTTGGCACAAATAAAACGCCTTACTATACTATGTCGAAAAAAAATATGGATTTTTCAAACATGTTGTAAAAACGTGCCATATGATGAAATGATGTAAAGGAGGCCGTGAAAAACACTCCAGAAAGGTTTTCTTTGAAAAAAAAATCACCATGAATTTTGGCGCAAAAAAACGCCTTACTATACTATGTCGAAAAAAAATGCGATTTTTCAAACATGTTGTAAAAACGTGCCATATGATGAAATGATGTAAAGGAGGTCGTGAAAAACACTCCAGAAAGGTTTTCTTTGAAAAAAAAATCATCATGAATTTTGGCGCAAAAAAACGCCTTACTATACTATGTCGAAAAAAAATGAGATTTTTTTAACGTGTTGTAAAAATGTGCCATATGATGAAATAATGTAAAGGACGGCATGAAAAACACTCCAGAAAGGTTTTCTTTGAAAAAAAAAATCATCATGAAGTTTGGCGCAAAAAAAACGCCTTACTATACTATGTCGAAAAAAAATGCCATTTTTCAAACATGTTGTAAAAACGTGCCATATGATGAAATAATGTAAAGGAGGGTGTGAAAAACACTCCAGAAAGGTTTTCTTTGAAAAAAAAATCATCATGAATTTTGGCGCAAAAAAACGCCTTACTATACTATGTCGAAAAAAAATGCGATTTTTCAAACATGTTGTAAAAACGTGCCATATGATGAAATAATGTAAAGGAGGCCGTGAAAAACACTCCAGAAAGGTTTTCTTTGAAAAAAAAATCATCATGAATTTTGGCGCAAAAAAAAACGCCATACTAGGGTTGTCACGATTTCAATTTTTTGAGCCACGATTATTGTGGAAGGAAATATTGCGATTTTACGATTATTCACGATTATCGACATTATGAAAGAAAGAAAACCAGTGTTTGTATTTAAATAAACTCTTTAATAATACTTAAACTTTTAAACATTTACTGTTCTTATAAAATAAAATAAATTGTTCCAACACGTCTTTGTAGTAAATAAAAGTGCAAATTGCATTACAAAACAGTCATTAACTTGAGGAACTTTAAGGCTTCTTTAGCTGCCATCATTAAAACAAAATAAAATTATAAGATTGGCATTAAAAACTGTGCTGCTTTTTCTATAATATTAATAATAATTAGGGATGTGCCGATCAGGTTTTTTGCTGCTGATCACCGATAACGATCATCCTTGAATGCCGATTACCGATACTGATCACATGGATTGGATTTAAATGCTCTATTTATATATGAGTGCTGCTGCTTACATGATGTAGGAACAAAATGAGCAAATACTGCCTTAATTTAGACAAAAATATGCTTACAAAAACTGGCAGGAACATGACAGCAACTATTCAGTCTGGGAATCTTGTAAATGATGTATAATTACTACTTATTTATGTTCAATATGTATTTATTGGTTCTAGTGAAGTGCCTCTTTGAGACTTTTATGTATTATGGAATGTTGCAATTTAATGTATGGTTGATAACGCAGTGTTTACTTTGTAAATACAACAAAACAGAAAGACATAAAAAGAATACATTTAAAGATTCTAAAAACACTTCATTTTAAGCTTTAAATATCCTCCACAATTTTAGACAATATAACTACAGAAAAAAGGATAAATGGGAGTCTTATTTATTTTTACTAAAACGTTTACATAAACAATTCACCACTAATTTTACAACAATTAATCAAAACACCCGGATCATTTCCCAGGGAAAACTCTAGAGTCTGACAGGAGGTCCAGGCAGACAGACAGCCTCCCTGTCCTGGAGGTTACTGTCTCCTCCACTACCACTGTCAGCGGGCAGCGGGGCTTCCCGGACCACACTCCCTGCCGAGGGGACCGGGCCGACAGCATCTTCGGAGGAGGGCACGGCCTTCCAGAGCCAAAACAACCGGCGGGTCGGGAGCTTCGGTTCCCTCCTGCGCTCCCATTCCCCACCCGCCGGAGCCCGCCGCCTTCCCCTCGCCTGCGGACGCAGGAAAGCAGCTCACGCTTCTTGCATTGCACCTGTCACGAGGCTTTTCTACGGATAATCGTGGTTGTGAAAAATGTGACGAATATCTATTCATAATCGCGGTTATTGTAAAACCGGTTACCCTTGACAACCCTACGCCATACTATACTATGTCGAAAAAAAATATGGATTTTTCAAACATATAAAAACGTGCCATATGATGAAATGATGTAAAGGAGGCCGTGAAAAACACTCCAGAATGGTTTTCTTTGAAAAAAAAATCATCATGAATTTTGGCGCAAAAAAACGCCTTACTATACTATGTCGAAAAAAAATGCGATTTTTCAAACATGTTGTAAAAACGTGCCATATGATGAAATAATGTAAAGGAGGGTGTGAAAAACACTCCAGAAAGGTTTTCTTTGAAAAAAAAATCACCATGAATTTTGGCGCAAAAAAAACGCCTTACTATACTATGTCGAAAAAAAATGCGATTTTTTTAACGTGTTGTAAAAATGTGCCATATGATGAAATAATGTAAAGGACGGCATGAAAAACACTCCAGAAAGGTTTTCTTTGAAAAAAAAATCATCATGAAGTTTGGCGCAAAAAAAACGCCTTACTATACTATGTCGAAAAAAAATGCCATTTTTCAAACATGTTGTAAAAACGTGCCATATGATGAAATAATGTAAAGGAGGCCGTGAAAAACACTCCAGAAAGGTTTTCTTTGAAAAAAAAATCATCATGAATTTTGGCGCAAAAAAACGCCTTACTATACTATGTCGAAAAAAAAATGCGATTTTTCAAACATGTTGTAAAAACGTGCCATATGATGAAATAATGTAAAGGAGGGTGTGAAAAACACTCCAGAAAGGTTTTCTTTGAAAAAAAAATCATCATGAATTTTGGCGCAAAAAAACGCCTTACTATACTATGTCGAAAAAAAATGCGATTTTTCAAACATGTTGTAAAAACGTGCCATATGATGAAATAATGTAAAGGACGGCATGAAAAACACTCCAGAAAGGTTTTCTTTGAAAAAAAAAATCATCATGAAGTTTGGCGCAAAAAAAACGCCTTACTATACTGTCGAAAAAAAATGCCATTTTTCAAACATGTTGTAAAAACGTGCCATATGATGAAATAATGTAAAGGAGGGTGTGAAAAACACTCCAGAAAGGTTTTCTTTGAAAAAAAAATCATCATGAATTTTGGCGCAAAAAAACGCCTTACTATACTATGTCGAAAAAAAATGCGATTTTTTTAACGTGTTGTAAAAATGTGCCATATGATGAAATAATGTAAAGGAGGGCATGAAAAACACTCCAGAAAGGTTTTCTTTGAAAAAAAAAAATCATCATGAAGTTTGGCGCAAAAAAAACGCCATACTAGGGTTGTCACGATTTCAATTTTTTGAGCCACGATTATTGTGGAAGGAAATATTGCGATTTTGCGATTATTCACGATTATCGACATTATGAAAGAAAGAAAACCAGTGTTTGTATTTAAATAAACTCTTTAATAATACTTAAACTTTTAAACATTTACTGTTCTTATGAAATAAATTAAATTGTTCCAACACGTCTTTGTAGTAAATAAAAGTGCAAATTGCATTACAAAACAGTCATTAACTTGAGGAACTTTAAGGCTTCTTTAGCTGCCATCATTAAAACAAAATAAAATTATAAGATTGGCATTAAAAACTGTGCTGCTTTTTCTATAATATTAATAATAATTAGGGATGTGCCGATCAGGTTTTTTGCTGCTGATCACCGATAACGATCATCCTTGAATGCCGATTACCGATACTGATCACATGGATTGGATTTAAATGCTCTATTTATATATGAGTGGGGGCTGTACAGTGGCGTAGTGGTTAGCGCTTTCGCCTTGCAGCGAGAAGGTCCCTGGTTCACGTCCCGGCTCGGACCTGGGATCTTTCTGCATGGAGTTTGCATGTTCTCCCTGTGCATGCGTGGGTTTTCTCCGGGTACTCCGGCTTCCTCCCACAGTCCAAAAACATGCTAAGGTTAATTGATCATTCTAAATTGCCCGTAGGTGTGAATGTGAGAGTGATTGTTTGTCTATATATGTAGCCCTGCGACAGACTGGCGACCTGTCTAGGGTGTCCCCTGCCTTCGCCCGAGTCAGCTGGGATAGGCTCCAGCCCCCCCCGCGACCCTAGTGAGGATTAAGCGGTGTATAGATAATGGATGGATGGATTTATATATGAGTGCTGCTGCTTACATGATGTAGGAAAAAAATGAGCAAATACTGCCTTAATTTAGACAAAAATATGCTTACAAAAACTGGCAGGAACATGACAGCAACTATTCAGTCTGGGAATCTTGTAAATGATGTATAATTACTACTTATTTATGTTCAATATGTATTTATTGGTTCTAGTGAAGTGCCTCTTTGAGACTTTTATGTATTATGGAATGTTACAATTTAATGTATGGTTGATAACGTAGTGTTTACTTTGTAAATCCAACAAAACAAAAAGACATAAAAAGAATGCATTTAAAGATTCTAAAAGCACTTCATTTTGAGCTTTAAATATCCTCCACAATTTTAGACAATATAACTCCAGAAAAAAGGATAAATGGGAGTCTTATTTATTTTTACTAAAACGTTTACATAAACAATTCACCACTAATTTTACAACAATTAATCAAAACACCCGGATCATTTCCCAGGGAAAACTCTAGAGTCTGACAGGAGGTCCAGGCAGACAGCCTCCCTGTCCTGGAGGTTACTGTCTCCTCCACTACCACTGTCAGCGGGCAGCAGGGCTTCCTGGACCACACTCCCTGCCGAGGGGACCGGGCCGACAGCATCTTCGGAGGAGGGCACGGGCTTCCGGAGCCAAAACAACCGGCGGGTCGGGAGCTCCGGTTCCCTCCTGCGCTCCCATTCCCCACCCGCCGTGGCCCGCCGCCTTCCCCTCGCCTGCGGACGCAGGAAAGCAGCTCACGCTTCTTGCATTGCACCTGTCGCGAGGCTTTTCTACGGATAATCGTGGTTGTGAAAAATGTGACGAATATCTATTCATAATCGCGGTTATTGTAAAACCGGTTACCCTTGACAACCCTACGCCATACTATACTATGTCGAAAAAAAAATTGGATTTTTCAAACATGTTGTAAAAACGTGCCATATGATGAAATGATGTAAAGGAGGGTGTGAAAAACACTCTAGAAAGGTTTTCTTTGAAAAAAAAATCACCATGAATTTTGGCGCAAAAAAACGCCTTACTATACTATGTCGAAAAAAAAATGGATTTTTCAAACATGTTGTAAAAACGTGCCATATGATGAAATGATGTAAAGGAGGCCGTGAAAAACACTCCAGAAAGGTTTTCTTTGAAAAAAAAATCATCATGAATTTTGGCGCAAAAAAACGCCTTACTATACTATGTCGAAAAAAAATGCGATTTTTCAAACATGTTGTAAAAACGTGCCATATGATGAAATGATGTAAAGGAGGTCGTGAAAAACACTCCAGAAAGGTTTTCTTTGAAAAAAAAATCATCATGAATTTTGGCGCAAAAAAACGCCTTACTATACTATGTCGAAAAAAAAATGCGATTTTTCAAACATGTTGTAAAAACGTGCCATATGATGAAATAATGTAAAGGAGGCCGTGAAAAACACTCCAGAAAGGTTTTCTTTGAAAAAAAAATCATCATGAATTTTGGCGCAAAAAAACGCCTTACTATACTATGTCGAAAAAAAATGCGATTTTTTTAACGTGTTGTAAAAATGTGCCATATGATGAAATAATGTAAAGGAGGGCATGAAAAACACTCCAGAAAGGTTTTCTTTGAAAAAAAAAATCATCATGAAGTTTGGCGCAAAAAAAAACGCCATACTAGGGTTGTCACGATTTCAATTTTTTGAGCCACGATTATTGTGGAAGGAAATATTGCGATTTTACGATTATTCACGATTATCGACATTATGAAAGAAAGAAAACCAGTGTTTGTATTTAAATAAACTCTTTAATAATACTTAAACTTTTAAACATTTACTGTTCTTATAAAATAAAATAAATTGTTCCAACACGTCTTTGTAGTAAATAAAAGTGCAAATTGCATTACAAAACAGTCATTAACTTGAGGAACTTTAAGGCTTCTTTAGCTGCCATCATTAAAACAAAATAAAATTATAAGATTGGCATTAAAAACTGTGCTGCTTTTTCTATAATATTAATAATAATTAGGGATGTGCCGATCAGGTTTTTTGCTGCTGATCACCGATAACGATCATCCTTGAATGCCGATTACCGATACTGATCACATGGATTGGATTTAAATGCTCTATTTATATATGAGTGGGGGCTGTACGGTGGCGTAGTGGTTAGCGCTTTCGCCTTGCAGCGAGAAGGTCCCTGGTTCACGTCCCGGCTCGGACCTGGGATCTTTCTGCATGGAGTTTGCATGTTCTCCCTGTGCATGCGTGGGTTTTCTCCGGGTACTCCGGCTTCCTCCCACAGTCCAAAAACATGCTAAGGTTAATTGATCATTCTAAATTGCCCGTAGGTGTGAATGTGAGAGTGATTGTTTGTCTATATATGTAGCCCTGCGACAGACTGGCGACCTGTCTAGGGTGTCCCCTGCCTTCGCCCGAGTCAGCTGGGATAGGCTCCAGCCCCCCCCGCGACCCTAGTGAGGATTAAGCGGTGTATAGATAATGGATGGATGGATTTATATATGAGTGCTGCTGCTTACATGATGTAGGAAAAAAATGAGCAAATACTGCCTTAATTTAGACAAAAATATGCTTACAAAAACTGGCAGGAACATGACAGCAACTATTCAGTCTGGGAATCTTGTAAATGATGTATAATTACTACTTATTTATGTTCAATATGTATTTATTGGTTCTAGTGAAGTGCCTCTTTGAGACTTTTATGTATTATGGAATGTTACAATTTAATGTATGGTTGATAACGTAGTGTTTACTTTGTAAATCCAACAAAACAAAAAGACATAAAAAGAATACATTTAAAGATTCTAAAAGCACTTCATTTTAAGCTTTAAATATCCTCCACAATTTTAGACAATATAACTACAGAAAAAAGGATAAATGGGAGTCTTATTTATTTTTACTAAAACGTTTACATAAACAATTCACCACTAATTTTACAACAATTAATCAAAACACCCGGATCATTTCCCAGGGAAAACTCTAGAGTCTGACAGGAGGTCCAGGCAGACAGCCTCCCTGTCCTGGAGGTTACTGTCTCCTCCACTACCACTGTCAGCGGGCAGCAGGGCTTCCCGGACCACACTCCCTGCCGAGGGGACCGGGCCGACAGCATCTTCGGAGGAGGGCACGGGCTTCCAGAGCCAAAACAACCGCCGGGTCGGGAGCTCCGGTTCCCTCCTGCGCTCCCATTCCCCACCCGCCGGAGCCCGCCGCCTTCCCCTCGCCTGCGGACGCAGGAAAGCAGCTCACGCTTCTTGCATTGCACCTGTCGCGAGGCTTTTCTACGGATAATCGTGGTTGTGAAAAATGTGACGAATATCTATTCATAATCGCGGTTATTGTAAAACCGGTTACCCTTGACAACCCTACGCCATACTATACTATGTCGAAAAAAAAATTGGATTTTTCAAACATGTTGTAAAAACGTGCCATATGATGAAATGATGTAAAGGAGGCCGTGAAAAACACTCCAGAAAGGTTTTCTTTGAAAAAAAAATCACCATGAATTTTGGCGCAAAAAAAACGCCTTACTATACTATGTCGAAAAAAAAATGCGATTTTTCAAACATGTTGTAAAAACGTGCCATATGATGAAATGATGTAAAGGAGGCGTGAAAAACACTCCAGAAAGGTTTTCTTTGAAAAAAAATCATCATGAATTTTGGCGCAAAAAAACGCCTTACTATACTATGTCGAAAAAAAAATGCGATTTTTCAAACATGTTGTAAAAACGTGCCATATGATGAAATAATGTAAAGGAGGCCGTGAAAAACACTCCAGAAAGGTTTTCTTTGAAAAAAAATCATCATGAATTTTGGCGCAAAAAAACGCCTTACTATACTATGTCGAAAAAAAATGCGATTTTTTTAACGTGTTGTAAAAATGTGCCATATGATGAAATAATGTAAAGGAGGGCATGAAAAACACTCCAGAAAGGTTTTCTTTGAAAAAAAAATCATCATGAAGTTTGGCGCAAAAAAAACGCCATACTAGGGTTGTCACGATTTCAATTTTTTGAGCCACGATTATTGTGGAAGGAAATATTGCGATTTTACGATTATTCACGATTATCGACATTATGAAAGAAAGAAAACCAGTGTTTGTATTTAAATAAACTCTTTAATAATACTTAAACTTTTAAACATTTACTGTTCTTATAAAATAAAATAAATTGTTCCAACACGTCTTTGTAGTAAATAAAAGTGCAAATTGCATTACAAAACAGTCATTAACTTGAGGAACTTTAAGGCTTCTTTAGCTGCCATCATTAAAACAAAATAAAATTATAAGATTGGCATTAAAAACTGTGCTGCTTTTTCTATAATATTAATAATAATTAGGGATGTGCCGATCAGGTTTTTTGCTGCTGATCACCGATAACGATCATCCTTGAATGCCGATTACCGATACTGATCACATGGATTGGATTTAAATGCTCTATTTATATATGAGTGCTGCTGCTTACATGATGTAGGAACAAAATGAGCAAATACTGCCTTAATTTAGACAAAAATATGCTTACAAAAACTGGCAGGAACATGACAGCAACTATTCAGTCTGGGAATCTTGTAAATGATGTATAATTACTACTTATTTATGTTCAATATGTATTTATTGGAGGCTGTACAGTGGCGTAGTGGTTAGCGCTTTCGCCTTGCAGCGAGAAGGTCCCTGGTTCGCGTCCCGGCTTTCCCGGGATCTTTCTGCATGGAGTTTGCATGTTCTCCCTGTGCATGCGTGGGTTTTTTCCGGGTACTCCGGCTTCCTCCCACAGTCCAAAAATATGCTGAGGTTAATTGATCATTCTAAATTGCCCGTAGGTGTGAATGTGTGAGTGATTGTTTGTCTTTGTATGTGGCCCTGCGACAGACTGGCGACCTGTCTAGGGTGTCCCCTGCCTTCGCCCGAGTCAGCTGGGATAGGCTCCAGCACCCCCCGCGACCCTAGTGAGGATTAAGCGGTGTATAGATAATGGATGGATGGATGTATTTATTGGTTCTAGTGAAGTGCCTCTTTGAGACTTTTATGTATTATGGAATGTTGCAATTTAATGTATGGTTGATAACGTAGTGTTTACTTTGTAAATACAACAAAACAAAAAGACATAAAAAGAATACATTTAAAGATTCTAAAAACACTTCATTTTAAGCTTTAAATATCCTCCACAATTTTAGACAATATAACTCCAGAAAAAAGGATAAATGGGAGTCTTATTTATTTTTACTAAAACGTTTACATAAACAATTCACCACTAATTTTACAACAATTAATCAAAACACCCGGATCATTTCCCAGGGAAAACGCTAGAGTCTGACAGGAGGTCCAGGCAGACAGACAGCCTCCCTGTCCTGGAGGTTACTGTCTCCTCCACTACCACTGTCAGCGGGCAGCGGGGCTTCCCGGACCACACTCCCTGCTGAGGGGACAGGGCCAACAGCATCTTCGGAGGAGGGCACGGGCTTCCGGAGCCAAAACAACCGCCGGGTCGGGAGCTCCGGTTCCCTCCTGCGCTCCCATTCCCCACCCGCCGGAGCCCGCCGCCTTCCCCTCGCCTGCGGACGCAGGAAAGCAGCTCACGCTTCTTGCATTGCACCTGTCGCGAGGCTTTTCTACGGATAATCGTGGTTGTGAAAAATGTGACGAATATCTATTCATAATCGCGGTTATTGTAAAACCGGTTACCCTTGACAACCCTACGCCATACTATACTATGTCGAAAAAAAAATTGGATTTTTCAAACATGTTGTAAAAACGTGCCATATGATGAAATAATGTAAAGGAGGTCGTGAAAAACACTCCAGAAAGGTTTTCTTTGAAAAAAAAATCATCATGAATTTTGGCGCAAAAAAAACGCCTTACTATACTATGTCGAAAAAAAATTGGATTTTTCAAACATGTTGTAAAAACGTGCCATATGATGAAATAATGTAAAGGAGGTCGTGAAAAACACTCCAGAAAGGTTTTCTTTGAAAAAAAAATCATCATGAATTTTGGCGCAAAAAAACGCCTTACTATACTATGTCGAAAAAAAATGCGATTTTTTAAACATGTTGTAAAAACGTGCCATATGATGAAATAATGTAAAGGAGGCCATGAAAAACACTCCAGAAAGGTTTTCTTTGAAAAAAAAATCATCATGAATTTTGGCGCAAAAAAAACGCCTTACTATACTATGTCGAAAAAAAATGCGATTTTTCAAACATGTTGTAAAAACGTGCCATATGATGAAATAATGTAAAGGAGGCCGTGAAAAACACTCCAGAAAGGTTTTCTTGGAAAAAAAAATCATCATGAAGTTTGGCGCAAAAAAAACGCCATACTAAGGTTGTCACGATTTCAATTTTTTGAGCCACGATTATTGTGGAAGGAAATATTGCGATTTTACGATTATTCACGATTATCGACATTATGAAAGAAAGAAAACCAGTGTTTGTATTTAAATAAACTCTTTAATAATACTTAAACTTTTAAACATTTACTGTTCTTATAAAATAAAATAAATTGTTCCAACACGTCTTTGTAGTAAATAAAAGTGCAAATTGCATTACAAAACAGTCATTAACTTGAGGAACTTTAAGGCTTCTTTAGCTGCCATCATTAAAACAAAATAAAATTATAAGATTGGCATTAAAAACTGTGCTGGTTTTTCTATAATATTAATAATAATTAGGGATGTGCCGATCAGGTTTTTTGCTGCTGATCACCGATAACGATCATCCTTGAATGCCGATTACCGAAACTGATCACATGGATTGGATTTAAATGCTCTATTTATATATGAGTGCTGCTGCTTACATGATGTCGGAAAAAAATGAGCAAATACTGCCTTAATTTAGACAAAAATATGCTTACAAAAACTGGCAGGAACATGACAGCAACTATTCAGTCTGGGAATCTTGTAAATGATGTATAATTACTACTTATTTATGTTCAATATGTATTTATTGGTTCTAGTGAAGTGCCTCTTTGAGACTTTTATGTATTATGGAATGTTGCAATTTAATGTATGGTTGATAACGTAGTGTTTACTTTGTAAATCCAACAAAACAAAAAGACAGAAAAAGAATACATTTAAAGATTCTAAAAACACTTCATTTTAAGCTTTAAATATCCTCCACAATTTTAGACAATATAACTACAGAAAAAAGGATAAATGGGAGTCTCATTTATTTTTACTAAAACGTTTACATAAACAATTCACCACTAATTTTACAACAATTAATCAAAACACCCGGATCATTTCCCAGGGAAAACTCTAGAGTCTGACAGGAGGTCCAGGCAGACAGACAGCCTCCCTGTCCTGGAGGTTACTGTCTCCTCCACCTACCACTGTCAGCGGGCAGCGGGGCTTCCCGGACCACACTCCCTGCCGAGGGGACCGGGCCGACAGCATCTTCGGAGGAGGGCACGGGCTTCCGGAGCCAAAACAACCGGCGGGTCGGGAGCTCCGGTTCCCTCCTGCGCTCCCATTCCCCACCCGCCGCGGCCCGCCGCCTTCCCCTCGCCTGCGGACGCAGGAAAGCAGCTCACGCTTCTTGCATTGCACCTGTCGCGAGGCTTTTCTACGGATAATCGTGGTTGTGAAAAATGTGACGAATATCTATTCATAATCGCGGTTATTGTAAAACCGGTTACCCTTGACAACCCTACGCCATACTATACTATGTCGAAAAAAAATTGGATTTTTCAACCATGTTGTAAAAACGTGCCATATGATGAAATGATGTAAAGGAGGCCGTGAAAAACACTCTAGAAAGGTTTTCTTTGAAAAAAAAATCATCATGAATTTTGGCGCAAAAAAACGCCTTACTATACTATGTCGAAAAAAAATTGGATTTTTCAAACATGTTGTAAAAACGTGCCATATGATGAAATGATGTAAAGGAGGCCGTGAAAAACACTCCAGAAAGGTTTTCTTTGAAAAAAAAATCATCATGAATTTTGGCACAAAAAAACGCCTTACTATACTATGTCGAAAAAAAATGCGATTTTTCAAACATGTTGTAAAAACGTGCCATATGATGAAATAATGTAAAGGAGGCCGTGAAAAACACTCCAGAAAGGTTTTCTTTGAAAAAAAAATCATCATGAATTTTGGCGCAAAAAAAACGCCTTACTATACTATGTCGAAAAAAAATGCGATTTTTCAAACATGTTGTAAAAACGTGCCATATGATGAAATAATGTAAAGGAGGCCGTGAAAAACACTCCAGAAAGGTTTTCTTTGAAAAAAAAATCATCATGAATTTTGGCGCAAAAAAAACGCCTTACTATACTATGTCGAAAAAAAATGCGATTTTTCAAACATGTTGTAAAAACGTGCCATATGATGAAATAATGTAAAGGAGGCCATGAAAAACACTCCAGAAAGGTTTTCTTTGAAAAAAAAATCATCATGAATTTTGGCACAAAAAAACGCCTTACTATACTATGTCGAAAAAAAAATGCGATTTTTCAAACATGTTGTAAAAACGTGCCATATGATGAAATAATGTAAAGGAGGCCGTGAAAAACACTCCAGAAAGGTTTTCTTTGAAAAAAAAATCATCATGAATTTTGGCGCAAAAAAAACGCCTTACTATACTATGTCGAAAAAAAATCAGATTTTTCAAACATGTTGTAAAAACGTGCCATATGATGAAATAATGTAAAGGAGGCCGTGAAAAACACTCCAGAAAGGTTTTCTTTGAAAAAAAAATCATCATGAATTTTGGCACAAATAAAACGCCTTACTATACTATGTCGAAAAAAATATGGATTTTTCAAACATGTTGTAAAAACGTGCCATATCATGAAATGATGTAAAGGAGGCCGTGAAAAACACTCCAGAAAGGTTTTCTTTGAAAAAAAAATCATCATGAATTTTGGCGCAAAAAAACGCCTTACTATACTATGTCGAAAAAAAATGCGATTTTTCAAACATGTTGTAAAAACGTGCCATATGATGAAATGATGTAAAGGAGGCCGAGAAAAACACTCCAGAAAGGTTTTCTTTGAAAAAAAAATCATCATGAATTTTGGCGCAAAAAAAACGCCTTACTATACTATGTCGAAAAAAAAATGCGATTTTTCAAACATGTTGTAAAAACGTGCCATATGATGAAATAATGTAAAGGAGGCCATGAAAAACACTCCAGAAAGGTTTTCTTTGAAAAAAAAATCATCATGAATTTTGGCGCAAAAAAACGCCTTACTATACTATGTCGAAAAAAAATCAGATTTTTCAAACATGTTGTAAAAACGTGCCATATGATGAAATAATGTAAAGGAGGCCGTGAAAAACACTCCAGAAAGGTTTTCTTTGAAAAAAAAATCATCATGAATTTTGGCGCAAAAAAACGCCTTACTATACTATGTCGAAAAAAATATGGATTTTTCAAACATGTTGTAAAAACGTGCCATATCATGAAATGATGTAAAGGAGGCCGTGAAAAACACTCCAGAAAGGTTTTCTTTGAAAAAAAAATCATCATGAATTTTGGCGCAAAAAAACGCCTTACTATACTATGTCGAAAAAAAATGCGATTTTTTTAACGTGTTGTAAAAATGTGCCATATGATGAAATAATGTAAAGGAGGGCGTGAAAAACACTCCAGAAAGGTTTTCTTTGAAAAAAAAATCATCATGAATTTTGGCGCAAAAAAAACGCCTTACTATACTATGTCGAAAAAAAATCACATTTTTCAAACATGTTGTAAAAACGTGCCATATGATGAAATAATGTAAAGGAGGCCATGAAAAACACTCCAGAAAGGTTTTCTTTGAAAAAAAAATCATCATGAATTTTGGCACAAAAAAACGCCTTACTATACTATGTCGAAAAAAAAATGCGATTTTTCAAACATGTTGTAAAAACGTGCCATATGATGAAATAATGTAAAGGAGGCCGTGAAAAACACTCCAGAAAGGTTTTCTTTGAAAAAAAAATCATCATGAATTTTGGCGCAAAAAAACGCCTTACTATACTATGTCGAAAAAAAATGCGATTTTTTTAACGTGTTGTAAAAATGTGCCATATGATGAAATAATGTAAAGGAGGGCGTGAAAAACACTCCAGAAAGGTTTTCTTTGAAAAAAAAATCATCATGAATTTTGGCGCAAAAAAACGCCTTACTATACTATGTCGAAAAAAAATGCGATTTTTCAAACATGTTGTAAAAACGTGCCATATGATGAAATAATGTAAAGGAGGCCGTGAAAAACACTCCAGAAAGGTTTTCTTTGAAAAAAAAATCATCATGAATTTTGGCGCAAAAAAACGCCTTACTATACTATGTCGAAAAAAATCACCATTTTTCAAACATGTTGTAAAAACGTGCCATATGATGAAATAATGCAAAGGAGGCCATGAAAAACACTCCAGAAAGGTTTTCTTTGAAAAAAAAATCATCATGAATTTTGGCGCAAAAAAACGCCTTACTATACTATGTCGAAAAAAAAATGCGATTTTTCAAACATGTTGTAAAAACGTGCCATATGATGAAATGATGTAAAGGAGGGCGTGAAAAACACTCCAGAAAGGTTTTCTTTGAAAAAAAAATCATCATGAATTTTGGCGCAAAAAAACGCCTTACTATACTATGTCGAAAAAAAAATGCGATTTTTCAAACATGTTGTAAAAACGTGCCATATGATGAAATAATGTAAAGGAGGCCATGAAAAACACTCCAGAAAGGTTTTCTTTGAAAAAAAAATCATCATGAATTCTGTGTTGCTCCTCGGCGACCCTAGACAGCCGGGTCGTAATGTTTTTTGAGCAACACACCATACTATGACGTTTTTACAATGACGGTTCTACTATGGAACCAGTTTGACATGTTCAGGTGTTCTTTGTGTGAAAACTCAGAGATTTCAGGTATCAGAAGGTGGTTTTCAACTTTCTTTGTTAACTTTCTGCTTCAAATTTAAACTAAATTTCCTTCACTAAGCCAGCCCTCTGGACTTCCAGGAAGCTGTGTTCCTATTGGCTGTCCAGGTGGCTGCTTGGTGTTATCAGGAACACCTGAGCAGCTCAGTATCTTCCTGCTTTGTTTAGCTGCAGACAAACATTTCCTCTGCTTTCACCACTGAACTGGGTTTGGCTCCGTTGCTTTAGTTTGTTCTTTAGGCATTGGCTTGCAGCTTCCAGCAGTAAAATCGTTTTTAATGTGTTTCTTGGTGTGTTTTAGGGCTTTGTACCGGATAGTTGTCTTGGTAAAGGTGGTTCTTTAGCCACAGTTAGCACATGGTGCTAATGTGTGCAGTGATTAGTGGATTTGATGCAGCTGAGTTGTGTCTTTATCTTGGCTGTAGTGAGTCTTTAGAGGTTTTTGGTCAGACACAATCTGTATGCTTGTGAACCAACGTTGGTTGTCCAGAAGGTAAGAGTTCCTGTCCTGATTCTCTGTTCTCAGAGGTTCTCTGGTAGGCTGCAGGAGACTTTAGCGTTTGGGTTGTGCTAGTTTGGTTTTTGTATGGTTTCATTTGGACGACTATCTTGAGGCCCCTCCATGTGGTTTAGTGAGGTTTTCTGGAACAGTTCTAAAAAACAACCTGCAGCAGAAGAGACTTTGAGAGTTTTTAGGAAGTTCTGGAGACCAGACTTTAGAGCAGCAGAAACATTTGTCAGCAGTTTGAGCAGGAGAAGGTGAGCTTCAGAGCAGAAATGAGATGGAAACCTTCTTGACCCATGTGGTGAGGTCCTGTACCAAGAGTTTGAGCAAGTTGTGAAGAGTCTGTAGTTCTTTAGTCTGAAAGCACAAGAATCGACTCATTAAAGGAGAAAACAGGAGATATTGTTGGTTCTTCTGTCACTCTGCAGTTTCCTTGACTGAATATCAAGTTTATATTTTAAATGATTTGCCATGTGAGCCCAAGAAGACTTCAATAAACTCCCTCCATCCCCTGAACACAACAGATTTTCTTACAATGTTAAATCTTTTTTTTAAAATGTTTTTTGTTTTAATCATAGTTTTAGCATAGTTTTTTCTCTTTGCTTGTTTAGTTTTGTCATCTGTGTGAAAGGTGCTAAACAAATAAAGTTGAATTGATAAACTGAATAATTGACTAACTCATGATTGTGACAACAGAAGTATTTTCATTGTGATTTAAGGGTTTGTTTCATTTCTAAGGTTGAGGTTAAAGTCTTGACAGACAAAAAAGATTAAAGAAATAAACTACATTTTAAAAAAAGCAATTGAATCAAAGGAAAAAAGCATTTATCACAACAAAACTTTTAAAAAGACAATTAAACATTAAATACAATTAAATTATATTAAACAGACAAAATATTTAATAATTAAACAGAAGATACAAAACATGTAATTATGAAATTAAACAAAATTTACTAAACAAAAATATGAAGCATTAAAGATTAAATATTTTACATAATTAAACATTGAAAAAATAAAATTAAACAAGAATATTAAACATTTTTTTAAAAAATACAAAACATTTAATTAGATTATTAAACCTTTAAAAATACAAAACAGTGAATTAAAAATTAAATGTTTAATTGGAAAACTAAATCTTAAAGACAATAAAACTTTAAATAGGAATTAAACAGAAAATACAATGAAGCATTTAAAAAGAAAATTAAACATTGAAAGGTGGTAAAACATTTAAAAAGAAAAACCTTAAAGATTTAATCGAAAAATTAAACACAGGAAAAGAAAAGGAAATTTTTCAAACAAGCCGATAAAACATTTGAAAAAACAAACATTAAAACGACAAAACATTTGGAAATCAAATCAGACATTAGAAAAGAATAAAAGGTGAGAAAAGAGCAAAACTAAACATTTAAGAAGAATCAAACTAAAGACAAAACATTTGAAAAGACACCAGTTAAACCTTAGAAGATCAAATTAAACAGAAGAAGCAATAAAATGATCAAAAGAGCAAAAACATAAAGATCTTAAAGTGTTTTCTAGTCTGAAATGAAAACATCAAGTTGTTTTTTTCAAATGTTTCCTCTTTCTATGTTCTTGGTTTGATTGTGGAAAGATTTACTAAGAACTCATTTCAGAAAACTGCTTCCAGATAAAGTCTACTAGTAGTTGAAGGCATTGATCAAACTAATGTTACCTTCTGATCTCCACAAACTTTACTGTTCAGTGAAGAGAATCAAAGTTTGTTGAGTATTTCTAAAAAACCCACAGGTGAAGGTCTGAGAAGAACTCAGATGGATGATCTAAATGTGAAATCAAGACTCATGGTCACAAGTTTTAAGGCTTCTGTTAACCATAAAGTTCAAACTAACAGAGAAGTACTGAGAAACTTTTAAAACTTCAGTCCTCAGACTGTCTGAAGGTTCAAACTAACAGAGAACTACTCAAGAACTTTCAAGATTTCAGTCCTCAGACTGTCTGAAGGTTCAAACTAACAGAGAACTACTGTGGGACTTAGAAGATATCAGTCCTTGGACTGTCTGAAAGTTAAATCTAACAGAGAACTACTGTGGGACTTAGAAAATTTCAGCCCTCAGACTGTGTGAAAGCTCAGGTCCTGAGGACTCGGGAGGTCTGGAGGCTTGGAAAGTCTTGGAAGTGAGGGTTCCACCCTCCAGCACAGGCTGAAGTCCCACCTCCTGAGAAAAACGGGCGAGAAAAGAGAAAGTAAAAAACAAAAAACTCGAAACGACAAAAAATAGATGATAAATGCGCAAAAAAAACTAAAATTAGTATCTGAGCGAGTAGCTCAGGAGGATAAGAGGATAGACTACAGATTGGAAGGTCGCCGGTTCAAGACCGGCCAGTGGCAGTTTTCTTTCTTTGTCTTTGTCAGAATTTTGAGAAAATTTAAGAAGTGACTGGTCTTGAACCGGCGACCTGCAGCTCCATAGGCAAATCCTTAACTCACTGAGCTACAGATCATATAAAAAGAAATAAATTCGTCGTCCCTTTGACATCGTAGTTGCTGATGTCACCACATGGGTGGAGCCAAGGCGGAGTCTGGGTGGAGTCAGGGCGGAGAGTAGGCAGGGAGGTGGGTGGAGTAGAGGGGCGGGAGGCCACCACCCACCTCCCCGCCTACTCTCCGCCCTGACTCCACCCAGACTCCCCCACCACACCTTCCCCCGCCCGACGAGTTCTTCGAGTCTCCACGAGTTCTTCGAGTCTCCACGAGTTCTTCGAGTCTCCACGAGTTCTTCGAGTCTCCACGGGTTTCCCGAGTTTCTGGAGTTTCCACCAGATCGGAGGCAGAACAACTTGTCATGAAGAGGTGTTGAAGTCAGCCAGGATGGACTGACATTTTACAGCAACTAGAAGGAAGACCACTAGAAGAGCAGGTCTTTAACCAGCATCCATAAAATCCATGGAGTCGGCTCCAGAGAAATGAAGGAAGGTCAACTTTTATCAACCTCCATCCACATATTCAACTTCATATCTTTACTTGGACATCTTTAGCACCACAAACCTTTAGTATCACACTTTATTATCATTTATTAGGACTTTAATGGAATCCACCAGCAGATTTAGTTTTTCTTGACAAACTTTATTCTTGTCGTCGTGGGACTGCAGCATTTAAAACTCTTCCTTCTATTTTACCTCATGTTTATTAGTTTTAGTGGAAAAAGTTATTTGTCGATTAGTCTCTTAAAAACCAAATAATAAATTGGATTAGTCAAGAGGTTTAAAATTCTTACTTTGTCATATTTTAAATATGACAGAAAATGGAAAAATAAAGTGTCTTGAGACAATTTGACCTGTAATTGCCGTTATATAAATAAAATTGAATTAAAATTGTATGTATCTTGTAATGTTGGAGTAATTCAGCCATACATGTTGGAAAACACATTTTCTTTGACCATTAATCTGTTGATTGTTTTCTCCACTAATTCATTTCTTGTTTTGGTTTATAAAATATCAAACCCAAATATATTCAGTTTACTGTCATAAAACCAAAAAGATTTACATTCATGATGCAGGAATCAGGCAGTTTTTCACTTTTTATCTTAGTTTAGTCAGAAAGATAGTTGATAATGTGTGAATTGTTGCAGCTTGTGAGCCGTAAAAGGTTTTAATCTTTGGGGCCAAGTGTCAAAAAACATTTAGAAACCAACAGCCACGAAACACTCAACAAAGATTTTTACATCATTAAAGGGAAATCCAACTTTTGAATGACAATGTCGAATTAAAGGACATTTATTTCCAACGTAAATGTGTGATATTCATCCTCTGGAGCTTTCTCTTCACATCATCTTCCACCTGGACTGGTTTGGTCGGGAGCATGTGCAACAAACATTTGAAAAACTGCACTTTAACATCAATAAATGACACTGAAGTTTAATCTCTACATAAATGAGACTGAGTCTGGATGTGCTGCTCTGTCATTAACTCCTAAGTTTAGGGAAAGTTCAAACAAAAGAGGACAGTTCAGATAAGACTTGAGAATGAGCTTATTTTGAACAAACATCTCAGACTTTCTGAGCTTCAGCACCTCTAGCAAGATATTTTAACAAGTAACTCGAGATCCAGAAGTTGGAGAGAGTTAGCTTTAGCTGAGCCAAAGAACATGTGGGATGCTAACCTAGCAAACATTTCAGACTTTTCTCTGTGAATTCTGAGAAATAATTTCCTATTTAATGACAGAGCTCCACATCTTAACTCAGTCTCATTAAAACAGACTCTAATTCAGTGTCATCCATCCATATTAAAGTGCAGTTACCCAAAATGTTTGTTGCATGAGCTCCAACAAAACCTGTCCAGGTAGAAGGCCACTTTGACAAACAGGAAGTGGAAGATTCCAAGCAGATTTATAGAAGGGGGAACCGGACTGTACTAAGTGTGGTTGAGTATAGAGGGGTGTTTTGTGGGTTTTTAAGGCTGATAATGATTATTAGTGAAACATTTGGAGTAGATGTTCATTTGCAGTAAATGAAAATATTTAAAATCTTGGAGTTAAACTTAGAAGAACACAAACTCTAACAGAAAACTTTGTTGGTACGTTTTTGTTGTGTTTACAGATGTTAAGTTAAAGGAGTTTTATTCGTGACGGATAACCAATCAAATCACTCCAGAAGACAGAGCGACCAGGTAGATAAAGGTTCAGAGCAAAAGTAGCGCCATTTTTAAATGTATTTAATACTGTAAATCAGTAAAAAATAAAATACTGATAATCAGTAAATCAGTCAGCCCACAATTACTACAATTCCACAATGTATGTCTCTTTCCTTTGACTTGTTATTTGTACAAAATACGATGTATATTATGGCGTTTTTTCATACCAAAGGCTCTACTAGGATGTTTTCTAAGAGACATACGATGCTACTCTGTACTGTTTTTGTGTTGCTCGTCACCTACTTCAGACAGCCAGGACATAACGTTTTGTGGACTAAAGGCTTTTCTATGACGTTTTTAGAGCGACATGCTATACTATGACGTTTTCTGAACGACATGCTATACTATGACGTTTGTTGGACCAAAGACTATACTCTGACGTTTTTGGAGCGACAGGCGATACTAAGACGTTTTTTGAATGACATTCTATACTATGACGTTTGTTGGACGACATGCTATACTATGACGTTTTAAGAGCAACATGCTAAACTATGACAATTTTAGAGCGACATGCTATACTATGACGTTTGTTGGGAACATGCTATACTATAGGCTTTTTTAATTGACATATTACTATGATGTTTTTTGTTGTTTTGTTTTTTAGCAACATATAATAATTTGAACAGTTTTAAAAATTACTATACTTTTACTTGTGCAATGAAATATTATTCTTTTTAGGCAAAGGCCATGTTTGATTACATATAGGCTATTAAATAAATGTTTATTAAAAACTAAAAAGCATTAAAAAAATAATAACCAACTTAGGCATTTACTGAGTCACTAAAATAGTGTAGAGTGTACGGCCATTATTGTGCAATGATAGATAAATGCGGCCCACTTTTCAACTGTTTCCTGTTTAGTATGTGTACCCTCCTCTTAATTTGTTCTAAAAGAAATGTCTAATGAGGCAGTCTAGTCTTTCAGTCAGGTTAAGTCATTTTTCCCATTGGTGGTTTGCATTATCTAACTTTGTTTTTCTCTGTTCTAGGAACTATTGTTAAATCATCTTTATGTGAGACTTTGTTCTCGTTTGGAGCATATTCTCGGACGCATGCCTCTGGATCTGGACTTCTTAGAGTTCACTTGCACACAAGAACTTGTGTTTTTAAATGATTTATCCAACCAAGTAGAAGTTTGCCCAGCTATTTTAAATGCATTAACACAGCTACACCATCTTATCAGCTCAAAAAAAGAAAACAGGAATCAGTACATTGCAACTGTGCACTCTGAGAGAGGAGCAGCTGGGCGACAAACAATGGTCACATCTCCAGAGCACCTGTACAACTTACTGGAACTTAATATGTCTGTCCCATGCATAGATAATGTATCTGTGAAATATTAGCTGAGTATGTCAAATACTTTTAGATTTTTTTAAGTGGACTGTAGACCTAGTTTCAGTATTTTTTTTTCTCACATTAAAATTTGAGGCTATATATAATATATATATAATATCTCAAGAATAATTCAAGATAAAAGCCTGAAATTTTCATTTATTTGTCTTGCTAACATAAGCATATCAGATTGCTATTAAATACAGTGGTGGAAAAAAGTTTTTGGACACCTCATACATTTGTGAAATATTGCATTAAGAATCCCTCTGAGGTCTTCAAATGCAATTTCTATTAGTTCAGTCACAGCCATAATACGAAACAAATCCTAAAAAAGCCAATAAAAACTTGAAATTGATTGGTTCCTTAAAAATAAGAAATTTTGAGTATTGGGTCATTTTGGTAGAATTTAGTTTTGTTATTCATGTAAACAATAAACAAAAAAAAAGCATCATTTGTGTCTGTCTAATGCAGTCACACCTTTTGAAACACAAAAGACTTTCCAACAAATATTTCACGATAATATTTGAGATTGTGGAAAATTTTAAAGGTGCCTGAAAACTTTTTTCTACCACTGTATCTGTGAAAGCATGAAAATTTGCCATTGGAAAAATGCCACTATCTCCAGAACGATATATATGGTCATGGTTCCATTATGCCAATGTCATGGTAATGACTGGATGCAGGGCTAATTTACAAAGAAATTACACAAAACAACATGTCAGGTTTCGAAGACTGGACTTTTCATAGACCACTTCATTTTTTTCATATTTCAACTCACCCATAATCTGAGATTATTGATCTACTTGTTCAGTATTATAGATTCTTCATCATTGTTCTGAGATAGTGTAATTCAAACAACCTCAAATTTCAATGTGCAAAAAAATGCCTGTTGAAGTAGGTTGACAGTGACAGGCAATTTAAAAATATTTTTTGCTCTGACAGTATTTGGAATACTATATAAATATCTATATCTATATCTATCTATCTATCTATCTATCTATCTATCTATCTATCTATCTATATATATATATATATATATATATATATATATATAAAAATAAAAAATCATTTATTTATTTATTTATTCATTCATAGGCTGCTGTTTTGTAATATTGCAACGGATTTTCATCCCAGTCACCAGTGAGAAAATAAAGTCAGTACAGTCCAGTTCATTTTTAACTCCTGCTTTAATGCCGTGATTGCATGTATTGTTCACCAGAAATATTCTTAACTTTAAATGAAGATTCTTTAAATGAATGGCAGAAGCACGCATACTTGAGCCAGATAACCTGTCAGGTGAGTTGGGAGAACAGGTTGGGGAGGGAATCCAAAAGTGCACTTAGTTTTGTTAGTCAAGTAAAACTAACTAGAGAACAACACCTAACATATCTTGACTGGCAAATACAGGCCAGGATGTCAGTCTTAAATGATGTGTGGTCCTTGTAATGTCCTGGGATGTGTAAGGTCTCACAGCAGGTGGAGGCTGTCAGGTATCTGCCATTCACTACTTCAGTGAAGAGAGTTCTTGGTAGAGTCTCTCATCCAGTCCAGAATTTCACCAGACTGGTCAGTTCAGACGGTGTTGCTATGGAGTGGATTAAAATTGATTAAATAAATGGCTACAACAAATTATCAAAAATAATCTAGGATATGCATATTAAACAGGAAACAGTTGAAAAAATGGGCCGCATTTATCACTATCATTGCACAATAACTCTTGATACAGCTGTGAAAGAATGGTCGGCTGTGAACAGAGCAGTCTAGGGCAGTTCATTTCAAGCTATTCGCTCACAGTTGTAACTACTTTGACTGCACAGTTCAAAACCTTTCAAGATCAGGAGTAATTTAAAATGAATCAAACCAAGACCTTAACTTGAGCGGAAAACACACATAATAAACAAAGTGTTACCTAGACTAATTCAGTTTGCTAGGTGACCAGTTTCTTTACACTGCTCTGTGACTTAACTGCATTTTCGGGCACATAAATCACACTTCCACCCATTTGTGCGTTTATAAAATTGTTACTCAACTACCCAGCTGCAGAACGTTCTGTCTGTATGACCTTATTACTGTGCTAGCGCGGCTAGCGCTGTATTAGCGTGGCTAGCGCTGTAATAGCGCGGCTAACGCTATGCTAGCGCTGTATTAGCGCGGCTAGAGCTGTGCTAGCGCTGTATTAGCGCGGCTAACGCTGTGCTAGCGCAGCTAACGGCATGCATTACAGCTTACTGACTGACAAAAACAAACCACATACAGGACAAAAAGGATTAATACACTCACTGAAGCGCCGTCGCTCATGCTGTTAGCCGTGGTTGATCCCTGTCTTGTGAGGCGAACCGTCTGCGTCACATGACTGGAGGAGCGCCACGTGATTGGCTGGGCGTTGGTTCGATTTTGGCCAGGATCGATTGTTTACGCCTGAGTCCCCCGGATGTGAACAGCGAATTTTTTGATGGTGAATTTTGAACATTGAATTTTTTGATGGTGAATTTTAAACACATCGAATTTTTTGATGGCGATTTTTTTAGACATTGAATTTTTTTGATGGCGAATTTTGAAGACATTGAATTTTTAACTGGTTTTTAGAATTTTGATGAGCTAAATTCAGGCATAAAACATTCACATATGTAATTTTGATGCAAAAAAAATTCAAAGTAAGAAATTCAGCAGCTTTTCAAATTCAGAATCTGATGAGTCTGATTGCTTCCATAGAAAAAATATTATTCATAAATGGTTGGCATTATTTGGCAGAAAAATATGTATATTAATGACTGAAATGGTATTACCTTTATTACTGACTGTAATTTTATAGATTATCTAGTGAAATCACTGAAAATAAATATGTTCACTGTGTTAAATTCCAATTTTTATTAGATGTAAACATTGTTTGCGGTACCTGATGCCTACTTGTTGATATTTGTGGAGAATAATCGGAAAATAAAAACAAAATCTGATTTTAATTTTTTTATTTCTTCTCTTTTACTTGCTCTGAAACAATATTATGAGTTTCCCAGCTACACTGTAAAAAAAACTTTTGAAAAGTTTTTAAACTGTATTTTGTGAACAGTTTGCTGTGTTTTGCTTCATTACAGATAATAACTGTTGAGATCACAAAAATAAACATTTTAGTTCACTGTAAAAAAAACAAAAAACAACCCTATAGTTAAATCAGGAATAATGTTATTAGTAGATAGTTGCCATTATTTGTCAGAAATAAATGGTAAAAATGGTTTTACTTGGTGTTATTTTACAGATTATCTCGTGAAATCATAGAAATAAAGCTTTCAGCTGTGATTTTGTGAAGAATTTACTGTTTTGTTTAATTACAGATAATAACTCGTGAAATCACAGAAAAAAAATTCATATTTTTAGTTCCCTGTATAAAAAAGATTTAGACATAATTGCCATTATTTCTCAGAAAAAAAATATATTAATGACTGAAAATGGTAATATCTTTAACACTAATCATTATTTTATAGATTATCTAGTGAAATCACAGAAAATAGAGTTGTAATTACATATTGGCTGTAAAAAAAAAACAGATTAAAATTGCACATAATGTCTCTAACAAATAAGTGTAATTTTACAAATAATAATAGCTTCTTATACAATAGATTTCTGCTGAAGAATCCAGTTAATTTAAAGATATTTGATGAGCGGGTGGGGGCGGGAATGATGGGCTCTGTGGTGGGGCGGATGGCAGGGCTTTATGGCCTTGTCTCTTCCCCATCACCCTCTTGCTTGCCTCCCCTGCTCTCTAATTTCTTTTTAATGCACCACACACACTCACACCTTGGGGGTAGGTCTGGGACGACTCGGGGAACTTGGGTCAGGGTAGGCTGCAGAGTAGCCATCCTCTGCGGTCTTATGTTTTTGATGTTTTCATGCATGATTGTATACATGAATTGCTTATTTTGTGCCTAACTGCATACTTTTTGTCCAATTATTGTGTTGTCTGTGGTGGTGTGGAGCAGTGAAAACTTCTAATTTCTTATCTTGAACTGTGTATCTATTATTATTATTATGAGTTCTTATTCCCACAGAGGGAAAACTTTCTTTTCCCAGTGTGCTGTAAAGTGACTCTCGCTGCCAACAAGCTTCCACTGCAGCAATAGTTTAAGGTGCTCATTCACCCCCTCATGATTTTGTTCAGACATTTTTGTCCTTCCGCAGTTTCTCTGTCGCCCTAATTGAGCATAAATTGGTTAAGAGGGAGCAGTGTAGTTTTCAAGCTGCTTAGTTTTATCAGATGACAATGTAAGTCCCCCTGATCCTATTAGAGGTAAAAGCAGCTAACGTGTAAATGCGTAGTGTCAGCTTAGCGGGGGAGGAAACGGGAGGGAAAGGGTGAGGTGGAGGCGAAGGGGTGGACTCGTGACTGTAAAGATGTCTGTCAGGCTCACAGAAAACTCTCTTTTATTTGGCTGTTGTTGGGTTTAGTTCTACACGTACCACAGATCTGACATTTAAACGGAACTAATAGAAAACATGGTGCCACAAAAAAGTATTTGCCCCCCCCTACAGAAATCTTCCATTTGTCACCTTTACATGTTTCATATCATCGAACTAATTTTAATGCAAAATACAAAATGCAGTTTTTAAATGATGATTTCAATTGTAGATCCCATCTTGCCCTGTGTGAAAAAGTAACTGCCCCCTCAGCTACCAATCTACCAATGTTTACATTATGAGCCAGGTCTCAGGTCTACTTTCTGTCAAAAAAAAGCACAACAAAGGCAGTTTTTTGTTTGTATGCACCACATATTTGCACTAAATTGCCAGAAAACTCTTTCTTATTTGCTATTAGTTGGGCACACACCAGAAATCTGATGTTTAAATGGAACTAACAGAAAGTATGGTGCCATGAAAAAGTGTTTGCCCCCCTACAGAAATCTTCCATTTGTCACCTTTACATGTTTCAGATCATCAAACTAAGTTAAATGCAAAACACAAAATACAGTTTTTACATAATGATTTCAGCTATTGAAGGAAAACTGCTGTAGATACCATCTTGCCCTATGCGAAAAAGTAATTGCCCCCTCAGTTACCCATCTACCAACCAGGTCTCAGGCCTACTTTCTTAAAAAAAAAAAAAAAGAAGCACAATAAAGGCAGTTTTTAGTTTGCATGCACCACATATCTACACTAAACTCCCAGAAAACTCTTTATTTGCTATTAGTTCGGCACACACCAGAGATCTGATGTTTAAATGGAACTAACAGAAAGTATGGTGCCATGAAAAAGTGTTTGCCCCCCTACATTAGTCTTCTGTCACACTTACAGGTTTCAGATCAGACACAGGTTAGACTAATCAGAGCAATTAGTCAACTTTGCCCCAAAAAAGGAGGGGAGAAGAGGAAGAAAGAAGAAAAATAAAAACACAAGCGATATGCAAAAATAGGCAATTTCAAAATAAAACAGAAAAAACAAGCACAAATAGCAAAAATACAGGAAATAACAAAGAAAGAATCTGGAGAGAATCACAAAAATAAAGCAAAACTAGCAAAGAAAACCCATGACACCTTTGTCTTGATGCTATCTTTGTTTTGTGTAAAGCACGTTAAATTATCTTGTTTGAACGTGCTCTACAAATAAACTTCTCCAGCCTAAAGGTGCGTCATTATTACTGGAATTATTTGGTTTGTTGTAACGCAGCAGCATAAAATTAGAGCTGCATTATTTACATTACTGATTAATCATTTGGTCGATAAAACATTGAATGAAGCAATAAATGAAATGCTCATTAAGGTTTTCAAATCCTTGTAGACACTCTGTGATCTGGAAGCTGTAATGTGTAAATGATAAACTGAGGAATATTATTGCTGAAATTGAATTTATTTTTCTGAAGAAACTTCAGGTTGTTCATAATGTTTTCTTCATTAAATGCGAACATTTGAAGAACATACTTTTTTGCATGAAAGCAAAGGAAAAATTTGGAGTTTCATGGGTTAATATGCCATAATTTAACTGGTCCGGCCCACTTAAGATCAAATTGGTCTGAATGTGGCCCTGAACTAAAATGAGTTTGACTCCCCTGCTCTTAAGCAAAGGGAGCGGACACATAGCTTAAAGTATCATATTTATATGTTTTTAGATATTAATCTTATTGAGAAACTAGTACTAGAAACTGTTTGTTCCATACAACTTATTCCATTGTTTCCATAAAAAAAAAAAACCTCAATATAAACTCTGTCAGAATGAAAGAATCATTCTACCAGTGCCTGTTGTTTTTCCCATTTGGAGACAGAAGTCAGTCAGTCATCTTGTCAACAACCACCTCCGCTGTCAGATTCGGACGGCTGCTCTTAACCTTATTTTCATAATTGAATTACAGCTGCACTCCCAGCAGGAAGTCTTTAAGACTGTACACACAGCAGCATGTCTGGTTCTGACCTCAGACCTCCCAAACTGATCGCAATCTACTTAAACTGCACCAAGGCAAAAGCCTGAAAGCCCTCAGGTCAGGACGAATCTTCTGTTTTCATGCTGACGCACGCTACAGTCAGGTGAAGGCATCTGTAGAAAGCTCGTTAGCATGTCTACGCTAAACAGAGATGTGTGGTGTTTTGCCATCTCAGCAGACATTGGCTATCATTGACGTAAAGCTAACAAGCATTAGCCCAGATTCTAAAGATTCTCTCAGATTCTCTCAGCTCGAAATCTACACGGCCTGTAAAAAATATTCTACACTGAATCATTGTCTTTTTAACTTGGCTTTTTGACAAGAATTTACAACAAAAAAAGACTCAGTAAAGTAAATCAATAAAAAAAATACACTCACCTTCACATCATGATGCCACCACCATGCTTCATATCACGATGCTGCCACCACCATGCTTCATATCATGATGCCACCACCATGCTTCATATCATGATGCCACCACCATGCTTCATATCATGATGCTGCCACCATGCTTCATATCATGATGCTGCCACCACCATGCTTCATATCATGATGCAACCACCATGCTTCATATCATGATGCCACCACCATGCTTCATATCATGATGCTGCCACCACCATGCTTCATATCATGATGCCACCACCATGCTTCATATCATGATGCTGCCACCACCATGCTTCATATCATGATGCCACCACCATGCTTCATATCATGATGCTGCCACCACCATGCTTCATATCATGATGCCACCACCATGCTTCATATCATGATGCTGCCACCACCATGCTTCATATCATGATGCCACCACCATGCTTCATATCATGATGCTGCCACCACCATGCTTCACATCATGATGCTGCCACCACCATGCTTCAGCCTACTGGTCTTCTGCACAATCTGAACTGTCTGAAATTGTACAGGTAAGTTTATTAGGTAGAAATCCTGAAATTTTATGCTCAATGTGAACAAAAATTAAGTTAACAAGCCAATTTAATTTAATCACAACTAAAATTTAATTTTGAATCAAATTTGAATTAAATGTTAAGAAATATTAAGTTAATGCAACATTAACTGTCCAACTGTCCAATGAAAATGAATTTTTCAGTTTCTGTTCACAATAAAAAATGTTGTATTTGTGCCTCTTTTTTGAGAATTTGGATGAACCCTGTTGTTCTCCATATTATATACGATAATACATTCACCAGCAACCCCACAAAGCTTTTTTTTAGGTTAAATAGCTGCAATGACAGTCAATGATAGCCTCTGTCATTGACTGTCCTCTATTTAGGAACCGCTAAAAGCACCAGCTGACGGTCTGTCAAGGCGTGTCACTGCTTCAGGAGATTAGCTGTTTGCTAAGTACTTAAAAAGTGCACCTTAGAAGGTATTAGACCCTGTGAGGAAGCTCACCCCCAACATATGGGCACTATCCTGATGTCCTTACATGACTGCACACACATTAGAGCACCGAGAGATCTGCTGATATTCAGAAAAACCTTCACTGAATACTGTAAAACTCATCCTCTGCTGTTTTTGTTTCACATTTGGTGCCTTTATAAATCCTTTCGCACAAAATTGCGGCTCATCCAATTAGAGCGCTTCAGAAAAACACGGAGCAGATTGAACAAATCGTTGAGGACCGCCGCTCGCTGTATGGCAACAAGAGACAGAGGATCAAGACTCAATTTGGTCTCCGTCCACTGGGAATCTGACAAATACCAGGCTTACCTAGACTTAAATCAAATGACATCTTTAATTTGGTTTTGTGAGAACAACCCAAAAGAGAGGCTTCATTTTTGTGGTGAGATTTAAAGGTTAAATGTTTAGCATAACAACAAAAAAAAACAACATTTAACTGCGTTTCTCCAAAAAAGCTGCTGACGTTCTGTGAAATGTAATAAATAGAAAATCCAAAATGTTTCTCGACAGATTAGGAAAACACAAAACACTCTGTACCTGCAAAAAGCCCAAGAAGTCCCAGGAGGCTGGAGGATAACACAAAGTCACTTTTATAATCTTAAAATCCCAATAAAGACGGAAGAGAAAGTAGTAATAAACACTGTATTTACCACAGATTTAGAAAGAAATTAAATTGGAATGAATTGAATCAAAGTCTTCACCAAATATTCCGACCGGTGGACCAAGTGGCAAAAGAATAGTGTCAGGAGTGGTTTCTAAAAAATAAAGACGAATCCACAAGATCATCGTTGACCTCTGGTGTTTTAGGAAGATTAACCAGCAGGAAATGGAGGTCAAACCCTCCTAAAGTTCAACAAGGCACAAATTAAATACTGTTTCCCGCCATTTTCTCCAACTCTCTTTAGAAATATTGATCTTTTTTGAATCTTTATTGGACACAAATATAAATAACATTTTCTTACTGTAATTACTGATCATACCATATTCATACATAAGAAACATTTCCTCTTTCCAGACTGACTGAGCTCAAAATATAACATTTTCAGGAGAATATACAGTTTTTCCAAGTCATTTCTTCATCCTATCGTTGCTCATAATCATGTCAAAGATGCTGTTTAAAGATAAAACCAGTGATATTTGTTGTTCCAGTCAAGAAATCCCATGAAAAAAATGAATGACCAATGAGTTTTTTGCGTGTTATATACCAAAATACTGTAATCATAAAAACATGAACAAGTTGACAAAACATTTAAAAATGAACTTGTTATAATTCGATTTTCTTTAGTTTAGAAATTATTTAATTCAGCAACAAAATTCTTGGTAATTTGCATATTTTTAATTTTTAATTGTCAGTGTTGTGTATTTCAACACACAATATTTAAATTCTGAAAGCAGAAACAACACAATTTAAAAAAAAGCCCCACAAAATTATAAATAAACATAAAAATTCTGAAAGAGCTGAACAGACTTGATGATTATGGTTTTAATCCACTTGTTTGCTAAACTGAAGGGTGGGATCAACAAATTTCACTATTTACATTAACAGTCACTGTAAAGTTCAGCAAAGTTACTCAAAGTTGCTTTCAACTGCAGATTTTTTTAACAATGACTCAAAAGTAATGTAAATGTTGTGGATTTTTTTGCATTTAATCTGAGTCATTTAACCCTCGTGTCGTCCTGCGGGTCAAAATTGACCCGTTTTAAAGTTTGAAAATGTGGAAAAAATCTGTATTTTCACAGTGAAACTTCTGATGTCCACATTTTCAACATTTTTGGGAAATCTTTGAACATTTTTTGGTGGAAAAAAAGAAATGTAAAAAATGTTTCTTAAGAGCATTTACCAAAAAAATCAACCAAAATCCAGTGAATTTCACTGGATTTTGGTAATTTTTTTCTGAATGTTCTTATAGAAAATATTAGAAGTTTTACTGATATATATGGAATCACTTTAGATATTTTCAGGATTTTTTTTGGAAGATTTTTACTCATTTTTTGAAAATATTTACAAGAATTTTCTTGCCAAATTTGAGGATTTAAAAAAAATAAATAAATAAAATAAAACTTTTAAGGGAAATTTTTCAGGAATTATTGGAATTTTCTTTCTGAAAGTTTTGCAAATTTTCATAAATTTGGGGATTTTTTTGCAGAATTTTTGGATTTTTTTCAGACAAGGAAACAATATTTTTTGGTGCCCCTAAGTGAAGACAACAGGAGGGTTAAAAGTCAGTTCAGTCTGAAAACATTTTCCTGGATAAAACACACTTCAAGTGCATTAGATTTAAAATAAATAAATCAATCCAATGTATAAGCTTGACAACTAAATAACTGTGCAAGGCATTAAGAAAAAAACAGCATTTCTTCATCAAACCCAACATTCTGTAGGTGCTCATGAACGTCGTTGTGAAGCTCCAGTAGGACGCTAAATGTAGTGTTAGAAGGTAGAAAGATGAACTGTGGCTCCATGAGCTGCCAAACACGGTGAAAACCTGTATTTAGTTTCAGTCTCTATGGTCTTTTTGGTCTTGTCTCTGTCTCCTCCAGTGTTTTGTTTCCTGACTTACCTGAGTGAACTTGTGTTTGCTTTGTAGGCGTCGAATCAACCTGGTTGGGGTACTCACTAAGTACTCAGATTGCAGATATTACAAGTGGCAGTTAGATTGCTTCAGTTTTCCAGCTTAAGGTATTTCTACACGGCAGACATTTTAGACACGTCCACAAATTGTGCTTGACATCCACACTTCAATCCAGTTGATGTTTGCCAACTGCTAATCAAACCAGGAAGAAGAACTGATGTAAACAACTCTTCAGGCTTAGGTTCAGGCTCAGTAAAGCTAATCTGGTTTGGTTAAAACTGCCTTCACCTGCCCTGATCTCGATCTTTACAATGAGATCTCTAGTAAATGTTTAGTGTGACGCTGCTTCTAATTCATTTGAACATAGCAGAGCAATAAATTGCATTAGTGCTTTCCTATTTTTGTCTTTTGAAGGGAGTTTTATCCTTGAAAGTAACTACATGGTCAAGAGCATGGTGACGTTGCCAGACCATTCTGCAGAACTTAATTTTCAGCGTGCTAGGTTGCTGCTGGGAGGTTGTTGTTGTGGTTTCATCCACTGAACAAAACAGTAACACCAAAGAGCAGAAGGATGAAGCTGCCTGATACTAGCAACAAATACAGAACTTATTCGTCTGGTGCGTCAGACCACAAATACAGCGCCAGCAGAACTCACGGGCGGCTGTTTGTTCTCCTCTGAATTGTTTTTGCTTTTAAGTTTGATTGTCCGCTATACAACTCTGCAGTAGATGCACCTGAAGACACGAAGAACAAAACAAGACTAAAGATGATCTAATTTAGCTAATCGTCAGCATGCTAATGTACACAGTGACAACAGTAACATGCTGATGCTAAACAGGCATGATGTTTATCATGCTAATCATGTTAGCATCTGCAAATCATGTTCTTAGTTTAGATATTTGTTTTGCTCACAATGAATGAGGAAATAAATTAGGGGTTTACTAAAGTTATCAGAATTCATCCTGAGGAGAACACGAATGTCCGCACCAGGTTTCATTGCAATCATTCCAACAGTTGTTGCTGTATTTCACTCAAAACCATTAATACAAACCAGTTGGTGGCGCTTAAACAGTCACTTAAGTCACTGAGATTCATCCTCTGAGGAACACGATTGTCTGCACCAAGTTTCATTGCTATTCATCCAACAAATGTTGCTGCATTTTGCTCAAAGAATCATAAATATAAACCTTTTGGTGGTGCAAAAACAGTCACTTAAGTCATTGAGATTCATCCTCTGAGGGACACTAATATCTGCACTAAGTTTCATTGTAATCTGTTCAACCAACTGTTGATGCTTTTTGCTCAAAAACATTAATATGAACCTGTTGTGCATTAGAACTGAAGTCATGAGTCTCTTCAGTCATGAAGCTTCATCCTCTGAGGAACATGAAAATGTCTGCACCAAGCTCCATTGTAATCCATCCCACAATTGCTGCACTTCTGTCAAAACCATAAATGTGAACCTGCTGGTGGCGTTTAAACAGTCACTCAAGTTACCGAGATTCATCCTCTGAGGGCCATGAATGTCTGCACCAAGCTCCATTGCTATTCATCCAACAGTTGCTGTGACATTTCACTCAAAACCAGAAATGTGAACCTGTTGGTGGTGTTTAAAGGGACATCAAATGTCACATAAGTCATTGAGATTCATCCTCTGAGGAACACGAATGTCTGCACCAAGTTTAATTGCAATCCATCCAACAGGTGTTTCAGGGCTTCCTTCAAAACCATAAATGTGAAGTTGTCGGTGGTGGTGAAAGGGAAGTCAGAAGTGACTTAAGTCACTAAGATTCATCAACTGAGGAAAAGGAATATCTGAACCAAGTTGCATTATAATCCGATAAACAGTCGTTGTGACATTTAACTCAAAACCATAAATGTGAACTTATCGGTGGTGTTTAAAGGGAAGTCAAAAGTCACTTCAGTCACTGAAATTCATCCTCTGAGGAACATGAATGTCTGTAAGATGCTTCATTGCAGTCTAGCTGGTAGTTTTGGAGATATTTCAGTCAGGAGGAGGTGAATCGCCCCGAGATGGATGTTACCAGCTTGCTTTGTAAAAAATCTAATCCAGAAAGTGACTCAGTTTAGACCAAAAAAGACTTTAGAAGATTCGCGCTTCCAGAAAGCAATGAGATCCCATCTCCTTCACAAACCGAGTCCAGCTGGAAGTGGAAGCTGTAATTCTGCCTCCGTCACTGTAAGTTAAAAACTCACGCTCAGCATCCAGAACCAGAACCGAATCCTTCCCGACACTCAGGGCTCAGTTTACTCATCTCTCGCTCCAGTTTCTCCCTCAGTTTGGGGAATCCGGGTCTCCTGCGAGGCTCCTGCTCCCAGCAAAGCTTCATCAGGGGGTAAACGCCGGGCGGACAATCCTCCGGAGCCTCCATCCGATATCCGGCCTCCACCTTATCCTTCACCTCCTTCAGAGACTGCAGCAACAAGGGAGGAAATAAAAAACTTAAAATCTGAACTTAAATCTGAACTTTTGTTGAACTACAAAATCAATCTAAACTCTGATATAACGACTTTATTGTACATTTTGATAACATTTACAATATTTCACTTTAATTGTACAACATTGACAAATAGACAAGCACTCAGAGAGCGCAGTCCTCCGCCAAGGCTGCTCATTCCCTCGTAGGGCATTGTCAGAAATGCAGCATTTTTTTTTTTAAGAGATGCAGCATTTGTTTATTAGTAGTTGAAGTCTAATTATTAATATCAGTGTCTGAAAACCAACTGCTAACAAACGACCAGGTGCAGAGTTTAACTGAAGGAGAATATAAATCAATCAGGCTGCATGTAATTAGTATTCAATCATGTTCATTTAAAAGGACACCACCTGCAGCAAAGTGCACAACGGGCTTTAGTGTCGTGCAGAAGGAGAGATTCTTTCATTTAAAGCTGCTGATCCTGTTGATACTGAAGTCTGAACTGTTGGCAAAGAAACAAACCACCTCATTAAGAGCAGATTATCTGAGAGGACTAACAGAGTTCACTGAGAAATATCTGTTTAATAACGACCACTGTTTATTTAGCACTAATGTTCCATGAGCTGTGCTGTTGTCAGTATTTACATTTTAAACCTGCATTATTAGATGATGTGATTCTTATCATCTCTTTGTTTATGGATGAACTTAAATTAATTAGCAAACTTGGAACAGTTCAGAGGTTTAAAAAACAACACATTCCATTTATGTTATTTTAATATTTTCATAGGATTTTTTAAAAATATGAATATATGTTATTTATATATACATAGACTACCGTTCAAAAGTTTGGGGTCACCCAGACAACTTCATGTTTTTTATTAAAAATCATCGTTTCCAGCTAGAACAGTCATTTACCACATTCACAATGTCTGGACTGGATTTATCATTCATTGAATGTTATCTTCATTAAAAACAATGCTTTTCCTTGAGAAATGAGGACATTTCTAAATTTTTAAATGGTAGTTTACATATGAATATATATAAAGTCAGCTTTTGTAACAAAACTTTTATTTTTTTTAATTAACAGGAAAATTCCATTTCTTAATTAGGTCTTTCATTGTTGGTAAACCTTCAATTTTTATTTTTATATATACATATATATATATATATATATATATATATATATATATATATATATATATATATATATATATATATATATATATATATATATATATATATGTATATAAAAATGAAAAAAATACCTTGTTACTGCCTTTATGGTGGACATAGTGTAATTAAAGTAATGAAATACTGGTACACCAGACAAAATTAAAATGCATAAATACTCTGTTTAAACTAGATGCACCATTAAAATTGGCTTTTTATTTATTTATTTTACTTTTTTTACTGAGCATATATCATTAAATAAAAGGAAAATGTTCTGTATTTCAGTGTTGGTACATTTTTTTTATTTCTTTTCTTTTTTTTTTTTAAAAACATAAAGTTACAATGCATAAATATTGTGTTTAAACTAGATGCATCATAAAAAATATTTCATTCCTTTTTGTTTAAATTCAGTCACAATTAAAATACCGAATACATCATGTTTCTGATGTTACTGTGGATATAATATTAATTAACATTACTGGTAATTTTACTGTAGAGCGTAATGCAGTTAATTCCCTCTCTTTTCTCTAACAATACTCTTTTCTTTGTCTGAACAGAAATGTATCATCATGTTCACATAATTACTGATTTCTGACCTGTTTTTTTTCCTAAATGTGTCCAGTTTGAGGGCAGCGGGCAGCACTTGAAGATCTTAGATTAGGAGGTGAAAATAAGGCCGTTAATGAGAGGATGCTAAACATCTCACACTGATCTCTTATATTGAACTTCCCTGTCCTCTTTCCTGCTGACGCCCACCAGCATTAAAACCTCCATCCCAGGTAAAGATCAACTCCGTCTTCCCACCACCAACCGTTCGTCAGCGAACTCACGAACGTCCGGAGAATAATCAGATTATTCGGCAGGCCTGTTAAACCTCTATGTCATCCCAACCCTTCCTGCTCTGTGACGCTGATCCACTGATGAGTCGGACCACAGTCCTGGCAGCTTTTCCACTGACAGTCCGACTGCGTAACACACCAGAAATCCTGGCGTGACACGATGACGTAACCTCCACACCTGACAGGGCACCGCTGGTTTATACTGGGCCACATTAAACGTCAGACTTACTGAGAAACAAAACACTCAACAAATAAACCCTCATGAATACCACTCCAGGCGACTAAATCTACTTTTTGTTCATCACTAACTTTGGGCATCAATATTATGGGATGTATCGTAGTTTGAACGGGAACTGCAGCAGTTTAATGACATAGAATCATAGAAACAACCACTGGTTCCCTGGATGTGTTTCTGTTTTCTGACAATTCACCAGAGAAAACTTTAAAAAGGGCATTCTGGGTAAACTTTCAAGGCTCATATCAGTATGTGTGATAAGCGGTTGGTCAGAACAAATCATAGACAATGAAAGGAGCATTTTTTATCTACATTTGACACCAGAATCATCTTCCACTGTGGAAAAATAACTTTCTAATACAGGCATATTTTGACATATTATTCCAGGAACTAAAACCATAGTAATCCCATCATTTCCCCGTACCATATAAAACACAAGTGTTTACACATCATCACCGTTTCATGAAGTATATTGCAGTTACTGTGCAATAAATGAGCTGTGAACAGACACAGCGATGGTGATGTTCTGGAGCTACATACCATCTTAGGATACGGCTGTCGACCGAATGAGAAGATCTCCCACAGAAGAACTCCGTAACTCCAAACATCTGACTTTGTGGAGAATTTCTGCATGAAGAGAACAAATGTGTACATATTTTATGCTTTGAAAAGTTGGTATAAATCCAGAAATTAATCCAACACTAACATCCTGATGATTAACGACCTAAACAACAAGAAAATCTGAGTGAGGTCTTTGCACTAATCTAGTCCGTTATCTCCTGGACACGGTAGTTGATTTATTAACTAAATATAACAATAAGCAATAATAAAATGTATAAATCAGTTAGAAAATAGACGTTTTTAAACAGTAAGTACCAAAAATAGCACAGTCATTCATATCAAACACTCTTTTTTGTTTAATTTTACATTTAAATTAAATGAAACATGGAAATACTCAGTTGTGGCCATTTTACTAACATTATTTTATCTGAACAAAGTTTCTACCCGACCTCTTCAGAATCAGCTGATTTTTTATGTACAATAACTCTAGTAAACTTAACTAATTTTAGAGCAACTTTAACTAACATGAAACAACGTTAACTAACATGGAACAACTTTAACAGATGTTGAGCAACTGTAACTCATTTTTTAGCAACTTTAAATAATATAAAGCAACTTTAGCTAATGGATAGAAACTCTGACTAATATAGAGCAACTTTAACTCATTAAAAGCAACTTTAACTAATTTTAGAGCAACTTTAACTAATGTTGAGCAACTTTAACTCCTTTAGAGCAACTTTAAGTCCTTTCGAGCAACTTTAAGTAATATGGACCAACTTTAACTGCTTTAGAGCAACTTTAAGAAATATAGAGCAATAGTAGTATAGCATTAGTTTATCTGTTAGTCAGCTTTTTTGTGTTCCAAAAATCATAAATTAACAAGACAGTTTGATAAGCTGCTGTTTGTCTGCAAATGTGTCCATTAATCTAAACCGAGATGTAAAAAATGTGGATTTCGATGTGAAAGGAACGGTGTCCTATCATCTTTGTAAACTGACCTCTTTCTTCAGAGCTTCTGGCGCCGTCCATTTAATCGGCAGCTTCGCTTTATCCGACGCCTTGGAGTCGGCCTTGGTCAGACCGAAGTCGCTGACTTTGGCAACGCCGTCGTCAGAAACCAGGACGTTACGAGCCGCCAGATCTCTGTGGACGAACTTCTTGGACTCCAGATACTCCATCCCTTCACACACATCCCTGACGGCAAACACACCGAGAAGTTTGATTAAAATCACACAATGAATCCCCAAAGACAAAGCTGCCGCAGAAGCTCCTGAACTTTAAAGTCATTTTGATGTTAAAACTCACAGGGCGAACTGAAATAGCTGAGCAGAGTTTACAACCGAACGTCCTCTGGTCCTGAGGAAGTTCACAAGGTTTCCCTGCAACACACAAACAAACGATAAAACAAAGTTTTATTAAAGCATCACCATTAAAATAATCTCACTTGAGGACCAGAAACTCAATAAATCCATTTACCGGGAGAGAAAAGTTGCATTCTGGCGACTCCAAGTGGCACAAAGACATTTTACTGGTAGAATTTTTTTATATTAAAACTAACTACAATCTAAGTAAAGTACATTTTTCAAACTAATAAATGATAAACATATGTTTCCTAACAAACTGCTGCTGGTGGCGAAGCTGCAGAAAAAAGCTTTTTGCTGCAGATTTAACCCTGAAACTGACCTGTTTCACTGTGAAAATGTGGAAAAAAATAAATATTTTCACAGTGAAACTTCTGATGTCCACATTTTCAACATTTTTGGGAAATCTTTGAACATTTTTTGGTGGAAAAAAGAAATGTTAAAAATGTTTCTGAAGAACATTCACAAAAAAAATCAACCAAAATTCAGCGAATTTCACTGGATTTTGGTTGATTTTTATGTGAAAGTTCTTAAAGAAAATATTAGAAGTTTTACTGATATATATATGGAATCACTTTAGATATTTTTAGGATTTTTTGGAAGATTTTTACTCATTTTTTGAAAATTTTTTCCAGAATTTTCTTGCCAAATTTGGGGGATTTTTAAATAAAACTTTTAAGGGAAACTTTTAAAGAATTATTGGAATTTTCTTCCTGAAGGTTTTGCAAATTTTCAGAAGTTTAGTGAATTTTTTGCTGAATTTCTGTATTTTTTTTCAGACAAAGAAACAATATTTTTTGGTGCCTGTAAATGAGGACAACAGGAGGGTTAACTAAATCTAATTATACTGTTTATACTATGTAAATACTGCAAATGCTTACAGGGCCACAAAAAAGTATTTGCCCCCCTAAAGAATTCTTCTATTTCTACATATTAGTCCAGGTAAATGTTTCAAATCATCAATTTTATTGAAAGACAAAGATTACCCAAGAAAACACAAAATGCAGTTTTTAGATTATTGATTATGAAGATTATGAAGGAAAAGTGAAAAAAGTTATTGCTCCCTTAGATTCCAAATCTACCAAACTACCATTTGTCAGGTGGGTTCAGTTTCATCATCCATCCATCATCCTAATGTGATCACTGCCAGGCTTGTTGGATCTAAGCATCACTAAATAGAACCTGTCTGGTGTTGTGAAGAAGCTAAAGCGTCTCAAAGAGCAGCACATGATGCCACGTTCTACAGTCACGGACGAAAGTATTGGCACTCCTGGAATTTCTCCAGAAAATCCACCATTTCTCCCAGAAATTGTTGCAGTTACAAATGTTGTTGGTATACACATGATTATTTCCTTCATGTGCATTGGAAAAACACAAAAAAGGAAAAGAAAAAAGCCAGAATTGACAGAATTTTACACAAAACTCAAAAAATGGGCCACACAGAATTAATGGCACCCTCAACTCAATATTTGGTTTCACACCCTTTGGAAGAAATAACTGAAACCAGTCGCTTCCTAGAACCATCGACGAGCTTCTTGCTTCTCTCAGATGGAACTTTGGACCACTCTTCTTTTGCAAACTGCTCCAGGTCCCTCACATTTGAAGGGTGTCTTCTTGCACCAGCAGCTTTGAGATCTCTCCATAAGTCTTCAGTGGGATTTAGACTCATTGTGGCGACTTTACGACTCTCCAGAACTTCGTCTCCAACCATTTCTTGGTGGTCTGAGGGATGTTTGGGGTCATTGTCCTGCTGGAACAACCATGACCTCAATGTTGCCCGGCCCATGTGTAAAATTATGTCAATTTTGTCTTTTTTCTTCTGCTTTTTTGTGCTTTTCCAGTGCACATCAAGGAAATAAACACATGTAGGGTTAGAGTTTAGGGTACTGCTTTTCTTTCAAAGATAAGGACATTTCTAAGTGACCCCTTCTGAGCAGCAGTGTACATATTACAGATAATTCACATTATTTGAAAGAAAAACATTAAGGATTGAAAAATGGCAAATAATTGCTTCCTAATTTTGCAATAAAATGGTACAAAATACCTGAAAAAATATTAATTTACACATTTATTGTTTTAAAAAGAGAGAGATAAACATATAAAAGTATTTTTCCAAATGGTAATTATTTTTTCCATTCAAACACATCCTCCAAATTAAACACCAAAGTACAGAAATCTTCACTGATGTTATTTTTTTTCTGACCACCAGTGACTCGTCTCAACACCTTGAAGTATTTCAGTCTAACTTGTGGGTTTTGCTTCCGTCTGCAGTTTATTTTCTTCGTGCAAAACGACAACTCGCTTCAACTCTGCAGTTAGTTTCACTGTTTAAAGGGTACCTTGGTCATGAGCTCCGTGACGATGTGCAGCCCTTTGTGCAGAATGACGCCCAACAGCCGCACAAGGTTCTTGTGCTGCAGCTTCCTGGAAGAAAACATTCAAATAAGCAGCAGAAAAAGAGCAGAGCACTGCAAAAACTCTAAATCCTACCAAGTCTATTTGGCTTATTTTTAGTCAGAACGTCTCATCCCACTTGATTTAAGATAAATTCACTCAACAAGAGACATTTCAGCAGATGGAGGGACTTGTTTTAAGACAATGCATCTGAAATATCTTAAGTCAAACAATCTTGAAATTATCTCGTTTTGAGTTGAATTTTACAAGAAACAAGGTTCATTTTACTTTTCATACATGTTTCAAGCTGAGGTCTTATTAGTAGAAGCTACAATCTGGATTTAAGAAATAAACTTCACTAGATTCAAGTAAATGTGTTTCATTGGAAAATCACCAATTAGTTCATATTGTCCAGTTTGCTAATGCATTGCATGTAAATTCAAAAATAAATAGTTGATTTCAATACTAGACTTGTTAACATGGTGTAGAGTTATTTATAAATGAGGGAGTCAGAATCATGGTCATATTTACAACTAATGTATTTTCAACCAACTGTATGCAGACGGATAAAATGCTGCTTCAAGGACAAGCTGGTCTGAAATCTGGAGTCATGTCACTGTTATACAACCTAAAATAAGTCAAAGACATCTTAAATTTTCTACTCAGCATGAATGTTTAAAAAGCAAATGTCTACTTTTGAGTTAAAATCACCTGCTTGGCTTCCTCTAAAACACAACAAATGCTGTCAAAACACGACTAAATATTAGGATTTCCAGCTAACTGGGAGAAGACATTATATCTCAAGATGCTTCAATTAATCTTTGGAATCTTATTTCAAGTACAAGATGTCTTCATTTACAGGCACCAAAAAATATTGTTTCCTTGTCTGAAAAAAATCCAAAAATTCAGCAAAAATATTCCCATAATTTCAGAAAATTTGCAAAACTTTCAGGAAGAAAATTCCAATAATTCCTGAAAAGTTTCCCTTAAAAGTTTTATTTCAACCCACCCCCCCCAAATTTGGCAAGAAAATTCTTTTAAATACTTTCAAAAAATGAGTAAAAAATCTTCCAAAAAATCCTACAAATATCTAAAGTGATTCCATATATATCAGTAAAACTTCTAATATTTTCTTTAAGAACATTCACATAAAAATCAACCAAAATCCAGCAAAATGGATTTTGTAGATTTTTTTTGCAAATGTTCTTGAGAAACATTTTTAACATTTCTTTTTTTCCATCGAAAAAATGTTCACAGATTTCCCAAAAATGTTGAAAATGTGGACATCAGAAGTTTCAATGTTAAAATTTTTTTTTTTTCCCACATTTTCAAACTTTCAAATGGCTCAAGTTTGACCCGCAGGACGAGACGAGGGTTAAATCTAAAGAAGTGTCGCTATAATAAAACTCAAAAAAAGTTTAATACATTAATACTCAGATTAGTAGGTTACATAAAAGCAAAAATCTATTTTTGAGTGAAAAACTACTATTTTTTAGCATGTCTGGCTTATTTTAAGACACCTAAGCTTGACAATCCTGGTAAAATAGAGCTTCAAATAAGTTTTCTCAGCTAATTTTAAGATCTCAATATTCTAAACATCATGTCTTATTTCAAGAAATCTTACCAAGACATTTGTCACTTGTTCTATTGGCAGATTTTTTTCACTTATTTCAAGGTAAACATTCTGTGAAATAAGTTTTTTTTTCTTGTTTTGAGAGGAGCATTTGTTCCAGTGAGAAAGTAGATTTTTATTCATCTATTTGGACTAATTGCTGTTATTTGCAGTTTAATGGATTGAACTGTTCAGAGAGAAGCTGCAGAAGATGAATAAAAACATGCAGTTTGAGGAAATCTCACGTCATCACTGTGGTTTCCTGCAGGAAGGCCTGAGCCGTAACGTCACATTTGATGGTCTTCACTGCCACTCGCTGGCCCATGTAGTCGCCTTCAAACACCGCTGAGGAACAGAAACAGAACATCTTTACAGTCACACGGCTCATAAAAAAGCCGGCATCGTCAGCAGAAGGAAACTTTTATCTTCTTTCTTTCTCTCGAATTCTCTCAGAAGTCAAGAAACATCTTCAAAAACAGAAGTCCAGCTCTTCTTTTGGAAATGTTTCTGACTCTTCTTTGTTCGAAGTGTTGTGAGGATTCATAAAAAGGTTGATAAAAAGCAGATTTAAATACAGTATGAATAGTGGAATTTTAGTCAAATCATGTAAAAAAAAAAAAAAAAAAAAAAAGAACAAAAAACCCCCAAATTACCATTTATAAAAATACAGATTTTTATAGTGGACGTTATCTACAGTTTGGGCCCTTTTTTTTTTTTTTTTTTTTTTTAACAGCTAACTTGTAAATTAATACTTTATTTCTGAGATTTTACACAAAAAAAAACACCTGGAATTTAACAACATTTGGATAATAGCAGTTTAAAAACTATTAATAATTTAACATTTTTCAATCCTTCATGTTTTTCGTTCAGAATAGTTCAAATGTATTTTAATAGATTTTTTTCTGATTTAAATACTGTAAAAATAGTGGAATTTCAGAGTCAAATCATGAAAAAATAAATAAATAAACAAATAAATAAATAAATAATAATAATAATAATAACAATAATAATAATAATAATAATAATAATAATAATAATAATAATAATAATAATAATAATAATAATAATAATAATAATAATAATAATAATAATTCAGTTACCACTTACAGTACAATGATGCAGATTTTATAGAGGGCATTATTTACAGTTTGGAGGTGTTCTATCTGTTAATTTCATTTTCTTTTATTTTACAGCTAATGTGGAAATTAATATTTTTTTTGTCTGGGCTTTTGCTAAATATCATCGGTAATTTGACAAAATTAGGAAAATAGCAATTATATAATAATAATAATAATAATAATAATAATAATAATAATTTACGATTTTTCGATTCTTAAATTATCTGTAATTTATTAATTTTTTTGCTGATTTAAAAACAGCAAAAATGTGGAATTTTAGAAACACTGTGAACAAACAAACTAGTTCATGTAAAAGTATATTTTTGATGTAGACAATATATAATTATTTTTAACAGTATATATGTAAAAAGAATTGTTATTTTACTTGTTATGTGCAATTGAACATTAAAATAAATCTCACCACCAAACTCTCCTTCTCCGATGTTCTCTCCCAGCGAGAGCTTTGTGATGTCCAGCAGCCAACCAGCTGAAAAACAACAAATATACCATTAAATTAACCTCAAACATGTTTTATGATCTTTAATATTAATATTTGATATATACTAAAAAGGACAACCAAGGATTTATGTAAATTATTATACAAAGAATTCCACTATTTATACTGCATTTAATCAGCAAAAATATATAATTATTTTACAGATATTTGTCAACATTTGAGAGAGAGCTATATAATTACTATTTTCCTTTCACATTAAGAATTGAAAAATGATTTATTTACACGCTGACTGTAAAAACCCAAACGGTTAATAAGTTGTACATCAAAAGTATTCAAATTTTAATTTGTTCTTTTTCAATGTGCAGCTGGAAAATTAAACCATAATTAAAATATCTAAATGTACTAATAAAATACAGGCATTTTCTCCAGTGCAGATGTGCAGATGCAGATGTTGGACGTGCTTTTCTTACTCTTGGACAGCTCCAGTTCTGCTGACTTGGTTCCATGTTTCTGTTTGGGCTTCAGAAGAGTCGTAGCGATGGAACCTTTGTTCTTTGAGTAAAACTGAAACAGGAAACACAACGTTCAGTTATTATTAGACGCTTTTCTGGAAACTCCTCGGCTGTGATCACACCTGGAATTCCAGGTATTTTCACAATAAATACACCATTAAATAAGTTAAAATGTCATTTACTGTTACAGATTTACCATTTAATAACAAAACTGTCGTAATGTTCACTGTAGATACATTAGATAAGTTAAAATGTTGTTTTCTATAATAGATTTACCATTAAATTACAAAAAAAGTACTGTTTTTACTGTATATACAATTAATTTACTTTTTTACACTGCTAAAATGTAAAAAACTGTCTGTTTTTCACCACAAAAACACCAATTAAAAGTAGAAATTTTCCTTTTTTTAATGATTTCCATTAGTCACCATTAAAATAAAGGAAAATGTTACTGTGGAAACACTGTTAAATGACATTAAATCTCAGATTTTAATTCATTTTAAAGACAAACTGCAGATAATGAGCTGCCAGTACTTTTTCTTAGCGTCTCTCCAAACTGAATAATGAACTCACTAAAACTGGGAAGTAATAAAAAGCCTCCTCAGCATTCAGGAAGTTCTTTAAACCCTGCAGTCGTGACACAAAGCAGTGAGAATAAAGACTAAACCTCCATCAACAGACGAGCCACCGGCTGCTTTATGAGCTCATTTATTGTGACGCATTCGTAGATTTTTTTACTTTCCGACACGACGTGGCCCAAATATTCAGCTGCTCTGACTCAGGACTGAAGCCATCTGCAGCTCGCTGATAAGAAATAAGCAAAAAGCTGCAACGTCTGAGGAGAATATCTGCTTCAGGGGGAAGTTTAACCCTCGCGTCGTCCTGCAGGTTGAAATTGACCCGTTTTAAAGTTTGAAAATATGGAAAAAAATATTTTCAACGGTGACAACTTCCACATTTTCAACATTTTGGGGAAATTTTTGAACATTTTTGGTGGAAAAAAGAAATGCTAAAAAAAAATGCTTCTTTAAGAACATTCACATAAAAATCAACCAAAATCCAGCAAATTTCACTGGATTTTGGTTGATTTTTATCTGAATGTTCTTAAAGAAAATATTAGAAGTTTTATTGATATAAATGGAATCACTTTAGATATTTTTAGGATTTTTTCGGAAGATTTTTATTCATTTTTTGAAAATATTTACAATTTATTTTATTTTTTAAATGTTTATTTCTTGCCAAATGTGGGAATTTTTTAAAAAAATAAAATAAAACTTTGAAGAGAAATCTTTTGAGGAATTATTGGAATTTTCTTCTTGAAGATTTTGCAATTTTTTTAAAAATAAATTTGGGGATTTTTTTTGCTGAATTTTTGAATTTTTTTCAGACAAGGAACACTATTTTTTGGTGCCCGTATATGAGGCTAACAGGAAGGTTAACCAGACACAGATAAACCATAAAAGGGCTGAAGTTCTCACTGATTGACAGCTTTCAGGACCACAAACGTTATAAATAGTTTGGTGTTTGTCAAAGGAAGGAAGCAGCACATGACGTCTCATCTCAGGCCTCAGTTCTGAGAATCGACACTTTATTCTAAGCCGCTGTGATGCTGACTATTCCGATTTTTAGCTTAATTGCCCTGACATCATGCAGAAAGAGAGATTTAGACTTTCAAACAGTCTTCAAACTAATCACAATTTGAGAAAAATTAATAAATCTCAGTTTAAACTGTGATATTCCATTAAAATCACTTTGTTCCTGGGTGGACTGTAACAAAATTCAGCACATACATTCTAAATTTTCTCATCTTTTCCTCTTTTGCAACCATTATATCTACATTTTTATTTGTCTAAAACTTTTTCAGACGATCAAATACGTTAAAAAACCTCGAGATTGTGTTTAAAGCTGTAGTCAGTGGTTCTGATCAATTCTGTCTGCACGATGTAAAATATTCTGGTGTCTGTACACAATGTGGGTTCTGCAATTAACCCTCCTGTTGTCCTCATTTACAGGCACCAAAAAATACTGGTTTCTTGTCTGAAAAAAAAATCCCAAAATTCAGCAAAAAAAATTCCGCAAACTTCTGAAAATTTGCAAATCCTTCAGGAAGAAAATTGTAATATTTCCTTAAAAGTTTCCCTTAAAATTTTTAGTTTTAAAAATCCCCCAACTTTGGCAAGAAAATTCTTGTAAATATTTTTTTAAAAATGAGTAAAAATCTTTCAAAAAAAATCCTAAAAATATCTAAAGTGATTCCATATATATCAGTAAAACATCTAATATTTTCTTGAAGAACATTCACATAAAAATCAACCAAAATCCAGCGAATTTCGCTGGATTTTGGTTGATTTTTATGTGAATGTTCTTAAAGAAAACATTTTTTTAACATTTCTTTTTATCCACCAAAAAACTGTTCAAAAATTTCCCAAAAATGTTGAAAATGTGGATGTATTACGTATATATATATATATATATATATATATATATATATATAAAAATAAAAAAATAATAATAATAATAAAAAAATAAATAAAATTCTTATTTTCCCCCACATTTTTCAACTTTAAAACGGGTCAATTTGACCTGCAGGACGACACGAGGGTTAAGGTTATCTGCTTAATCTGTGCATTTTGCAGATCAGTCTCCATATGTAACCTCTGACTCTTGAATTTTCAGAAAATGTGGTTTTGAGCGTTCATATTTGAGAATTTTAGCCATTTAATGTCAACAACTTGTGTAATTTATTCATGATTCTTCCTTATTTATGCTATTTAAAGCTGTTTTTGGGTAAAGTAAGGTTTCCGGTGCAGCGAGTTGTTTCATCTTCAGGATCTTTTTGTTCCAGACTCTCTGGCTTGATGGAAAACTGAGTCAGACAGTTTGTGGGAGTCTTTGTGGAACTTTTGGAAATACTCTCCTACGCTGTTCTCTGGTGAAACCGAAGTGTGAAGAGTTGCTTTGTCCTGAACTAGAGAGAATAAATGTAGAACGCTGCTGAACAGCAGAGAGTTAGCATCCTCATGTTAGCATTTAGAACTGCTAACGGCTGCAGACTCTCAGCGTTTGTTTTCAGATGTTTCAAGGTTCGTTAGAGACCTGCGATGAGGAAATAATACAGTATAGTACAAGAAGAAAAGCACAAAATCAGAAAATATAGTTCTGAGTGAAGAAACCAAAACTACGGCAACATTTTCAGAACAAGGTTGTGGCTACATCTGGATAATTTCATAAATATAGTGCAGACGTTCCTTTTAGGACCTGCTGGGCTCAAAATTGAGCCTGAAATCGTTACTCTTGGGAAAATAAAGGTTTTTAAGCTGTTTTTTTTTTTAGAAGGCTTTCTGATTCTTCAAAGCACAATTATCAGTTAAAGAACCTCCTTATACCACGTACTTCAAAATTGAAGCTGTAAAAACAGCTGTTTTCATTATTGATGAATCATTTGCTCGATAAAACACCAGAAATCTGTGAGAAATGTCACAATCACAGGTTAATAAATCTTACATCCTGTAGCATGTTCTGTCTGAACAAGAACCCAGAATATCAAATGTGTTCTAATGGAAGACACAGAAATGCTGCAAATTCTTACCTGTACAGTTCAACATAAAAGCTCTTGTCTGTTTCTTGGTTTGGAGTTTAAATCCACGAGTTAATTTAAGGTTTTATGGTTTTATTTTCCTCCTCAGAGTGGCTGATTTTGTGTTTGTGCTTCTCTGAAGTTCACATTTTTAATGTTTTACTTGTCTTTGCATTAATTTATATAACATATAAAATAAAAATATAGCATATTTAATATATCTGTAAGCTTATCTGCACCTTCTTACGTCATTTGCACATCCTGTCACTCTTGTATATTCTGTAGATTTATTTCTATATTCAATTTTTTTATTTTTATCTTATGTCACTTTATTTAGTTTTTTTATTTATTCTTTTCCATTTTATCTTATTTTATTTATTTTTTTATTTATTTTTTATTATTTTTCTTATTTTTATTTTATTTTAATTTATCTTTAAATCTTATCTGCACCTTCCTTCTTATGTCATTTCCACTTAATCCTGTCAGTTGTATATTCTGTTGATTTAATTCTGTATTATATTTCTATTATTTTTGATCTTACTTCACTTTATTTTATTTTTATTCTATTTACTTTAATTTATTTTAATCAATTTTATTTCATTCTAATTATTTTAATTCAACTTAATTTTAATTTATTTTATTTAAATTATTTCAATTTTATTTTAATTTATCTGCAAATTTTATCTGCACCTTCTTATGTCATTCCTGTCATTCTTGTATATTCTGTAGATTTATTTCTATATTATATTTTTATTTTATTTTTATCTTATTTCACTTTATTTTAATTATTTTCTATTTTATCTTAATTTATTTTAATTATTTTAATTTTATTTAAAATATTTTAATTTTATATTATTCTCATTATTTTTATTTTATTCTCATTATTTTTAATTTATTTTATTTTACCTTCGCCTCATACCCTAATATTCTGTGTTGTCTTCTTCTTTATCCCTTTATTGAATATCCTTGCTGCTGTAACAATTTCATTTCCCTCCAGGGATTAATAAAGTCATCTGAGTCTAATTTCAATAAAAAAAAGAACGTTAAATAAATGACCAATGACTTTGTTCATGAGTTTATTATTCAACAAGTATATAATAAATTGGTTTAAATGCCCTAAGAAGCACATAAAGGAGTTTTTTTTACTGAACCAGTGGATCCACAAAGAATTATCTTGCAAATACTTCCTTAAAGAACCTATTTTTGCAGAAATTCTTTGGATTTACGGAGCCTAAAGGAGCCGATTTTGGGGGTTATTTAAACACCTGTTTGTAGAAATGTTTTATTTAAAGAAATTCTCCTGCTACAACGTTCTTTGTGAAAGTTTTTGTGTGGCCTCACCATGAGGAATTTTAACGTTTTGGTTCCAGAAAGAGAAACTCCTGGATGCCTGCGGATTTTTCCAGATCCTCGGAAGCTGAAGCCGGATTTAGTTAGAGTTTTGAACAATGTGTGTTTTCTGACCTCGATCATGTCGATGAGGTTGTAGAAGAACTGCGTGTTGTCGATGCTCAGCTTGTTGTCCTGGTAAATCACTCGGTAGTGGACAACTTCTCCGCAGACGCTGACGCACAGAACGTAATCTCCTGGATGCCGGATGCTTTCTCTGACCAGGAACAAACCGTCTTCAGCCGGCTGCAGCTTGTTCACCGCCTCCGGACCGGAGATCTTCCCGTGAAACCAGCTGATCGGACACAAAACACAGAAGATAATTCAGCTTTGTGAAGAGAGAATCAGACTTTTATACAGGATTCCAGGTCAGTCCTAAATGCTAAAACACTGAAACAAGCAGGAGGTGAGCGAACAGAACTATAAAACATTTAGCTGTCTAAATTGTCATATTCAGGTTAATTTCTACCATAAATAGTAGTGGGATGGGTGAGGTGAGATCAGGTAAGGTCAATTAGCCGTGCGGTTTTACAGCTGCAAAGGAAATGGTGCAAAAATACAGACTAGTAGTTGGAAAAAAAAAGAAAATATACATAAGTCCTACTGATACTGTATGGATTGTTCTATATGTGGGAATTCAGATGTAGCACAGACTCCTCTGAATGTGGAAAATAAAGATACTGCAAGTGTCTGTATAATAGAAAAACAATTGTATTGCACAGATTCTTGTATATGTAGAGAAAATGAGATTACAGAGAGTTTTTAACAGTAGAACGTATTCCTAAACCTCATTATTTAAACATATTGTATTAATTCTAAACACCAGCTGTGCTCTTATTTCACTGGGAGTCACATTGGTGCAGGCTGCTGTTTTAAATACGTTGCAAATAGAACTGCTACTCGACTTAGTGTCCCAAAAACAGGAAGCTGCAGTGATAAATGGGGTCAGACTGTGTTTGTTTGCAGCTTCAGCCCACGTGGTCACGAGTTTTATCGTTTGACCACAGCTAAAGCTAGAGATAGATGTGATGGGTGTGAAACGGGGGGGATTCCTGCTCACGGCATCAGGCTGAGGCTGGGATCCACCCGCAGAGCTTCTCTTTCTCGAACGTTACTGGAGCTGATGAGTCCTTCCTCTCCTGTTCCGTTGTGTTTGGCCTCGTAGTATCCCTTCCTCTGCAAAACCACAAGAATGAAGCATCTGACCCTGAAGAAACTCGTCTGCAGCTTCCGTAAATCAAATGATGAATAAATAAATGACTGCACCGAGCTGCCGTCGATTATGGTGAGAACGTCTCCTTTACGGTACGTCAGTTCTCCTGGTTTGGCTTTACGATGGTCTGCTTTAGCGACACACTGAGTCCCAGACGTCCAACTCATCTGAGGACAAATAAAAATAATAACAAGAGATGCATTGACATTATACTCATAAACACAAGGAAGTCAGGTCTGGTCTTATTTAAAAGACATATCATAATAATAACAATAATAATAATAATAATAATAATAATAATAATTATTATTATTATTATTATTATTATTATTATTATTATTATTATTATTATTATTATTATTATTATTGGTTGTTATTTACAAAAAATCGTCCATAAACTTTTACCATAGACCCACATGCGGTTCTGTAAATGTTCTTTTTTAAAATCTCGTACTAATATGACAATATGATAATAAAACTTGACACAACATTCTGCTTTACGCAATATTAATATATAAAGAGCATTAAAGAACACCGCTTAAAGATTAAGACAATAAAACATTAAAAAGGGCAATAATAAAATATTAAAAAGGACATTATCACATATTACACAAGTGGGCTTTTAAAAGCTTGTTGAGCTGAGCGGCTGACTGGACGTTTCTTTCTGACTCGTTTCAGAGCTTTAGGGATTAAAACAGTAAAAGCATCGACTCTCAAAACATCACTAACAATAAAATAATCAGTTCCTGTCTGCAAAACAGCAAAAAATCCACAGTTTTGATCTTCACACACATGAGGATTTTATGTTTTTTATGACAGTAAACTGCTTATTTGAGGTGTTAGAAGAAAAAACAAGACATTTAAAAACGTCCATCTGGGTTATAATGAGCATTTTCACTTTTTTCTGCCAGTTCACAAACAAAACTACCAAAAAGAAACAGCTGCAGCATTAAATTTGACGTTTTGTTGGTTTGAAAAGACGTTCATGTCAGTGCAGTGACTCTGAAACTCCCTTTATGGCATCAAAAATAAAACACAACTGTACGTGGGCATCAAATTTTCATGACAAATGCTGTTGTCATGAAAATTTGATGTAAACAAAGTGCTGTGTTGGATGTATTGTACTCATGTTATTGTTCAGATTCAGGTTCTCTCATGGTTTGAAGATACTTTTTTGGGATAAAGGAGCATCAATTTTTTAACAATGAGATGAAATGTTGTTTTCTGTAGCTGGTAAACTGCTTTAACTCATCTCTACTGTACCTTTGCCATCAGTGGTGCAGGATGTTTGGATAATTCAGTAAAAACCTGCAAAAGAGAGAAAAAAAATCTCTGAACGACCAGATAAACCGGGATTTTCTTAGATTTTAGTGACTTTACTAATCTTTAATGATCCCAATAACTGCCAGTCGATCTCCAAACTAGCCTGTTTTGCTAAAGTCCTGGAGTCTATTAGCTGAAATCATTCCTCTCTGGATATTATTATATTATTTCATCATTTACTCATGCAGTTTATCATGAAATGCACAGGAAATCAACTGCACATGTGCCAATTCTGACACTCCGAAGACAAGAAAACTGTAGAAATGCATGAATTAGCATATGCTATAAGCTAATTAATGACCACACTATCATAAAACCTCTTGTTTGTACTAGAGAACACAGTTTATTGGACACTGAAGAGCATAAAACTGCCCCATTAGCCATGAAATGACCAGTACACAACCCAGCTAGCTACTATTCAATCAGAAAACCAGGCGAGGAGTCAAAAAATGTATTTCTAACGTGATTATTTCCACCAAAAATGTTTGAAGATGTCTGCTCAGTGACTGATAAAACTCAAAAAAAGACACTCTTGTTTGTTCAAAAACTTCCTCTGACACCTTTCTGGGATTGTTCTGCTATTAACCCTCAAAACTGACCCATTTTAAAGTTTGAAAATGTGGAAAAAAATATATATTTTCACAGTGAAACTCCTGATGTCCACATTTTCAACAGTTTTGGGAAATCTTTGAACATTTTTTGATGGAAAAAAAAAAGAAATGTTAAAAATGTTTCTGAAGAACATTCAAAACATTCACATGAACATCAACCAAAATCCAGTGGAATTCGCTGGATTTTGGTTGATTTTCATGTGAATGTTCTTAAGGAAAATATTAGAAGTTTTACTGATATATATGGAATCACTTTAGATATTTTTAGGAAATTTTTTGGAAAGATTTTTACTCATTGTTTGAAAATATTTACAAGAATTTTCTTGCCAAATTTGGGGGATTTTTTATTTTTTATTTTTTTAAATTAAACTTTGAAGAGAAACTTTTTATGAATTATTGGAATTTTCTTCCTGAAGGTTTTGCAAATTTTCAGAATTTTTGGATTTTTTTCAGACAAGGAAACAATATTTTTTGGTGCCCGTAAATGAGGACAACAGGAGGGTTAAAAAGCGTATTCTGGGTAAACTTTGAGGATGTCTTTGTGTCTTTTCTGATCAGTAGTACCACAGTGAATGCAGACATTTTTGTGCCACCTTAAGATTTTCACGCATCTGATCCCTCTAATAAACATTTCTGTGGTCGATTCTGTGCAAATAAACCAAATATCACTCACTGACATCAATGTTTCCTACCTGCGGATCTTCAGTCCTTCCTTCCTCCTGGATCCGGACAGAAAACAAGCTCCAGGACGGAGAACAGAAAGCTGCAGAAAACGTCCCGTGTCTCTGTCACATCGGTCGGCTGTAGAAGCGCCGTCCAGCCGCTGTGATGAGGAGCAGCACTTCCTCAATACTCGGAAAAAATTCACTTTATATTTAAAGAGGCGACGCAAGAGGTGACGCTGGAGCTGATTCACGCCTCTTTCTATTTATTACACCCAAACACTCCATCAGTGTGAGTGGGTTCGCACAGAAAACATGAGAAATGTGTCCCTGCACTGAATTCTGAGGCTTCCGTGTTTGTCAGACCAAGTTTTACCTGGAAAGTCATATTTAGAGTCCATATCTCAAGAGAAATAACCTGAAAGTGGGTGAGGACACAGACTAGCATAGCAAAAGTATTTGCCCCCCGCCCCCTACAGAGATCTTCTATTTTTGAACATGTCTCACTCTTAACCTTCCTGTTGTCCTCAATTTGGCACCAAAAAATATTGTTCCCTTGTCTGGAAAAAGTCCAAAAATTCAGCAAAAAAATTCCCCGAATTTATAAAAAATTGTAAAATCTTCAGGAAGAAAATTCCTTAAAAGTTTCCCGTAAAAGTTTTATTTAAAAAATAATCCCCAAATTTGGCAAGAAATAAAAATTTTAAAAATAAATGGAAATTGTAAATATTTTCAAAAATATGAATAAAAATCTTCCAAGAAAAATCCTAAAAATATCTAAAGTGACTCCATATATATCAGTAAAAGTTCTAATATTTTCATTAACAACATTCGGAGAAAAATTTGTTGGATTTTGGTTGATTTTTTTTCTGAATATTCTTGACGAAATTTTTTTAACATTTCTTTTTTCCACCAAAAACTGTTCAAAAATTTCTCAAAAATGTTGAAGATGTGCAAGTTTTCACTGTTAAAATATTCGTTCCCCACGTTTTCAAACTTTAAAACGGGTCAATTTTGACCCGCAGGACGACACAAAGGTTAAATGTTCCAGATCATCAAACCAATACTAAAATGTATCGACTATTATACAGAGCTGCACACATGTCATTTTAAAGTCATGGTTAATTGAAGAATTACTGAAAAGCTACATGAAATCCTTTTGAAAATGCAAAGTAAAAGTGCAAAATTTACAAACAAGATCCCAGAAAGTTCCTCTAAGTATTATTATTATCAGTTTATTTTTAAAAAAAATGTTAAAAGTGTTTTCCAGACCTGTGAAAATTCTTTATTTAGATTTAGTTTAACCTATTTTTAGCTGGGAAACCAAATTTGGTGTCCAAATCTCCAGAAAATTACAATAAAGTTTGGTGAGGATACAGACTAGCATGGAAAATTTTTAATTATTGACCCTTGAAAATGGAAAAAAAAAAAAAAGCAGTTTATCAAGGATGGTGGCATTGGGACCCCAGAAAGTTCCTGTAAGTCTATATTTATGGATGCATCTATTTCCTGCTAAAAAGTTAAGAGTTCAGAGTTTGTTTATTTGTTATTTGGGAGACAAAATTAGGTTGTAGGTCAAATATTTTGGCAGGTATGTTGTTCTAAGTGATGAAATCAGCAAAAAACCTGAGAAGGCTTAATTAGGGTTAAATATCTGCAGAACTTTAACTCCTACAGACATGAAACTTGGTGAAGACAAGAAGAGGAAACTGTTTCCAGTAGATTCAAGTGATTCAATGACTCCAGCAGAGGGCAGATTTCTAATTGTTGACCCTTGAAAATAGGGGGGGAAAGTGCAAAATGTTCAAGTTAAGGTGGTTTTGGGGCCTCATAAAGTTCCTGTAAGTGTATATAAATGGATGGAGTATTATGTCAACCAAAATACAGCCTTTGATTGACCATTTCACCAACTTTTGAGGCTCTAACACCAGTAGAATTTGATGTGTGGCAAATTTGGCAAGACAAGGTTCCAGTTTATTGTGATTTTGCCTAAATGTTGACGTGGATTCTTTGGAGAACCTCAGAAACTGGAGGTCATAGGGGTCTATATGTTGGTATTATATGTGCAAAGTTACACGCTGCTTCCATGTTGACTTCACTGTAAATTTCACAACATATTTAACAGCAAACCTCGTCTTACCAAACATGTCACACATGAAATTCTGCTGATGTTGGAGCCTCAACAGTTGGTGAACTGTTCGTAGGAAATATTCATGTATATGCACTTAGAGGAAACTTTCTGGGGCCACAATATATCACTCATGTTTGAAGACTTTGCACTTTTCCTCCCCATTCTTAAGGATCAATAAATAAACAGGTTGGCATTTGCTGGAGCTATTAAACCATTTAGATCTTCTGGAAACTATTCTGTCTGTGCTCTTACCAAATTTCATGGCTGTGGAAGTTTCATTTCTGGAGATATTTTACCTTTAAAATGGCTCCAAGCTCAGATGTTCCTTTAGAGGGTGAAAATACAAAACTGCCCAGGACTGAAAACAAGATAAATTCAGACAAAATATTTAATAGAATTAAGTTTTGTGTCCCAAATAACAAAAAAACTCATAATTACGTTTTTTCACGGTGCAGAAAAACTGCTGACAAAACAAAACCGGAGACAAAATGGCTTAAAAGTGTCTTTTTCTTTAATATCTCCCCTTAATTTTAGGCAACACTACAAACACATTCAAATAATAGGACAGCAACGTTCACACTTTCCCGTCAAAACGATACAAAACGGACTGCGACATCCTTCGGAAATAAAATTAGTCATACATATATGAGGCTCTTAAATGAATATGAAACTAAAAATGCACAATAATTCTCTCGCGTCAACTCTTAAGCCGCCGTTGTGCAACAGTCCCTTCCTCGTGAAATCAGATGAATACAGTACTAAGCAGACTCAGTCCTTCTGGAACACAAAACATGTTGCAGGCACAAGGAAGAAAGTGAAAAAGGACGAGAGCAGTTTGATCTTTACAGCAGATATTCAGTCTTATGTTTCCGACTAAAGCTTCTCTCCTCACTCTGGAAGAAGAAAACAAAACAAGTTGACGAGGCATATTGTTTAAATGATGAAACTACGGCTGCATACATTGTCATTTCTTAAGTGCTTCATTCCCTCGGCATGCTACTGTGCAATATGAGACGTCTCTCTGCAGATCTGCTCTCCAGTGTGACCTCAGGGGGGACGTTGCGCAAATTTCTTGCAGACTTCGTGGGTTTTCTGACATATTTTTTTCAGGGGGAAGCTATTTTTAGTGTGTTTCGGGCCTTTGGTTGGAAGTCTTGAGTCTAATCTCCCCACGAAATGTCTCACCAGCGACGTCTCGCTATAATCGCTTCCTCTGTGTCGTCTTTAGGCGCAGCGAACGTCGTCCGTTTCCTCTCTTTTATTCTCATTTCAGCAGCGAGCGTCATGCATTAGGTGGTAAAATCGAACCGGCCCGAAGAGCAGCAGAGTTCAGCCTTTTATTTCTTCTCAGAAGCTGAAAATAAAGCTTAAGGTGCTGATGTTTAAACTGTACCGGAGCCTTTAATATCATAGAAAACAACACCTGCAGTGGGAACAAACGAGGGAGGGATGGTCAGTAGTTAGTGTGCTGAAATGGAATGATCAGTAATAGACATGGTTTCTGTTGTGTGTTTTCACTGAGCTGATTTACTCTGCACACTTTTAAATACGCTACTTCTGCATGAAATCACTAGACGGGTGAAGGAATTGCAGTTCAGACCCTCAGACTTCAGTCCCTAAACCTCCTCCTGCCACGCCTTATTCCTCTTAATTCAAGGGTAGACATGTAACACGTAGAGTCAAAGTTATATTCATATGTGTATAGCTGCGTGTTAAGATTGTTTTTGAAGATACGAAAAGAGTTTAAATTGGTGACATTCTACCAGTCTGTAAGCTAGCAAACGCCTCGATGCGGAGGTCAAGCGCTCGCCGCTTCCTCCTTCTTGTCCTTCTTGCCCTCGCCTTCGCCCTCGCCCGCCTCGCTCCCGTCCCGTCGCCGTTTGCGGTTGCGAGCGCCGGCTTTGGACGCCGGCAGCGACTCCATGCCCAGGACCTTGTGGATCTGACGGAAAGCCAGCAGCCGCAGAGCGTGCTGGAAGGAGAGACAGCATCCAAAAGTTTGCAGAGCTGCAGGCGACACTTTATTGAATCAGGGTTTCTGCAGAAATCAGCCAGTTCATGCTTTTAATGCCTATTAATGCTTTTTAATGCCCTGCATTGAGATGGGTGGTGAATGCAGCGTTTTGGTACCTGTGCGCTGGCCGTTATATCCTCCCGGGCCTGAAGCACCATGCTCTCCAAAGCATCCGTCTGCTCCTTCTCACAGGGATCCATCAGACCTGGTCCATCTGTGGAAAGAGGCGAGAAAACCGGCCAAAAACAATCAACAAAAGATGCAAAAATGAACAAATGTGTGAATCCCTTCACAGCTTTCAGGCTTGACACAGGGTTACTGAGTAGCATCACAGAAGAATGAACAGGAGAATAAAAAATACCTCAAAAGACAAAAACCACTTTCTCTTGAAGCGATTAAACCTCTACTGAGGATGCTCTTTAACCCTGGTGTCGTCCTGCGGGTCAAAGTTAACCCGTTTTAAGGAAAAACGTGCTTAGTTTATTCTGACATCTGACTTTCATTGAAATGATCAAAAAGCAGCCAAACCTCGCTGGTTTTATGAAAATTCATCAGTTTTACTTTGCAACGTCCTGATTTACAAGCAGGCACAATAGCATAATAATGACTGTTAAACTGACCAGGATTTCCGGTGGAGACACACTGGGAGAGCAATTGTTAAGACGCCTATTTGCTAGCATCCCTAACTTGCATTCATAGAGCAGCTAATCTGCTTGTGGCGTGTTTCACCTGGCAGCAGGATCCCTGTAGAGATGCACTCCAGGACTCTGCGCATGGCTTCTCCTGGACTCAGTGGACCTGTAGCGCTGCTGATCACCTTCTCCACCAGCAGCTCCATGGCCTGCACAGAGAAAACCAGAGCAAAGATGAAGCAAAGAGACGCTCCAGATTGTAGATTTAAGTCTGCAGATACTCAGTTTCCCTCAGCCAGAGGCACCTCAGCATCATTCTGCTATAAAGAGAGAAAAAAACACCACTCTGGGTTGTTTGGATTTCTTCCAACTAGTGAAAACCGTGTTGGTGGAGCTAAACAGAGGATGCAGCTTCAGTGTTCCCTCAGAATAATGACAGGAGGATTCGTTTGGGTGCAAAATTTGCATGCACTGCAAAAACTCTAAATCTTACCAAGTCTTATTTTTAGTCAAAATGTCCCACTTGATTTAAGATAAATTCACTTAACGTGACATTTCAGCAGATGGAGGGACTTGATTTAACCCTCCTGTCAGTCTGCGGGTCAAACGTTTTAATGTTTGAAAATGTGCAAAAAAAAAAAAAAATTGGGCCAATTGTGACCCGCAGCTGTCAGAAATAATCAGCTGCACCGATCGGTTAAATTAAACACATTGACACGTTTCTACCAGCATCCCCATCTGGCATCATTTGCTGTAGCAGCACTTTTTACCATCATAACTTTAACAACAACTTTAACTTTGTGCATGAGATGAGTCATGTTAAACGACTTCCTTTTATGTGAACGTGCACATACTTTGAGGCAGAACGTCTGAGATAAAGAAAGTTGAGAACCTCCTTCGCTATCTCTGACTGAGGCTTTAGTTTTTGTCGAGTCGACTTCCACAAACAAGGCTCGGCTATGTAGAACTTGCTTCGTAGTTCAGCCCTCTGATTAGGACGTTTGTTGTGCCTAAACTATCACTTCACGCAAAAATACTGATCATTTATTGACTCAGATTGAGGTATGATTGCTTGCAAATATAGTTTTTATGATGCTGCCAGAAGAAACACACACACAGGACAATACAAAAAGACAGAGTATCTTACAAAACCAACTCCACAGAAGACTGACATCGCTACAAAACAAAATAAAAAATGAGAACTTAACAGATAGCTGAATCTACTCACCCAGCAGGGCATCTTCCCCCAGGTAGGAACCCGCTGGCATAAATCTCTCAGCACCCGAATGATGATCACACAGGACTGCAGGCCGTTAGCACGAGCCTTCACAAATGAAAGAAAAACAGACCTCAGATAACAATAAAAAGGCTTTTATTTCACATATAATACATTAGTTTAACCCTCCTGTTGTGCTCATTAACGGGCACCAAAAATATTGTTTCCTTGTCTGAAAAAAATCCAAAAATTTAGCAAAAAATTCCCCAAATTTCTGAAAATTTGCAAAACCTTCAGGAAGAAAATTCCAATAATTAAAAGTTTTCCTTAAAAGTTTTATTTCTAAAAAATCCCTCAAATCTGGCAAGAAAATTCTTGTAAATATTTTCAAAAAATGAATAAAAACCTTCCAAAAAAATCTTAAAAATATCTAAAGTGATTCCATATATATCAGTAAAATTTCTAATATTTCATTTAAGAACATTCATATAAAAATCAACCAAAATCCAGCGAATTTCACTGGATTTTGGTTGATTTTTTGTTAATGTTCTTAAGAAACATTTTTAACGTTTCTTTTTTTTTCACCAAAAAATGTTCAAAGATTTCCCAAAAATGTTGAAAATGTGGACATCAGAAGATTCACTGTGAAAAAAGTATCGCATTTTTGAGGGCTTAAACATGCTCAAAAACGGGCGAAAAGTTTGATATTTTAAGGGTTTTAATGACTCCATAGCACCTCTTGCAGCATTTGTACCATCTACTACGGGCTGGACGTTTCACCTCCATCTACCAAATTTGGAAGCCAAATGTAGGACTTCAGGGTGAACAAAAAAGCCAATGGCTGCCATATCCTAAACCCAACAGGAAGTCTGCCATTTTGATTCAATTGTGAATTTTTTTTTTTTGTTATTTTTGCTCATCTTCAAGCACTAAATTCCTTATTGGGGGTAACGCCAACAGACCTGAGATTTGGACAGTATATACAACAGGCTTTACTGATGAAAAGTTGTCAAAATGTTCCACCAAAGTTAAAGGGCGTGGCCATGGCAGCCCCCGAACTTTGATGCTTCGCCATGAAACAGGAAGTGCTGTCCAACTACCGTCTACATGCTCCAATCTGCCTCCAACTGTACATGTTTGATCAGCGTCCGGCTCTGATCACATCCATATGCCAAAATACATTCACAGTCATAGCGCCACCTACTGGCCAAAGGAAATTATAGGCACATACCGTTGCTACAAATGTTGCGATATAATCCTTGAAATTGGTCACCTTCACAATCTTACAGTGTGAAGCATTTTTTCCATGAAACAGGAAGTACGTTTTGGTGGCTTATAAATGCTAAAAAATTAATCAAAATTGCCACACACATCACAATCGGTCAAAGGAAGGACATTGTATTTATCTCAGGACTGCATGTGCCACAGCGCCCCCTGCAGTATTTGTAACAATTAACCCCTGCAACACGTTTCAAATACAACTACGAAATTTGGTAGCCATATGTAATTCGTCAGGACGCACAAAAAAGCCTCTTGGACCCAAACCCTAAACAGAAGGAAGTCCATCGAATTAATTGCAAGATTTTTGGTGATTTTTGTCATTTTCAGGGGGTAAATTCTCATAGAGGGTAACTCCAAAAGACCAGTATATACAGCAGGCCTTAATGATGAAAAGTTATCAAAATGTTCTGCATCAGTCCGAGGGCGTGGCCATGGCTGCCCCCTCAACCTTGACGCTTCGCCATGAAACAGGAAGTGCTGTCCAACTACCGTCTACATGCTCCAATCTGCCTCAAACTTTACATATTTGATCAGAGATCTGCCCTGATGACATCCATAAGTCAATATCCATCAACAGACATAGTGCCACCTGCTGGTAACAGGTAACTACATGTTTTACACTTTGCTATGCTTGTATTAGCCGGTTCACTATATTCACCCGAAATGTGGTGACACGAGCCTGAAGACGTTGATGATGATTCATGGAGAAAATGGTGACATGTTATCAAACGCCATGTCTGTGGGGGGACGGTGAATTCTGATGTCTCGCCATGACAACTGAAGTGTTCAAATCTCAGCTGCACATGATCCAGTCTGCCCAAATTGGGTCATAGTCATAGCACCAACTACTGGTAACAGGAAGTTGTAGTCATTATGTCTGCACGTATCATTGCCAGAAACTTTGTGACATAATCCTTGAGACTGGTCGGCTAAGTGTCAACTCCTTGAAACTTCTGCCACGTCCCGACATGCGTGGGTGTGCGAAGGCCCGTTCAACGCTGCTTGCAGCTTTAATTTATTTTATTCTTTTCAAACAGATGCTCTCAGCTCTTGTGATGCATTTACCTGAAACCATTTGGCGTGACGCAGAGCAGCAAGATATTCCAGACATTTCTTCTTATTCAGGAGATCAGGAGGATCCTTCTCAGGCAAACCTGTTGGAAATAACACAAACTGACTCATGACTTACAGTAAAAACTAGAGTAAAACCCACATGAAAACATTAACTGTAGATGTCAGGGATGAGATAATAGCTGGAAGTTCATGTGTGCCTCACGTGACCAAACATTTCCCTTTAAAAATTCTCTGCTTGGTTTCAGTTTGTTTGATTTGAAAAGTAATGAGGGGAAGATATGAAAGAACAAGGAAAGCTTCAAATAGGAACAGAAAGTTTTGGTTTTACACATTTTCCGAGTTAGAAAATAGCAAAAAAAAAAGTAGTGAAATAGCACCAATGTTGAATTTAGATGTAAGGTTACAGGCGCATGTAAAAAAGAGGGAAATCCAAGTGATTCAGAGAGAAGAGTGGTGGAGTTTTTATCTAATTTCTAGCTTAAGATGACAGTTTCTCATCCTGTTTTGATGCCTCTTTCTTTTAAAAACATTTTGACTTGTCGAACAGAGATGTAACTAATAAAATTCACAATCTCTGCATTACATTTAGGTGTTTCGTGGGCTTGAACACGTAAAATGCAACAGATTCATCTCTAATGTTATTACTTACATCTGAGCTTTTCCTGCTGACATGTCAAAATGTTCACCGTGAGAAAGAAGCAAATGAAGCAAACTGAAGCCGTTTCATTTTTTACTGCACATATTTCACTGTAATCATCTAAAAACAAATGCAATCTTTGTTTTTAGGCATTTTTAAGATTTTTTTTTTATTATTTACAACAACAAAATGGCACCAATATCAAAATCCGTCAATATTTAAAATACTTACTTTAAGACTTAACCCTCCTGTTGTCTTCATTTACAGGCACCGAAAAATATTGTTTGCTTGTCTGAAAAAAAATCTGGAAAAATATTCCCCAAATTTCGGAAACTTTGCAAAACCTTCAGGAAGAAAATTCCAATAATTCCTTAAAAGTTTTGTTTTTTTAAAAAAATCCCCCAAATTTGTCCAAAAATTCAGCAAAAAATTCCCCGAATTTATAAAAAATTGTAAAATCTTCAGAAAGAAAATTACTTAAAAGTTTCCCGTAAAAGTTTTATTTAAAAAAATAATCCCCAAATTTGGCAAGAAATAAAAATGTAAAAAATAAATGGAAATCGTAAATATTTTCAAAAATGAGTAAAAATTTTCCCAAAAAATCCTAAAAATATCTAAAGTGATTCCATATGTATCAGTAAAACTTCTAATATTTTCTTTAAGAACATTCACATAAAAATCAACCAAAATCCAGTGAAATTCGGTGGATTTTGGTTGATTTTTATGTGAATGTTCTGAAGAAACATTTTTAACATTTCTTTTTTCCACCAAAAAATGTTCAAAGATTTCCCAAAAATGTGGACATCAGAAGTTTCACTGTGAAATTATTATTATTTTCGCACATTTTCAAACTTTAAAATGGGTCAATTTTGACCCGCAGGACGACACGAGGGTTAAAGTCGATGAACTCCGAACATTGTGGATTTCCTCTTTTTTTGCATTTGCACAAGAAGCCAACTGACGCAAAGATGAATAAATCAGATCTTTAGATAAACTGAAACACGGACGTAACTGATCAAGTTTTAGAATTAATCTTCTGTAATCGCGTTTAAAAGGAAACTTCTCCAGAGCTCTTCTCAGTATTTTAAAAAAATAAAAGCAGTTTGATAAATCTTTGTCCAAGATTAGTTTCATTAGTAGAACTTAAATCCGACATGGGTCTGTGTTGGATTTAGATGTTCATGAGTTTATAAAAAAAGAAAACAAAAACAGTGGACAGAGTCTGAGGACACATTTTCGTAAGTCTGACCACCTAAACATGACAAATGACAGGTTTTCTCCAGAACAGTCGATGTGGTTACTGATGGCCGTGATGAAGTAAGAGCTCAGCCGTGGGGCTTTCCACACTTCCATGTTCACTAGAACTGCAGCAACAACACAGGAGATTAAGTCTTCTTAGAGGGGAAATACAGAAAACAAAAAGACAAAGCCACCTCGGTGTTGTTGAAGTCTACACTACCATACCACTCAGAATCACAGAGCCGCATTTATCACACCTCTCAGAGGGTTTTTTTTAGCTGCGCTCCAGCCTCTCCGGTGACTCAACCAGAGGGTTTTCCTTCTCTGAAAAGCTTGATAAATGTGGACAAACTGGTGAATTTACTCTCTTCTCAGTGGTACCAGTGTGGCCTTCACACGAGCCCCTCAGCTTGCCTAGGTCTGCTGATACAGAATCGGGGGCACTGATCAACAAACCCAAACAAAACGTAAGAAAAACGAAAAGTAAAATAACAAAAGACAGCAGCCACAGAAAACATTCCTACCATGTTTTCCAAACGGGGAAAGAACACATCAGAATGCAGGCGGCGGAGTGTCGGCAGCACAATGATCCCAGAAAATTATCCTTACAGTCGAACGGGGGGGAAGAATAGCGATAAAGTCACTGGTTTAATCTTAATATGACTTCATTATTGGTCATTGTGAGGCGATAAAAAGACACTCCAGCACCTTTTCACTGATAATGCCGCTCTAACAGGCAGGGATGAGGGACGAGGAAATGGGAAGTCGCTGGACCTCAAAATCCCCTCGACTGAATCATCGCCGAAATGCAACAAGAAGCAAAACTTCTCCTGAGTCTTTTCATATAAAAAAAACCCAACATCATCTGAAGTTTTTTTTTTCCCATCCCTGGGCATTATCTGAACAGTGATAATCTGTCATTAAAGGATCCGAAAGGGTTAAAATCATCCGAGCGTGTGTTCATGAAATAAACACACACCCTAGTGGCACAGAAAGGTCGGAGAGCCCGGCTTTTGATTCCCATGTCGTGGAAAAGAAATAAAGAAATTGGGGGAGGGAACTAGAGTAGCTGCAAAAAATGGGGAAATGAAACGAGTGGGACAAATGAATGTGACTTTTAATTCTTATTTTAAGGGGTTAAAGCAAAGAAATCTCAAACGTGGGCTTGGTTACAGTCCCACCTGACGTTATGAGTAATTTCTCAGCCTAAAATTTAGGCCGCTAATGGGTGGAAGGGTGGAGCAAAGAGGGGGGAGTATATATAAATATATATATATATAAGTGCATTACACACATTTGCTAACATTTGGTGGTCTGGTACTGAAAGCTGTGGCTTCTCTAACCTTTCTCAGCCGCTTTTCCTCCTGCCTGCTTGTCCTTCTCAGCAGCAGGGTCCTCCCTCATCAGCGGCGAGGTGAGAGAAATGGTCACCTGCATTTTGGGCTCCTTGCTTGAAATTATGACGATGTTCGCCTCCTCGGGGTGAGCCTGCACCTCATACTGATCTTCAGAAAATGTCTGCCGGTTAAAAGGACACTTGGGATTACTCACTACAGAGGAGGAAGGGTGTAGTAGGGGCAAACAACAGCCTCGTTTGGCGACGCCAAAGGGCAATACAGACTCTTTTACCTGAATTTTATCCCTTAAGTTAACGGGGATCCGGTTAATTTGTTTAAATAAAGTCACAAAGACTAAAATCATCTCATTATTTTGTCATTAATGGTAGTTTTAGTGGTTAAAGAAAAGGGGGCGGTTAAAGAGTCCCATCTCACTCTGTAGGATTCAGGTGTCATAACCAGGCAGTAAATCTAAAGATCAGTGAAAAGCAGCTTTAATCAAACACTCATTACGGCTAAAGCAGGAGGGAAGAAGAGTTACAGCACATCACAACCCTGGATATTCTCACATTGGAAGCAATTTTTTTTTTTTTAAATGGGTTTTTCTCCTCAGCCTCGAGACAGTTTAGTCATGTGTGAACATGGAAAAACCTCTCCCAAAGCTAGGATCCACAAAGATGTTCCGTCCTCGGGGCTCTTTTTTACCCACAATGACTGAGTGAAGGTTTAAAAATTAACTTATTAACCAGCAAATACTGAGTTGGATATCCACAGAAAGCTAAAATGCCAAAAGTTAACTCATAAATACACAAGCGGAGGACAAACTGCTCTTACTTCTGGCTTTGGAGATGCTTTACATGTTCACAAATGACAAAAGAACTGCTCTAGTGTTTGAGATAAACCCAGTTAAGATGTAATATTTCCGCTGTGGAACGGTATTTTGCCAAAATATAGCTTTCCTCCTCCATAACAGAAGCATTAAGGGTGAAAACTTTTCTTTCTTTAACTCGTGGATTCACTCCCAGTGAATCCAGGTCTTATGACACAAGTCATAAGATGCTGCACGAACTAATTTCCTCTTTTTAAATATCTGCAGCACCTGACAGACACGGTGTTTATCGAATAAATTACCCTTTTTTTCTGTCAGAAAATTTGGTTTCAGTTCCTTTTTAAACAGTAAATGTTATAAATCTGGGTAAAGTTCCCTCCCACACAGCATGGAAAGAGTGTCCTAAAGGAAGAGTCTGTCGGTGAGGTGGGCTTACCGCCAGCTCCTTGGGCAGCTGCTTAGCGATGCTCTTCAGTAATGAGATTGTAGGTTTCTTAGCTGTCAGCAGGATGAGCTCCACGTTTCTGTCCCCGCGAAGCAGAAGACCTTTGGCCAGGATGCCGACTCTCATCACACCTTTCAGCATCCGGGCCGAGTTCTCAGTACTGTTACAGATGAAAACAGGCCAAAGTAAGGAGTCAGAGCTGATGGTTTTATAGCGTGAAGCTGCAAAAAAAACATGCAGCACCTCAGAGACTTTTAATAATAGTTATATCAGCTGTGTAGGCTAGTAGCTTAAGCTAATTAGATATGCTTTGTATTGTAAGTGTTTAGCTCTGATGTTAATTATTTTAGCTTTCTGTGTAGCGCATTTTGTGAATTTTAATTTTTTTTAATAGTATTTTTTGAGTGTGAAGCCGCACCTTGATGGATGTTTAGCTTTAAGTAGTTTTAGTGTTTTATTCTGTGTTTAAGTACTATTTGCCTGTTTATGTTATTGTGTTCTCTTGCTTTATGTCGATTTAAGCTGCCTAGTTCTTTGATGTGATGCCGTCTTTAATTTTTTAATTTCTAACTTTTAATCTTCAGTCTAATGCTGTAATTTTCAAACTGCCTAGTTCCTTTGTTTTATACTTTACTTTCCTATTTTCTATACATCCCATTTTAAAACTGTATTAATTTTAATAATTTAAATTCAAAATGATAAACATGCATCTATTTATCAACCAAAAGTTATTTGAATTGATATTGACTGTACTTATTGTATCAAATATTTCTAGAGAACAAAAATGTGATTAATTGTGATAAATTAATTACAAAGCCTATTTTAATCGCGTCCACCACTAATTTTTACCTGTTGTTACATCTGCAGCTCCACATTTAGAACCTTGTCGGCCATAAAAACACTACAAACCTCTTGTATGCGCACGCTAAAAACCCACACGGTCACCACAGACATCCTGTTCTTACTGACAGATAAAAATGTGAATCATCTTTTTACCCTTTTTCTTCTCCGCCTTCAGTGTCAGTATCAGCAGCAGAGCAGCAGCAGCAGCAGCAGCAGCAGCAGAGGAGAAGCTGGAGGTTCCTTCTCCAGCAGGGAGTCGGACACCAGCTTCAGAGCTCTCTCTGAGTGGGAGACGATCCTCTGAACGGCCTGCAGCTCCTCCTCCACCGGGTAGATGGTGGAGTGTTTGGCCATGATGTGGCGGTCGTCAGGGGAGTCGGGCCGACGCACACAGGACTGAAGAAAGACAGAAGAAAGGTTTCAATCATGAATATTCTGTACATTTACAAAGTCTCTGCACAAAATCAACTTCTTTCTACACATACAGAAACGTGAGCAACATCAGGACTTTCCTACATATAAATAAACCCTTTGAATTATCATTAGTTTCCACATTCAGTAGAATCTGTGGAATATCTCAATTTCTACAACTTCATTCACTGGTCACTTTTTTAAATACACCTGTGAAATCTACTGTAATGCAACTCAACAGCTCTGCAATAAATTCTACTGTTGCAAAGCTTCTAATTGATCAGTTTTTGTTGTGGAAAAAAAAGGTGGTAATTCTACTATATTTTTATTACTGAGGTCATAACGGGTAGTGGATTGCATTTCAGTTTAAAGTGTTCCTAATATATTTCCCCTGTTCATTTATGTGAATGTGGCGGACAAAATATGAAGAACTCTCTTTAAATATGAAGCAATGCAATGCACAGCCACCGCACACTAGGACCTCAGTAATTACACCTAAAGGCACAATAAAAACCTACATTTTAGCTTCTTTTTTTCTTTAAATTATGGCCCATATCTCTGGAAAAACCTGAGCAGCAGAAAGTTAATATTTTTAAAAGCAAACTCAAGAGCCACCTTTTCAGAAAGATTTTATTTATTTATTACTCTCCTTAGGACTAATTTTATTCATTTATTTCTCTATTTATTCACTTACTTACACATTTTAGCCTACTTAATGTACAGCTCATCGTTTCATTTTTAGCATTTCGTATTCTGTTTTTATCATTGTTGACCTAGTAATAGACATTTTTATATCAAGATATTTATTTATTTATCTAGCTTATTTTATCTCATCCACTGTTGTATATGATAGCGATTCCTCAGTTCCTTCTTGTGTTTTAGAGTCTGTTTTTATTCATAACATGACTTTGGTGGTTGCTTGTACTGTTTCATTGCATTTTTCTTTCTGTGCTGCATTTCATTTGTATGAAAAGTGCTGTATAAATAAGGTCTGATTGATCAATAGTGAATTTAAAGTAGAATTATAATGCACAGAAGAGACTGTGTTAGACTTTATCAGTTGTACCTAATAAAGTGGCCAGTGCGGGTATATTCCATTTATTTTTGTATATATTTGCACTTTTCTCCCTTTGCTGCTTCAACACTGCAAATTTCCCTGCTGCAGGATTAATAAATGCTCATCTAATCTTAATTAATGCAAACTAATTTAACCCTCCTGTTGTCCTCATTTACGGGTACCAAAAAATATTGTTTCCTTGCCTGAAAAAAATCCAGAAATTGAGCAAAAAAATTCCCAAGATTTCAGAAAATCTACAAAGCCTTCAACAAGAAAATTCCAATAATTCCTGAAAAGTTTCCCTTACAGGTTTTATTTTTAAAAATCCCCCAAATTTGGCAACAAATTTCTGCAAATATTTAAAAAATATATAGTAAAAATGTTGTATAAAAAAATCCTAAAAATATCTAAAGTGATTACATATATATCAGTAAAACTTCTGATATTTTCTTTAAGAACATTCACTAAAAAAATCAACCAAAATCCAGCGAAATTCGCTGGATTGTGGTTGATTGTTTGTGAATGTTTTTAAAGAAATATTTAACAGTTTTTTCCACCAAACAATGTTCAAAAATTTCCCCAAAAATGTTGAAAATTTTCCCAAAAAATGTTGAAAATGTGGACATCAGAAGTTTCACAGTGAAAATATTTTTTTTTCCGCATTTTCAAACAAAAAAAAAAAAACAGGACGACACGAGGGTTAAGAGGGGAGAAAAGGCTGCAGTGCCGCCGCTCACCAGTAGAGGGGGCACCGGCATCCCGGGGCGACTCATCAGAGGTGGAGGCGCCATCCTGCGTCTCTGCTCCCCCCAGTACATCTGCTCCTCCTCCATCCTCCTCCAGTACATGTCCTCCTCATACCGCCGGCTGCAAACATTAAAAATCATTTATTCCAACAGAAACTGATTATAGCTGCGATAAAAAGTAGACTGTGAACCATAAAAAGCACTGGAATAAAGCACTTATTCTGATCATAGAAAGGAATTATTATCAGAGGAGTTACAGAATTCATACAGAAAAAAATTACTGAAGTGGAGCCGAATCGGATATAAATCCACTGCATTGAATTTAATGGTGAATCTGGGACTTAGTGTATTTTATTTCCACAAAGAATAAAGATTATGTGAGTAACCAGTGACAGAAAGAGTCAAGAAAAATCTAAGAAACCTGTATAAAAATGTCAAAACAACAAGGCATGAAGTGACATTTCCACATGTGCAAGTAAGCCAACTTCAGTACGTCCAAGACGAGTATAAAATGAATAAATGCATCTGAAATATTCCATATATAATCAACCAAATTTGATAAAAGTTCCCACCTGACCTCCTCAGAATCAGTTGACTTTTTATGTACAATAACTTCAATATATTTACTAAAGCGATGCATAATTTTACCGTTCTACGAAGGACATTTTCGTAGAACACAAAAAAACAGTCGAAGGAGACATAAAATGCAAAAAAATAAAATGCAAAAAGCCAGATACAAAATGTCACTAAACAAGAAAAATGAGGCACAAAACAGGAAAAGAGAGAAAATAAACAACCAAAAAATGACCATAATGAGAAAAAAAATGTCAAAATGACACACAAAACTGATGCACAATGGCAGAAAATGGACAAAAATGACAAAGATGAGCATAAAACAACAAAACCAGACACAAAAAGAGAAATCTAAATCAAGTTTTAGGTCTTTACCAATTTCTGAGCACCAATATTATGGGATGTATCATAGTTTCATGTCACAAAGAGACTAAACTGTCCCAAAGACATGTCAAACGATCAAAACGTTACACTAAACAAGAAACCGAGCCACAAAACAAGGCAAATGAGACGCAAAATGTCACTAAATGAGAAAAACGAGACACAAAACAGGAAGAGACGCTAAATGAAAAAAAACGACAAATAAATGACCACAATGAGAAAAGAAACTCTCCCAAAAACACAGAAAACAACACAAAACTGACGCACAATGACAGAAAAGGGACAAAAATGGAAGAGAAGCACAAAACACCAAAACCAGACAGAAAAAAAGAAATCTAAATCTCATTTTTGACCTATAACCAACTTTTGATCACAGTTGAACAGTAAAACTGCAGCAGTTTAATGACATAGAGTCCTAGAAACAATCACTGGTTCCCTGGACGGGTTTCTGATTTTTGATAATTCAACAGAGAAACCTTTAAAAAGTGCATTTTGGGTAAACTTTAAGGATGACTGTGTGTCTCTTTGTAGTAGTTTTGTGCTTTTTTTGTGGTCATACTTGTCTATTTGTGGTCATTTTGTGTCTTTTCTGACCAGTAGTGCCACAGTGAATGGATAGTCCAGACAGTGAAGCACGGAGGTGGAAGTACGACGATATGAGGCTGGAGAAAACTTTTAAAAGTGCATTCTGGGTAAACTTTCAAGGCTCATATCAGCAGGTGTGATTGGTGGTTGGTCAGAACAAGTTAGAGGCAATGAAAGGGTCATTTTTAGCTCAATTTTGATACCAGACACGCATTTTTTGTCATAGTAACTGTCTAATACAGGCCTGGTTGATTTTTCATGTAGTGATCCATCATCATCTTGTTCTTTTCAGCCTGTTCTCTGCTGACTCGGTAAACCTGTACGTCTGACGTCGGAGCGGGAACAGGAGGAGGAGGTGAGTAACTCTGACCTCATCTCCATGTGCCAGCGCTGCTCGTCGTCTCGCTGCCTCTTCAGAACCGCCTTCTGCTTCTGCTTCTTCAGTTTGCTCTCCTGCAGCTTCCTGGCTCTGTTGCTGGGCTTAATCTCCACAGGAAGCTCTGGGTTCACTTTCTTCTGCAGAGGGACAGACAGAGGACAGAACAAACGTAAGGAGCACGTCAGGATAATGTCGGTGCACAGGAGTTCGTGTACTTCACTCGCTACTTATTGTAGCGAGCTGCTTTGGAAACAAAACTGGAGGACAGATAATTGGAGGATGCTTTTAATTTGACACAGACTATGATTTAAATGTGGCAGGAAGTCATTAAACTCACAGTCCTGACAGCATAACACTTAACCAAACTAACTAGGCTGACTAAACCACAAAAACACAATAAAACGCAAACACTACCAACACTGGAAAGCTAACATAAACCACAATAATGACATTTAAACCCCTAACACCCAAAACTCCCATGGTGCATTGCAGCACCACAGTTCAGTCATAGACCAGCTCTGCCATCGCTACATTATTTTAATAATTTTTGCAGTAAAATAAGCATTTTCTAGCCTAAAAAATGTAAAACAATCTAAAAAAAAAAAAATAAAAAAATAAAAAAATATTAAAAGAACATTTAATGTAAATAAGATGCGTAGCGTACAGCGCTGGGCTCTGATTGGCTCAGAGACCGTAGCATCAGTCTCCTCCGTCTCCCCTGAATGTAGTGCATATGGTATAGCAGCATTCAGTATCTGGCCTGTCCGTCTCACACAGACGTCTGATCGCTGCATAGTGCTGCTCTGCGGTGATGTGAGGTGTGTGGGGAGGATTTATAAAGCCTTACAATATATATCAACAAGAAAAGCTCTCAGAGAGCACAATACTCCACCAAGACTGTTCATTCTCTGACCTGGCGCTGAACACAGGCGTGTGTTATGCATGTGTGCGTGAATCATCTGACCTAAATATGTAGCAGGACACATGTGATGGGACTCAGACACACCCCCACAATTTAATCAATCAATTGTTCGTTGTAAATCCACCGCTTCCGATAAGTCGGCAGTGGTGGATTTGTAGTAGGATCACATGATGGTCAGCAGAGAACTGATGCAGCGTTCACTTGTTGTCACGGTTACAGTGACGCCGTGCCGACCGCTATATCTTGCTGTGGGAATCTTTAACTAATCCGTGCATCCAGACTATAAGCCGCATCACTGCCAAAATCTAATCACTTGGTGTCATTTCTGACCTTAACTGAAAATCCCATCCAAATCCGTTAGTCCATTTGAGAGTAATGTTGTACAGGACAGACAGATTCAAAGAGAAATGCTGATTGTCACATAACTCCACCGCTTTCCATGGCGAAGTAATAATAAAATAAATATTGCAGCATCGGATTTGTGTATGATTGTGTTCATTTGCATTTACTTTATTTTGTTTACTATTTTATTGTTTATGTTGTGCCTTGGATCATATTGGGTTGATTATTTGGTCAGATATTTTATTGTTTTGTGTTTGCTTACTGCCCTGCTCGGTGTCCCAGATGTTGGTTCGGCATTCTTATTGTTTTTGGTACAGCTGATTTAATTGTGGTGCACCTTTCTCCACCCACCATTGTGACCTTTACTAAGTGGTGGGTTGGTCCTCCCTTTACAGCAGGCGACTCCAACACTGGCTTCTACCAGACCCTATCAGAGAAGACCCCTCAGTACGTCTCCAACCTCCTACACCCTCTATAACAACTACCACCTGAGGTCCAGTGATTTCATAACACATTCTATCCCCAAGGTTCTCACTGTCTTTGGCCAGAATTCCTTTCGCTTTGCTGCAGCGATCGATTGGAGTTCCCTCCAAAAATCTCTGAAACTGTCATTTCTTCCATCAACTTCCATCTTTAAGCAGAAGCTGCAGCAGACACTTGTTGACCACTGCACATGCTGACTGTTTTCACCGAATTTCTAGCATTAATTTAGGGTGTTTTTAATCTCTGTTTAAACACTTGTGTGTCACTTTTTGTATTTGTACTCGTTTATTTGTTATCTTTCTTCCTGCTGGGGCCTCTTGCCAGGTCATCATTGTAAATGAGAAATTGTTCTCAACTGATCTTACCTGGTAAAATAACGAATAAAAAAAGAGAACTTTCTTACTTTGTACTGCAGCCGGTGCCTTCTCCCCTTCAGGTGCATGTCTTTAGCGTTGGGGTCGTTGAAGCTGCACTCGCACAGTTTACAGTGGAATCGGATCACTTTTCCGTCATCGTTACGGACCTGAAAAAACACAGTTCAGGTAAATATTTACAACAATACGAGAGCAACACTTCAACATTAACATCATCTGGATAAATGCAGCTCTTCATACAAAAACTTCCAACAACATCATGCAGTAATTGCTGTAAAAACTTGCTGTGTTCACTTGATTCCTGTAGATTCCCATGCAGGACAAAGTATATAAACATGAATATAAAATCAAAATATGGATTAGCTTTCATGTTTGCCAGCAAATAAACAGACACCAGCAGCAGGGGTCTGATCCAGCTAACTGCACTGATGGGACGGGACTATTGTCTGCCTACCTCCTCTACATAGTCGTGTCCCACCGGCTGGATGTCCCCCTGTCCTCCAGCTCTGTCTCCGTCCTCGTCTTCACTCTGAGGCTCCATCTTCTGGACCGACAGCTGCGCAGGTTCTTCCTGTTTTGCTGCTGCTGCTGCAACAACCGACGCCGACGCTGGAGCTGCAGCTGGAGGCGCAGCTGGAGCGCTGGTTGGTTTGTTGGCTGTGAAGAAGGCCAGGTGTTGCACAGATTATTTAATGAATGACACATTTCCCACTTGTTTGGTGAAACAAGGTAAGTTGTAAAAGCTAATACACAAGTTTCAGGAGATCTGATATTCTGCATTTTTATGATTGTTGCTATTACTATTGTTTTAAACCAATTCCTGATGAAATTAATTAATTAAAATGTGCCATTCTGGCTCCGATTTTGTTGCCTCTTTCTATCTGCTGTTGCTCATCATGGAACGTCAAAACAGCTGATCAACATTGAAGGACAAATCTTAGCATAAAAAAACCAAAAAAAAACAAGAAAAGCACTCAGAGCGCCTCCTCCAAGGCTGCTCAGTCGTATCATTTCCGAGGGATGAAAGCTTGAAAAAATTCATGTCAGAAATCACAGCAACATAGAATGTAGCCATGTAATATACCGTATTTTTCGGACTATAAGTCGCTCCGGAGTATAAGTTGCACCAGTCAAAAAATGCATCATGAATAAGAACAAAAACATATAGAAGTCGCACTGGACTATAAGTCGCATTTTTGGGGGAATTTATTTTGCAAAATCTGAGACCAAGAACAGACGTTTCATCTTGAAAGACAAGTTATAATAATAACAATAGAATAAAGAACACTGGAAATGCACTGCAACCGGACCAGCATGCAACATGCAGTGTGTTTCGAGCCGTGATCCGGTGTGTTTACCCGGAGGTCATTTGCATAAAGTAGACTGACTTCGACTTTATGCAAATTCGATGCAGCGTGCGGAGATTCCACGCATCGTGAAACTATCCTCAGACTTCTAAACTAGCCATCGGTGACCTAAAACAAAGACAGATTCAGCTGCTGCACAGATTATTTCTCACCTCAAATGCTTTCAGAAATACTTTTCCATGAAGTGTTTTTGAAATAACAGGGAAAGTTTGCAGCTGAACCGTTGTGGGTATTCTAGGTCGAACATCCTTAAAGTTTATCAAACACACGTTCTTATCGTTTCAGTATAAAATAACGAGGTTTAAATGATTGAATATGCTGCAAATATGCTCTTTTTATGCTTATTTATAATTCATGTAGGCTAATAAGGATGCACTCATGTAGTTCATCCATAAATAAACGGACAATTTTGTTTTCCAGCTGACTGAATGTAGAGTTTCAGTCGGCCAAGATGGTCTCAGTTTGCACTTTCTGCACCAACGATCGAAGCAATAATAATAATAATTACCGATTGATAAAGTGCAGGATTAAGGCTTAAACATCTAAAGCAAACTCACTAAAATCAACCAAACAGAGAAGTTTAAAGAGCATTTTGCTAATGGGATGTGACTCATTTTTATCATATTAGTTAATTTATTTATTATTATTTTTTTACATCATTTTTAATTATTGTAATTTTACAGATGTTCATAAAGTACAGTTAGTGTCTGAAACTGCATTTTAGTGTGTTTTATTTGTGCCAACGGTGAAAAGAAGCTATTTAATATCTCTCTTTGTTGACCCTCATGTCATCCTGCGAGTCAAAACTGACCCGTTTTAAAGTTTGGAAATGTGGACAAAAATATATTTTCACAGTGAAACTTCTGATGTCCACATTTTCTACATTTTTGGGAAATCTTTGATAATTTTTTGGTGGAAAAAAAGAAATGTTAAAAATGTTTCTGAAGAACATTCACAAAAAAAACAACCAAATCCAGCAAATTTCGCTGGATTTTGGTTGATTTTTCTGTGAATGTTCTTAAAGAAAATATTAGAAGTTTTACTGATATATATGGAATCACTTTAGATATTTTTAGGATTTTTTGGGAAGATTTTTACTCATTTTCTGGTCAAATTTGGGGGATTTTTTTAAAAATAAAACTTTTAAGGGAAACTTTTAAGGAATTATTGGAATTTTCTTCCTGAAGGTTTTGTATATTTTCAGAAATTTGGGGAACTTTTTTGCTGAATTTTTGGATTTTCAGGGTTAATATCATGCAAAAAACCCACCATAAACAATCAAATGAAAGCTGTTGAAATGGTGTTTTTAAGCTGAATGTAGGTGTAAAATGTTCACTGTTCGGTTGTGTTATACAGGAAATATTATTATAAGAACAGTAATCTGGATCAGTGAATATTTGATGTAAAATTGGGTCGGATTAGGAAGAAAACTGTTGCTATTTATCTGCAGAACAACTCGACAAACTTACAAATGACAGTGATTTTGGAAGGAGCTGGTTTCTTGACCGGCGGTGCTGTTTTGGCCCCGGTGTGTACGGGAACTGGTTTGGGTGTTACAGCAGGAGTCGAGGCGGTCGAGGCCGAAGCAGGAGCCGAGGAAGAGGAGGAGGAGGAGGAGGAGGAGACAGGAGGCTTCCCAGCTGTCGTGGTCGTGACAACCGGAGCAGAATTCACCAGCACTGGCTCGGTGGAAGGTATAGGTTTGCCAAGCTTGGTGTGAAGTTTCACCACCTTTCCGACAAAGAGACACAGAGAGACACGACCACGTGAGGCTGCTGACACTTAATCTCATCCCAAAATCCCTCGGGGGAGGTTTTGTTCCAGCACTTGGCAGCCCAGACGGAACATCACATGAGAACACCGCAGTCGTGTCCAGACGTTAAAGCGCGTCAACTGGCGGCATTTTGTGAGAATAAAAGGAGGAAAGAAAGGCGTCGTGTCTCTGCTAACCTTTTGGTGTTTGGCCCCGCGGATGTGGGCAGCGTAGGCGTCCACTCCGGTGCAGGAAACGTCGCACAGCTCGCAGCGTAACTGAGTCTGGACTCCTCTCGGCCCGTTGCTGGTCCCCGTTTGACCCCCAGACTTTAGGGCTGCTTCTTTTTTCTTATGCTTCTGGCCCTCGAGGTGCTCACGGTACGTCTAGTGCAGATAAATCAAAGGAGCGCGCAGGATAAAGCATCAGATTACACCACCGTTGAGAAGTCTTAGAAATGTCCTTGTTTGTAACCCTTTGATGCACAGTGTGGGTCAGGAGATACACATTTTCCATTGGATTTGGGTCACTTTTGACCCATGTTGTGCATCAAAGGCTTAAAAGAAAAGCAGTTTACATAGAGCAATTTTTACTAAAATAGAGCAGCTTTTAACTCCTTTAGAGCAACTTTAATTAATATAGAGGAACTGTAACCCATGTCTGAGCAACTATAAATCATTTTTGAGCAACTTTAAATAATATAGATCTACTTTAACTAATATAGAGCAATTTGAACTCATTTAGAGCAACTTTAACTAATTTAGAGCAACTTTAACTAATAATATCAACTTTAACTAACATAGAGCAACTTTAATTCATCTTCACCACCGTTCAGAAGTCTGGGGTCACTCAGAAATGTCCTTAATTTTGAAAGAAAAGCAGTTTGTTTCACTGAAGATGACATGAAATTAATCAGAAATACAGTCTAGATATCGTTAATGTGTTTTTAGTTTATGTGCTTCATACGGTTGCATTAAAAATTCTAATATATTTACATCCATCCATTTATATGACGTGCTGAAACCCTTTCAAAAGGAGGACCTTGTTGCTTCGGCTCCGTGTTATTCTTTATCGCCTACCTGAGGACCTGCACAGCTGATCTTGCAAATGTCACAGTAATGAAGCTGCGGCTGCTTGGGAGGCCCTTTCGGCTTCTGCAGCTTGCTCTGGTGAAATGTGGGCTTTTTGTAGGTGTTTCCGGTCGGAGCCGTCACCATGTTGCTGCCCGAGTTGCTCCAGGACGAGCTGGTCAGCTGCTTGGGAGGCGGCTGGATGGGCGGCGGCTGCTGCTGCTGCTGCTGCTGCTGCTGCTGCGGCTGCGGTGGAGGCTGCGGCTGGGACAGAGTCTGCTGAGCCAGAGTCTGCTGAGCCGGCTGGTAATAGGAGGGGGTGGAAGCGGAGCAGTAGCCGATTGAATCATAACTGGAGTAGCTGATGCCTGAGGGGGAAGAGGACGGAGAGTTAGCGAAGAAAAGAAGAGAAAAAGGCAGCAGGATGTGGGTCAAACGTGAACACGCAGCAGGAACACGAGCAGGAAGCTGCACTTCAGTTTCACCAGGGAGGACGTCCAACCTGCTCTGATGTCACCTTTAAACCCTCGTGTTGTCCTGCGGGTCAAAACTGGCCCGTTTTAAAGTTTGAAAATGTGGAAAATAAATAAATAAATAAATAAATTTCACAGTGAAACTTCTGATGTCCACATTTTGAACATTTTTTGGTGGAATAAAGAAATGTTAAAAAAAAATGTTTCTTAAGAACATTCACAAAAAAAATCTACCAAAATAAAGCGAACTTCTCTGTGTTTTAGTTGATTTTTTTGTGAATGTTCTTAAAAAAAAATATTAGAAGTTTTACTGATATACATGTAACCACTTTAGATATTTTTAGGATTTTTTGGGAAGATTTTTACTCATTTTTTTGAAAATATTTACAAGAATTTTCTTGCCAATTTTCTTGATTTTGGTAGATTTTTTTGTGAATGTTCTTAAGAAACATTTTTAACATTTCTTTTTTTCCCACCAGAACATGCTGAAAGATTTCCCAAAAATATTGAAATTGTGGACATCAGAAGTTTCACTGTGAATATATATATATATATATAAAAAAATAAATAAATTTTTTTTTTTTTTTTTTTCCCCAAACGGGTCAATTTTGACCCGCAGGACAACACCAGGGTTAATGGGGTGCACCAGTATTTGCAATTTGCACCTCCTCATGTTTTATTTTAATTTTATTCCACCCTGTGTGTATATTTTTTAGCGTGGGATGAATGAGCTTCCGTCTGGTCTCACCGGAGTAGGACGTGGCTGAAGCGGTGGAGCTGTACGAGGTGCCGAGCGTGTAGGACGAGATGGGCGTGGGAGGCTGCTGGACGCTGGTGGACACCGGATAGATGTTGTAGCTGGTGGACACGGAGCTGGAGGGGGCCAGAGGTTTGAGGGCGGTGACCTGCCTCTGAGGAGGAGGAGGCTGGCTGTACACGGTGGAGGGAGCTGGACTGTAGGCGCTCTTTACTCCGACTGAAACACAAACAGACGGAGAGGAAGGACATTAGAGTGACAGAAAACATCCTCTTGTCCCAGAAAGTCTTTGGCAGGATCCTCATTTCACTAACAAATCAGCACCAGACACATTTCACACTGGACTGTGCAAATGTTTGCATCCGTCACACGATGTCTCCGTCAGATTTGTCCCGAATTCACTCTGCAGCAGCACAATGAGCCTAAACGTAGAGCAACTTTGTCACTTCTACATTACTTTTGAGTGTTTCCGAGGGTGACAAATGTGGGGTAAAAAATATTTTCACAGTGAAACTTCTCATGTCCACATTTTCAACATTTTCGGGAAGTTTTTGAACATTTTTTGGTGGAAAAAAAGAGAAATGAAAAAAGAGAAATGTTAAAAAATATATATTTCTTAAGAACATTCAGGAAAAAATGGTTCATTTTTTGTGAATGTTCTTCAAGAAAACTTTTACTGATATACATGTAATCACTTTAGAATTTTTTTGGAAGATTTTTATTAATTTTTTGAAAACATTTACAAGAATTTTCTTGCCAAATTTGGGGGATTTATAATTTTTTTAAAAAAATTTAACTTTTAAGGATTTATTGGAATTTTTTTTTGCTGAATTTTTGTTATTTTTTTCAGACGAAGAAACGATATTTTTTGGTGCCTGTAAATGAAGACAACATCTTCACAGCAACAAACCGAATCTACATTCAAGGTGCTGGAATAATAAAGTGGTAAATTTGGCGACCACATTCTGTCTAATTAGATTTAATTTTACAGTATTCCTGCCAGGAGAATATTTCTTTTTAAACAGGGGACAGGAAAACAGCAGCTTTCCGAGGGGGAACTGTTGACGTCGGCACTGTTGCACCTGGGTCACCTTAGGGGGAGGGAACCCGCGGCACCCCAGATGTAACCTGGAGGACAAAGAGTGCGCCCGCCGAGTGTTTTCATTGCTGTGCATTATCTCCTGTATTTTGCAGGGTAGTACGGTGAAAAACCGCTCAAGTGTGCTTACGCCTTATGGAGCTTTAAATTTAAATCGCTGTGTGTCAGTGAGATGCTGTTTTAAGTGATGAAATATAAAAATAAAGCCGTTAAAAATCCGCGACAGCTATGTTCGTGGGCTAACTGTGGTATGGCAATAAAAAGTGAACTATACGGAAACAGTGTTTGTGTAAAACTAGATAGCATGCTAAATATTTAGTATTTTTTACTATGTTCTGTATCAGATTCTTTTAAACTGTAAATAAGAGCAATCATAGTTCAAGTCAGAGGGTCATTTGTTAATCTACTACTGAAGAAATGTATACGTAAAATTGACATGATAAAATTAACATTACATAATTATAACAGTTAATAGAGTTATATTTGTTAAAGATTCAGCCTTAAATTGCAGGAAAATGACACCATGTGAATTACCCGACTAGCTTTCTAGAGGTAAAATAGTCGACTAATCATCCCAAACCCGATTGAGGAGCCTAAAACTATAGAAAAACAGCAGCAAGTTCTCCCTCATGCTCGAAAACTTAAGTCGCTAACAAGTCATTTTTCACAAATTCTTTCCCCACAAGCAGTTCTTTCTTATCTGAATTCCTTTAACACTCATTCCCGAACAGATTCCCTCTGTGCTGTGATATCAGCTGATCAAACTGGGTTTTTAATAACATAAATCACCTTTTATGTGTGCTTGATATACAGTGTAGAATGCAAAAAAAGAGGCCATGAATGTGTGGACTCCTTAAATGCTAACTGGGTGGGTGGAGTGGGATTATTTATTCACAGTGCAGGAAAACTTTTGGAATCAGACCAGCCTTCATGAGCTGGATAAAGGCGACTGCATTTTCACACCTCTAGCGATGGCGTTCCTCAGCTGCCGGGGTGAACGGGGTAACTGCAGGAGCAACGCTCAGCATCAGGCGCCGTTTTGTTGTTTGTCTCATATCCTGTCAATAGGCTGAGCTCATATTCTGACTACAAGTTCCTGTTGTTCCCGATCTCCACGCAGTTTATTGGTTCATTTTCTCACATTTTTCTCCCACAGTGGGTTCATTTTTCACTGCAATATGAAGTTCTGCACGTCTGTGGAAACAGAACGACCATGAAGAAGCAGAAAGAACTCAGAAATATCAGCTATAAGCAGGACAGTCATAAATCCTATAAAAAAATAAAGTTAAATTCCTTAGATTATTTGTTGGATCAGATTGTATAAATTATGCCCACATGTGTTATCGATGATGGGAAAATAATGGGACGTTTACGTATTATAGGTATTTGACTATTTGCAGTTTTTGTTCGTTTTCACATTTTGTTTCCTCTCCACTCTGTGTAAACACAACCTGCAGTTCAATCTAAAAGTTCCTGAATTTTTATCTCTCGACTGTCGGTCGTAGCTGAAACACTAAAGACTTCATGGTTGCATTGAAAAGTGCAGAATTTTTTCTTTTTCATAGAATCTGGTTATAGCACACATTTCATTTTTGATGGATTTAATAATAATAACAATACATTTTATTTGTATAGCACTTTTCTGGGCATTCAAAGACACTTTAGGGATAAAAGGCAAAAATAAAAACAAACAAATAGAACAAAGAGCAGGTATAAAAGTATAAAACAGTGAAACATTAACCCTCGTGTCGTCCTGCGGGTCAAATTGACCCGTTTCAAAGTTTGTAAACGTGGAAAACTATACATTTTCACAGTGAAAACTTCCACATTTTGGGAAGTTTTTGAACATCTTTTGGTGGAAGAAAATCCACCAAATATATACACACACACACACACACACACACACACACACACACACACACACATATATATATATATCACATTGGAGTGGAGGTGGGTCTTAGAAAGATGTTGAGATCCAGCTGCATTGAGTCCATACCAGCAGCAGAGAGCGCAGTATTCAGCCAAGGATGCTCAGTCATTGTGTAATTTACCGTGCACACTTCCGCTTTTGATGCTGTAACACACATGCCTAGTGCAGAATCCGATTACTCGATTAATCGCCAGGATACTCCATTACTAAAATAATCGATAGCTGCAGCCCTATTATTTACCCACCCTAGAATCTGCCATGCTGACATATTGCTTGGGCAAAACAACAGTACTGACTTTCCACCCAACACCGATTGTAACACAAGACACAACACAGAGATTAAAACACTCACCAGTCTGGTAGTAGTTATCTGTGGGCGTCCTCTGAGCCGTGGCTATACTCGTCTGGTAGTACTGTTTGTTGTCGTAAGTCGTCACGGCAGCGGGACGTCCGTAACTGTAGTTGTCCTGCTGGTGTTTACAAGAAAGGATTCACTCCATAAATATTAGTAGAACAACGCTGCAGCAGTTCACAACATGCTAGATATGACGGTATATTAAAATCTTATAAAGTGCCGTCTGCCTCGAGGTCTGCATTACGAAGCAGGATTTGGGTTTAGTGAGCCAACTTCAGGTTTATTATTATCATTATTATTATTATTATTATTATTATTATTATTATTATTATTATATTACATTCTGATTTTTTCTCTGCGGCCAGTAAAGCCTCCTTCATGTGAAAACGCTCACATCTAGATTTAGAAACCCTGAGTTGACTTATCGAGTCGCCCCAGACTGCAGTTGTCTGGTTTTGTGAAGCCAGATAAAAGATATTCTGGGTACAGTAGAGACCCCTCTGGTGTCTTAGTGACCCCAAATAAAGCCACAAAAACAAAATCCAACATGAAAACTGGGGAGCTGAAATTATGGGAGAAGCAAAAAGAGAAGACTGACCGTGTCCGAGTATACCTGGTACGTCTGAGGGGTGGTGGTGGGCTGAGGGGGGTCCGGCTGCCTGTAGCTGTAGTCCGGAGGCGCCTGGTGGCTCTGATAGGCCGGATAGGAGGCGGAGGCGACGGGCCGGGCCGCCTGGACCGGAGCCGGAGAGTAGGAGGCCGTCACTGCATGAGCCACGGCCGGAGCCTGCTGGACGCTGTAGCTGGCCGTGGAGGGATGGGAGTAGGCCGGGGGAGGCTGGGTGCTGGGGGAGGCAGAAGACAATATTAGTCTATAAGCAACGGTAAAGTTTAGATAAACATTCAGCTTGTACCCAGGCAGAAACCCTGACATCAGAAGGTAATGAAAAACGTCCAGCAGTTTCCAAGATTCCAGTGTAAAACTACTGCAAAATGACACAAAGACAAACTGCAAATTTTCACAACTGAGAAGCTGAAACTGCAAAAAAACTCACATTGATGCTTAAAAATCACTGAATAATCGCTGAATAATCCGATCTGATAACACAACAACTAGAGATTATGTTCATCAAGGATCAATCTGCAGATCGTTTTCTCAAATATTTAGTTGTTTTTGCAGATGAAATATAAAGTAATGATCAATGTTTGTCTGTTTCCAAGATTGAAGAACAAAACTACCACAAAATAACACAAAAATCGAAGATAAACTGCTATTCTTCACACTCAAGAAGCTGAAATGCCACATAATTCACATTTGCGTAAGAATAATTGAATTGTCGAATAATCCGTACCAGATGGATTATTCAACAATTATTAAGCGATTTCTAAGCATAAATGTAAAGTACTCTGTGTAAATCAAGATTATTTTCCATCAGACAAATGTCTGACTACTTTTTTAAATACTTAGTTGCTTCTGTTGAAAAAATATCACAAAGTAATAAAAAATGTCCACCAGTTTCCAAGATTCCAGAGCAAAACTACCGCAAAATGACACAGAAATCACTGAACAGTTGATGATTAATTGTCAAATAATCACTGAATCCTTCACTAATCATTCAAAGCGAATACAAACATGCACACACACTAAATCCAACAAGTCAACATCACGCCTGATCGAGTTTAATTAATTATCAGGGCTGTAAATATGATTACAAACGTCACACGGTTGACTGAGCTGCCCTCCATCTACGTCCGTCTCATCTCTGCCAGATAAAAAAAAAAAAAACAAAAGCTCGACTCCACAGCTGCCTCCTTGTTGGTTTCCTGCTTTGGGATGCAGACGGCAGCAACTGATGCTGTCAGCATCTTTATTAAGAGTCCAGCACGAGGCGGCTAAAATTAAACGAAGCTTTCTGACCATAGAAGAACTCACATGCTGCTGAAGGTTCAAAAGCAACGCCTGATTTTAATTGGCTAATTTTCATAGAATTTTTATGTATTATTACTTTTGTCAGATTCAAATTATTTCTGTGACCATTGTGGGTTTTTCTTTCATTAACCGAGGGGTACCAATAATTTTGTCCATGTGTGTATATGGATGAAATTCAAATAATAAACAGTTACACATTAAAACCTAAAGAAACTGTCTGACTAGTGAGAAAAAACAGCTACTCCAGGCCCAAGTTCTGCTTTTTCTGAGCTTCTCTACATAAATCAAATTTTATTTCCTCACTCTGTGGACTAAAGAAGCCTCTGACCCATTTTTAAAGGCCATGTTTTGACTCCATCCCCAATATTCCACCCAAAATAAACAGGAAAACAAATCAATAGGTTCAGTTGGAGTTCAGCTGCTGACCTACATGTCTGTTCTGGTTCCTCTCTGCTACTGAAAACACCCCTCAGACCTCAGGGTTAAAACATTTTAACGTTTGAAAAGGTTTTTTGAAGGAAACACAAACGTAGGACTGAAGACACCACAGAAAAAAATTCCATATAGAAAAATACAGGAATTTTCAACCATACAACTTGAATTTGGAAACAATTTTTTATGAGCATCGGTGTCAAACATGCAGACGACTTTGTAAAGTGTAAAAATTACAGAGACGACATTGACTGCAAACTGTAAATTTGTAAAACTTTAAATTTAAAATAATTTGTAGACCATGACAAGTTGTTCTTTTGTCATTTTGTGCCTCATTTTTGTAATATTCTGTCTCCTGTTTTTGTTGTTTTATGTCTGACTTTTGCCGTGTCTCATGTTTTTGCCCTTTTGTTTCTCGTTTTTGTTCTTTTGGGTTTCCTTTTTGTCTTGCTCGTGTTGTTTGTCTTATTGAGTGTTTTACTTTATGATCAAAATGTTACAAAAATGAGACATAATATGACAAAAAATGAGACGACACAAAACAAAAAAGAAAAAAATTAGACAAAAAAGTTAGAAAGCAACAAAAAAATGGACAAACGACACAATTGAGATCATAAACGGCAAAAAACGATGTAGATATGTTTTCTTAAAAGTATATCCAGTTTCAGATCATTAGTTGTTCTTTTTCAGCTTTTCTCTCCTTTTCTTTGCTCATTTTCTTGTACACATGTGCGCGTCCACAAACTTTGAGACTTCTAAATAATGGAAAAATAAATAAAAAACAAGCAATATTTTTGTGTCAAACAGAGAAAAAGTTGTCATGCGTTCCGTCTTACTTGTGCTCGAACATGTCTGATGTTCCTTGAATTACTACAACATAAAATATGGATATTTATCAAGAGAATGGTTTAAAATGAAATATCCTGCAGCCCTAATGTCTCCTCTTTACTTATTTATTTGCACAGAGATAAGAACTACGGCTATGGCTGAGGGGTAGGATGATGAACACTCTGAGAAAACACAAATTACTCATCCGTCACGCTGCACTTCTTGCAAAACTGCAGTGATCTGAGTTTTTTTTCTTCAAAAAGACCAAGTGTATGAGCGCCTCTGTGACTGATCTGCTGCATTCCTCTCTGAATATTTTATCTCCAAAAAACACAAGTGACACAAATAAACCTGCAAAACAAACAAAAACACGAGACGAGTCAGACCAAAGAAGACAAAAAACAAGACAAAATATCACAAAAGCGAGACACAGAATGACAAAAACCTGAAACAAAATGACAAAAAATGAGACAAACGGCACAAAACAAAAAAGAGAGAAAAAAATTTGAATGAAGTTTGGGTCCGGCTTCGGACCGCGGTTCACCATTTCATGACCTGGGGTTCAGCATGGCGTTCATTAAACCAAGCCTCGATTCAGAGAATTTTGCCTCGAGGAATTTTAGTAATCAAATTACTCGAATAACTTGAGGAATCGTTTCAGCCCTACATGAAATAGATGTGCAAAGACTTTCTTGGCTGTAAATCCTGGATAAGACTGTTAAACTGAGGCATTAATGTGGGCTTTTATTTATACAAAGATCAACCCAATCATCCCAGAATTATCCATTCTCTCCAGGTAAAGACAGTCATCTGGTAAAAACTTTAGGATTTTTTTTAATCTCGCAGGACAAGCTAAACATCACGATGTCATTTTTTACACCCCAATATGGTGCAGCCCTCTCTAAAACACAGAAACGGTGTCATATGCGTTCATATCTGAGGAATTAAAGACTTGAATAAACTGAGCGCTTAAAGGAAACATGTCTGAAAAAAAGCAGGATCTTTGTGGTGCAGAATAATCAGTTCGCTCCTGTTTGTCAGGTTTGTTGGCTTGGCTTCGGTCCAGGAAAAAGAGGTGAATCAGAAAACTCTGACGGCTCGCTGACCGCATTATAATTGCATCACAAATTAACTAATTATCTGTTAAATTAGAGGTTTGAGGATTCAGAGAAACTTGCCAAACACGATCCACGTCCTGCGGTTTGACTGGTGTTGTGCCAAAAAACTAAATTAGTCTATGTGTTATTTATTATCTGTGCCCTGGAACACAACCAATCCAGTTGTTGTTATGACATAAAAAAGCTTTAAAGGACAAATTCAACTCATATAATGTAGTTTTCCACTTGCTAAAAGGCCACTACAACCTCTACATTGCGACTGAAATGTTATTCAGTAGGGCTGCAACTAATTATTTTCACTGTTGATTAATCTGCGGATTATTTTCTGCATGAATGGATCAGCTGGTTGGTCTTTAAAATGTCTGAAAATGGAGAAAAATGTGGATCAGTTTTGACCACAACTCAGAGCTATTCAGTTTGTCTTGTTTTTGTTGTTTTTTGTGTGACTTTTGTCTCGCTTGTGTTGTTTGTCTATTTTTTGTTGTTTGTGTCTCATTTTTGTAAGATTTTTTTTGTTTTTTTGTCTGATTTTTTGGTCATTTTTATCATAAAGTAAAATACCAGATGACTAAATGTTTTATTCCTTTGTAGACACTCTGTAAGTTGTAATGTGTAAATGATAAACTGAAGCATAATATTGTGAAATTTATTTTTCTTCAGAAATTTCAGGTTGTTCATGATGTTTTGTAGAGAAGATTTTCAGAATGTTTGGATTTGTTTTTATTTATAGGTTATTATGCTGTGATTTTAATGGTCACTTGAGATCAAATTGAGCTGAACTAAAATGAGTTTGACACCCTCTGGACTTAAAGCAAATAATTAATAATCAAAATGGTTGATGATTAATTTAACAGTGGCCAGATATTCAATTAACTGAAGCTGCTCTTATATTAATGCATCACAAAGACTAGATTTCAATCAAGAGGGTTATATTTCAAAAATTATAGCACATAGGAATACTGGAAAAGACATCATTTCTTTATCCTATGTGTAAAACTCATGAGTAAATCATGTCAATTACAGTCTAATTTGAAAAAAACAAACAAGGATATTTTACATAAACACACAGCTTAAAAACCTGAAATAACACTTTACTATGAGACACTTATCTTCTGTCACCACTGATATGAAGTTGTGTGTTTTTGAACGTTGCAGCTGTTTGGTGCAGATAAAAGGCACCTCTAAAGGAGAGAGCAACCAGATCTGATCCCTGGTCAGCAAATTAAACTACAGTGTCAGGAGTTAAAATTTAGTTTGTTGCTTCCAGCTGTTTAGGAGTTTTTCCCTCCGAGTTTATCAACCCTTGTGTCGTCCTGTGGGTCAAAATTGACCCGTTTTAAAGTTTGAAAATGTGGAGAAAAATACATATCAGGCTGCTTCTGTCTGGAGCTACATGTAGATTTTAAATATAAAAATATTTTTTAAAATGAGCTGGTTTTAAATTAAACACCTTCACTGATGCTTAGCTCCGCTAATCCTTAACACAATCTCAACTTTTAAGCTTGAAAATGACAAGTTTAAGAGGAGAAAATGTTAAATTTCCTGCATTTTAAACTAGATTCTGGTTTGTTTTCACCACAAACAGGGACTGGATGACCCTGAGATCCCATACTAGTGTGTAATTTGTTGTTTTCGGTTTAATTTGATGCTGCAACAGCCCAAATAATACCTAAAATGTTAGTTTTTGCTATTTGTGCCATTCAAATATTTATAATATTTCCATGATAAATTACTTATAGGGACCAGAACTCATCAGGCTGCTTCTGTCTGGAGCTGCAGGTGGAATTTAAATATTGAAAATATTTTATAAACGAGCTGGTTAGACACCTTCACTGATGCTTAGCTCCGTTAATCCTGAACACAATCTCAAGCATTAAAGCTGCAGTCAGCCCGGTTAACGTCCCCCAGAAGCCCCGCAGCCGCCCCGGTAACACCGACCCCCTGGTGTTTTGTCTAAACTACCGATAAAGTGTCCGACCTCCCATGGCGGCTCTCCGGTGGACGGTGACCGCGCCGGGGTCCACCGAATGTCAGGCAGCAGGTCGGGCAGCACCGGCCTGCGGGCTCGGCTAGCTAACGTTAAGCTAACCGGAGCAGCGCGGAGCGGCCGAACCCCGCCGTGTCTCCGCCGACGGGCCCCGGTAACCGACACCCGCGAGTCCACGCACACGCTGACACCGACGCACGCCGCTTGAATTACCTGTATTGCGGACCGGCACCATGTGTGAAGCCGAAATAGTTGCTAGCAGCCATCTTGGCATCTCCGGTACAGACCGACGGAGAGCAACGGGACCAGGACGCTCTTCTTCTGCTGCAGGACGGACTCAGCAGCGGCGTGTTGCTGCCCCCACAGGCCGTTAGTGGAATTACACTGACACAGTTAAATCCATAAATACTGCTGTCCTCATTTACGGGCACCGAAAAATATCGTTTCCTTGTCTGAAAAAAATCCAAAAATTCACCAAAAAAATCCTCAAATTTCTGAAAATTTGCAAAATCTTCAGGAAGAAAATTCCAATAATTCCTTTAAAGTTTTATTTAAAAAAAAATCCAGACAGATTTGCTTTCCTTTTACATTTTCCAAGTTTAAAGAGTTTTTCTTCATTTAACTTTGAGAACTTACAGCTTTTAAAACTGTTTTTGACCAGAGTCATAACAGGTAAGTAGTAATAATAAACCTGCAGACATGGGGACTGAATTCTCTGCAAACATTTGTCAAGTCAGTTCTCTAAAAATTCATCCTAGGAAGTCTGCTTATATACTAGTTTTTATTTCTTATAAACTTACATTTATTCAGCTGCTCATTGGTTCAACTTTTGATTGTAAGTCTAGATGACTCAAGTTACAAGAATTTAAGTTTTTAGAATTGAAAGTGGTTGGAAAATAAAGAGACATTTTGAGTTCATTTAATCTCATATCTTATTCTTTCTTTATGCTGTTTATAGTGTTTATATTGTTTATCCTGTATATATACTGCAAATATTTCATCCTGTTAATACTGTTTAGACTGTTCATACTATCCATTCTGCTTTTTATACTGTTTATACCACTATTTATGCCTACCTTTACATTTAGATGATCTATTTTATACTGTATCCATAGATATATATTCATATTATTCTGTTTATTCTCTTTATATTGTAACATACTGTATGTAATGCACTTTACTGCTGCTTTTGCGTTTCTGTTTTGATGATAAAATTGTATTTTTAGTCGTTTTTTTCTCATTGCAATGACAATAAAGCTAAACCTAATCCAATCTAAAGGTTAATTTAGTTAGAATTTAAATGCATTTAAGTACAAAAGCTGAGTAGATGTGACTAAACTGTTTTAACGATGTTTTACAGTGTCCTGTCCACAGCACATTAATTATTCAGCTCCTTACTTCACTTCCAGACAGCCAATCACATCACTCTGCTGCAAAGATTTCATCTGCACTTTCCTGTAAAACGCCTTTTATGTGATTTGTGTGGAATCCTAAAATTATCATCACTAATTACCCATAATTAGCGTTTTATCACCACGTTGTCCTGTGTGTTTAATTCAGTGCTGCTGCTGAGGTGCTGCCTTTAATAGTCAAGGTCATCTTTTATAATCTTATAGACAACATCGAAGAGCAGCTTTAATTCCCCTGCAGTTTAATAACAGTGAATATGAAGCTCTGTTTAGAATATTTATCCTCATGACTCTGAGGTTTATACTTTGGTTTTCACCATTAAATCTAATCTTGAGTGCAGCAGTGACTCAGAGACAAGCAGCCATTCAGCAGAACAAGATGATTCACTGTAGCACTCTTTACTCTTTGATGGAACCAGAACTTCACTGTAAAACACCCACATCACAGCTATTAATGGTCACATAACATAAATATACGAGCTTTTTTCATCTCTAGTTCATTTAAATGGTCTAATTTGCACATTTAAACATCTTCAGAACTGAAAAGCTTGAATGAATGAATGAATGAATGAATGAATGAATGAATGAATGAATGAGAGCTGAAAGTTCACTCAACTCAATAACTTAACCCTCGTGTCGTGCTGCGGGTCAAAATTGACTCGTTTTAAAGTTTGAAAATGTGGAAAAAAATATATTTTCACAGTGGAACTTCTGATGTCCACATTTTCAACATTTTTGGGAAATCTTTAAACATTTTTTGGTGGAAAAAAGAAATGTTAAAAACCAAAATCCAGTGAATTTCACTGGATTTTGGTTGACTTTTATGTGAATGTTCTTAAAGAAAATATTAGAAGTTTTACTGATATATATGGAATCACTTTAGATATTTTAGAATTTTGTTGGAATATTTTTACTCATTTTCTGAAAATATTTACAAGAATTTTCTTGCCAAATTTGGGGGATTTATTTATTTATTTATTTTTAAATAAAACTTTTAAGGGAAACTTTTAAGGAATTATTGTAATTTTCTTCCTGAAGGTTTTACAAATTTAAAGTTTGAAAATGTGGGGGAAAAAAATATCACTTTATATATTTTTAGATTATTTTTGGAAGATTTTTACTCATTTTTTGAAAATATTTACAAGAATTATCTTGCCAAATTTGGGGGATTTTTTTTTTTTAAATAAAACTTTTAAGTGAAACTTGTAAGGAATTATTGTAATTTTCTTCCTGAAGGTTTTGCAAATTTTCAGAAATTTGGGTGATTTTTTTGCAGAATTTTCGGATTTTTTTTCAGACAAAGAAACAACATTTTTTGTTGCCTGTAAATGAGGACAACAGGAGGGTTAAACTCAGAAAATCTGTAATTGTCGTGTCTGTGTAAGCCATTGGTTAAACTTAGCATCTTGAGTTTATCAAACTTGTTTTCTCAAGTTAAATTAATTTAACTCGGCTGCTTCTACTTTAACAACTCAAAAGGATGATTTTGAACTAATTAATCAACATTTTTAGGGCGGCAGAGGATCTAAAAGCTGAATAAATGATTTACAGTGTCGGTATGAAAGAGGCTGAGGGGAGACAGAAGGGGGGAGGAGGGGGAGAAGTCATGGATGGAGAGAGATGCTGTTGCCTGGTAACAGCAGCCTCATAGACCCCCATTGAAAACAACGGCAGGATTATCTGATGGAGTGAGGGGACACCGAGGGACGGCGGCTGAATTTAAGGAGAAATACGTTGCTTCCACGGAGGGATTCTGGACAACAGAGATCCAAAGAAGCCGTCGAATCGGGAGGAAAAGATTCTCGGAAGGTTTTCAGATCAGCAGAAGAATTCCCATTGAAGGATTTTTGTGTGTCGGTGGCCGTCGGAGCTGAGAGGAGGGCTGTCGCCTCGGTCTTCACGGCCACTCTTCACCCCGACAAAGGTGGCCAGAGGCTGGGGCGAGGAGGGGGAGTCGGAACAGAGGTGGTCCCTGTCCTCAGACACCTGCTGCTGCCGGCGAGGACACTGTACCACTGTGTCCCTGCATGGGAATTAATGCAGGACGGAGATTTTAAAAAGGGGGGAAAAACATGTTTATCTGTTAATGTGGAGGATCAGGACTTTCTCCCTGCAAATCTGTGCATCTACAGAGAGATTCTGAGGGGATCTCGCACCGCTTATGTGAGTAAAAAACCTCTGATTTAGCATGATTGCATTGATATTCTGCTCACTGCACCTCACATCGACATTAAAATGTGCATTAAAATGTGAAATATGCTGCATTTGGGGCGAGCTAGAATGGCTGTGCAGCCATTTTACTCACATTTGCACCATATTTTCTGGCAAAAAACCTGCACAGTGACACAAATAATGATGTTAAATGCATTTATTTAAATGCAAAAGCCACTTTATCCATAAAGACATTTGCAGAAATCCTAAATTGGTGATTAAAGTCATGATTTGTTGTGTTGATGTGGACATCTAGAGAAAGATTCTGAGGGGATCTTGCACACTCAGGTGAATAAAACCTCTGATTTTGCATGATTTTGTTCTCACTGCACCTCACAGTAACACTAAAATGTGAAATATGTTTTTTTTAAAGTGGATGTTGCATTTGGGGCGACCTAGAAAGGCTGTGGAGCCATTTTACTCACATTTGCACAGCAAAAAACCTGCACATTGACATATTTAATCCTCTTAATTGCATTTATTTGAATGCAAAAGCCACTTTCTTCAAACAGGCATTCATAGGAATCCTGAATTGGTTATTAAAGTCGTGATTTTTCCCACAAAAAACCTCAATAATCCACTGATAGCAGTTTATTCATTCTCCTCTTGTGCAACACACAACCTGCAGAGATGAATTACTTCTTGTTTTATCGACTTGTCAGCCACAAGTGCTGCAGCCAAAACCACCAAAACCTCTCAATTATCTCACTGGAGCTCATGTTGAATTATTCCTCATCATCATCGCTACGCATCGATCCATCATCATACTGTGTCGGTGGATTTCTCCTCTTTGTTTCTGAGTAAAACCTACATCATAGACCTAAAAACCATCCATCAGTCAGCAGAATCTGATCAGATATCATTGATTTCATGCATGACTGGAAGAAAACAGGACTTTGGAGCTAATTAAATGTCCAGAAAGTAGCTATTCCAGCCAAACAAACCTGCTCTGCTCTCATTAAAGTGTCAGTACTGAGCTGTGATCATGCATGTGGATCTCAGAGGGTTTGTTCGCTCAACCTCTCGAGCACAAATCAAGTTTTTCTCTCGGTGACATGAAGCCTGAGTGGAGATCAAACGGCAGCAGAACCGAGGAGGATTAAGGATTATACCCGGATGTGGAGGAATATTAGTGATATTTGACTTTGAGTTGGGCCGAGCTCGGGTCACATGCTGCTCACATGTGTTCAGGAGGACGAAACCACGTGACTCCGCTCAGCTTTACCCTAAAATGTCCTGAAAGGGAGTCACTGATTTGGTTGAAACCCCTCCACTCAGACCCGTGTTCCTGCAGTGCAGCCATGCAGCCGAGCGTCTCCGCTGGCATCACAGGAAGTTTATTTGATCTGTGGGTTAATTAATGTCTGTGTTGGACCCTCCAGGCCCCGGCTCTCCTCTCCGAGGGATGGGCACCACAGAGGCAACTCTACGAATGGAGAACATGGAAGTAAAGGACGAGTGGCAGGATGAAGACTTCCCCAGGTGAACTCCTTTATTATCGTCTCCTTTTAAACTGCTGGTTGGAAACAGAGGAAGCTAAAGGTTCAGCCATAAAAAAATAAAAAATACATGCAACAGTTTGCATCAGGATTTTTTGAATTATTTCCGACAACTTCTAATGAAATCAGGTAATTAGTTTTAGTGTTTAAGTTTTTAAGGACTTTAGGGATTCTGAACTTGAGTTGGAGCAAAATGAAGTTATCAAAGCAAATTAAATTAATTTAGTGCAACTTAAATTCAGTTTTAACCTCTGAAGACCTGAGCTTTGGTTGGACTGCATTTTCAATTTTAGAGTAACCGAAAAATATAATAATTGGATAATATCTAATATCTGATTATTGTGTTTGTTATGTTTATATTAAATTGAAATTGTTATTATTGTTGTTGTTGTTATTAACAATGTTGTTATTGTTGTTGTTATTATTTGTATTATTATTATCAACAATACGCTCTTTTTTGAAAGAAAAATGATGTCCTCATATGTGGGGTCAGGTCCTAGGAGATTACATCAATTAATGCAGAAGCTTTGGGTTAAATAATAATAATAATAATAATAATAATAATAATAATAATAATAATAATAATAATAATAATAATAATAATATATAATATATATATATATAATGCTATGTTATATATTATATATATATATATATATATATATATATATACATGTATATATATATATTATATGTATTTTTTACTACAGTAAAAATTTGATTATTGTGGATTATGACAGAAAATTTCCTAGTAAAAATGCCTTCTGTGAACACTTTTCCATTTCATACTCACATGATAAAGAAATTACAAAGCAGAAATAATTTTAGAAAAATGATTTCAAAACTGGATGTACAGAGGCTGAGATGCAGAGTTTAACGGGTAGAAAAGAAGAAGAAGAAGAAGAAGAAGAAGAAGAAGTGTGCTGACAGGCAGCGCTGAGCCCCATCCTCCTCATCCTCCTCCTGCTCCTCCTCCTCATCCTCCTCCTCCTCCTCCTCCTCCTGCTCCTCCTCCTCCTCCTCCTCCATCGGATGGAGGCAGGGATCCAGGTTTCCAGGGATCCAGGGAGCAGGTGCAGCTCTGTCATGTGACGCCACATCCTCAGCGATCAACAACAACCCGTCCAGGAAAATGGTGGCAGGTTTTGGCTAAAGGAGGAATCTGAGACTCGTTCTGATTTCAGTGACTGAAGAAGCCGAAAAACCAGCTCATTTACATCGACTCAGACTGATTCAGCCTCCAGAAGGTAAGAATCAGCGCTTCCCAGTGCAGCTGGAGGACAACGCAGCCATAAACAGGAACTAAGAGATGCTTTTGTTATCAGAGAAACCTCCCTCAGTGTGTTCGCATTTTAATCGTCAGGCTTTAATTCCTGACAAAGCAGCAGTGATGCTGCAGGGGTCCTCTGGGAACAGAGGCAGCAGAGCCTGTTTGTCTGGTCTGCGGCCAGATTTACCCAAGACCTCTGCTTGTTTTGAACCTTTTGTCTGCACAATAGCACCTCCTGGTCGTTGCTGCTGCAGATCTGACCTGATTTGCAAACCAAAAAACACAGAAACCTGCAGAGAAACCGGAGCTGGACGTCCTGCCTGCAGTAAACGAGCTGCAGCGTGAAGGGAAGCAGATGCAGCACTTTGTTTGTTTCTATGCAGAGACTCACTCTGTTTCCTCCTCCTCCTCTTTGCTCCTGTAGTCTTCATCCCTCCCCAGAGACGACTTAATAACCACCTTCATCCTCCTGAGTCCAGAGCTCAGTCAGATCAGCGACGAAACCCTCAGCAGTGTTGCATTTTAGTGTGAGACTGCAGTTAAACTCTATTATATGTGTTCTAAATGCACAAAATAATTAAAATACTGTCAGCTCTTTACCCAGACTTCATCCTGAAATTACAAAATGGAAATCTGTCCACAGAAACAAGGAGGAACGGGATATTTTCTGTGTTTTGAAGTTGAAATATAACTTAGCAAAAATTTGATATGGTCAAAAAATGTTAATGCTCAAAGAAAGACTTTTTACGTTGCTATATACATTGTATCTGCCACTCCTGGGGTAAAATCTGAAAATGAATGAAATCTGCTGGTTTTACCCATGATGGACCCTCATCCTTTACTGAAAAGCCTTGAAAACATCCTTAACTCAGCCAGAACATGAAGGCTTAAAGGAACAAGAACAACAAACGGAATGAAAAGTGATCAAAAATGAATCCAAAGATAATGCAGGAAGTCAAAACTTGTAAGCAACCAAACATTGCAATGCATAATATTATAGAGCAGATATGCAATATAGAATATATTCTATCAGGAATGTACTATATACCAATAAAAAGTTGACATAAAAATATATATAATAAAATTTGAGTTGCTAAAATTAAAAATTTCTGTGAATAAGTTAACTTAGTTAGTTCCGGACTGTACTTCTAGTGAAAAATCTGACATTTTAAATTTATTTAATGGTTTATCTACAGCATAAAGACTAATAATGCTAAATAAATCCCTAAAATAGCTTTAAATCCTATATTTTAGTGAACAATCACAGTTCTAGTTTGTAATATTTGTATTCATTTCCTGCAGACCGCTGCCAGAGGACGGAGACATGGATCCTTCCTGTGGCCTCACAGACGACAGAACCTGTAAGTCTGATTTTATTTTATATTATTTTAACCCTCATGTGGTCCTGAGGGTCAAATCGACTCGTTTTAAAGGTTGAAAATGTGGAAAAAAATCTATTTTCACAGTGAAACTTTTGATGTCTACATTTTTAACATTTTTTGGGAAATTTTTAAATATTTTTTGGTGGAAAAAAGAAATGTTAAAAAAAATGTTTCTTAAGAATATTAGAAGTTTTACTGATATATATGTAGTCATTTTAGATATTTTTAGGATTTTTTTGGGGAAGATTTTTATTCATTTTCTGAAAATAATTACAAGAATTTTCTTGCCAAATTTGGAGGATTTTTAAAAAATAAAGCTTTAAAGGGAAACTTTTAAGGAATTATTGGAATTTTCTTCCTGAAGGTTTTGCAGATTTAAAGTTTGAAAATGCGGGGAAAAAAATATTTTCACAGTGAAACTTCTGATGTCCACATTGTGAACATTTTTTGTTGGAAAAAAGAAATACATATTTTTTTAAAGTTTCTTAAGAACATTAACAAAAAAATCTACCAAAACTGATTTTTTTTTTGCAAATGTTCTTAATGAAAATATTAGAAGTTTTACTGATATATTTGTAATCACTTTAGTTTTTTTAGGATTTTATTTTGAAGATTTTTACTCATTTTTTGAAAATATTTACAAGAATTTCCTTGCCGAATTTGGGGGATTTTTATTTATTTATTTATTTATTTTTTTTAAATAAAATTTTTAAGGGAATTTATTTTTTTGGAATTTTCTTCCTGAAGGTTTTTCAAATTTTGAGGAATTTTTTGCTGAATTTTTGAATTTTTTTCAGACAAGGAAACAATATTTTCTGGTGGCCTTAAATGAGGACAACAGGAGGGTTAATTATCTGTATCTTCACCTTCGTCTTCCTCCTGTCCTCTCTGCAGCTCCTCCTGTCTCTCTGAACGTCAGTCCATCCGGAGGCGTCTCCTCGTCCCACCGGAAACGCCGGACGCTGGTGGCCCCAGAGATGAACCTGTCGCTGGACCAGAGCGAAGGTTCTCTGCTGTCCGACGACTTCCTGGACACTCCGGACGACCTGGACATCAACGTGGACGACATGGACACTCCGGACGAGACCGACTCGCTGGAGTTCATCACCAACGGCAACGACCTGGAGTGGGAAGGTCAGAGGTCAACACATCCAAACTCTACCTGCTGGTTTCAGTTAAAGCTTAATCCTAAATTAATTCAAATTTCATTTTCGACTGTCTTCATAAATGTTCATTTTTAAAATATACTATAAATCTTCCACCAAGTCATTTACATTTAAACTGCCTGTCTTCACAAACTTGAGGTGTTGATTCTGAACTACAATGTAAAAAAGAAATGGTGAAAATCTGGCAGCAAAAGTACCACAAAAAATATGTTTAAAATGATGGAATACTTTCCCATTCCAAAAACTGTTTAAAAAAAAAAAAAATGGTGAAAATAATGGCAAATATCTGTGAAATAGTGATTTTTTTTTTTTTTTAGCAGATTTGAGTATAGAATTTCATAGTCACACACTGTGAGAGAACAAATTCCAGTTTAGAATAAAATATTATGAATAATCCATAAAAAATAGAGATTTTTGATATCGACTTTGTTCATAGTTTTGACCTCTTTTTTTGTTTGTTTTGTTCCTTTGTGAAAATCTTTTTTTCCCTGTGATTTGACTAGAAACAGAAAAAAAAGTTTTACCATAAGATACATAATTTTTCTTTCAAATAATGGAAAATATCTGCAAAATAATAACATAAGTACTGATCTTTGGTCTTGACATTGCTGACTTTTTTTTTTTTTTTTTTACAGTTACTGTGTAAGTTAATACTGTATTTCTGAGATTTTACTCTAACTCAAATATTCAACCCAAAATGCCTTTTGTAGAAGGATTGCTAAAAAAAAATAATAAATTAAAAAATTACTTAATTGGAGTTTACACACAATATGCACTGTAAAAAATATTTTATTATACTGATTTTTTTTGTGCTTCTGAAATACACAAAAATATTAGTAAAATTACAAAATAATTAAATTCTAATGTAAAATAACATAGAAGAACTTTTAGAATTTAGAATAAGCAAAAAATCCCCCCCCTTTTTTTTTAACATAAAAAGACTTAAAATATGTGTGTAACTTTACTGAAATTTACCAAAAATGTAAATATAAAAATATCTGTATTATAGGTAATTTTATTAGTTTTAAATGTGTAAGTATCATTAAAGAAACACTGAAAATAGAGAAAATACACAAGATCTCATGCAAAATTAGTATTTACGTGCATATATGTATTTTAATTATAAACAATTATTGGATTTTAATGGAAGTATTGACAGTATTTTTGGTGCTCAGCTGACAGAATATGCAATTTTTTTACTTTTCTTTTTTTCCCACAGTGTATTTCACTTTTCTTTGCAACCAAAATCCTGCATTCTCATAAATACTCATAACCTGCCTCTCTGTGTTTCCAGACGACACTCCGGTGGCGTCGGCCAAAGCCAACCCTGCCGACGGTTCAGGTGAAGCCGGCGACGACGGCAACGGCAACAACGGACGTCTGTGGAGGAGCGTGATCATCGGAGAGCAGGAGCATCGTATCGACATGCAGGTCATCAGGCCTTACCTGAGGGTCATCACACACGGAGGTCAGACCAGAGGAACGCTGGAGGATAAAATATGGGAGAATTCAGAGAATCCTGGAGATAAAAGCTGCTGGAGGGGTTCAGTGGAGACAGTTTATAGTTAGACATGCAAAAGCAGCGATTCAAAGTGATAAACAGCATTAACCCTCCTGTTGTCCTCATTTACAGGCACCAAAAAATATAGTTTCCATGCTGAAAAAAATCCAAAAATTCAGCAAAAAAAATTCCCCAAATTTCAGAAAATTTGCAAAACCTTCAGGAAGAAAATTTCAATAATTCCTTAAAAATTTCAATTAAAAGTTTTATTTGAAAAAAACAAATTTGGCAAGAACTTTCAAAAAATGAGTAAAAATCTTCCAAGAAAATCCTAAAAATATCTAAAGTGATTCCATATATATCAGTAAAACTTCTAATATTTTCTTCAACAACATTCAGAAAACATTCAGAAAAGAATCAACCAAAATCAAGTAAAAATCGCTGGATTTTTTCTTAAGAAACATTTTTAACATTACTTTTTTCCACTAAAAAAGTTTCAAAAACTTTCCAAAAAATGTTGAAAATGTGGACATCAGAAGTTTCACTGTGAAAATATATTTTTTTCCACATTTTCAAACTTTAAAACGAGTCAATTTTGACCCGCAGCACGACACGAGGGTTAAGTTATTGAGTTGAGTGAACTTTCAGCAATTTGACCCGCAGGACGACGGGAAGGTTAAAACACAGACGAATCCAGATGAATTCTGTTAATTAATCATCTCTAATTGAACACTTGTGTCTCCAGGTTACTATGGAGAAGGACTGAACGCCATCATCGTGTTTTCTGCCTGTTACCTTCCTGACAGCAGCTGTCAGGATTATCACTACATCATGGAGAACCTCTTCCTGTACGTCCCTCTGCTTTTATAGCCTCACACTGATGCTCTGTTTGGTTTTAAGTTCAGCCAGTAAGGAATCCTTCCTGGTCCGTCCTGCAGCTACGTGGTGAGCAGTCTGGAGATGCTGGTGGCTGAAGATTATCTGATCGTCTACATGAACGGAGCGACTCCCAGGAATAAGATGCCTGGAATCAGCTGGTTGAAGAAGTGCTACCAGATGATCGACAGAAGGTAAAAACATCCAGCCAGATTCTCACAGTCTGTCCAGAACAGCACACTATAGTAAAAAGTGGCTTTAATGTGGCTTCAGATTGAGGAAGAACCTGAAGTCTCTGGTCATCGCTCATCCTACGTGGTTCATCCGCACCGTTCTGGCGATATCGAGGCCTTTTATCAGGTAAAACCAACAAATATTTATGTTTTGGAATCTAACTAACCACACTCAAAGAAATATCTGCATATTAACAGTCATATTCTAATAGAAAATGCCCATAGACTGAGGCTTTATTTTTGTTTCAATTCAATTTAAGTTTCATTATCAGTTGATTTAATTATCTGATAGTAAATTTCAGAGAGAATGTAATGTAGCTGTACGACTACTACATAAAAAAAACAAAGGGTGTCCCACCATTAAATATTTTTTAAAAACTGCTTTAAAAAAACAAACTGTAATTACCATTTAAAAGCAGATAATGATTTTACCCACTATAAATACACCATTAAATAAAGCAAATGCCCTTTTCTTTTAATATAAATTTACCATTAATCAATAGGAAAATGTATGTTTTTTTAATTGTTGGTAAACCATTAACTAATAGAAAAAATGTTTCTTGTTGTTTTTTTTTTTAAAACAAAAAGCAGAAAATGTTCTTTTTTTTACTGTAGATGCATAAATAAAACATTTTTATTATGTTTTTATACTGTATATATACCTTTCAACAGCAGAAAAGATCCTATTTTTCACTGTAGATACACCATTAAATAATAGCATATAATAATAATAATAACAATAATAATAATAATTAATCCTGTACTTTACTCTACATTACTCTAGGTACACCGTTAAAATATAAATTTTCTATTTATTTTTTTTCTATAGAGTGACCATTAAAGTACAGAAAGCATCTGTTACTGTCAATAATGTTTCTGCTATTTTACAAATTTATTCTTTGGAGCACAGAATTCACTGAAGCAGACCAAAATATTTTCCTTGGACGTTCCTGAGTAAATGTTATTTACTAATAATAAAAACATTTCATATATGGGTTCATTTGTGGTCTCCGTTTTTTCTTAAATCCTGAAACATTTGTGTGTTTTCCACCAGAGGAAGCTGCTGGAACTGTGTCTGTTCTGCTGTTTTCTCCTCTGCAGTGTGAAGTTCATGAATAAGATCCAGTACGTCCACAGTCTGGATGAACTGGCTGAACTGGTTCCCATGGAGCACGTCCACGTCCCTGAGTGTGTGGTGCAGTAAGTAGCAGTGGCCAGCAGGTGGAGCCAGCAGGCTGCAGTTATTTTATCATTATTATTATTTTATTTTTCAATCTGAGGCTGATATCTGCTCTGAATAAACAGGAAATAACAGCTCTTAAAGATGTGGAGGATTTACCGGTGATCTGAGGATCTGACTGTTGTTCATTTACAGGTTTGATGAGGAGAGGATTAAAGCCCGGAGGGAAAGGTAAAAATACGCTCTTATTCTGATTTTAATAACATTATTCACTCATCCTCACATACACTGACTCAAGAGAACCTCAAGGAACCTTTAGAGTTCAGAAGAACCCTCAGAAAGATTCTTTTATGGAGGTTTGGGATTCCGTTTTTAACTCTGCTTTATTATTATTATTATTATTATTATTATTGTTATTGTTATTGTTATGGTTATTATTATTATTATTATTAGTAGTAGTAGTAGTAGTAGTAGTAGTAGTAGTAGTAGTAGTAGTAGTAGAAATAGTAGTAGTAGTATTTTAGATTTTCTAAAATTGTAATTTTTATTATTAGCAGTAGTAATATTAGTATTTAGATTTTTTATCAATCATTATTTGCAGTAGTAGTTAGAGTAGTATTTTAGATTATATTAAATGATTATTATTATTGTGTGTGTGTGTGTGTGTGTGTGTGTGTGTGTGTGTGTGTGTGTGTGTGTGTGTGTGTGTGTGTGTGTGTGTGTGTGTGTGTGTGTGTGTGTGTGTGTGTGTGTGTGTGTGTGTGTGTGTGTTCAGGATGGAGCAGGAGCAGCAGTCGGTCCCACAGGAACCAGTTAAAAAGCCTGAGAGGTAAAACTTCTGTCTGGACTTTCCTCCAACCCGCCAGAGTTTCACATTTTCACATCAGATGTGTCTGACATTTATCACGTTTTTACAAAAGTTCTCAGGAGAAACTTTTTTTGCTCATTTTCAGGCCCAAGTCAATGATTGTAGATCAAGAATCATGAGACGGACGGAGCTCTGGAGGTAATAAAAACTCAGGTTTGTTTCTTATTTTAGCCACCAGATGACTTTGTGGTTCATCACTCAGCTCGTCTGCACACAGATATCACACTACAGACCAACAGTTACACATCTGAGTCTTATATTTATGTATACTCACCGGCCACTTTATTAGGTACACCTGTTCAATAGCTTCATAACACAAATGCCTAATCAGCCAATCAGGTGGCTGCAACCCACTGCATTTATTTATGTAAATGTGGTCCAGACAAGCTGCTGAAGTTCAAACTGAGCATTAGAATGGAGAAGAACGGGGATTTACTTCACAAACTGCTGATCTGCTGGGATTTTCACCAACAACCACCTGTAGGGTTTACAGAGAATGGTCTGAAAAAGAGAAAATATCCAGAGAGCCGTGTGGCCCAAAATGCCTTGTTCAGAGGAGGTCAGAGGAGAACGGACAGACTGGTTGGAGATGACAGAAAGACAACAGGAACTCAAATAACCACTGGTTCCAAGGAAGGAATGCATAATGACCACAGTGGACCGTCTTCTGATGCTACTTCCAGCAGGATAATGCTCCACGTCACAAAGCTCACATCATGTCTAACTGGTTTCTAGAACCTGACAATGAGTTCTCTGTCCTCCAACGTCCTCCACAGTCACCAGATCTCCATCCAGTAGAACCTTTAGATGTGGTGGAGCTGGAGACTGGATCGTGGATGTTCAGCCGACAAATCTGCAGCAGCTGTGTGATGCTATCATGTCAATATGGACCAAAACCTCTGAGGAACATTCCCAACACCTTGTAGGAGCCAATGAGTGCTACGTTGTAAGTAGGAACCAGTCTTTGTCTGGGCAGGTGTACCGCCTGGAAGGTAAAACAGTTTTGAACGCTGAAGAAGCCGGTCATGGTGAACTGTTTGTTTGAGATAAAGAATGTTGGATTGCAATTGCTTTGGAGCAATAAATCCACAGATTATTGAAATGCAAGCTATTGTCTCAGGCTCTCTTCATCAGATACAGTAAAGTTTGTAGGCGCATCAATTATTTAAATCTTGAAGCACCTCAAGGGCTTCAAGCATTGGCTTAGCCTCTAAACACCTTGTTGAAAGGATGCCACCAAGAATTAAGGCAGTTCTGAAGGTAAAAGGTTGTCCAACCTTTTACTAACAAGGTGTGCCAAATAAAGTGGCCAGTGAGTTTATGTAAATGTAAATGTATATGTATACACTACTGTTCAAAAGTTTGGGGTCACTTAGAAATGTCCTTATTCTTGAAAGAAAAGCATTTTTTTCAATGTAGGTAACATTAAATGAATGATAAATCCAGTGTAGACATTGTTAATGTGGTAAATGACTATTCTAGCCGGAAACAGATGATTTTTAATGGAATATCTCCATATTGGTATGGAGGATCATTTCCACTATGAATTAAAGTTGCTCTATATTAGTTAAAGTTGCTCTAAATGAGTTAAAGTTGACCTACGCTACTGTTCAAAAGTTTGGGGTCACCCAGACAATTCCATGTTTTCCATGAAAACTCCCACTTTTATCCATGTGCTAACATAACTGCACAAGGGTTTTCTAACCATCAATGAGCCTTTCAACACCATTAGCTAACACAATGTAGCATTAGAACACAGGAGTGATGGTTGCTGGAAATGTTCCTCTGTACCCCTATGGAGATATTCCATTAAATATCGGCTGTTTCCAGCTACAATAGTCATTTACCACATTAACAATGTCTACACTGGATTTATCATTCATTTAATGCCATCTTCATTGAATAAAACTGCTTTTCTTTCTAAAATAAGGACATTTCTAAGTGACCCCAAACTGCTGAACCACAGTGTATTTATATATCATTGACTGACTTGTTTCTCTTCCTGCAGGATGTAGCAGACATGTGGAGCATGAAAACTCTCATTTAAATCTCTGAGAAGCCAGAAGTCCAGTGAGTTTTACACATCTATTGTTTTTATCCAGCTGAAGATTTGTCATTTTCTGATCAAAATGTCAATTCTTCTCTCACTGAGGGCTTCATATCCAACTTGAAAATGTACAAAGGAGGTTTGTGCCGTTAGAAGAATTGTGTTTTTTACTTCAAAAACTGTTGCTGAGTTCATTCAGTCATAAACCTGCTGCGTGACGGAGCCTGTTTTAGTGTAGCTCATATTAAAATGCTGGATTTTATGAACAGCTTCTGGGTGAAACTCTCCAGTTTTTGTCATTTAAAAACTGAAGTGAATTGACCAGATTGATTTATTATGAGTTGTTTTCATTGGGAGATGCCACATATTCACCTGTGATGTTATAAAACGGCTCTCCAGGGCGTCGGATGCCTTCATGTTTATTTTTTTACCTCATACCTGCTGTACATTAAGGCCTTCTCAACCTTATGCTGTCCAATCGTACGAACATCCGGATGGTTTGCTCTCTCGTTTTCCTTCCATGTGTGCTGTGCTTTGTCTTAAAATGTGCCTCTATAATGTAAAAAAACAAAAAAATTGCAGAAACATGATCAATATTTACCTTCTGAAACACCCATAAGAGAAAATCTATATGTTATAAGACGGGGGTGTCAAACTGATCTTAGTCCAGGTTCCACATTCAGCCCAGTTTGATCTCAAATGACAAATAAAATCACAAAATAATAACCTATAAATAACCACAACTCCTAATGTTTCCCTTGACTTTAGTGCAAAAAAAATGTTCTGAAAATGTTCACATTTAAGGAATTATCTTTTTGCAAAACATCATGAACAACCTGAAATTTCTTAAGAAAAATTTCATCAGCATTCAGCCTCAGTTTATCATTTCCACATTACAACTTCCAGATCACAGTGTCGACAAAGGAAAACAACATTTAGTCATCTGGAGCTGAACCACAGAGGATTTACTGGAGAATCAAAACGACAAACGTCAGACAAAAAGTAACAAAAACAAGACAAAATATTACAAAAATGAGAAACAAAATGACACAAAATGAGACAAATGACACAAAAGAAACCAAAAAGGAGACAAAAAAGTTACAAAGTGACAAAAAAATAGACAAACATTTTTGCAGCCGTTTGCATAACACCCAAATTTACCTTTCCTAAGTGGAGAGAAAAGCAACATGACACATCCTACAAACCTTTTTAAACTTGAAATTACCTAAATGGTCAAAAGCAGACAAGTACATGTGGAGATCTGATAACAGATCAGTGGAGCATCACATTGGATATTTAATGGAAAATTACACGAAAGACAGAGATAGCTAGCCTAACCTAGCTGGATCTGGTTGCTTAGAAATTCATTTTCCTGGTCTGGTTTAAAAGAAAGACCCAAAGTTTTGTCCACTCTGCAGCCAAAGGGGAGGATGCTAGCTAGCTAGCTGCTAGCTAACAGTGTGGGAAACATTAGCATTCATGCTAGCTAGCTAGCTGCTAGCTAACAGTGTGGGAAACGTTAGCATTCATGCTAGCGACTCGTGGCTAACACCAAGCAGTAACTAACTGGCTATGTTTATGTTACTGTCAAAGAATAAAACATAAATAGACTGACAGAAATAAAAGTAAGGCTGACTTTTTAATAATCACAGTTACCTTGTTCAGTGAACCACCGGAGCAGGATGGATCAGCTACAGGTGGTCCCTACAGGTCTGAGTCCTCAGTTCTTCCTTTTCTTCTAATTCTTCCCTCAGTAATGAGTAAAATCACTGATACATAATATTTTAAACCTATTTCGTCACTTCTTTGTGTTGACTGTTTGCTAAATGCGGTGATATGCAGGAAGACTTGCTGAGACGAGTAACGGTCTGACTGCAGCAACAGTCGCACTCAAATCAACCCAAACCAGAAAAATACTGTAATCTGCTGTAAGATTGTACGGTAGCTTGCTGTTAATATTTTGTTCTTGAAAAACACGTGAATTGACAGTATTCACCTGTATTTACAAAGAACGGTATATTACTGTACAAAATATGCAGTATTTTTACAGCAATTTGTTCCAGTGCAGGCGAAAACATGCGATCATTTTGTATAAAACCTGCATCAAAGTGGCAATAATCAGGACAAAATACACAAATATCGCACGTATGTTTTCTTATTACTGTTTCTGCTATTCTTAAAGTTTTTTTCATGTGGGAGCAGCTCAGATGGAGAAAATATTAAGAATCACAGCTGAGATTTCAGATGAATAAATGTGATGTAGCTGCAGGTGGAGTGGATTCAGATCGTAATTTTGCTCATTTTAGCAAATCTTTGCCTTTTTTTAAAATGTGAAACTTTGTCAGCACATTCTCATGTTTAAGAGAAGTTTCTCAGACGTGTTAATTTACTGATTTTTTTTCATGTCTTCCATCTGTTTACTGTAGCAGGAGGCCAGAGGAGGAAGATTTTTTTATTTTTGTAAAAAAAAAAAACCAAACTTGCCTGAATACTGTTGATGTTGTTTTTGCACTGTTGCATTGAGTTATAACCAGTGTTGGAGGAGTAATGCATCGCGTTATTTACAATATATTTGTCTGTAATGCAGTAATCTAACATATTACATATTAACATATTTAACCCTCCTGTTGTCTTCATTTACAGGCACCAAAAAATATTGTTTCCTTGTCTGAAAAAAATCCAAAAATTCAGCAAAAAGATTCCCCAAATTTATGAAAATTTGCAAAACCTTCAGGAAGAAAATTCCAATAATTCCTTAAAGATTTCCCTTCAAAGTTTTATTTTTAAAAAATCCTCCAAATTTGGCAAGAAAATTCTTGTAACTATTTTCAAAAAATGAGTAAAAATCTTCCGACAAAATCCTAAAAACTATCTAAAGTGATTCCATATATATCAGTAAAACTTCTAATATTTTCTTTAAGAACATTCAGAAAAAAATCTTTTTTTCTGAATGTTCTTAAGAAACATTTTTAACATTTTTTTCCACCAAAAAATGTTCAAAAACTTCCCAAAAATGTTGAAAATGTGGACGTCAGAAGTTTCACTGTGAAAATATATTTTTTTTTCCACATTTTCAAACTTTAAAACGGGTCAAATTTGACCCGCAGGACGACACGAGAGTTAAAGTGTAAAAATGGGCAATTTTACAAAAAGAATCTGAAAAAAGTACCTGAAAGTTCACAAATACCTTTACAGATATTAGTATTTTATGATGTAAAACATTCAGCCCCAAACTAGAAACATATAGTAACTAATTACTTTCTACAGGAAGTAAATAAGTAAAGCATTACATTAAAAAAATCTAATAAATAAATGTGTGGTATTTTATTGCATAACCCCAACACTGGATGTAACTCAACCTCTGAATAGTTTCTGACGTTTTAGTTTCATGTTCAGGAGCTGATTTTATGTTGTTCAAGTGACTTAAATCATTAATTTCAGTAGCTGTTAGTAGCATTTAAACATGTTTATACCACAAATATCTCATGAAATGCCTGTTTCTGAAGTGCCATCTCTATTTTTACTTGTTCTGTTGCCTTTCTGGAGCAAGAATGTGTGATTAAAGGTTCAAATTTTCTTTTTGTTCCGTCCTGTAAGGCCTTTTTTGACACTAATAAACCAAATCTGAGTGGATACAGCACATTTTTCTCATCGTTAACGGAGCAGAATGGTTTATTCTGTGAGGAAAAGTCTCTCTGTTTGTGGTTTTGTCGGCTGAGTGCCTGCTGCTCGACCAAACGTTCAAATGGATCCACGTAAAGTGAAGGAATGTAAAGTTTAGCCTTTCAGGTTTCATGTCATTATTAACGTTTGCATCGAAACGGCTGATAGGAATCAAAATGTTCCACATGTTTGACTATAAAAGCACAATATCTATGTTATTATAAAAGACTTTTGTCTGCTGTAAAATGTTTGCTCAGATCTAATTGATTAAACCGATTATCATCCATGATTGTTTCTGCCTGTAAATGCGACTGAATAAATGGTTCCTCCCAAAACGTCCCTGTTTCTTATTAAACTATTTGTGTGTTTGTTCAGCAGAGATGGCTTCAGTGTCTGCAGTTTGACCTGGTTAAACTGGTCCGATGGAGTCCAAACTGGGCAGGACACCCTTCAGCACCTCCTCATGTGGTTGCATAATAACATTTATTTTCAGATACTCCGTGGTCGAACCTCCTCGGGCCTCGGAAAGTATTCAGATGAAACACGCTGAGCAGAGGACAGCGGTCAGACACAGTAGCTGCAGCAACATGCTGCAATATTTGTTGGAAATGAGCTGCTAATAGTTAAAAACAAAATGCTTTTACGTCTATGATACGACCAGTTATCCAGTTTAATATATACTGACAATGTAGAGCTACACTTTTTAAAAGTGAACGCTTTTTTTGACTGTTCTAACTTTTTTTATACATAAAAAGTATAAAAAGTATATATAATTTCAGAAAAAAGTGTCAATTTCCATATTAACTTAAACATTAACTTAAAAATGTAAAAAAAAAAAAAAAAGAGGTTTTTGACATTGGAGAGTCATATATTGACATGGTCAAAGATTTCCAAAAAATCTTTTCAAAAAATGAGTAAAAATCTGTTTTAAAAAATCCTAACAATATCTAAAGTGATAACACATATATCAGTAAAACTTTTAATACATTTTAAACATTTTTAACATTTCTTTTTTTCCACCAAAAAATGTTCAAAGATTTCCCAAAAATGTTGAAAATGTGGACATCAGAAATTTGACTGTGAATATATATATATTTTTCCACATTTTCAAACTGTAAAACGGGTCAGTTTTGACCAGCAGGACAGCAGGAGGGTTAATACATCTCAAATTAGGACGTTATATGAAAGCAAAAATCTATTTTTCAGTGACAAACTTCTTTCTTTTTTTTTTTTTAGCATGTCTGGCTTATTTTAAGACACCTAAGCTTGACAATCCTGGTACAATATAGATTAAAATAAGTTTTCCCAGCTAATTTTAAGATCTCAATATTCAAAATATCATATCTTATTTCAAGGAATCTTACCAAGACATTTTTCACTTGTTCTATTGGCTGATTTTTTCACTTATTTCAAGGTAAAAGTTCCTTGAAATAAGTTTTTTTTCTTGTTTTGAGAAGAGCATTTTTTCCAGTGTAACATATTTAAGATGCATTGTCTTAAAACAAGTCCCTCCATCTTGCTGAAATGTCATTTGTTAAGTGATTTTATCTTAAACCAAGTGGGATGAGACATTTTGACTAAAAATAAGACAAATAGACTTGGTAGAATTTTGAGTTTTTGCAGTGTTTATTCCTCTCTGGGCCGTTAAAGAGCTTCATTAAGAGTCCAAAGAAAAGTTTCCGCCTCGGGGGTCCTGGAACGTCACCATGAACAGAGGATTGTCGCATGACTAACCCTTCACACCCTTTCCACTTAAACTGAACGACCTTCTGACCTCCTGACGGCCGAATCCTCACGTACGCACAAATACAAACCTGCATGTTGGTCTAAGGAGAGGCTGACAACAGGCAGCAGCGCTTTAGGAAGGTGGTTTACAGCAAGACGGTTAGAATATGGAACTTTAAAATAGTGCAGCGTTCTCCCAGAATATTCACTCTGACATCAGAGCGTTCGGCCTGATTCATGTCTGAACCCAAAGCATGTGTCCCAGTTTAAGAGTTTCCTCTGAAATCTCGGCTCACACTCCTGACACACTTTAAACAAGAAACGATGATGTGATTGTGATGCAAGGAGAGTAAATAAAGTCGTCAAACTTTCTACAACACTGAACATATACAGTGAATTCAACTATGTATTTATGCAAGTGCAAGAAAGAATCTTACGTTGACACATGAAACATACACTGTCTGTCCAAAAAATAAGTCGCCACTTGGATTTAACCAAACAATAGGAAAGAGCCTTCCATTGAGTAATTACTGCAGTGATGATTGCATTTCAGCTGCAACATCTTCTTTAACCCTAGCTGATGCAGTAAGGAGCTTCTCGTTTCTTAAATGTTGGAAGACGTATCCTGTGGTCATGGAAAGGATGTGAATGTGTCTCAGAAAGGTCAAATTATTGTCCTGCATCAAGCAAAGAAAACAGCTAAGGAGATGAAACTACTAAAATCAGGTTAAGAACCGTCCAATGCATCATTAAAACCTGAAGGATAGTGGAGAACCATCATCTTCAGGAACAAACTCTTAGATGATCGTAGGAAACCAACAGTAGAACTCACGGCTGTTTGATAGTGAAAGTAAGAACATTTCCACAAGGATTGGGACTGAACAGCTGCAGCGCTAAGAAAACCACTGATCAGTGAAGCTAATCAGAAAAAAAAGGCTTCAGTTTGCTATGGAGCATAAAGATCTCATGTTTTTGTCGTTTTGTGTTTCCTTTTGGTCTCGCTTGTGCTTTTTGTTGTTTTTTTGTCATTTTGTGTTTTGCTTAATTTGTTGTTTTGTGTGTTGTTTTTGTCGTTTGGTGTTTTTTGTCTCGCTTGTGTAGTTTGACTATTTTTTTGTCATTTTGCTTCTTTTTTGTCATTTTTGTCTCGCTTGTGTCATTTGTGTAAGGTTTTTTCTTGTTCTGTTCCCTTTTTTGTCATTTTGTAAGTTTTTAATGATTTATTTTCTCTGTTTTGTTTTGTGTCATTTGTCTCATTTGTTGTCATTTTATTTCTTCATTTTGTCATTTTGTGCCTTATTTTTGTAATATTTTGTCTTGTTTTTGTTGTTTTTTTAGTTGTTTGTCTCATGTTTTTGTCATTTTGTTTCTTGATTTTGTCACTTTGTGCCTTATTTTTGTAATATTTTGTCTTGTTTTTGTTGTTTTTTGTTTTTTTTAGTTGTTTGTCTCATGTTTTTGTCATTTAGTTTCATTTTTTGTATTGTCTTGTATCTGCTGTATGTTTATATTTGTAGGGTCACAAGTCTAGTTCTAAATTAGTCATATTCATAATTTATATTACTATAGGATCTGTGGGGCCTTGATATTTATTATAGCCAGGTGACTTAAAGCAACGACTGTATAATATAAATAACAGTGACCCGACTTGATAAGTAGCTCTAGAAATACTGTCTGACAAGATTTTAGGTTAGAGTGCTGCTATAAATGTTAATTAAATTAACAATAAGTAGGTCAGCAGGACAGATATAACTTTAAGACAAAATATGTATTAGTCATCCTACAGTATTTCATAGGATAGAGCACAAACAAGGGAAAGTACCACCAAAGTATACAAAAAATAAGTTATTTTAACTTATTTTGAACTTATACACACAGGCATAAATACATCCTGACCTACTTATGTTGAATTAATCAACATTTCTTAGCAGCATCTTGATCTAAAATCTTGACATAACAGTATTGCCAAGTCACCGTCATTTATATTAATTTACCTGACCATAGTAGACACTAAGGCCTTTCAGTGAGCATACGGTTGTATTAATTGTGGATATTAACATGAGTAATATAGAAGTAAAGCTGTGACCCCAGAAAAATATACATGCAAACTTAACAAAAAATCAAGAATACGTCAAAATTCATCAAAGGACATGAGACAATAATAAAAAGTTAGTGATAAAATAGACAAAGGGGTATAAATGCAAAAATACTTAAATAAGGTGGCTTTAAAAAAGACTAATAATAATAAATAAATAATTTAACACAAAAAGGAAAACAAATTAAAACATGCAAATGTGTTGGGTTAATAAAAGTAATCTAACAATTAGTTTGAAGCAAAAAGGTATATATATATATATATAATGTATATAATTTAGTTAAATGTTGATAACATAACATTTCTATATATACACACAATATATATGAATGCTATGCTAAATATAAAAAATAAAAAGTACTATAACAATTAGCTCGAAGCAAAAATCACATTTTAATTGGCAAAGGAGGGCAATCAGCCTATATTATTACATAGTATGGAGCACTAATGAGGGAAAGTGCCACCCAAATTTAATTATATATATTTAAATGTTGTGTTAAATATAAAAAATAAAATGTTAAAATGTTGTAAAATGCTATGTCAAATCTAAAAAATAAAAACACTTGTTTAAGCTTGGGTGGTACTTTCCCTTATTAGTGCTCCATGCCATATAACAATGTAGGCTGATTACCCTCTTTTGACAATTAAAATGTGATTTTTGCTCACACTAACTGTTGTAGTACTTTTACCATAAATGTACGCAGCCTTGACCAGTACAAATATACTACACTGTTATTTTGGCGTGCCTGTAAAGCATCACTCCTGTACTTTTCCACGCAGCTCCTCAGCTGGATTAGCAGCTCAGCATCACTCTGAGCGACACCAGCAGCTGCACTCACATATGTAAATGTGTGAAAGTTCGCGGCCCGTGATTGGCTGACCGCCGGAGCTCCTCCGGCTCCGATTGGCTGTCGCGGAGAGGCACGTACGACGGTGGGGGGGAAAATGGACGAGCACGTCAGAGCACGAGACGTTCCCGTGCTTGCGTCGTGACGTCACAGGATGCCGGCTGGGTATATAGTGAAGGGGCTCGCGCGCCCACTGAATGAAGCAACGGACAGAAACAAACAAACGGAAGTTTCTCTGAGCCTTAAATTTGTCGGATTTTTGCCCCGATTTTCGGCAACAAAAGCCGGCGACTGCTTCTTTCAGCAGACGGTGAGCAGGAGAACCGAGAAGAGACGACCAGGATGAAATACATCATAGGAATTGGCGGGTAGGTTGCACTATTTTGTATTTATTAAACAGCTAGTTGTGTGCTAACCTGTTTAAAATGCTGTGTAAAATATGCTAATAACGGCAAAGCCACTAAACTACTATGTTCAGATAGTTAGGTGGAGTTTGGTAGTTTATGCTGTGACTAAGTAATCTTGTGTACCTTTATGTTATAGTTCCTGTTGGTGTCTTGCCCCCAACTAGTGCTATAGTTTATTTAAGTTATTAATGCTGTAAACGTGGCCGCCGTTAGCTTGTGTCCGGTAGTTTTTATCCTCTCGGCCACATGTTTTATCAGCTGCCCGCCAGAAACCGGTTTAAAGTCACGTCCGGCCACTTCGGTTTGTTGACATGAATCGAGCGGGACTTTTGAAAATCACCGCGAGTCTCAGTGAAAAGTGGAGGGAGATTAAAACCTCAGCACTGTCACAGAAAGTACAATCACTAGTCATCGTGTGCAGTAGTACTTTAATGCCTAAATGCCATGTCAGGATCACTTTTTTTACTGTACTATTCCAGCTTTCTATCTGACCTTCTTAGTTTTATTTTAATGAACAGTGCTTTTATCTGGCAGTAGCTTCCTTCTGGATTAGTCATCTCTATCTCTTTATGTACACAAAGATGTGATACCGCCAATGACAGTGAAATAACAAAAGGATATTGCACACAAAATTAAACATATTGTTGCGAAAGCAATATTTCAAGTGATGCAGATGTTATCATTGAGAGTTAAGTATTATTATTTGTGTATTAGATACAGTTTAATTTCAGATTATTTCATCCAACACCAAAACACTGGCACTCTTTATAGCGCATTTTAGTAGTTTAATTAACTTATACAGTATATTCAACAGTTTTTTTTGTTTGTTTTTTTAGCAAAATGTGGCTTTTTCTTGCATATGCTAACGTGTAAAACACTAACAGGCAACACACAACTTCTGTGTCTATTTGTTCAGCTTAGTGAGTGCATGATCATGTGTCTGTCTTCAATCTGCTTCTAGAATTAATAAATTATATCTTTTAATCGCTTTCACACATCAGTAAAGAAGTAATTTTAAATACACATGCACACTTTATTATTGAATGTATGTATTTATTCACTTTATATTAGGATGAAGTGACTTTTTGTCTTTTACAGCTACTTTAAAAGTCCAGACTACAGGCAGCACATAGCTTCTTTATTTCTAAGAGAGATCATTTATATTTGTATTTTAACACTTTTCTGTCTTTTTTTTTTTTTTTTTAACAGAGTCACTAATGGTGGCAAAACCACCCTGACAGACAAGTTGATCAAGACTCTGCCCAACTGCTGCGTTGTGCACCAAGACGACTTTTTCAAGGTGAGTTGTTTCAGCAGGTGAAAAGTCGATTTAATTTGTTGTTGTTTTGGCTTCTTTCTCCTTTTTGTGGACACTGCATGAGCGCCATGTGTGAGCCAAGCAGAGGGAGTCCAGTCCCATCCCCCCACTACATTGTTCTCCACACTAGATGTGGAAATTTCCCTAAAGCCTAAGCAAAGTACTTGCTGTCCCTTGTTTGTCCCTTCGCCCTGCTTCCGTTCTCTCATTGTTATAGACTTTGTGTGCATCTGATAGTCTTTAAATCAGACAATTTTCCTCGGACCCCTTCATTTCTACTTAATTTTCAGTTTTTCCTCTCTTTTTATCTCTTAACATGATACTGTTTAATGCTTTGCTGCCTGCATTTTCCTCAGTTTTCATTACTGCTACATACTTTTTGTAAATTGCTCCCTTCATTTATGTGCATGCCCTTCGCTGTGTGCTTTAGTTTTCCCTCTGCGTTTGGCCTTTTTACTCTTACTTACTGGCATGTGAGTGGGATCTGCAAGTGTTCAGAGCTGTGAGGTTGCAGCAATGTTTTATTGGTGACTGTTATTTCAGAAACCCGATCAGATAGAAGTCGGGGAGGACGGCTTTAGACAATGGGATGGTAAGACTTCACTGAAGACTGCTAGTGACTCGTTATTCACCAACATACCTGTCACTTTGATGTAATACACCCCCACCCTCCACGATTACATACATTACATCCACCTGCACAGCATTAGCATCCACTGACTTTAACCCTTGTGTCGTCCTGCTTTTTAAAGTTTAAAAATGTGAGAACAAAATACAATAATAATAATACATAATACGTCCACATATTCAACATTTTTGGGAAATTTTTGAACAGTTTTTTTGGTGGAAAAAAGAAATTAAAAAAAAGTCTTCTTTAAGAACATTCACAAAAAAAATCAACCAAAGTCCAGCAAATTTCACTGGATTTTGATTGATTTTTTGTTTGTGAATGTTCTTAAAGAAAATCTTAGAAGTTTCACTGATATATATGTAATCACTTTAGATATGGAAGATTTTTACTCTTTTTTTTTTGGAAAATATTTACAAGAATTTTCTTGCTTGGAATTTTTTAAATAAAACTTTGAAGGAAAACTTTTAAGTAATTATTGGAATTTTCTTCCTGAAGGTTTTGCAAATTTTCAGGAATTTGGGGAATTTTCAGACAAGGAAACTATATTTTTTGGTGCCCGTAAATGAGGACAACAGGAGGGTTAAAACAGCAAACGCATTCCCAATACTGTACATTCTTTGCTTGTTTCTGTTCTAAACTTCTCTCTGTTCTTTCCATCATCTTCCTTTCTTATCAATCTTTCTCTGCAGTGATCACAGCTTTGGACATGGAGGCCATGACCAACACGGTAAAAGGCTGGATGGAGAACCCCGTGAAGTTCGCCAGATCCCACGGCGTCACCCTGTCTTCTGCCTCTGACGTGGCAAACCCCGACGAGCAGATCCACATCCTGATTGTGGAGGGCTTCCTGCTCTACAACTACGCGTAAGTTGATTATTCGTTATTGTCACATAACCGACAAGTTTATCAGGTTTATACGTGTTGTGAGTGCAGCTTCCTGAACGGCCTGTATGGGCATGTAATGCTGACACAATTACTTCTAGCTGTGGTGAATGTGGTTTGCACTGCGAGCACATTGTGTCTTTGTGCAGGTTGTAGCGTGAGTTCTCTCTGAATAAATGAGTTATATCATCTTCACACCTCCACGTGTTCAGAGAGAACAAGTTATTTTGGTTCATGCACATTCTAGGAAATTCATGACAACAAACATTACGTGGGCGTCCTTAATTCTGTCACATGATTATTTTGTGTTCTGATGCCGGCTCATGTGTTTCTTTAGCCGCTGCGAGCCGATTCTGCAATTAGAGATAAGGCTTTCAGCAGGACGAAGCTCTTAGAATGTTCCCTTAATGGGGCGGCTGGGCGGTGCTAAGTGTACTAGTTATGAATGTCAGACACTGCAGAGATATAGATAAGGGTCGGCGTGACCACTTGCGTATTTATACTCCTTTACCACGAAAATGTCGTATATATACTCTGACCTTGTTCACGTCTCTCCTTCAGGCCTCTGCAGGACGTTTTTGACAAGTGCTATTACATCACGATCCCCTACGAGGAGTGCAAAAGAAGGAGAAGGTGAGCTGACACCAATGTTCAGCCCTTTTCCCCCATAATTCTTCAGTGTCCAGTGCAGATTCTCAAACTGTGCATTTGTGATTTTCAGTACGAGACAGTACACCGTCCCCGACCCACCTGGCCTGTTCGACGGCCATGTGTGGCCCATGTACCTGAAACACAGGAAACAGATGGAGGACAGTGGTTTGAATATTGGTATGTTGTCTTTGTCTAAGAGCTTCAGTAAAAAGCAGCCGAACTTCTCTTTTTTTGCTTCTTTCAAGAACCAAAACGAAAAGTCTGGTTGTTTTTTGCAGAATCCACACAGACTCATCGATATATATACTGTTAATTGAGGGTGATAAATTTCACAAAATCATAAGTTTTTCTTGTATTATTTTATTATTTCTTGTATTGTTGTCCTACGGGTCAAAATTGACCCATTTTAATGTTTGAAAATGTGGATTAAAAAAATATTTTCACAGTGACACTTCTGATGTCCACATTTTCAGCATTTTTGGGAAATTTTTGAACTTCTTTTGGTGAAATAAAAAGAAATATTACAAATGTTTCTTAAGAACATTCACAAAAAAAATCTAAATTCAAAAATCTGATTTTTTTTGTGAATGTTCTTAAGAAAATATCAGAAGTTTTACTGATATATATGGAATCACTTTAGATATTTTTAGGATTTTCTTGCAAGATTTTTACTCATTTTTTGAAAATATTTACAAGAATTTTCTTGCCAAATTTTTTTTTTAAAAATCAAACTTTCAAGGGAAGCTTTTAAGGAATTGTTGTAATTTTCTTCCTGAAGGTTTTGCAAATTTTCAGAAATTTGGGGAGTTTTTTTTCAGATTTTTAAATTTTTTTTCAGACAAGGAAACTATATTTTTGTTGTTCATAAGTGAGGACAACAGGAGGGTTAAAGACAGTTGTCCAACTCATCACTTTCTATTTTTGTGTGTTGTTGCAGAGAACCTGGATGGTTTGAAATCCAAAGAGGAGATCTACAACCAGGTGTATGAGGACATTCAGAACAACCTGCTCAATCGTTTATAGGTGAGAAGGCTAAGGAAGTGAGCTGCTGTAGATGTGGCATTTAGGGAGTATTGGAGAAGATAAACGAGTGAAGCATAGTAAGAAATACAGCAGCAGAACAAAGATAGAAACAAACATACGCTTGTACACACGTTTAGAAATTAGTCTTGTAGTTTGAAAAATTTGCCACGTTTGAGTTCTGCTTTAAGGCAAATAAAATCACATAATTAAGAAACAAAGTGCATAATTCATAAAAGTGAAATGTGCTCCTGCACAGCTTTGTCTAACAGTATTTTTCTGTTTCTTGCAGCAGGAAGACTCCTCCTCATACCTGTACAGAACCTGTAAATAGTACCGAGGATTCTTTTTTTTTTTTCTATGAACTTTTTCTAATTTTATTCTTGTTTTTGTAAATAGAGCGACGTCATGTTAACTTAATCATTGTCTTTTTATCATCTTCAGATGATCAATATTTTGTTCTTCCATTATTAAAATGATCATTACTGGGTTACTGTTCTGTTAAACTACTGACTTGTATCGGACCATTTGCCTGTCGATCGTATTCACCTGAAAATAAATGCATTAGTTGCTGTTAAAACACAGTAAATCAAACATGTCGTGTTGTTTTTGTTGCCAAGACTTGCAATATATCTGCAGCTGACATAATCCAAATGTTTACTGTTTTCTCAGTTACTCTGAGTTACATGGAACCTTTATCTTCTAATGCTGAATGTTGCCTTTTATCTTAAGTACTGACTGCCATAACTTCACTTATCTTCACTGAGCCTGCCAACACTTTTATTGGTTATTATAATGAAGCCACATTCAAAACTGTTGGGTTGTGCTGTACAAAGTGTTTTGTTTGTTTCTTTTAATTGTTTCTTGAGATTTGAAATTGATCTTACCTTCTTTAACTGTAAAAGTGTCTCAATTTCACAATTTATTAACCTTTACTAGACACATTGGAGCCTCCTAATTTGGCACATATTGTACGTTTCCCTTAAAAGTTTTATTTAAAAAAATCCCCAAATTTGGCAAGAAAATTCTTGTAAATATTTTCAAAAGAGTAAAAATCTTCCCAAAAAATCCTAAAAATATCTAAAGTGATTCCATATATATCAGTAAAACTTCTAATATTTTCTTAAGAACATTCACATAAAAATCAACCAAAATCCAGCGAATTTTGCTGGATTTTGGTTGATTTTTATTTTTTCTACCAAACAAATGTTCAAAGATTTCCCAAAAACGTTGAAAATGTGGACATCAGAAGTTTCACTGTGAATTTTTATTTTTTTCCCACATTTTCAAACTTTAAAACGGGTCAATTTGACCCACAGGACGACAGGAGGGTTAATAGTTGATTAACTGATTAATCCTTGCAGCTCCTCCATCCATATGAACCAGTTCCATGTTTTCCATATCCGTCCCTCTGGGGGTTTTTACAACACAGCAGCTCACAAATAGCCGCCTCGGCTTTCCTCAAGTAGATGCCTGAGCAGGTCACAGACGAACAAAGATTTAGGCTATTAGCAGTAGATTTCCAGCACATGAGGCCTCGGCCACGTGCTGCCGTCACCTATGGCTCCACACGTATAAATAGGACGGAATAATTTCCCTTTTCCCTAAAGGGAACCTCGTCCTGCCTCTTCAACTTATCACAGCGCCACTAAATATAGAACAGGTCAGGTAGAGCGTCCTCGTTCCCAGAGTGGATTCAAGTCCAGATCAGAGGAACAGAAGAGCATGCTGTCTGCTGTTCAGTACACTGCTGCTCATGTCTGTAGTTTTATTACTACGACTGGTCCGGCTGGACGTCTGGCTGCAAAGATCAATCTGGTTCTGTGATTAAAAGACTTTATTATACTCTTTAATATCACAGAAGAACCATTTCTGGTTCCACAAAGACACATTATGCAAAACTTTGTTTAACCCTCGTGTTGCCTGCAGGTCAAAATTGTCCCGGTTTAAAGTTTGAAAATGTGGGGAAAAATATATTTTCACAGTGAAACTTCTGATGTCCACATTTTAGAATTTTGGTTCATTTTTTTTGTGAATGTTCTTAAAGAAAATATTAGAAGATTTACTGATATATATGTAATCACTTTAGATATTTTTAGGATTTTTTTGGAAGATTTTTAAAAATAAAATGTTTAGGGAAACGTTTAAGGAATTTTTAGAATTTTCTTCCTGAAGATTTTGCAAATTTTTATGAATTTGCAGGTCATGCTGTCTTGCATTAATAAAGATCTAGAATCATCTGACGCTCCATTGCTGCAGCTTCATGACTTCAGCCGAACACGTCATCCGTCATGCATCGGTCGTTTGGAAACGAGTGACGAGGTGATTTCTGTGACGCTCTAACAGCTGGTCGATGAATAAACCGGCTGGACTCGAGTCCTGGTGCTAAAACTGGCAGCAGAGTGACGACTGGAGGCGTGAAGGCAGGTGAATCCGTTCACACAAAACACTCACGTAATGCAAGTTGCATAATGTTCTGAAAATGGTACAAAAATAATGTTTTTAACTTTTTGAGCTGTACTAAGTTTACCTACTTAAATTCACTGTTATTTTACAAACTTCTGTTGATGTATTAACCCTCCTGTTGTCTTTATTTACGGGCACCAAAAAATATTGTTTCCTTGTCTGAAAAAAATCCCAAAATTCAGCAAAAAAAAAAAAAAATCCCCAATTTTCTAAAAATTTGCAAAACTTTCAGGAAGAAAATTCCAATAATTCCTTAAAAGTTTCCCTTAAAAGTTTTATTTTTCAAAAATCCCCCAAATTTGGCAAGAAAATTCTTGTAAATATTTTCCCAAAATGAGTAAAAATCTTCCAAAAAATCCTAAAAATATTTAAAGTGATTCCATATATATCAGTAAAACTTCTAATATTTTCTTTAAGAACATTCACAAAAAAAATAAACCAAAATCCAGCAAAATTCACTGGGTTTTAGTTGATTTTTTTGTGAATGTTCTTAAAAAACATTTTTAATATTTCTTTTTTCTCCACCAAAAAATGTTCAAAGATTTCCTAAAAATGTTGAAAATGTCAACATCAGAATTTTCACTGTGAAAATATATATTTTTTCCACATTTTCAAACTTTAAAACGGGTCAATTTTGGCCTGCAGGGCGACACGAGGGTTAAATTAAAAATAATATCTTTTGAAATCACCTAAAAAAAATTAAAATGACCTGCTAATCATAAAAAATAACAATTGCAATGTCCCCGTTCAATTATCATTATTATTTCATTAAAAAAAAAGAAATAAAATTACACTAATTTATGGAGCTTAAATAAGATAAAATGTTATTATTTTACAGACATTAGCTGAAAAAGTATGTGTATTTTGGTTTTTAAAATTTTTGATTTTTTTAAATTATAAAATATATGTACATTTAAGACTGAAAAATTCTAAAACATTTTTTAAATGTTATTTTACAGATTTTTTACTGTTTTGTAAAATTACAGATAATACCTACTAAAATCATCTTTCTTTATTTTAAGAATTAGAAATCTTTTTTAAATGTTTAACAAAAAACTGTGTAAAATTACACTATTTTTACAGCATTTAAATAAGGAAGAAATAATATTTTACAGATATTTGATGTTATTTTCACTCTTTTTTAGATTTTTTGAAATTTACATTATTTCACAATTTGAAAATACAAGTAAAATAATCTTTTTTTTAAAAAAATGCATGTATGTTTAAAATGGAAGAATAGTGACTCATATTTTACAGAATTTTAAAAATATTTTTAACTATATTTTAAAAAATATTTTGCCGCTTTTTACAGATTTTAACTGTTTTGTTATATTACAGATAACTAGTAAAATTGGAGGGGAAAAGGGATTAATTTCCACGTTGACAATAACGAGCACATTATTTCTGTAATTATTTATTTTCTTACCCATGGTAATTCATTCTCTTGCTAAGTTTGATGATAAAGTCAGAACATATTTACTTTTTCTAGATTTTCTCAGTTCTTTCAAGTGAAAGTATTTTTCCAGTGTAAACCAGCGGATTAGGACAGTGTGTGTGTTCCAGGTTTACAGATATCGTCTTTAACACACTAAACTAAAGCAGCAGAAAGCAGCAGCAGAGTGAGAAACAGCCTCCACATTATCCTGAGCTGCTTTACCGTGAAAACAAATCCAGTCTAGACACTTTCCTGGACAAACCTGACCTCATTCCCGCTCAGTTCGTCTGGATCATGTGACGGAAACATCCATCAGCGGCTCGGCATGATTCCAGCGCTCGCCCTTTCTATTTTCTGTTTTTATGACTGTTTGCATTCGTTCACACATAGAGAACGTCGCAGCAGTCGAAGCGTTTGTGGTTTTCTACGTGTCAGATGGATGAAGGTGAAGCTGCTGACGGTGAGGTAACCGTGTGTCCAGGTTACATAACAACACTCTGACTATAAATATCTGAGACAACATTATTTAAATCCAGGGTCAAAAATTAACTTTCAATTTCCAACTGCTAATGTATAGTTTGGATGTACAATAATTTTAAAGTATTTGATAAAGTCATGCAAAGTTTTACCTTCATACTATGAATATTTTCAGAGCTGCAGGCCCTTAAAGTACTCACAAGTGGGTCCAGTTGTATTTTTTCCATCATTTCTGAGCCTCATAACTTCATCACTTCAGCCGAAAGACACATGAAACTTTTCACGGCTGAAAAACACGTTTGAATTCTGTTAAAAACTGCAACCAGATCAGTTTTACATCCACTAAAGGTGTCATAATCTAAAACTACATCTCATTATTGTTCTTTTTTTAACCAACTCTGAGCATGGGATGTATCATAGTTTCATAGAACAAAGAGACTAAACTGTCCCACAGACGTGTAAAAACAATCAAAACGTCACACTAAACACAAAAATTAGACACAAAACAAGACACGTAACTCACAAAACACCAAAAAAACAGATGCAAACCATGAAAAACAAGGCAAAGATGTCTTTAAATAAGAAAAACGAGGCACAAAACAGGAAAAGAGACGCTAAATGACAAAAACAACAAACAAATGACCACAACGGGAAAAAAAAATTGTCCTAAAGACACACAAAACAACACAAAACTGATTTTAAAAAATAACACAAAAGAAAACTAAATCTCATTTTTGGTCTATGACCGACTTTTGATCATCAATATTATGGGATGTATCACAGCTTAAAGAGACAAAACTGTCCCAAAGACGTGTAAAACAATCCAAACATCACACTAAACGAGAAAACCAAGACACAAAAAAAGACAAATGAGACACAAAATGACAACAATGACAAACAAATGACCACGAGAGAAAAAACTGTCCCAAAGACACACAAAACTGACACAAAATGACCGAAAAGGGACAAAAATGACAAAGAAGAGCACAAACCAACAAAACCAGACACAAAAAAAGAAATCTAAATCTCATTTTAGGTCTATAACCAACTTTTGATGATCAATATTCTATCTTTCTGATATATATGTAATCACTTTAGATATTTTTAGGATTTTTTGGGGAAATTTTTTAATCATTTAAAAAAATATATAATTTTTATTTTATTGATTTATTTATTTTTTATTTTTTTAATTTTTTGTCAAATTTTGGGATTTCTTTTAACAATAAAATGTTAAGGGAAACTTTTAAGGAATTTTTAGAAGTGGGGAGTTTTTTTTGCTGAATTTTTTTCAGAGAAAGGAACAATACTTTTTGGTGCCTGTCAATGAAGACAACAGGAGGGTTAAAGGTGTGTTTCTGTCAGCCAATCAGAGCTGGAGGAGGATCGTGGAATCACATCCATCCGGTTAGAGCTGGAGCCAACTAGAGCTTCCAGCCTGTCGGTTTCAGATTTCTGAGAGGTTATCTGGATTATATTTAGAGGGAGGCTCTGTAGTGTTTGTTCAGAGTTTAATTCGCTCTGATCCTCCAAGACGAACGACACAAATCAAAGGCAAAGGTGAGAAAATTTCACCTGCTTCAGAACAACCTGCAACCTGCATCTGCTGTGGGGAGTGGAGCTTCCTTTGGCCTTAAATAGTAATAATAAAGATCATAAACTTTATTATTTATAGCAGCTTTTACAACTGGAGTCACGAGATGCTTTACATAAAACAGAGCACCAGTAAAACATTAACAAGGAACAACAAAGCATTAGAGGAGCTATTAAAACACCATATAATTTGTTTTTTAAAAAACCCTGAATATTAATAACTGATTCCATAATAAAAGTCACTACACTGATAAGAAATAATAAAATATCAGAAAAGATATTTAAAAATATAATAAAATGCTGTATCTAAAATATTAAACCCTGCCCTGGTAATTAACAATGTCAATATTTTCTAATAATAATATTAATAATTATAAAGTCCATAATAAAAGTCACAGCATGGATAAGAAACAATAAAATATCAGAAAATATATTAGAAAGCTATAAAAAATGCTGTTAATTAACAGTGTGGACCCTTTATAATAAGAATAATATTAATATTAATAATAATCCATAATAAAAATCACAGCATGGATCAGAAACAATAAAATGTTGAAAATGACAAGATATTAAAATGTTATAAGAAATGCTATATCTTAAATATTCAAGCTTGCACTGTTGATTAACAATGTCAATATTTTCTAATATTAATTTTAATAATAACAGAGTCCATAATAAAAGTCACAGCGTGGATATGAAACAATGAAATATCAGAAAAAGATATTTGAAAGCTAAAAAAAATAAAATAAAATGCCATATCTAAAATATTAAAGCCTGCACTGTTTATGAACAGCATCAACCTTTTCTAATAATACTATTAATAATTATAAAGTCCATCAAAAAAGTCACAGCATGGATAGACGAACATATTATGAAGCTATAAAAGCTTTTCAAACTGTTATTTATTCCTAAACCTAAAAATAAAGAAAAACTAGCTTTTTATTATTACTATAATAATAATAATAATAATAATAATAATAATAATAATAATAATAATAATAATAATAATAATAATAAATTATACTACAATAATTAAATCAGTCCCTTAAATAACAGATAAAGTGCTGGCAACTCATTATCTTAGAATTAAATAAATGGAAATTAACGGTGTGTCCACAGTAAAACTTCATTTTCTGTATTAAAATGGTGAAACTCATTTTTTTCTTGATATTTTAACCCTCCTGTTGTCCTGCAGGTCAAAATTGACTCGTTTTAAAGTTGAAAATGTGGGAAAAAAAAAAAAATTTCACAGTGAAACTTCTGATGTTCACATTTTCAACATTTTTGTGAAATCTTTGAACATTTTTTGGTCGGAAAAAAAACAAATGTTAAAAATGTTTCTTAAGAACATTCACAAAAAAATCAACCACAGTCAAGAGAATTTTGCTGGATTTTGGTTGATTATTATGTGAAATATTATAAATTTTACTGATATACATGTGATCACTTTAGATATTTTTAGGATTTTTTTTGGAAGAGTTTTACTCATTTTCTGAAAATATTTTTCTTAACAAATTTGGAGGATTTTTTAAAATAAAACTTTTAAGGAATTATTGGAATTTTCTTCTTGAGGGCTCTGCAAATTTTCAGAAATCTGGGGAATTTTTTTGCTGAGTTTTTGGATTTTTTTCAGACAGGGAAACTATATCTTTTGGTGCCCGTAAATGAGGACAACAGGAGGGTTAATGTATTTTAAAAAATATGGTAAAAATCTGTGAAATAAAAGAAAAATACGTTTTTTAGCAGTGTATAGAAATGGTTTATTAACCTGTTTAACCCGTGCAGCTGCTATGAGCAACTAAAAACATAAACTAGTCTGATTAATGAGCTCAGCAGCTTCAGATGAGGTGAAAACACTCCGAGGAGGAGGATTAGTTTTGTGGGTTAATTAACTTCTGCAGTGATTAAAAGTCTGGCTCAGTTTAAAGAAGATAAAAGGTTTTTCCGTCTCTTCAGGTCTGTTTTATCTGCAGCTGCTGACCTGTTGGTGTGGAAAACTCAGCGCACTTTGATAAGAAAGAAAGAAAAAAAGAGTTAGTTGTTTCAGCAGCAGCAGCAGAGTCGAACTGACTGTGAGGATCTAGCGCCATCGTGTGGTTAGAATCTTCAAGTGACCTCAGAATGGAGATTAAAGTCTGGATGTTCCTCTGCTGCCTGCAGAAGGTTAAAAAAAAACATCTGACACCTGGACTGCTGCTTTTGTCATCCAGTAATAATAATAATAATAATAATAATAATAATAATAATAATAATAATAATAATAATAATAATAATTTGAGTTGTTGTTACAGTTCAAATGTAAATTAATTATTTTTCTATGGTTTTACTTTATGTCATTTAAATAAAACTGAAATCTGTAAATTAACAGTTTAACAAATATTTTGCTCTTTTTCAGTCCTTAACCCCTTAATATCCAATGTTGCAAAAATATATCAGTTTATATATATATATATATATATATATATATATATATATATATATATATATTAAAAAAAATTCTTTCAAATATTGAAAGATAAAGTAACAAATAATGTGTAATTTGAAGGTCAAATATTTCCAAAATATGAAATAAATTAATCAAAAATGTAGGTGTTTAATATGGAAGTATTAATTATATTATTATTATTATTAGTTATATAATTTCCATTTATTATATGTCATTTGATAAAAAATAATAAAAATTTGTAAATTACCAGTTTAACCAATTATTTGCTATTTTTCAGTCCTTAATCTACATATTTTTTCTTTCAAATAGCAGAAAATATCTCCGAAATAACATAATAATATTCAATAATAATACTTTTGTGATTTAAATACAATAAAGAACAGTGTGATTGAAGTTTTTCAAATTATGATTTAGTTTTTTAAAAAACATAGATTGTTGAAGTAGACATTATTTCATATTTGTGGCCTTTTTCTGACAGTAAACATGTAAATTAACACCTTTCCACTGGTTTACTTGTGGTCTGTGATTTAACAAAAAGGCAAAAACTGTAAAATAAATATTTTTTTTAAAATATAAATATTGGTCAGATTTACAAAAAAAAAATTATTCATTTTAAATAGTGTTTCACATTTTTTCATTTGTCCATATTTTCTGTATTTATTTATTTATCCTTGCAGTCTAGTCTTGCGGTTCCCATAGAACCTCTCATCTGTGCGTCATGGCGCACAGCGTGGACAGGACGAGGCAAACAGAAAGCACCAGTTCTGAAGGTTTTCCACTTTCTAATGGTTCCTTCTGAAGCAGTGAGCAGCTTCTGGTCGTGAATGAGTGAAAACTCTTCTACAAACTCCCATAAAACGTGTCCAACCAAACCTCTCCGCTGATTGTGTGCGCAGCTGCGTGACGGAGTCCAAACACCTCCTCACCCCTGAAGAACTCTGAAGTCGGTCGTTCAGCTTCACTTCTGTTCGGCTCGAGGCTTCCTCCGGAGCCATGGAGAGGTTTGTGTGCGCGTTGATCTGCCTGCTGGCTGCTCTGCTGTGTCTCGGTACCGGTCAGCACCACGTCGGACCGTGGAGACACCGGATCCAGTGGGAGAATAACGGGCAGGTGTACAGTCTACTCAGCACCGGGACTCAGTACCGGTTACCGGCGCAGACCAGGAGACGCACCCAGCTGCTGCTGACCACAAAGAACAACTTTAACCAGATTCACTCTCCGGTTCCGCTCAGCAGATCCAGCAGAACCAGAACCGTGGAGCTCCGGGACGCAGCCGGTAGAATCTCTCAGCAGAACGACCACATCCAGACGGACACGTCGGTCCTCGGTGCAGACGCCGGTCAGTATTTACTCGCTGCGGGACGTCCCGGAACCACCGGAGGAGCTCCGGGATTCCGCGCGTACCGGGCCGCGTCTAACGGCAGTGCGGCCGCGTTCACCGGCATCCAGGAGTTCTCGGGTAACGGAGTCCCTCGGGGAGGCCGGAGCACACCGGGACAGGGTGCGCAGCGGACCAGCGCGTCGCCGGTCAGACCAGCGGACTTTACGCACAGCAGGATCCGGTCTGACGGTTCGGATCCACCTGCTCGGCCTCCTGCTGCACCCGTCCGGGTCTCCACGGCGGAGGAAAACGGAAACACCCGCAGAGGAGACGCTCCCGGTGCGCAAAGGCTGCAGAGAGCGCAGTCCGTGAGCAGAGGCGCACCGGAGCCCAGAGTTCCTCCAACAGCTGCTTCCAGTAACTCTGTAGAAACTCTCTTTCCTCTTTCAAACCCGGACTCGGACGTGGCGGACCCCAGAGACCCGCACAGCATCCACCACCGGAACTCAGTCTTCTATAACGTTTACCCTCCGGACCGCAGGAACCGGATCACTGCGCGTCCTCCACCGGGAACCGGCTACGGCACCAGGTTCTTCCACAACGGTGAGAAAAGTAGGATCAAAACAAACAAAAGTGATTTTTCACTTTTAACTCCCTGAAACCACAGAAATGATCAACGGTCGCATCCATCATCCGATGAAGCTCAGCTCGTTTCCAGCTCAGACTCGGAATCATTTGTTTCTAATTTAATGCGTTTTTAATGAGAGTCAGAGTTAATTTCCCTCCTGTGAGCCGCTAATGTCTGCAGTCTGAGCCTCTGAGCACAACTCAGATTAAAAGCTTGACTGATGGACTCATTATCTGCAGCAGCAGAGGGTTAGAAAAAAACTACCTCTGCAGGTTCTGACAGGAAAAGTCTCCAAAGTTCTCCACTAATTATCCAGAATAAGTAGATTATGTTGTCAGTGGTTTAACCCTCCTGTTGTCCTGAGGGTCAGACTGACCCGTTATAAAGTTTCAAAATGAGGAAAAAATATATATTTTCACAGAGAAACTTCTGATGTCCACATTTTCAACATTTTTGAATTTTTTTGAAATTTTTTGGTGGAAAAAAAGAAATGTTAAAAGTGTTTCTTAAGAACATTCACATAAAAATCTACCAAAATCCAGTTAAGTTCGCTGGATTTTGGTAGATTTTTATGTGAATGTTCTTAAAGAAAATATTAGAAGTTTTACTGATATATATGGAATCACTTTAGATATTTTTAGGATTTTTTTGGAAGATTTTTATTTTTTTTCACAATATTTACAAGAATTTCCTTGCCAATTTTTATTATTATTATTTTTTTAAATAAAACTTTTAAGAAATTATTGGAATTTTCTTCCTGAAGGTTTTGCAAATTTTCATAAATTTGGGGAATTTTTTATGCTGAATATTTGGATTTTTTTCAGACAAGGAAACAATATTTTTTGGTGCCTGTAAATGAGGACAACATGAGGGTTAATATCAGATCCGGTGTTAAAAAATAAAATTTGTTGTTTCACATGACGCTCAACTTTTCTTTTATTAGTTCAAATATGTCTTATATTCTTTATCTTTGTGTCAAAATCAGTAAAAATGCTTCGTAAAAGTAATTCAGAAGGTCTTATCTCGTTAAAAATATGCAAGTAAAGAATCAAACGTATTGATCTAGACAAGAGTTTTAAGTTTCAAACATTAGTCAGGATGACGTTAGTGCATCAACTTAACATAATGTGTAACTCTGATTGGTTGTTTTTGTTTTTAAGATTTAAAAACGCTGTATTCAAGCATCGCAAAAGGGTGAATGATATTTGTTAAAAATAAGGATTTTTGATGCATCTTTTTTTTGGGGAGGGGCCAATTAATTTATTTCTTTTTATTACTTGTTATTTTGTAATTCCTTATTTCATACATTATCTATAATTTACCAGGGAAAGTAAGTAAATTAATAGTAAATTGTTCAAAATTACACTTGAAAACTGTTCAAAAGTGAAGATTTTTGTGATGCTCTGTGCAGTTTTTTCAGCTCTATTCCAGCACACACCAGTCATTTCAGGTTGTTTACTGCAGTTCTTCTTCTTCAGGTCTCCCAGACTTGGTTCCTGATCCGTATTACATCCAGGCAGCTTCCTACATCCACAGAGTGCAGATGTACGCACTCCGCTGTGCTGCCGAAGAAAACTGTCTCTCCAGGTGAGTTTATCCTGCTTTAACAGTCCAGTCCAGAACCAGAACCAGAGCCAGAAGCAGAGCCAGAGCCAGAGCCAGAACCAGAACCAGAGCCAGAACCAGAACCAGAACCAGAACCAGAACCAGAACCAGAGCCAGAGCCAGAGCCAGAACCAGAACCAGAGCCAGAGCCAGAAGCAGTTCATTCCTGCAGCTTCAGGTGGAGTCAGAGTCACTGAACTTCCTCCTTAATGATATTATGCTCCCACAGATTCTTTATTCAAGTCTTTACATGTAAAAGAAAAACATATTTTCTCATTCGTGGAGACGCTTCGAGGGTGAAAATGGAAAATTATCACATTTGGACACTATAATGATTTCAAAACAACATGGACAAAAAAGCAGCTTTCGTGTTTCTCACTTTTTTAAGATTCAGAAGAAACTGAAAGACAAAACTTCACTAAACTAATCAGTAGAATCCTGACGGGTGAAAAGTTAAAATACAAACCAACATAAAGTGTCTCTGGAGGACGCTGAAGCACCACCTGACTCCGTACTGGCTCGTTTTTGTTATTTTGTGTTGTTCTGTCTCATTTTTATCATTTTGTGTCTCATTTTTGTCATTTTGTGTCTCATTTTTGTCATTTTGTGTCTTGTTTTTTCAGTTTTGTGTCTTGTTTTTGTCATTAATGTCTTGTTTTGTCATTGGAACGCCCTAGGGGCTAGGGAACTGACTGCAAGTAGATGTTATGATGAGTGATCAGACCAGGTTCGTCTGCTGGAGCCAAAGGATATGAAAAATGGACAGACACGGTTGATTTCAGTTTTGTAGATGTATTTTTCCCAAATTTGTAATTGGATTTGCGTATAAATAAAAGGTATTTTATAATAACCAGAGTAATAATAACAATAGTAAGGGTGAAATAGTATGAGGTATGTATAATATAAATATATAGATAATAAACAGGTATAATCAATTAATATAGTATAATATAATATTAGTTATGGTATTAATATTATATTATGTATATTAATTATAAAACAAAAACCAATACAGTTCGAAAGTTCAAAACCAAACAAAAGATCACCAGGTCGGGAATTACAGTTCAAAGTTCAGTTCAAAGTCTCTTTTTGAGAGGTTCGGAATTCAAAGTCGTCTTTTCAGTTCAGTGTCCATGAACAAAACAATCCTTGATCCAGGTTTGAAACAACAAAAGGTGTCCTACCACAGCAGGAGGTAGGGGACGGGATAGCTCGCCATCAAAGAGAATTAATCAGAAGGAAAAAAAAAAAAACCCAATTAGTAAAACAATAAAATAAACCAAGACAATAAATCAGTAAAAGTAAATTACAAAATAAATAACCAAAATAAATAGTTTTAAATAACCAAATAATGCACAGCATTTAGTTACTCTATTCAATGTGAATAGACATTACATCCATTGATCTAATATGAAGCTTCATTAGAAGTTTAATATCTAAATGCGAATTAATTTCAAAGGTGTAAAGTGCAATGTATAAAGTCAAATGTATAAAGTCAAATGTATAAAGTCAAATATATAAAGTGAAATGTATAAAGTGCACTTTAAGTTCAAATAGGCCTCAAGCCTTGTGTTAAACTGTATTAAATATACAATTACTTCATTTCAAGTATCAGGAGTATTGTTGCGCAACAGGTCTGAATCTCATTCATGTGAATGCATCCATTCAAAACAAAGATGGCTGCGGGGGCACCCGGTTTCAAAAGTAATGAAAAGTGACCTAAAAGTCTAAACTAATGGAAAGTGAGGCACCGCTTTAAATATCTACCATGTTGCCTAAGATTCGGCTGGAGTAGATGAACAAATAAGGCTAGGATTGAAAGAATATGCACATAAATAGCCGCGCTAGCCGGCTGAAGCTACATGCTAAGTTTGCATTAACCTAGCTGCAGAGCAGCATTAAGACTTGCGGTGTAAACAAACATGAATCACACAACCGCAAGAATCGAGGACTCACCGGTGAGTAGTGCGAACACGGGGGGGTTTAATATGAGGATCCGCCGGGATATGGGGAGATGTATCTGCAATTGTTAGGTTTAAAGTCAGCGCAACGCATTGTATTGACAAATCATTTAAAGTAAACAACTATGCGACGCACGCACTCACCGATCGCCAGAGAGGTAGATGAGAGGATGAGAAGTGCCGTGGAGATGTTTTAGCCCAATTGCTACTTTTAATCGGAGTTTTGAGCAGTTTTGCAGAGTCAAACAAACGCCAGATACAGTGTGGTGCTGTGACAGGGCTGAGTACAGAGCAGTGACAGACAGGAAGTGACGTATGGGACCGGGCAATGTAAAAGGAACTTGGTCCGGGAAAATAAGAGCGGCACAGGAAGTGGAGCCCTACATGGCCTGGGTTACATCATTTTCTTTCTCGTTTTTGAAAAAATATATTTTCACATTCAAGGAGACACGTCCCAGACACATTACAATATTACATATTGTATTGTATTGTAGTGTATTAACTGATATTTTGTGCTGCAGCTGTGAAAGCGCTTACCTTTGGGTGTAAATTAAGAAAAATGATCTTCAGGATTCCTCTGAGGACGTTTTCTGGCCCTCGTCCCGTTTGGAGTGATGGAGATTCTCTGCTCTGATCTGAGCTGCTGCTCTGCCAAGAAAAATAAACCCTGAAATGAAAGGCAAAGGATTTCAGAGGGGAATGCAAGAACTGCTGGGCGGAGATTCCACCGCCAGATCTGAGAGCTGCAGGGAAGGAGGCAGGAGTGGAGCAGAAATACTGTCTGTGTTTTCACATAATCTGACGTTTTTAACCCTCCTGTTTTCATCATTTACAGGCAGCAAAAAATATTGTTTCCTTGTCTGAAAAAAATCCAAACAATCAGCAAAAAATTCCCCAAATTTCTGAAAATTTGCAAAACCTTCAGGAAGAAAATTCAAATAATTCCTTCAAAGTTTCCCTGAAAAGTTTTATTTCAAAAAAATCCCCCAAATTTGGCAAGAAAATTCTTGTAAATATTTTCAAAAAATGAGAAAAAATCTTCCCCAAAAAAATCCTAAAAATATCTAAAGTGATTCCATATATATCAGTAAAACTTCTAATATTTTCTTAAGAACATTCACATAAAAATAAACCAAAATCCAGCGAATTTCATTGGATTTTGGTTGAGTCTTTTGTGAACGTTCTTCAGAAACATTTTTTACATTTCTTTTTTTCCACTGAAAAATGTTCAAAAATTTCCCAAAAATGTTGAAAATGTGGACATCAGAAGTTTCACAACATATTTTCCCCCCCACATTTTCAAACTTTATAACGGATCAATTTAACCCTCAGGACGACATGAGGGTTAAAATAAGTTTTCCCAGCTAATTTTAAGATCTCAATATTCTAAATATCATATCTTTTTTCTATAGAATAGAATAGAACAGAAGAGAACAGAATAGAGTAGAATAGAATAGAAAAATTTACAACTGAATATAATATAGTAGAATAGAGCAGAAGATAATAATATAGAATTGAAGATAATAGAAGATAATACTTTAGAAAATATTAGAATAAAAAAAGAATAGAACAGAATAGAGTAGAAGAGAATAAGAGAGAAAAATTTAGAACAGAATAGAAGATAATAAAATAGAAGAGATAATATAGAATAGAACAGACTAAAAAAGAATAGAATAGAATAGAACAGACTAAAAAAGAATAGAATCGAAGATAATAGAAGAGAAGAGAATACTTTAGAATAGAATAGAATAGAATAGAATAAGGGAGAAAAATTTTGGACAGAATAGAGGATAATAGAAGAGAATAAAAAAGAATAGAATAGAATAAGAGAGAAAATTTAGAGCAGAATAGAAGATGATTGAATAGAATAGAATGAAAAAGAATAGAAGAGATGAGAATAATGTAGAATAGAATAGAATAAAAAAAGGAATAGAAAAGAAAAATTTAGAACAGAATAGAATAGAATAGAATAGAATAGAATAGAATAGAATAGAATAGAATAGAATCCCCGAGGGGACATTTGGTTGTTACAGCAGAAAAAGTAAAGTTTCCACCACAATAAATAGAGATACATAAGCAAAATTACGCACTAAATAAAAATAAGTAATAAAGTAAACATCAAATGCAGAATGTACAGTTAGCGTCATATAGACTCTGTATGTGAAATCAGTGTCCAAATGTTAAAGTGTCTTAGAATTAATTTTCTTACTGTTGCGTTTACAGAGGTTGTAAATATCTACACCTCATATTTATTCATTGAATGCAAATGTGCCCCAGACACTCGAGATAATCTGTATTTCCTCCTCCTTCAGGTCTGCGTACCATCCGAGTGTGAGCGATCTGGACTACAGAGTTCTGCTGAGGTTCCCACAGCGAGTGAAGAACCAGGGAACGGCGGATTTCCTCCCCACGAAGCCCAGACATGAGTGGGAGTGGCACAGCTGCCACCAGTGAGTCCCAATCTCCTTATATGTGCACATAGACACGATCCAGCGATGTGGAGACGAAACCAGGCACAACACTAAAACACACCTTTAACCTTCCCAGCACTGAAATGTGTAAAAACAGAAAGAATCTTCAGGTGTTCAGTGTTCCAACGGTCCTTGAACTACTCATCTGTGGCGTAGGAAAACTTAACCGAAGTTAACCTTAAAATTAAAAGTCACATTTAGAAAAAAATCATCAAAAATAAATCGCTTGATCAAACCAGATTCTGTAAAAAACAAAAAATTCTCTGCTCCTTGATGCAACCAGAAAGCCATTAATGATCTTCTGGTTCTCCCTGCAGACATTTCCACAGCATGGAGGCCTTCAGTAACTACGACCTGCTGGACGTCTCCTCCGGTCAGAAGGTCGCCGAAGGTCACAAAGCCAGTTTCTGTCTGGAGGACACGTCATGTGACCCGGGAACTCGAAGACGATTCGCCTGCACGGCTCACACACAGGTCAGTCTGTAATCAGTCAACATTTTATTCATTTGTCGCTTTGTTTATGTGGTTTTCACCCTCATGTTGTCCTGTGGCCTGTTTCAAAGTATAAAAATATGGAAAAAAAAAATATTTTTATGTCCGCATTTTCAAGATTTCTGGGAAATTTTTGAACATTTTTTCATGGATAAAAAGAAATGTTAAAAAAAATTTGTTCCTTTAAGAAAATTCTCAAAAAAATGTAGGTTAATTGCACTTCTGTTGGTTAATTAGTGTTATCAAAGTGTTTTATCATCAGTTTAACCCTCGTGTCGTCCTGCGGGTCAAATCAACCCATTTTAAAGAAATTCTGTTTTCACAGTGAGAATTTCCACATTGTCAACATTTTTCGGAAATGTTTTTGGTGAGAAAAAAGAAATGTTTAAAAAAAAAAAAGTTTCGTTAAGAACATTCATATAAAAATCAACCAAAATCCAGCAAATTTCGCTGGATTTTGGGTGATTTTGATGTGAATGTTCTTAAAGAAAATATTAGAAGTTTTACTGATATATCTGTAATCACTTTAGATATTTTTAGGATTCTTTTGGAAGATTTTTGCAAATTTTTTGAAAATATTTACAAGAATTTTCTTGGCAAATTTGGGAGATTTTTTTAAAAAGAAAAATTTTAAGGAATTATTGGAATTTTCTTCCTGAATGTTTGGCAAATTTTCAGAAATTTGGGGAATTTTTTGCTGAATTTTTGGATTTTTTTCAGACAAAATGTATTTTTTGGTGCCTATAAAAGAAGACAACAGGAGGATTAATCCCATCAACACCTCATTATAAATCACCATGTGAGTAACATAAGGGTGTGTTTTTCTCAGGGCCTCGGTCCTGGTTGCTATGATACGTATCACGCCAACATCGACTGTCAGTGGATCGACATCACCGACGTACCGCCTGGAAACTACATACTGAAGGTACACCGGAAAATCTATTCTATTCAAAAAGTATGAAAATCTGACAGCAAGGGCGCCAGAAAAAATATGTTAAAAATGCTGAATACTGCAACTTTCAAAAACTGTAATAAATACATAAATAAATAAATAAATATAATAAAATAAAAAAATCTGTAAAAAAAATTTAAAAAGTTGGAATACTGAAACTTTCAAAAGCTGTAATAAATAAATGAATATAATAAAATAAAAACATGTGTTAAAAAAATGTAAAAAAAATGCTGTAATACTGCAACTTTCAAAAAACTGCAATAAATAAAAAATTAAATATAAAATCTATTTTAAAAATCTGGAAGCTTAATGTTTTAAAAAAAATGGAATTTAATATTACGAATATTATTCAAAAACCAAAAGCTGCAGAAAATAACAGCAAATACTTGCTAAATAATGATTATTTCAGATGATTTACAGTAAAACGCTGTGATATTTAAAATGATATATAATATAAAATCCAAATAATACTTATAAACCGTAATTTAACAAAACCAAAATTTATTTACTATTTTACACAAATTAGTATTTTTTTCTATTACTTTATTAGATATCTTTGGCAAGTTAACAAAACTGGAAAAATCAGTTTTTTTGCCAATCTTTTCCTTAATATACACATTTTTTCTTTCAACTAACAGCAATTTTTTTTAACTAATTTAAATACATTAAAAAATACCGTTTATGAAAATGCAGATTTTTGAAGTGAAAATGCTGTTGTAAAACTAGCAATTAGGATTCAAATATCAAGAATTTTAGATTTATTTATTAATATTTACCAATTTTTCAGTCCTTAATAAACACAAATCTAGTAACAAGTAAATATGACAGAAAATATCTGCCATATTTATTTTTTAATGTTTTTTTTCTGATTTAAATGCATTTTTTCAAAAAATTACCATTCATGAGAAGATTTTTGATGTGAAAAATATTTACAGTTGTGGCCTTTTTTAAAAAAAATCTGTAACTTTACATTAAAATCTTGTATACTTCATAGATCTGTAATATAGAATATATTTAACCTTAAATGTAGAAAAATGCCGTGATTGGTTAGATTTAATTATATAGTTGTATTTTATGTCTTTAATTAAATTTTAACCAATTTTTCAGTCCTTAATACACAATTTTCCTTTTTAATAACAAAAAAATCTGTAATTTAAAAAAAAATAAATAAATTTGTTACCATTTATGAAAATACAGATTTTTGACGTGAAAAATATTTACAGCTGTGATGTTTTTTAAATATTTACATGTAAATTAATATTAATATACATATATACATGTCTCAGAGGTGGTTTAATTGAATAAATAAGGATCAGATTTCCTGTTTTTTCGTGTCCAGGTGACGGTGAATCCGTCTCAGCTGGTTCAGGAGTCGGATTTCTCCAACAACGAGGTCCGGTGTGACGTCAGGTACACAGGAAGTTACGTCCAGACCAGAAACTGCAGGATCACCGTGTGAGTCCGAACTTTTTATTATTCCTCATAAATAATACGAGGAGTGAAACTTAAAGCTCATCACTGATGTTTGTTCTTTATTTCACAGGAGCTGACCTGACTGAAGACAGATGTTTTTAATACTTCCTGTTGAGCAGCTGTTTTACTGTTTCGCTGTTTGTAACCAGATAAATTAATCTTTATATTTATGTCGACTTTCAGCTACACTCTAAGAAATTCATCTGTAAAATAACAGACAAGGTACGAACAGAAGTTACAGGACGTTTTACGTGTTTAAATGACGACTTTATGGTAGAAAAAAATCTAATAAAATTCTAATGGTGGATTTAAAAACAAGCAAACAAAAAACTGTACATAAACAGTAAATAAAACAGGACATTTTAGGTGTTTTAATGCTGACTCTATGGTTAAAAAAAAAAAAAAAGAATTAGAATAAAATTTCCAGTGGTGGATTTAATTTTTTAAAAAAAACAAACAAACAAACAAACACACAATTATATATAAACAGTAAATATGACAGGACATTTTCTGCATTTTAATGATGATTCTATAATTAAAAAAAACGTAAATAATTAAAAAAAATTCTAATGGTAGATTGAAATTTTATAAAAACTATATGCAGTAAATAAAACAGGATTTTCTGTGTTTTAATGTTTACTCTATGGTAAAAAAAATTAGAATAAAATTTCTAATGGTGGATTTAATGGAAAAAAAAAATACAAACACTAAATAAACCAGGACATTTAATGTATTTTCATGCCTACTCTATGGTAATATGTAAATGTAAATGTTAACATAAAATAACTGAAAACATTTTTGTTTTATTTTAATGTTTTAAATTAGATTTTTTTATTTTTATTGGTGTATTTAATGGTAAGCCAATCAAAAACTGACTTTTGCTTTAGTTTATTGGTGAAAAATAGGCTTTTGGGGGTATTTAATGGTATTGCAATTCAATGGTAGCTGTAAATTTTAAAAAATAAAATAACAAAAAAAAGTACTGACTCTCATGACCAAAACTTTGTCCTGTAATTAAAAATGGGACATTTTCAAATAATTTATCGTTCACCTGCTGAAAATTTAAAAAAAAAAAGACTTTTTAAAAGTTACCGTATACATCTCTCACATTCCCATGAAAATACTGAAATAAATAAAATAAAATAACAATATTGCATAAAATAAAATAAAAAAATAGCCAGAAATACACGTTTGAATCGTGGCCTCTAAACATTTTTCTGTTAAAACATGAAGTCATGCAGCTGTTAATGCTCAGATATTTCTTAGAGTGTAACGCCTGGCTGTCCGGATGTTAACTTTTCTTATTTATATTCATTTTTAATCAATGCAAGATGATTAGCTGTTGGCTGTGTGTGAAGAAAGAATGTTGACGAACTCATTCAGTGATTAAATCGGTGCTGCTCTTCTAATAACGCGTTAACATGGAAAGAAACCGACGTGTGGATGCTGTATAATGTAAAAACCTAGTAATGCATGCATTTCTTGCAGTGTTGTATGTATAATCTTGTGCATTTTTACTCCAGATTTATAGTCCTTTGCTTTCTTAAAGACAGCTTTGACTGTTTGAACGGTTAATATTTGATTTTGTATTAAAGTTTTTAGTGATTTTTGAAAACAAGCGTCCATTAATAATCCCTTCCTATGGGAAAACCTGCACATGAACATGAAGTCATCCAGCTACGAGAGTGTGAGTGTCAGTGGGACATTTCTTACATACCTTTTGGAATAACACGCCTCAGGGAAATGCCTGACATGGTTCCATGTTAAAACACGCCTCCGGCCTGTTGTTCTGCAGCAGGTGAGTGATTGAGGAAACATTTATTCCATCTGAGGCGTCTGGGAGAGTCTGGCTCTGTTTGCATTCTGTCACCGGCTTCAACAGGACGCCGTCTGGCAGCTGGAAACGTAGAAATAATCACCAGCAGCTTTTTTTAACACACACATCCTCCCTTCTTGCTCTGTTTTAATGGAGCTGTTAGTGTTGAATCATCGTCCTGTAATGTTAAAAAGCTTCCACTGAAATGAGGTTTTAATGATTTTCTACTGGATGGACTTTTGTTTCGGTGCCAGATTTTATTTAAAATCATCCTGAGTGAACAACTTCAGACACATTTAGCAAAGTAAACCGGCGGAACTCTCAGAGAAAAACATTTAAACCTCAACAGGAACCTGTTTGTGGTTCTTGTAAAGTGGAAGATTTCAGCAGCTTTCATGCAAAGTCTGGAGCTGCAGTTTTTTTATGACTGCATAAACACTAAAAACAAAAGAATGACATCATTATCAACACTTTACACTCAAGGAGCAAAACATTGGAGCAGATTTTCACCACGATAAACAAAGTCAGCCTCACACTTTTTGCAGAGCAACACAGTGATTTATGAAACACTAAACACACGTGTTACATGAGACACGGAAGTATATCATGATGTCACTTCCTTGCAGTTCCAAAGCACTGACTGATAAATCACTACATCCATGAACCAGCTGGTCAAACACACACACCAGACTGCAAACACATGATTGCTTTATGAGAGACGCACCAATCAGGTTTGAGCGCGATAAAACCAGCGTCATGCCAACATGGGTCCTTACAACACCGATCACATTCTCACATTTCTGGACCGACTGCACGACCTGCTCACAGTAATGATCCAGATGTTCCAGATGCAGCACATCGTCATCTGGGACAACGTGTCCTTCCACCGCTCTGCTCTGGTCCACAACTGGTTTAACACCATCCACAGGTTCCAGGACTGTACCTTCCAACACATTCTCCATTTCGAAACCCCATCCAAGAGTTTTGCTCAGCATGGTGGTGGAAGGTTTATGATCTCTGGTCCCAGGTTCAGGGGCCCCAGGTTCAGGGGCCCCAGGTTCAGGGGTCCCAGGTTCAGGGGTCCCAGGTTCAGGGGCCCCTCATTCAGGCCATGGAAGAGGCTTCTGACCAAATCGATGCTGCAGCTGCAGGGACGGATCCAACATTCAAGACGGTTCTTCTCATGTTTTCTTGCCGATGAGGATATTTCCTGCGATGTTGATGAAATTCTCTGGCCAGATCCAGCTAGGTGACGAGATGTGTACTATTTCATTATTTTACAGTTTTTGTCAATTGCTTGAGCATGACTTTGAATAGAGGGCCCAGTTTTTCATAAACACTACACACAATTAACACAACCACACACACAATATGCAGAACACCTCAGATCCCGTGCAACATGACACACTCCTGTAAAAACTATACACTAGTTTATAAAAACGGTATGATGTTACCATATGAAGACACACACGTTTCTAATGACTTAACTCTGAACCAGTTACACACTGCTGTGTTTAACCTAAAACACTTTTATCAGTTCTACCTCTCAGTGATTAGATTACTGTCAGTGAAGTACACAGAGAAAGTGCAAATATGCAACATGGTTACAGGAGTGTTTCATGTTGCACAGGATCTGAGGTGTTCTGCATATTGTGCGTGTGGTTGTTTTAATTGTGTGTAGTGTTTTGAAATTCCGAGCCCCGTTTTCAAAAAGCCGGAAATGCTCCACCGATCATGGCCTCCGTGTTGAGTTCCTCTGGTTCCTGGGCTGAAGCTCTGATGTGGATCTGAGGGTGACGGAGCTTCTTCCTCCTCCCAGCTGCTGTTTGCTGAATCCTGAGTCCTGCTGGAGGTGGCGAGGAGGAGAGAAATTCCACAGATCCGCCACCGGCCAGGAAAACCCGACAGCAAACTGCTGACATCAGCGGCACCACGACTCCACCGTCCTCATCGTGGGCCGGACGTCTGGGAGGCGTCTGAGAACCGAGGTCAAGCAGAGGCAGACAGAACGGGGCTCTGTGGAGCATTTAAAGCCTGTTTCACTGAGAAACACACCATTAAGCTTCATCTGTTGAGCTCTGAGGTGTGAAATTAGCCGAGATAAACAGTTCAGTGAGGTTTAGGGTTCAGTCACTTAATCCTGCAGGTTTATATCAACCCTCGTGTCGTCAAATCGACCCGTTTTAAAGTTTGAAAATGTGGGGAAAAAATTCTGTTTTCACAGTGAAAACTTCCACATTTTCAATATTTTTGGGAGTTTTTTGAACATTTTTTGGTGCAAAAAAAGAAATACTAAAAAAAAAAATGTTTCTTTAAGAACATTTGGAAAAAAAAAATCAACCAAAATCCAGTGAATTTCGCTGGATTTTGGTTGATTTAATATTAGAAGTTTTACTGATATATATGGAATCACTTTAGATATTTTTAGGATTTTTTTTGGAAGATTTTTACTCATTTTTAAAAAATATTTACAGGAATTTTCTTGCCAAATTTGGGGATTTTTAAAAAAAACAAAAACTTTTAAGGGAAACTTTTAAGGAATTATGGGAATTTTCTTCCTGAAGGTTTTGCAAATTTGCGGAAATTTGGGGAATTTTTTTCAGACAAGGAAGCAATATTTTTTGGTGCTCATAAATGAGGACAACAGGAGGATTAAGTCAGTGCATCTTAAATATCTTGTTAAGTCAAACAATCTTGAAATTATCTTGTTTTGTGTTGTATTTTACCAGAAAAATTAAAATAGGTTTAATACATCTCAAATTAGGAGGTTACATGAAAGCAAAAATCTATTTTTGAGTGAAAAACTGCAGTTGTTTTTTTTTTTTTAAAAGCATATCTGGCTTATTTTAAGACACCTCAGCTCGACAATCCTGGTAAAATAGAGCTTAATGTAAGTTTTCCCAGCTAATTTTAAGATCTCAATATTCTAAATATCATATCTTACTTCAAGAAATCTTACCAAGACATTTTTCACTTGTTCTATTGGCAGATTTTTTCACTTATTTCAAGGTAAAAGTTCCTTGAAAAAATTTGTTTTTGTTTGTTTTGAGAGGAGCATTTTTTCCAGTGTAGAGGAGCCAAAGAAATCAATTAATTTGTCAGTTTTTTAATGTGTATTTTTTAAATTTTATTTTTGTTTTATTTATTTATCTTACTTTACTTTAAAATTAGTCAGGTTAATCTGAACTCAGGAAGTAACTCAACAAGGGATTTAATTTACATGCTGACTGTAAAAAATAGAAAAACCCAACTGTACATAATGTCTACATCAAAAATATCTCAATTTTAAGAAATAATAATTAATTCTTTTACAATGTTTGACTGTAAAACTACAGTATTTTATTGTATTTAGATACATAATTTTAAAAATAATTTAAAATGCTGTGATTTTACAAATATTTGTTTAGTCAATTGTTAAAATTTTCTTATTTTTATCTTTATATCTTTATAATTCAGCACTTTTGGGATGTTTTCTGGCTGTAATTTAAAACAAACTTCTGCCGTCTGAAAGTTTGCTCGATGAACGAGGAAACCCGCTGAGGATTAAAGATGTCAAATCAAATAATCAGCACAGATATTCACACGAACCAACATCTCATCATGAAGTCACACGATAAACAACAACAACAATCAGCATCAGTCAGCACTGATGTGAAATCACGGCGCTAATCGGAGGGAAAGTCGAGAGTTTTATTCTCAGAACGGCAGATTGGAAGTTTGTTTTTCCGCCCACAGAGCTGAGAAACTGAACCAACTCTGCTGCACATCCAAGCGTTTATGTGGAGAAGTTTTGGTCGTCGCTGCCTCTCATTGTGTGTTTAATGTCTGGAGGTGCATCAGTGTGTGTCTTTCTGAGGTCATTTAGTGTCTCTTTGTGGTACTTTTCTGTCACTTTGTGGTCATTTTGTGTCTGTGATAACTGTGTGTCTGTTTTTGGTCATTTTCTGTCATTTATTGGTCATTTTGTGTCATTTATTGGTAATTATGTGTCTGTTTTTGGTCATTTTCTGTCACTTATTGGTCATTTTGTGTTTCTTTGTGGTAACTGTGTGTCTGTTTTTGGTCATTTTGTGTCTCTTTTTTGGTAATTTTTAATGACTTTTGGTCATTTTATGTCACTTTATGGTCATTTTGTGTCTCTTTGTGGTAATTGTGTGTCTGTTTTGGGTTATTTTCTGTCATTTATTGATCATTATCTGTCATTTATTGGTCATTTTGTGTTTCTTTGGGATAACTGTGTTTGTTTTTGGTCATTTTCTGTCATTTACTGGGCATTTTGTGTCTCTTTTTGGTCATTTTTAATGACTTTTGGTCATTTTGTGCGTCTTTTTGGCCATTAAGTTTCTGTCGGTGGCTTCTGTTTGCTTTTGAATTGTTTGTCTGCAGCAAAGAGCCGTTTGTGCCTCAGCGGAGGGGAAATGACTGAATATTTTTCTGTCCTGCTGGTGTTACCCGGCCAGGTGTCTGACGTCCTGAACAATGTTTACCTGGGCAGGACGTTCACACATCATTACGCAGCTTCCCCTGTTTGAAATAGACCAGCCATTCTGGTACTTTTCCTCCCCGGAGCTCCAGTATGAAAACACTCGACAGGCCGCCTGCTGCTATTAATCCTGTGATTGTGTTATTTCTGGGCTGGAAGTGGAGCCATCAGCTGAAGCCCTGCAGGTATTTCTGGGGCCGAGTTTTGCTCTAAAAGCTGCTTTTGTTGTTTTACGGGTTTTTTTTGGTATTTTTTAGGGTTAGGGTTGTTTTACGGTTTTGACACATGAGCGTCAGACGATGTTGGCCCTCTGGTTCCAAACATGTTCGTCACGAAGATGATGATTTCTGGCTCCACAGACGTAAAAACACACAAACCTGCAGACTGCTGCTGTCTGCTGCAAAACACAACGTTGTTCTGCTGTGAAAAACAGACAAATGTACATGAACAGTGTTTGTTCCTGAAATACAAAGTAAAAAAAAAAGTTTTTTACTAACTCAATTAAAAAAAAGTTGCCTGTTTTGTTAAAATAAAGATAGGAGCTTGGAAAAATTCCAGGAAAAGAATAAACTTATATGTTACTGTAAAAAGAAAAAGACCAAAACTGTAAATAGCATCAATATTATAATTTTGTATTTTTATAAATAGTAATTCATTCTATTATGGTTTGTACATATTCAGATTTTAAAAAAAAAAAAAAAATTTATTTTAGAATTTTACAAAAAACTATTTGTTCTTTTACAATGCTTTACCATAAAATTATTGTATTTTACATTGTATATATACATTATACATACAGTGTGTATGCGTAGTATTACACCGTTTTTACGCATATTTAGTTTCCAGATTTTCATATCCTTTGTCTGACAACAAGATATGTATCATCTAAGAGAACTAATTACTGTTTGCAAAAATGCAAAATTTTAATATGGATGCTATTTACAGCTTTGGTCATTTTGTTTTCTTTTTACAGCAACATGAAACTAATTCTTTTTCTGTGATTTTCTGTAATCTATATATATACATGTATGTAGTGTTGTGTTGTTAACATCCTCACCTCTGCTAGCGGTGGTTGTCTAAACAGAGTGGAGCTGAAGTGTGCAGAAAACGTGACCAGAGCCTCATAATGTTCCTCCATTTATCTGTTTCCATCTGAACATGTGAAGGATGTTCTAACGACTCACAGAGGCCAGGTCATGTAATGAGACGTCAGCGACATGTTAAAGCTCCTCATAAATCCTGGAAGACGAGACGTGACCTCTGAGCTTTACACCTGAATAAGACATCCTTCACCAAACATGCTGATCTACAGCCAGCGATCGGAGACCAAGACCGACCCACACAGAGCTGCAGGGGCGTACCGAGTCATTTGGGGGCCCAAGGCAAACCCAGTCATTGGGGCCCTCGACATTCTGGTACTGCACTGTCTAAAGCTTTATTCTCACCTCAACATGTCTTCAGTGTGGCAGCAGGAGCAGGTTCAGCCTGGAGTTACCTGCACGCTGTGTTACTATGAAAGAAGACACCACAAAATAGAACAAGGTCAATTATGAGAACAAAAATTTCAACAGAATAATTTTTTTTAAATCAAATTTACCTTTTGTCTTTCTTTCTTTCTCCCTTTTCTATTTTCTTTCAGTCCCTCATGTCTTTGTGATGTTTTCTTCTCTCCTTTTTTTGTCATGTTTTCTTCTCTCCCTATTTCTTTCTCTCTTTTTTCTTTGTAATGTTCTCTTCCTCTTCTTTTTTGTGTTTTCTTCTCTCCCTGTTTCTTTCTCTCTCTTCCCTTTTCTTTGTGATGGTTTTGTCTCCCTGTTTTCTTTGTGATGTTTCCTTATTTCCCCTTTTCTTTGTGGTGGTTTCTTCTCTCCTTTCTTCCTATTGCTCCCTTTCCTTTGTAATGGTTTGTCTCCCTTTTTTCTGTGATATTTTCTTCTCTTCTCTTTGTGATGTTTTCTATTCTCCCTTTTTTCACATCCATTTTTCTTTGTGATTTTTTTCTTCCTCAATTTTATTAAAATCATCACACTAAAATTTGACTTTTCGAGCCTTTGCCTCGCGCGCGATCGGTATTTTACCTCGTGAATCCGCCTGTATTACTAACTATATGTACCGTTCCTAATATTTTCCTCGGGCCGCTGCTGCTGAATGAATGTAGAGGAAACCCTGAGCATTGGTCAACATTCAATATAGTTTTAGTTTACCATCACGACCGATGTAGTACTCACAACTTGGTGAAAAGCATCCCTTGCGTCCCTTTCCACTTTCTCTCCTCCTGGGCTGACACTGACAGCTTAGCTGCTACTGACAGCAGCATCTGGCTCTGTCTGTCGTCCTCCTGTATCTGGCACCACCGTGAAAAAGGTTGATACCTTTAGTAGTTTTGATAAAAACTGTTGGTTTTCCTCTCGCCTTCTCCTCTTCTCTGCTCCACTGGGATAACTCCGCTTCATCTTGCTCACCGCTCACCTCTCAAAACCGCGCCAACAAGTTTGTTTTGCTGCCGTCTTCCTGAATTAAGCCTGCACATGCGCAGTAACGTGGAATAGTCCATTGTGTGAGAAATGAGGGGGGAGAACGATCATGACAGTGATAGACCAACCATTTTAACGTATTTTCAAGCGCACAAATGAAGACAAGAAAAAATAATTTGTTTCAAATCAAAGAAGCGTTTATTATTCAGATTTTATGAGACGTTTGGGGGCCCCTGGAAATCTCGGGGCCCTAGGCAATTGCCTATGTTTGCCTAATGGTAGGTACGCCCCTGTAGAGCTGTCAGTGCACACTCAGAAATAAATCAGAAAACGGGATTCTTGGTGATTCTATAATATATAAGATGCCCCATCTTCAAACAGTATTATACGTCTGTAGCAGAGGAAGCTGCAGTTTCAGTACCACATTTCTAGGACCTTATGGGTTTATTGTGACATGCTATGTGTGCTAAATGTAATATTACTTTATGTTCAAATCCTCATGGTTTATTTTACCCAAAATACTATTTTATCTCCAAGGATTCACAGTTTTCAAGGTTTGTTCCAACCAAAATACTATTTTTTCTCCAAGGACTCATGGTTTTCAAGGTTAATAATAATAATAATAATAATAATAATAATAATAATAATAATAATAATAATAATAATAATAATAATAATAATAATAATAATGTAATTCTAACAATGGCCCGTGGGGGCAGCGACACGCCTCCGCCGCAAATCTCAGCAGCAGCAGAAGAAGAAACAGAACCCCAGCAGCACATCAGAGGAGGAAGCGATGGCTAACAGTAACTTCTCTGTGATGAATTTGGCTTTTCTGCTCTTGTCGGTGCTGATTTTGGCATCAGTCCCGGCTCATGCTTCTCCTGAACAGACGAAAACGGTGGAATTCAACGTTAAACCGGGAGGAGTGGTGCACACTTTCACTGAGGGGATTGTAAGTAGCTGTAGCAGGAGAATTCACCCAGTAAGCCTCTGTAATTAGCTCTGATGTTGTTGTTCAGCCAGTAAATAACAGAATACGAACTCAATCTAACATATTCCAAATGCTACCGGTGTGTATGTTTCATTAAAGCCTGTAAAACTTGGTGTTTTGAGCCATTTGAGTGAAAAACTACAAATCCCGCCTGTCAGCTGTAGTTGCAGTGTGATGACGTCGCAGCCTGTGAGAGGGTGACACGTCGCAGCTGAGCGCCACAATGGCTCTTCTGATTGGAGGAGACTTTTAAAGCTTGAACCCCTGTCTGTGTGTTAAAATACGAATTTTAAACTGAAATCTGGGTCAATTCAGACATTATTTAGCAAAAAATCTTGCTCTGACACCCCCGATTTAGTTAGATATTAGTAAATGGCACCAGGAACTTAACTTTTATAGAATATTTTTGTTGAATTTTAAGAATTTCGTATTTATTTTTACACGTAGGTTAACATTTTACCTGTAAAACCATATTTAGCATTCAGTATCTCTACAAATTGAACTCGCAGAGCCATGAAACTTACTGGGGACACAAACTGAGTTATTTTCAGCAGATCTAATTGATTGAATTGTTCCAGCAAGGACCAAATTTAAAATTACTAGCTCTTAAAAATGGAAAAAAGGTGCAGCATTTTCAAATTACAATGTACTTCCCCCCAGAATCTTCCTGTAATTGAATATATATGGATGTATTCATATTTCCTCCTAAAAAATACAGACTTTGGTTTACACTTCACCAACTTTTGAGGCCTCTAAGATTAGTAGAATTTGATGTGTGGCAAATATGAGAAGAAAATTTCCTGTTTTTTGTTTTTTTGGATTTTGGTTGATTTTTTTCTGAATGTTCTTCAAGAAAATGTTACAAGTTTTACTGATATATATGTGATCAGTTTAGATATTTTTAGGATTTCTTGGGAAGATTTTTACTCATTATTGAAAATATTTCCAAGAATTTTCTTGCCAAATTTGGGGGATTTTTTTTTTTTAAATAAAACTTTTCAGGGAAATTGTAAGGAATTCTTGTAATTTTCTTCCTGAAGGTTTTGCAAATTTTCAGAAATTTGGGGAATTTTTTTGCTGGATTTTGGGATTTTTTTCAGACAAGGAAACAATATTTTTTGGTGCCCGTAAATGAGGACAACAGGAGGGTTAATTGCCTGTTTTCTTGATTAATTATTTCTTTGTTTCATCCAGAAAATGTCAAAAAATGAACATGTTGATCATAAATGCCTTTTTTATTGTCGACGTCACAAGAAAACTCAATTAACTGTCATAGAAGAAGAAAGAAACCAGAAAACATTCATATTTAAAAAGCTGCAATCACAATTTAATCATGTTTTTTTTTCTTGAAATATTACTCAAACCAAATAGCTGATTGTCTAAATAGTTGGTGATTAATTTAATAGATGACAAACTAATGATTTATCAATGCAGCCCTAATCCCCAAAATGGCAAAACTTCCATCTAAAATAATCACAATGATGTTCAAAGTTTCACAGTTATGCCGTAAAGGCGACTAAAAGATTTATATGTGAAGTTAATAACTCATTCTTTAAGTTAAAAACATGTTCTTTAAATGAAATTAAAAAGTGGTTTTAAACACTGAAATTACCGCTGACTGCTGACACTGAGGCTGTAGCTGACAGTTTAACTGAATGTTTGACAGAAATAATTAGTAGATGAATGGAATCTGTTAATTCTAAACATGTCAGAGTCACTCATAGAGCAAAGATAAAAGCATTATTGTGCTGTGACTGTGTCTCTGCAGGGGGAATATGGATGTACGTTCACTTACGCCTCACAAGGGGGAACCAACGAGGTGAGTTCATCCGTCAGACTGCTGGTGGAAACGCTGCAGCTTTAATGCCACTAATTATCTGTTTCTGCAGCAATGGCTGATGAGTGTCGGACTGAGTGACGACGACAGACTGTTCTCCTGCTCAGTGTGGAGGTACACACACACACACACACACACACACACACACACACATACACATACACACATAGACGTACACACACATTGACATAGACATAGACGTACACACACAGACATATACTGACATATGGACACACACACACACACACACACACACACACACACACACACACACACACACACACACACACACACACACACAGACATACAGTCATAGAAACACATCAATTAGCACATATTCATATAGACACACACAGACATAGATGCAGAGACACACATGTATAGATGCTTATGGAAACATAAGACACACACACAGATACATATAGACACAAACACACACACACACACGTATACATAGACAAACATGCACACATTCAAACACAGATCTGTGTGTAGTTGTGCGTCATCACTGTGTCCCATGTGTGTCTTTACAGAATCGCCTTATTGATTATTGATCGTAGTTAATGGCGACAGAATAGACGAATGGAAAAAACACGACTTTCTGACGTCATGTTTTAAACTAATGTGCGACTCAACGATCAAACGAGTCGTTGATAAGGAATGTTTGTCTTTGATTTGCTGCAGGCCTCAGGGGAAATCATACCTGTTCTTCACTCAGTTCAAAGCCGAACTAAAGGGAACCAAAATTGAATACGCCAACGCATACGTAAGTACCAAGGAAGTCCATTACTGTAGCTTTTAGCTGCAGTGTTTGCATGAATCTGCCTCCAAGTCGTCAGCTGATCTTGGTCCTCGGAGATGGTCGGTTCTCCTGAATACTAAGTCAGAATAATTGATGCATTTTTTTCCCTCTACTTCTGAGTTTAATATAATAAAATCGATAAATGGCACGAAGCCATCCGATACAGGATTTAAGGTAACCTCATTCAACGCGGCCCGATCGAAACAGACTTTTTACATTTTTTCTTTGATTCTCCTTCTAATTAGAGAAATGACTCAAACTTAAAACTCCAGATTTCAGTGCAGGTCTATTTTTATGAAAGTAACCCAGTAAGTAGATCAGAAGAAGAGAGGGTCCCAGAGCTCGGTGTTATAATTTGCTGTAGTTTTAACCCTCCTGTTGTCCTCATTTACGGGCACCAAAAAAATATTGTTTCCTGTCTGAAAGAAATCTAAAAATTCAGTAAAAAATTCCCCAAATTTCTGAAAATTTGCAAAACCTTCAGGAAGAAAATTACAAGAATTCCTTGAAAGCTTCCCTTAAAAGTATTATTATAAAAAAAAAAAAAAAATCCCCAAATTTGGCAAGAAAATTCTTGGAAATATTTTCAAAAATGAGTAAAAATCTTCCAAAAAAATCCTAAAAATATCTAAAGTGATTCCATATATATCAGTAAAACTTCTATTATTTTCTTGAAGAACATTCACATAAAAATCAACCAAAATCCAGCGAAATTTGTTGGGTTTTGGTTGATTTTTTTGGTCAATGTTCTTAAGAAACAATTTTAATATTACTTTTTTCCCACCAAAAAATGTTCAAAGATTTCCCCAAAATTTTGAAAATGTGGACATCAGAAGTTTCACTGTGAAAATATATTTTTTTTTCCACATTTTCAAACTTTGAAATGGGTCAGTTTGACCCGCAGGACGACACCGTCGGTGCAGCAAAATCACAAAACCTCTCAAAGTTTGCTGTCAAAATCAAAATGTATTTGTTAAGCAGATTTAAGAACAACAGGAGTTGATCTAAAGTGCTGTATAATTAAAATAGAAAGCTATAAAACACAAAGACTAAAAGAGAAACCTGAATAAAAAGACAATAAAATCATAAGAATAAAAGATACAACACAATGAGGGATGAAGGTTGGTGTCGAGCGCCATTAAAATCAAACAGGTGGGTGTTTATCTTATCACATTTTGCACTTTAACTTCTACTTATATTAATCTCCTTGTTGAGAATGTTTTTCTATAGACTCTCTCTGTTTTGAACGTGTTTCATTTTCTATGCTTTCGGAATTTCGTTCTAATGACAATAAAACTTCCAATTCTCAGCCGCGATTTAAAAGTTTCTAGAGTCTGAGCAGTTCGTACACGGAAACTTTTCCAGAGATTTTAAGTTGGCGCTGTGAAAGCTCTGTTGCCTGTTTTTAAACCTGGATCTTGAACATCCAGAAGTTCTCTGGTTGACCTCAGTGCTCTAATCAGGGTGTGAACATTCAATAATTCTACATATTGCAGAATAAACCCATTTAAAACCTTTAAAAAAAAAAAAAACAAAACGCTAAAACCAGCTGTCTAACATTGTGTTGGCCCCTGTCTTGCTGCCAAAACAGCTCAGATTGGTCGAGGCATGGACATGGGACCTGTGGTGTCCGGTACCTGGATGTTCTCAGTGGATCTTTGGATCTTCTGAGGTCTCAGTAGGTCGGGTTCGTTCTGGTTTGTCCAGTCGATGCTCAGTTGGGTTGAGATCTGGAGAGTCTGGAGTCTGGCTCAACACCTGTTTTTCTAGATAATAGACACTTCATATAGTATAGATTAGCTGTAGTACCTGGTTGTGCCAACAAGGGGAGCCTAATTACTGTTTAATGTAGCGACCTGAGGAGGCAGGCAGCTTCGTGTTGACTGGCAGAGAGCTTTGTGAGAGCTTAGCTAGTAAAGTAGCACCATGACAAAGACTTCTATGAGGGATATTGACCTCAGGCCACCAAACATCTCCTATATTGACCTTGGATAGCCTGGAATAGTGATCTTACAGCCCAGTAAAACATTGTGCAGCTCCCACTGTGGGTTGTTTTCACATTTCTGTGCGACAACAGATGTTCATGGATAGTTTTGGTAGTTTTTTTCCCCTATTTTTCTAAATAATACGCACTTAGAGAAAAGCTGTGCCGTACTACAATCGCATACTCCACCTTTAATAGTTGCAGGTTTAGTTTGATTATTTCTTCCCCGTCTAGAAAAACTCAGCTGCTGTAAAAGCTTAAATCAATAAATTAGGAACAAATGATGTGGTGTTTTTGCCACCAAACGTCAACCAGCAGTGTTTCCAAATTAAGTTTCTGCAGGATTTTTGTAGCCTGATGACGCAGAATTCTCTCCACTGTTGATAAAAATCACCTGGCAGACAGAACCTGACCACGCAGCCCCGACTGGAGCTGAATAAAACATGCTGCCACCTGCACCGTGGACCCCGCTGTTGCTTTACCCCCTCTAATAATACTTACGTTTCCATGGCGACCCATAATGTGCACCACATGTACCTGCTCATTTTTAGCTGCATTGTGCTCTAACGAAGGCTCGGGCTGCACCCCAGCTGGTGCACCGACTTTGACAAACCACCGCAGTCACGTGGTAGCATGGAAAACTTATTTTTTTATTGTTTTGCTGTCTTTTGCTCGTGACGTTTCTTCGGCGGAAGGTTAATGCCCGGACTCGGTCGGAGCTTGGTGGCTTTTTGTCTGATGTGGTCGTCTGTGAAGTGAAACACACCTTGACACGCCTCCTTCCCCCGGCAAGGACGGTCCTGACGGCGTGTCATTAGCGAGAGCACATGTTTCCTCCTCCTGCTCTGGCTCCGTGCCCTGCAAGCAGAAGAGAAAACCAGAAAATAACTTCCACTAAATGACGGGACAGAAATAACCTCGCAAACAAACACACCTGCCACCCACGCACAGCATCTCCTTGACCTTGCCGTCACATCCTCCCACTTCCCCCGGCCCGTCTGTTGTAACGAAAAAAATAAGAATCTGTCGTCTCGTGTGCCGCCTCTCATCCTGTTTTATTTTTCTCTCTTTCTCATTGTTCCTTTTCCCTCCTCCTCCTCCCCATGATCCTCGCCGCCGTTGCATCCAGTCGCAGACGGCAGCAGCAGGCCACACTGACGTGCCTTTGAAACCGGAGGAATTTACCGTCGGAGAATCAACAGGTAAGAAATTGATTGTGTTTCCGAGTGTTCAATCAACACCCTCAGCTTGTCACATCAATCTCCCCCTCGTCGCCCCGTCACGCTCCCCGCCGACTCCCCTCCGAAGCATATGCTCTCGCTGCGAGCAGGTTGTCGTGCGTCCCTGCAGCATTATTCCTTGTTATTCACTTTCTTGCACAAATCCCCGCCGAGGCACCGGTTCCAGACTGTGATTAGCGGGATTTGACAAGTAACGCCAACCGGCAATTTACTGTAAACGCCGTTTTCAGCAGATTAGACGCCCCAGAACAAGAAGCTTACAGGCTCCAAAACCAGTAACTATCACAGACTTAAGGATAATCCCGTCTCTGCATAAAAAAACCCCAAAAAACACTGGCAGCGGTGATTTCTAGGGATAGACTTCTGAACTGTGGTTTAATCATGTAAAACACATCAATTACCTGACAGGAAACGCGCTCACAAGCTTTTATTGTTTATGATTTAGTCCACGGGCCAGACCACATATTGGAACCATCTCATACATATATGTATGTGTGTGTGTATATATATATATATATATATATATATATATATATATATATATATATATATATATATATATATATATATATATATATATAAAAATAAAAAAAACATCAGTCCCAGATGAATGCATTTCTTGTTTTTATGTACTTTCTTTTCATGCTTATTTGTTCAGGTCAATTTGAGTCTTGTTTTGTTATTTTGTGTCTCGTTTTTGTCATTTTGTGTCTTGTTTTTGTCACAGACAATTGTGTTACCATGACAACGAAATCTTTCTCAGACTCCAGTTTGTTGTAGTATTGTTCTGTGTTGTAAAGTTATTAACACAGACGATGATGTGTGGCGTTTCTTATTTTTCATAACGAGGAATAATCCGGTCGAATTCGACTTTTGGCTCAGACTCTTTCATTGTGTCCATTAAACCAGTGATAACATTTATTAAGCTGTGAGTCTGCAACGGCTGTCATATCAAAATGCAAACTACAGACATATAGCTAGTTAAAAATACCAGAAAGAATTGGTCACCTTGAGTGGTACCGATACTGGAGACTTTGGTTCCAGGTCCGTGGACTAATTAACTGCAGATTCTCCACAGAGGGGAACAAGTTGAGCCGATGTCTGACCAAAACCGCACCACCTAAAGGAGGGAAATCATAAAATACACATTAATGTCTCCACCTGCAGGCAAAGTTCTGCAAATGAGACACAACAGGTGCATACATTTGCTTACAACTGTTACAAACTACGTCACCATGTGATTGCATTTTATCGGGTCTTAGTGTGAAATGATCGGAGTTTTTTGGGTCAGAACGGACAGAAAAACATGCTGGCTGCAAACTGCATAATCCGTCCAGTTTTTGTAGGACGTCCAGGTATTCTTGGCAAACTGCATGTTACATACTATGCAGTGGGACATTATAAATCAGTTTCTGGCAGACTGTATAGTTTGGACGTATTGATGTTGGAATGCACCCAATGCTCAGGCTCGTTCTGTATAAAACCAGCCAAATGTGCATGAAGTTCCCACCTGAGCCCCTCAGATACAGCAGATTTCTAACTTTATTATATTTAATGAAGCCATGCAAAGTTTTACCTTCACAGTATGAAGTTTTTCAGTTACAGTCCCATAAAGTACATCGGGGTGGGTCAAAGTTCTTCACTTTTTAAAATGTTGTTCCACAGAAGTAAATCTGTCTAGTAATTCTGGTATCTTCTGTGTGTAAAAATGATCCTATCATTGTCTAGAACTTCCTTTGACCAACCACCTATCACACATGCTGAGATGAGCTTTGAAAGTTTACCCAGAATGCACTTTTTAAAGTTTTCTCCAGCCTCATATCATCATACTTCCACCTCCGTGCTTCACTGTCAGGACTATGCATTCACTGTGGTACTACTGGTCAGAAAAGACACAAAACAACCACAAATAGGCACAAATTGACCACAAAAAATGCACAAAACTATCACAAAGAGGCACACAATCATTGTTAAAGTTTACCCAGAATGCACTTTTTAAAGTTTTCTCTGGTGAATTATCAGAAAACAGAAACACATCCAGGGAACCAATGATTGTTTCTATGACTCTATGTCATTAAACTGCTGCAGTTTTACGGTTCAAACTATGATACATCCCATAATATTGATGCTTAAAGTTGGTATTAAACCAAAAACAGAATTTAGATTTCATTTTTTGTGTCTAGTTTTGTTGCTTTGTGCTTATCTTTGTCCCTCCTCTGTCACTTTGCGTCAGTTTTGTGTGTCTTTGGAACAGTTTTTTTTGTCATTGTGGTCATTTGTTTGTTGTTTTTGTCATTTTGCGTCTCTCTTTTCCTGTTTTGTGCCTCGTTTTCTTAGTGACATTTTGTGTCTTGTTTTTCTTGTTTTGTGCTTCATTTTTCTTGTTTAGTTTAACGTTTTGATTGTTTTATTACACGTCTTTGGGACATTTTAGTCTTTTTGTGACATGAAACAAAGATACATCCCATAATACTGATGCTCAGAGTTGGTTATAGGAAAATGAACATAAATGAGATTTAGTCTTTAGATTGTGACATCTGGAGTGGAAGTAAAATGAACCCTTCTTGTGTCAATTTCGGCCGTTTTGTGGTGATTTTGCATCTTTTTTTGCAGTGATGTTTACTCTATAGGGTAATTTTGGTTATTTTTGTGTTGATTTTGTGTCTTTTTATGGTAATAAAGCTTTTTTTTCCATTTGGGAGGGGAAATTTTGTCTTTTTGTTGTGATTTTGAAGTTAAAATTTCTCAAAAATTTCCGGAGACAGATTTCACCTTTAGATTGTGACTCCTGTAGTTGCAGTTTTTAACAGAACTCAAATGCGATTTTCAGCTCAACACAAATTAAAAAATGCAAAATTCTGACCCACCTAAAGGGCCTGTAACTCTGAAAATGTTCATAGTGTGAAGGTAAAACTTCGCATGGCTTCATCAAATATGATAAAGTCATTGTATATAAAGAATCAGCTGATTCTAAGGAGGTTAGATGGGAGGAACCTTTAATTATTCAGCTTTTTTTGGCTGCTAAGCTCAACATAATTAGCATACGCTGCTATTGTTGAATTTTTGTTTTGTTTTTAACACATTTTAAACAGTTAGTTCCCACCTCCTGTTTCCTCCAAAGTAATACGAAGAACAGAAACAGATTTTTGAGCAAAATAAACACTAACATGTTCATTATTCAGCCCAAAAACTACCGCTCTACTGAGCAAAACTATATATACTACAGGTTTGGTAACATAAAACCCTAAACAGCAGCTTAAACAAACTCCGTAGCACCTGTTGCCTGCAGGTGGCGCAAGTGTCCCACATGCAGCGGCTATTAGTGCAGTTTTATGTGGATCATCACAATCTACAGGTCTGATCTGCTGATGAAGTTTCCACCTGCGGATTTTAACCCTCGTGTCGTCCTGCGGGTCAAAACTGACCCGTTTGAAAATATTTAAAAAAAACAAGCATTTTCACAGTGAAACTTCTGATGTCCACATTTTCAACATTTTTGGGAAATTCTTGAACATTTTTTGGTGGAAAAAAGAAATGTTAAAAACGTTTCTTAAGAACATTCACATAAAAATCAACCAAAATCCAGCGAATTTCATTGGATTTTGGTAGATTTATTTGTGAATGTTCTTAAAGAAAATATTAGAAGTTTTACTGATATATATGGAATCACTTTAGATATTTTTAGGATTTTTTTTGGAAGATTTTTACTCATTTTTTGAAAATATTTACAAGAATTTTCTTGCTAAATTTAGAGGATTTTTTTATTTAAAAAAAACTTTTAAGGGAAACTTTTAAGGAATTCTTGTAATTTTCTTCCTGAAGGTTTTGCAAATTTTTAGAAATTTGTGGAATTTCTTTGCAGAATTTTTGGATTTTTTTTCAGACCAGGAAACAATATTTTTTGGTGCCTGTAAATAAGGACAAGGGGAAGGTTAAACTGCTGAGTCAGTCAAGTGTTGCTGGCTGGTTTCAGGTTCTTATTGCACTATTTTCTGACCTCTAGTGACCCAAAACGACGGAAAGTTCAGCGCTCAGCTCTCCAAACTGACCTGCATCGGACGGACGCGACACGATGAGCTGTAACCGGGCGGAAGACTCGGCTCTGACCAATCAGAGCGCCTCGTTGGGCGGCTCTGGAGTCGATGAAGGATGAGGCCGAAAAATGAAAGTAGGATGCTACCGATGATCCGTCGGTACATTAATTACCTGCTGTTTTCTTATTGTACCCGGACTGAAAGAATAAAACAGACGGAGAATCCAGATTTTTGTCCTAGTTCTGATTCTGCCCTGAGACAAAGTGCTTCCATAGTTAGTTTCTGAGGCTGTAAGGTTTACGGAGAATAATTGTGCTCTGATAAGCCGGGTGAATGTGAATGTATGGAGGATTGGTGTCTGGGGGCTGCTTGGGTATAGATAACATATTTAGACTAGGTGGGGGATTTATCCATCTTGTGTAATCCTGGGAGGAAAGTGAGTAATCCTCAATAACGTCACTGAACGCACATAAACAAGAACATCTTCCTCATTCTGCTCCGAGCTCAAAGAAGCGCCTCGGTCTGTCTTTCCATTTATCTGTTCCACATAAAACTGTTTGGTCCCCTTGATCACTAAAATCAGAAAGTCTGAGTCTTGTGTTTGTTTTAGGCCAGAAGCTGTGACTGTAATGGAGCAAATAAAAGCTTCTTAATGTGAAGTTAACCCTCGTGTCGTCCTGTGGGTCAAATTTGAAAATGTGTAAAAAAAATATATATATATATTTTCACAGTGAATCTTCTGATGTCCACATTTTCAACATTTTTTGGTGAATAAAAGCAAATGTTAAAAATGTTTCTGAAGAACATTCACATAAAAATCAACCAAAATCCAGCGAATTTCGCTGGATTTTGGTTGATTTTTATGTGAATGTTCTTAAAGAAAATATCAGAAGTTTTACTGATATATATGGAATCACTTTAGATATTTTTAGGATTTTTTTGGAAGATTTTTACTCATTTTTTTTGAAAATATTTACTAGAATTTTCTTGCCAAATTTGGGGGATTTTTTCAAAATAAAACTTTTCAGGGAATCTTTTAAGGAATTATTGGAATTTTCTTCCTGAAGGTTTTGCAAATTTTCAGAAATTTGGGGATTTTTTTTGCTGATTTTTTGGATTTTTTTCAGACAAGGAAACAATATTTTTTGGTGCCTGTAAATGAGGACAACAGGACGGTTAAGCTCTATTTTAGCAGGACTGTCAAGCGTAAGTGTCTTAAAATAAGCCAGACATGCTAAAAAATAGTAGCTTTACACTCAAAAATCGATTTTTGCTTTCATGTAAGCTCCTAATTTGAGATGTGTTAAACTTATTTTGAGTTTTCTTGTAAAATTCAACTCAAAACAAGATACTTTCAAGATTGTTTGACTTAAAGATATTTAAGATGCATTGTCTTAAAACAAGTCCCTCCATCTGCTGAAATGTCACTTGTTAAGTGAATTTATCTGAAATCCAGTGGGATGAGACATTTTATCTAAAAATAAGACAAATAGACCTGGTAAGATTTAGAGTCCACACAGGACGAGTTTTGAGGGATCGATTTTGCAGATTTGAGGATTTTTGCTTATTTGATTCTGTGTTTTTTGTGTACCATTTGGTTGCTCACATCCATCTGGATCCTCTGGCGTCGAGGAAATGCTTCCTTTTGTTCCACTGTCATCAGCCGAGTGTGGAAATAATCACATCCAGATCCTGAACCGGGATAGAAAACAAAACACAACAACACGATGTTACTGATTTTCGTTGTCGTTTTTTCTACTCTGATGATGAAATGTGTTTGAATAAAGCCGTGCTGCTGTCACTCTTCTGGGAGATGAGCCTGTGCTTTTTTGTGTCTTATTATGTCAGTCATGATCTGATTGAACCTCCCACAGCCTTGTTAAAGGGTAAACATGAAAAGAGAGGAGAAATGTGAGTGCCAGCGTCGAGGCATTATATATTCCGAGCACTGCTGGAGCCGGGCCACGGCGCTGGAGAGCATTTTTATTCCCCCATCATATCTGTGCAAAATACCATCATTCCAGCACTGCCGTTAGTGTACTTCCAGTTTAAACCACTTTGTAAGCAGTGGAGAAACCCAACTCTTGAGCGACTCCACGTGAAATTACTAAAATGAGCGTTGTGAGGAATTTGCTTCTATTCTGTAAGCGTAGTCAATTAACATATATTGTGCCCAGATAAATGTTTCCGCGAGATAAAGAGCCTCCATTGTTTCTTCTTAATTTTCTAGGGGGAGAAAAGGCTTTGCGGGGAGGATCTTGTAAATCCAGAGGCACATATGGGAACGTATAGAGCGCTGATCTTTGTGGGCTTATGGAGATACAGAGTCAGGAGGGATTTATTCATCTTATGTTAAGCCAAGAGGAAAATCTAGATTGTCCTCCAATTCGATACGAGAACCACGGTGCAGCTGCGTCATTAAGCCGCCTTTTAATGCAGAATATAGTTGTGATTCTCTGCTGAACAAGATCTGGACAAGAAACTCCCACCGAGTCTCGTAATTAAGACGTGTTATCACGAAGCCAAGACTCCGATTTCCAGTTTTGTGCCTAAGAAGGAAAAAAATGTGGCACTTGCTCTTTGCTGGTCCATTAAGAATTGCACAAGAGTTCTTCAAGGCCACGGTTCTTCACGGTTCTTCATGGTTCTTCACGGTTCTTTATGGTTCTTCACGGTTCTTCATGGTTCTTCATGGTTCTTGCAGTTAGAAGATGCACAAAGCTGTGGAATGGTCTAAAACAGCCCACAAGTTCCTGCAGTGGGAAACAGCCTGATTCCGACTGAGTGAAGATTCAGACTTAATCTCTTCTGTGATTTACTGATTTGAAGAATGTCAGACAAACTGTACTCTAATTACCACCAACTTAACTGTAAAACCCACTGATACAGAAATACAACTTCAGTTATATTTTTAAAAATATTACTTCCTATTTTTTAAGTTTATTTATTATATTTTTAAATATATATATATATATATATATATATATATATATATATACATATATATATATATACATATATTATTTTATTTATGTTTTTTGCAGTTGTTTTTTTTTTCAGTTGTTTTTTGCTCCTTTTCTTCTTCTACTTGGGTTTATTTATTATTTTTATTTATATTTTTTAGTTTTATTTTTTCTTTTTGCTAATTTTTTTTTCTATATTTGGGTCTTATAGAGTTAAGAAACTAAATACATTTAACTGTATTAAGCATTCTAAATTTAGTGCCTTGAGAAGACGGACATTGAGAACTGGCACAATATAAATACAATTGAATTGAAATATTTTTTCCAGTTTCAGTTTTGAATGTGTTTTATGGGAACTTATGGGATTTTATCTTGTTAAATTACAGATTTTTTTTTCATTTTTAATAGAATTTTTGATATATTTACAGTATTTTTCTGTTAATCTTCTAATAAAAAGTAACCTTTAGTTATTACCTGCATTTTGATACCTGGCTCATCTTCTATGTCATGATACATCCCATAATATCGATGCTCAAACTTAATTATAGAAAAAAAAAGAGCTAAAAACAGATTTATTCTTTAGATTGTGACACCTGGTGGATGTAAAACTGATTTGGTTGCAGGAGGGATTTATTCATCTTATGATAAGCCAAGAGGAAAATCTAGATTGTCCTTCGAATTCGATACGAGAACGATGGTGCAGCTGCGTCATTAATCCGCGTTTTAATGCAGAATATAGTTGTGATTGTGTGTTTTATTGTGGAGAAAATCTCTGCTGAACAAGATCTCGATAAGCCGTGCAGCAGAAACTCCCACAGAGTCTCGTTATTAACCCTCCTGTTGTCCTCATTTACAGGCACCAAAAAATATTGTTTCTTTGTCTGAAAAAAAATCCCCAGAAATCTGCAAAAAATTCCCCAAATCTCTGAAAATTCGCAAAACCTTCAGGAAGAAAAATCCAATAATCCCTTAAAAGTTTTCCTCAAAAATTTAATAATAATAATAAAATAATAAATCCTCGCTGGATTTTGGTTGATTATATTTTTAACATTTCTTTATTTCCACCAAAAAATGTTCAAAAATTTCCCAAAAATGGTGAAAATGTGGACATCAGAAGTTTCACTGTGAATATTTTTTTTCCCCCCCACATTTAAAATGACTCAATTTTGACCCACAGGACAACAGGAGGGTTAAAATAAGTTTTCCAGTCGTTCCGTCGAGTCGAAAGTCTCCGCAGCACAATAGCTCTTTGTTTGTCGTCGGTTCTGGCTGTCGATGGGACTCGGAGCTGTCATCCCAACCCTGAACACGTATCACTACTGTTTACCATCTGGCACCAGTAGAGATGTTTGCTTTCAACTTTCCCCCCCATCACAGCACAGCCATCAGGAAGATCCACGCTCCATGCTGCCAAGAAGTGGCCTAGATTACGACGGCGTGCATTAGGACGCTTTGATCAGGAGCATTTTTAGCCAGCGACACCGAGATGATCCACCGTCGTCCCGTCGCTGAAACTCCTGCAATCCCTCATCAGAGCCGCCGCTGAGGGTTACTCTGAAAATGTAGTTCGCTGCAGAGTGCTGCCCCGAAATGTAGTTTACCTCGGTGTGAGAGAGTCATTTGGATTTCTGCAACATCAGAGGTGTTGGTTAAAAATGGGCGGCATTTTTCTGTACTCTCATGCACAAAAAACAAGCATTTAAAGAAGAACAAATAGAGGAAAATGAGTGTTTAAGTGTTCAAAGTTTAGTGCAGATTCTAATGCTCCCTTATTAACAATAAATAGAGAGTTGGTGGCACTTTATGTACACCACGGTTTGGGGTTTGGGGTCACTTAGAAATGTCCTTATTTTTGAAAGAAAAGCAGTTTTTTTTCTAATGAACATGACATTAAATGAATGACAAATCCAGTGTAGACATTGCTAATGTGGTAAATGACTATTCTAGCTGGAAACAGCTGATGTTTAATGGAATATCTCCATAGGGGTACAGAGGAACATTTCCAGCAACCATCACTCCTGTGTTCTAATGCTACATTGTGTTAGCTAATGCTGTTGAAAGGCTCATTGATGATTAGAAAACCCTGCAGTTATGTTAGCACATGGATAAAAGTGGGAGTTTTCATGGAAAACATGGAATTGTCTGGGTGACCCCAAACTTTTGAACAGTAGCAGAAAACTGTGCTGCTGCAAGAACATATTAACAGGTATAAATATGCAACAAAAAAGTGGTTCTTTTGTCGTTATTATTGCACCTAAGAGTCTAAATAATACAACATTTACTTGATACTTCTACCTCTAGTCAAGTGAACCCAGAAAATCACTCTGGCTGGTGTTTTGTCGTCCAAAAAAGTCCAGTGAAATTAACTCGGCTAATTTTACACTTTTACAACTTTTTTAAAGTAATAAATCTACATCAGTGCATTTAACTCCCATTTATAAGGCAGCAGGGGAGCTGAAGGAACTTTTGACAACAAATTGAACTGTAAGCTCAGTCATCATCTATTTATATGTTAGTTATCTATTTAGTTTAAAGGTTTGAGGTCCATCGAAGGAGAAGTGTTCTCCTAATAATCTCTTAAAGGTTTTTTATCTATGAAAAGTTGGACTCAGCATCTCTAATATGGCATTAAACTGATAAAACTATATTTACTGTAGAATGTAAAGGAATTCCTGAGGTTTTTTTTTGGTTACTATAAAGGCTGTTACATTCGTGCTTCTCCTTTGAGAATCTGGATGAACTCTGTTATTCTAAATTGTGCCAAGTGTTGTTGTGTTTCATTTATGGCAGCTTTCCACGACAGCTTTCCACTGCAGGAATGTGCTGCAAATATTTACAGGAACAGATGCTTTAATCGGCCTTTTGAGCTTTTTCCAGCAGCTTCGACCACAACATTAACTCAAAGTGCAGCAAAACAGCAAGAACTTACTGGACAGAATTCAGGTTCTATGTAGAATTTAGGTTTGTTATGTTAGATGGTGTTAATGGTGTTGGAAAGGAGAAAGCTGATACTGGACGAGGACATCAAGAGAAATGGTGCTTGTTACCCATTAAGAATTGCACAGTAGTTCTCCAAGGCCATGGTTCTTTATGGTCCTTTACGGTTCTTCGTGGTTCTTTATGGTTCTTTATGGTTCTTTACGGTTCTTCGTGGTTCTTGCGGTTAGAACAGTACAAAGCTTTGGAACGTTTAGACTGAATATTCAGACCTTAAAAGTAATCCTCCTCTGTAATCTATTGATTTTAAACCTCGTTGTCCTCATTTACAGGCACCAAAAAATATTGTTTCCTTGTCTGAAAAAAATTCAAAAATTCAGCAAAAAAATTCCCCAAATTTCTGAAAATTTGCAAAACCTTCAGGAAGAAAATTCCAATAATTCCTTCAAAGTTTCCCTTAAAAGTTTTATTTAAAAAAAATCCCCCAATTTTGGCAAGAAAATTCTTGTAAATATTTTCAAAAAATGAGTAAAACTCTCCAAAACAATCCTAAAAATATCTAAAGTGATTACATATATATATATATATATATATATATATATATATATATATATATATATATATATAAAAAAACTTGTAATATTTTGTAATATTTTCTTTAAGAACATTCACAAAAAAACCAACCAAAATTAAAATTTTAAGGAATTATTGGAATTTTCTTCCTGAAGGTTTTGCACATTTTCAGAAATTTGGGGCATTTTTTGCTGAATTTTGGGATTTTTTTCAGACAAGGAAACAATATTTTTTGGTGCCCGTAAATGAAGACAACAGGAGGGTTAATGAAATTACTGCGAGTTAAATGAATAAAAACAGCTACATACTGTGTTTGAGGTACATGTAGAAACTGTTTCAGGCACTCTTGCTGCCAGATTTCCATTTTTTTTTACAGTTTATTTTCGTGCACGGCCAGGTGGAGAGAGTAATTGGTCGGTCAAAGCTGAGAGATGAACTAACACACTGTTGGTTTGGGGTTTTTTTTCCACTGGATTCGCTGACAATGAGAGAAAATATGGAATAACCTCGGCTTTTATTCCTGTTTTAAAAGGGTAAATTAAAGCAACATTTGCGAGAGGACGGCTCCCGGTGACCCAAATGAACGAGGCATCGATCTGCAGCGCTGCGTTTATGTAATCAATCCTCTGGCTCTGGAACACCTGCCCCCTGCTTCTGTCTCCGCATCCTCTGACATTTGGAGGGGAACAGATGGAGATTGCGGCCGGGTCGGTCAGGCCAGAGGCAGCAGAGGAGATGGGCCTGGTGAAGGGTACGACGACGGGCCAGATGCCCCCTGCCTCCCCGGTGACCCAGTCGGCTCGCAGCCACTCGGACTGCTCGCTTCATATTATATTAGCTAATTCACTCCTATCACGGGACCTCAGATCTCTGACCTCGCTGCTGAGTCTGAGAGTTTCTCGTTATAGCTTCCTGACAGCGATCATCTCCCCCAGACGATGCTGATACATGTGAGTGGAAGCGTCTGGCTGCACCGAGTGAAGAGCACTAAAGTAATGAGCTCTTACTTTGCCTTGTCATCTTACAATAATTACAGTTTCCTCACACATTTTCATCTATTTCTACCTTCGCCTTTGCCCTCAAACTGAAAGATGGAGTGCAGTGAAGAGAACATCTGTGTGGTTTCTCTTGTTACCAGAGCAGTGGCCTCAGCAGATGTTGTGTTGCCCTGTATATGTTCATTGTGGATTCAAAACCTTTTCAATATCTGTTTGACTGAGTCATAGAAAAAAGCATCACTACCCTGAGTTTGTTTACGGTTTTCTGATAATTCACAAGAGAAAACTTGCCCACAGATTTCTCTTTCCCGCATTTATGAAATTATAAAAGATCAAAACCCCCGAAAATAAACATATTCTGACTTGTCATCTTGCAATAATTACAGTTTTCTCACACATTTTCATCTATTTCTGCCTTTGTTTTTGCCCTTAAACTGTAAGATGGAGTGCAGCAAAAACACCTATATGGTTTCTGTGGATTCAAAACCTTTTTAATATCTGTTTCACTGAGTCATAGAAACAAGCATTGGCACCCTGAGTTTGTCTACTGTTTTCTAATCATTCACAGGAGAAAACATTCCCGCAAATATCTCTGAAAAACCCTGAAAATAAGTATATTTTGCCTTGTCATCTTGCAATGAGTAGAATTTCCCTTCCATTTACATGTTTGTACCTATATGCCCTGTGTATGTCCAGTGTGCTGCATAGACTCAAAAGATTTTCTATTATCTGTGACAATATGTCATAAAAACAAGTGTCAGTACCCTGAGTTCGATTTCTGTTCCCTCATCATTCACAAGAAAAAACTTTAAAACTTTAAATTTCATGTGTCTCTTCTGCAACTCTGAACTTGTGAAAGCTCAGAACTGCTAGAAAAGTGAGCAAAATAATTCTATTTCTGCCTTTACCTGTTACCTGAGCGATGGAGTCCAGTGAGAACATCTGTATGGTTTCTCTTACCAGAGCAGTGACCCCAGCAGATCTAGAGATGACCTGCATATGTCCAGTGCTCAGTATGAAACTGTAATATTTATGCCATTGATCCACAGATTAAAGCATCCTTTCCCAGGGTTTGTTTGCTGTTTTCTGATAATTTACTGGATAAAACTTTAAAAACACGTTTCTCGTGCACTTATGTAGTTATGAAATCTCAAAAGTGCTGGAAAAAGTAACATAACATAGAATTACTTTTGCAATAATTATGAGTTCTGTCTATTTCTGCTTTCACCTTTGTCCTTTAACTGACTCATGGAGTGCACTGAGAACATCTGTATGGTTTCTCCTGGTACCAGAGCAGTGACCCCGACAGATGTTGTGATGCCCTATTTATGTCCATAGGATTTCTATTATCTCAGAGTGATACAAACAACCATCTGTACCCTGGATTTGTTTTTTGTTTTCTGATAATTCACTGGAGAAAACTTCTCTCTCTCCTGCATTTAAGTAGTTATGAAAGCTCAAAAATGTTTGAAAAAGTAAGCAAAATAAAACTATTTGCCTTTTGCATCTTCTCGATATAATTATAGATTTGTTCCGGAGACCAGTGCAAACATCTGTATGGTTTCTCCTGGTACCAGAGCAGTGGCCCTGACAGATGTTGTGTTTCCCATGTATGTCCAGTGTTCTGTATGGACTCAAAATACTCCAGATATCTGTGATACAGACTCATCAAAACAAGCATTAATATCCTGAACTTGTTTGTTCACTGGAAAAAAAAAACCTTATGAACTGTTGCAAAGATTTCATGTGTCTTTCTCCTGCACTTATGAAGTATGAAGACTCAAGAATGCTGGGAAAACTAACATAATATAAAATTATTTTGCTTTGTCTTATTTTATCTTATCTTTGGTTATGTTTGCTTATTTCTGGTATTTTACTGGAGAAAACTTTATGAATGGTCTTTTTCCTGCACTTACAAAACTATGAAAGCTCAAAAATACGAGGAAAAGTCATTCAAAATTGAAATAACTACAATAAAATTACAACTTCCCTGATATTTCAATCTATTTGCACCTATATGACCTGTGTCTGCCCTGCGTTCTTTATGGATTCAAGGTTTATAATGTATAAATCTTGTCAAGATGTATAATATATAGAATACGTGTGACATTGAGTCATCGGAACAAGAATCAATACCCAGGATTTTTTTTCTTCTGTTTTCTCATAATTCACTGGGGAAAACTTTAATTTCATTTGTCTGCATTTATGAATTTATGAAACCTCAAAAATGCTAGAAAGCAGTAAGCGAAATACTTCTATTTCTGTCTTTGTCCTTTAACTCCTCAATAAAGTACATTATGAACATCTGCATGGTTTCTCTTGTTAGCAGAGCAGCGACCCCGACAGATGTTGTGATGCCCTGTGTATGTTCAGTGTTTTGTATGGACTCAAAGGACTTCTAATTTCTGTGCATAGAGTCATAAGAACAAGCATTAGTACCCTGACAATTCATTGGAGAAAACTTTGAAAACTGCTGTAGAAATGCCATGTCTCTCATTTAGTGCACTTATGAAGTTATTATAACTCAAAAATGCTGTGAAAAGTAAGGATTCACAGAAGTTTCACTCACATGTCAATCTATTTGCATTTATATACCCCATGTATGTCCAGTGTTCAGTATGGATTTCTAAAAATTTGTGATATGGAGTCATAGAAAGAGGCATTGGTACAGGATTTTTTTCCTCATAATTCACTGCAGAAAACTTTAAAATCATTTGTCCCTCCTGTACTTCTGAAGTTATGAAAGCTCAAAAATATTTGAAAACGTAAGCAAAATACTTCTATTTCTGCTTCTGCCCTTTAACTCAGCGATAAAGTGCAGCTTGAACATCTGCATGGTTTCTCTTGTTACCAGAGCAGTGACCCCGACAGATGTTGTGATGCCCCGTGTATGTCCAGTGTTTTGTATGGACTCAGGAGATTTGTATAGGAGCAGAATCAAGCTGTTCTCGCTGACATACTCACCTCGAGTTGCGTCTGCATCCCATCACCTTGGAAACTCGGCGAGCCTCGATTCGCCCTCCCCTCCTGCAGACTTGCGGCTGGTGCTGTGAATGTGTTCGATCGGCCTCCGCCCCTCCTGCTCACACTGTGGTCGAGAGCAGCCTTCTCTTCTCGGGGTACGGTGGAGCCTCGCGGGGCTCCTTCGCCTTCTTCGTTTGTTCGGAGAGTCTGTGGTGGGGGTACGGCGGCGGCTTGCGACCCCTGCGGCCTTGAGCTGCAGGCGGTTTGGCTGCAGAGGCGGCGCTCGGGTGTGGCGGTCCCGCCGCTCGCTGCTCTTTGATCGAGTCGGTGGGTGGGCAGCCGGCAGCAGAAGGGCTTTGTGGGGTCTCTATGATGACAGAAGGGCTGAGGGCTGGAGGCGGGTGAGGCTTCGGAGACAGAGGGGAGACTCTGACGGAGGAGGACGAAGCCGTGGGGGAGGGAGGCTGAGAACCGGGGCTGCCGGGAGGATGGAGGTTTACCGTGAGAGGCGAGAGACCGGGAGTGGGAGGCCGAACCGGGAGGCTTCGTTGTGGAGACAGATCGCGGGATGGGAGGTTATTGGAGCACTGCAGCAGCCCACCCTGTCTGGGAGGAGACCCCACGCTGCAGGTGAACCGGAGAGTCCGACTCCTCTCCGACAGAGTCGCTAAGACTGGAGACTGGCTCCTGCAGGGATGGTTCCTCCGGAGGAAGCCAGAAGACTCCATGGTTCCTGGCAGGTTTTCAGGCTCGGAGGGCCTCTGGATGGAGCTGCCCACCGTCACCTCGCTGGAGCTGGAACCTGAGCTGTAGCTGCTGTCGCTGGGAGGCTTGGCTCCGTCTCCTCCGGCCTCCTGCTGCTCCTCTTCATTCAGATCGATGGACGACGTTAGATAGTCGATCTGCTGCACCACCTACAAACACAGAATCAGCAGATTTTACATTAATAAATGCAAAAAATCATAAAAATGTCACTTAGGCAAACCACTAAATGACGTATTCAGACACTAATTAAACATAATTCCATTCAAAAATCAATCAAATCTGAAAAAAGGTAACATTTGACCTTCATAGAATAAAAAATATATTTTCACAGTGAAACTTCAGATTTTCAACATTTTTGTGAAATCTTTGAAAATTTTTTGGTGGAAAAAAAATGTAAAAAAATTTTCTTAGGAACATTCACAAAAAAAATCAACCAAAATCCAGTGAATTTCGCTGGATTTTGGTTGATTTTTATGTGAATGTTCTTAAAGAAAATATAAGATGTTTTACTGATATACATGGAATCACTTTAGATATTTTTAGGATTTTTTTGGAAGATTTTTACTCATTTTTTTGAAAATATTTAAAAGAATTTTCTTGAAAAATTTGGGGGATTTTAAAAAAAAAAAACTTTTAAGGGAAACTTTTAAGGAATTATTGGAATTTTCTTCCTTTTTTTTTTTAAAGAAATTTGGGGAATTTTTTTGCAGAATTTTTTGATTTTTTTCAGACAAGGAAGGGATATTTTCTAGTGCCCGTAAATGAGGACAGCAGGAGGGTTAAAGGAGCGCAAAACCTGTAACACATGAACATTTGCACACATGCACACACAAGGCGGTCACGTGCACGCTCGTTGGAGAAAATGACGCTGGGGAAAACGTTTGACCCGACTCACCACCTGCTCCATGTGCAGATAAATCCTCGGCCGCCGCTGGATGGAGTTTTTTTTTTTTTCCATTCTCTGCGTTCAACAACATCCTTGCTGATGTCAAACGATGACCTGATTTGTCTTTTTTTCAAGCGAGGCATTTTCATTTTACTTTGAAGTGCAGCATGTAGATGCACATGGAGTGACTCTGGGCAGGTGCTGCTTGTTAATGTCAGGAATCAGAGGAGATAAAAGAGCACACGACTCTGGTTTTCATGTTCTGCTCTGCACAGCGTTGTTTGTTAAAAACAATGTTTTTTCTGACCCCTCGGGTCTGCACATATAGAGCAGAGAAACATGCTGTAAACAGCTCAGTTATTTAAGTTTGATTTGACTCTAAGTGCACTGTTTGATCCGTCAGATTGCCTTTGATCGCTCTCACATTCATGCACCAGCTTGCTTTTCTGATATTTTGTACTCCTTCATGTTGCTATATTATTTGTCTAAAATGCTTTAAAGACTCAGTTCTATTCCCTTTGTAACAGTGATTGACTATTAAATAAACTGAGACTCGCTGCTCATGCAACAGAATGATAAAACAGAGGCTTTGAAATAAATATGTGACCAAAGTCTTCTCTGGTGCCGTATCTTCCTTTGATCTGTTGTCTCTGTTGTGAAAATTTGTGATTTTCCATTACAGTGTCTGCCTTCTGCCCGTCGACCTTCCAGTCCTTTTATTTTCTACGCAGCGTATATGCTCTTTCATCAGTGTCGTATTAATAACTGTCACACCAAATCTGGCCGCCCGGATGATGAGGTTGCTACCTCGGGTTTTAGCTGTGACCCGCAGATGCAGATCAAAATGCCAAGAGGTGAGATTCTCGTGTCACTTTTTACTGGGTGAGGCAGAGATACTCCGGCGTAAATGGATTATAAAAAGCGTCGGACGCCATCCAGCTGTGCCCGGAGCAGCATCTGTCCATAAGAAGGCAGAGATGAGGGGGGAGATGAGAGGAGGGGAGGCAGAGATGAGGGGGGAGGTTGGGCCTGATGTCACACGGCATCATCTCAGCAACCTCTGGATGCATCAGTTAAATGGGCCGTAGCTTTTGTCTCATTCACCTCTGTGGAAACTGAGCCGAGTGTCGCTTTTGTTTGTCTGCAGACTGACGGCAGGCAGAGAAACAGTTTGACAATTGTGCCGCCGACTTTTTTTAATGCATGTTAAATTCTGCTGAGGACGTGCATTTGTATTCCGGCTTGTTATCTGTGAGTGCACAAGCCCTCAAGGTTCTTTAGCATAAGCGTGAACATTTCCAGCGTGAGGGAAACGTCTGGATTGTTGTGAGAGGATGCAGCAACTTCTCTGGTCTCATTCTCAATCGATTTGTTTTTCTTTCAGCTCTGGAAAGAAATGGACGAATTTGAAACAATAAAGAGCTTCTGTCTTGTAGGTTCTCAGTCACAGAGGTCACGGTCGTGCTGGTGAGAAGAAACCGGACTTAAAACTTTAAAAACCTGGGAACCTAAGAATCTAAGGAACCTCAACAAACAGATGGAAGGTGAAACATCTTCAAGAACCTAAAAAAAAGAATACTAGGACATTCAGTAAAAAGCAACTGGTGAGTGTGAAATGTCTTAAAAACCCCAAAAGAGCAAACATGTAAGAACCTAAAGGCCTAAGAACCGAAGAAACAAGACCCTATGAAGCAGCCCTACTTCTCTTTCAGGTTCTTCAAGACATTTCATCTCTGGGATGAAGGTGAAATGTCTTCAAGAACCTAAAAGAGAATCCTGAACCTTCAGTAAAAAGCAGCCAGACTTCCCTTTTAGGTTCTTGAAGGCACTTCACCTTCATCCAAGAAGGTGAAACAACTTAATGAACATAAAATAGCATAAAACAGAAAACCTAAAAAGAAGTTGGATTCATCTTGGATGTTCTTGAAGATGTTTTACCTTCACCCATGACATTTTCTTGCCTCGTTGATGAAACATGTTCAAGAACCTACAAGAGCCTAAATCTAAAAAACTAAAAGCCCTAAGAAGGTAAGAAATCCAAGAACCCAAGGGTCCTACAAAGCAACTGAGCTTCTACTCAAGGTTCTTGAAGATCTTCCACCTTTGTCTAAGAAGATGAAACGTCAGATAAAGATGAAATGTTTTTATGAACCTAAAAGATCCTAAGAACCTAAGAAGCCTAGGAACCTAAAAAGAAGCTACATTTCTTTTAGGTTCTTGAAGATGTTTCACTTTAATTGCCTCTCGGGTGGAGAGGAAACATCTTCAAGAACCCACACAAGCCTAAACCTAAAAACCTAAAAAGCCCAAGAACCTAAAAAGCAGCTGAACTTCTCTTTCAGGTTCTTGCCTCTTGGATGAATATGGAACGAGTACAAGAAAAAGCAGCTGAACTTCTCTTTCAGGTTCTTGCCTCATGGATGAATATGGAACAAGTACAAGAAAAAGCAGTTGGACTTCTCTTTTCGGTTGGTCAAACCTTTTCAAGATCTGAAACGACAAGTCCAGTTGCTTTTTAGTGAAGTTCTTAGCTTTCATCTTTCTGCATCTTTCTCGTTCTTTCATCTGAACTCTGCAGAACCAACATAAACCTGCAACATTACCTCCTTCATCTCCTGGTGAACGTCCCTCAGGGCTTTGAGAACCTGCTCCAGATTGTCCACTACTCGTTTAATTTGGTTCCGAACCACCTTCCGGCTGCATCCCGCCTCCTTCTTCACCGATTCCCCGTCCTTGTTGGGTCTGGGCTGCACCCACGTCTGGTTCTGGCCCAGGATGGCGATCCACTCTGAGTTGGGCCTCCGGGGGCCTCGTAGTGTCGTGGTGCAGCCCAGGCCTCTGTGGGGAACCTCTGTGGAGAAGATGACTCCGTTGAGGGGCCCGGTGAAGCCCTCCACAGGTGGTTCCCTCAGGTCCCTTTGGCTCTGAGAGCCCCTGCTGTGTTTGTTGATGTAGCTGAAGCTGGAGCTGAAGCTCTGCTGCTTCTCCATCAGTCCCTGAGTGTCTGAGCTCAGCCAGCTGGAGGACCGGAGCTCTCTGTGGTGGTAGGAGGTGTTTCCATCCCAAGCCTTCCCCCTCCGGTCCTCCATCACAGCAGGCGCCTTGCAGTTCGTCTCCTCGGTGAGCAGTGCAGGCAGAGGGACCGGTGGAGGTCCCACCAGGGGCCCATACTTCCTCCCTGAAGCCCCGTTGTTCTGCGGGCGTCTCAAGCTCAGGTGGTTCCTCACCAAGGTGTGGTTCTCCTGAGGGGTGGAGGAGGCGTCGCCCTGAGGTCCGTCCCCTGAGCTGATCTCCGCGCTGGGCTCTTTGGTCTGCTTCAGGATGTGGTGGCCCCTCAGCACCACCGGCAGCATCCTCGCCATCCCCACGCCATTGCACCGGAGCTCGGCCTTCTTCGCCCGCTCCTTCCCCGGGATGGAGAAGAACCCGATTCCTTTGGCCCTCTCCAGCGGGGTCAGGCTGTTTCGGGCCTCCGAGCCGGACTTGTAGGGTCCGTTAAGCCCCAGGTCGCTGCTGTGGTGGGGCTTCAGACTGCCGCGCAGCCAGGGGATGAAGTGAGGGGCGTGGGGCTTGAAGCCTTTCTGCTCCCCGGATACCGGAGCGCCGCTGTCAGAGAACATGGTGATGGATGGCGTCTGGCAGAATCACAGAACGAAGGAGAACAGGAGGACTTCCCCCTCTTCTTCCATGAACCTCCTCCTGTCTTTGCCATGAACGCCGGCGCTCTGATCTTCTCCCTCTCCCACTCTGCCTCCAAAACTTTTCTCAGCCACCCACCCACTCCTCTTCTTCCCCCTGCTGGATCCTGATTATTTTATCTCCCTGTCTTTTTCCTCCCTCCTCGATTGTGGAGCTCCGGAGCCCCTCACCCCCTCGCCGGCCGGCCTCTGAGCAGCCGAGGGCCTCTCCAGTGTCGGTGTTCTCTCTCCGGCTGCCGTCGTCTCTCTGGCTCGGCAGCGGTGGAGGTTTCGTACGTCGCTCTCTCTCCCCCCCGCACTGCGCTGCTCTGCCTCCTATCCTCTCGCTCTTTCTTCCTCCCACTCCCTCTCGCTGCTGTTACTCCCTTCCTCTCCCCATCCTCGCCGTTCCGCAACTCCTTTTGACACTGCTTTTCCCGCCCCACCTCCAATTTGCCCAGAAGTTCAATCAGTGCTATTAATCCCCCCCCCCTCCCCGAATGTGTTCCCACGTGATGCCTCATCTGATTACTCCTTTCCCCGGCTCAGCCCCTCACAATTAAATGCTGCTTAGGACAGCAGAGGGGGCTTTAAAGGAACAGGAAGGGAGTGGAGGGGGGGGCACATAATTGCAACCTACGAGATCAGGGATCAGCAGCAGTTTTGACAGAAACTACAAGCTGCTCGGCTCCAAACAGCAGCCAGCAGCTTATTGTAACTGTCAGCAAATAGTGTCACGTTACATCCCAGTTGTTGTTTTTCTTCTTTCCTCTCTCCTGTTTTTATTTTCTGCCACACATCCAACTTACATTTGTTCCAATTATGCAGAGACAGCTGCTATTTTCGGGAGCTTCCCATTTGAATTCCAATTGTTGGCTGTCTGGATTAGATTTCTTGTTTCTGACGAGCTCAAAGATGCCTCCTAGGTGCCTTTTCAGTCGGCTGCGGCGACATTAGATGGGTCCCTCCCTCTCTGGCAGCATTCGAAATGAAAAGACGGCAGCGGAGCCACACAAAAAGCCCTGACAGTTTGCTGTCACTCAGCAGCGACACACTCAAAGCATCTGTCATTCTGTTAGTCAGCACAGCAATCTACTCCTGCGGTAGTGCCCCGTTAGAACATGACTTCATCCTCTGACGTTCTCTACTGTACATGAGCAGGATAAAATAGAGGCTCGGTGTAATCTGCACGCTAAGAAGATTCCTGTGGACAGACAGCTGTCAGCCTGTAATGACCATTAGTCTGGATATAAGAAAAAAACAAAAAAAAACAATGAAGAGTGAAAGTAACCGAGCTGCAGCTTCTAATCCTCCAGAGCTTCTGGTTTCATACGACATGCTGCTGCTGCTGTGTTTAAATATGTAGCTCCGACGGTATTGTGTGTGTTTATATGTGTGCATGGATAATGAGAATTCACTCTGAAATAATCATTCAGGTTTATCTGGAGTGCAGCCTTAAGTAACTGAAAGAGCGCTGCACAGGAGCCATCAAAAGTTAATGAGATTAAAACACAGAAATACAAACACAGACAGAGAAATAAAGGTGATAACTGGAAGCAAACATGGTTCTGAACAGTGAATCCACAGAAAAACCACCAAGAAGGAAGATCTTCTATAGAACACCCAAAGATGCATCGAAAAAACGTTTCTTTTTTGGTAGAAATGTCAATTTTTACTCTATAAAGCTTAAAATTAAGTTGCAGCAGTTCAAACTCTTCATTTGAGAGGAAACTAATGACTAAAGTTCATCTAACTCAAACCAGTTGCATTAAAAAACACCAAGAGAGGAAAGATCTGTAAAGATCCTTCAAAGGTGCATCAAAAAATGGTTCTTTTAGCCACCATGAATGGATTTTTTTGGCCAAAATATGTCAGTTTTCACTGTATAAAGTTGAAAATTATATAGCTCAACGCGTTAAGCAGGCAACCCATGTATAGGGGCTGGTCCCCGACGCAGCAGCCCGGGTTCGATTCCCACTCGTGGCCCTTTGCTGCACATCTTCCCCCAACTCTTCTCCCCTGTCTCTCTCTCACTGCGCCGAAAAAAGGCCAAAAAAATAACTTTAAAAAATAAAAAAGCACCAATAGAAGGAAGATCTGTAAAGAACCTCCAAAGGTACGTCAAAGAAGCAGCAAAAAATGGTTCCTTTAGCGAAAATCTGTTCTTTTGGGAACCATTTTCACTGTATGAATTTGAGCTAGTTTAAATAAAGTTAATTTTGGATTAATGTCACTTATTTTTCTGTTTTGGTGATTTGCAGTTTGTTTTTGTGGATTTGACCAACTTGAAAATACATTTTTTCCCCCCTTTAAACTGGTTTTCGAACATCAACAAAAGTGCAAAAATTTGGTTTAGTGCTCCTTCACTGTTGAGCGTCTTCGAATTTCTTCTTTCAATTTTTATTCCTGCAACTCAACCGTTGTTTTCTTCAAACAGTATTTCTAATGACAAAATCCTGTTTTACATTTTATTTTGAAAAAAATGGAAAGTTAAAGCTGCTTAAAATGAAGTTGCAGCGATAAAAACTCTTCATTTGAGAGGAAAGAAATGATTAAAGTTCATCTAACTCAAACCGATTGCACTGATATTAAAGCTACTCGTTGGCTTAATTTGGATTAACTTACACTTTAACCCTCGTGTCGTCCTGCGGGTCAAAATTAACCCGTTTTAAAGTTTGAAAATGTGGAAGAAAAAAAAAATTTCACAGTGAAACTTCTGATGTCCACATTTTCAACATTTTTGGGAAATCTTTGAACATTTTTTGGTGGAAAAAAAGAAATGTTAAAAGTGTTTCTTAAGAATGTTCACAAAATGATTTTTTTGTGAATGTTCTTCAAGAAAATATTAGAAGTTTTACTGATATATATGGAATCACTTTAGACATTTTTAAGATTTTTTGTAAGATTTTTTTTAATAAAATTTTTAAGGGAAACTTTTAAAGAATTGTTGGAATTTACTTCCTGAAGGTTTTGCAAATTTTCAGAAATTTGGGGAATTTTTTTGCTGAATTTTTTGATTTTTTTCAGACAAGGAAACAATATTTTCTGGTTTCCGTAAATGAAGACAACAGGAGGGTTAAATTACACCTCATATAAATACTGTAATTCTGTTCTTTATTTATTTATTTTATCTTTAAATACTTATGTAACACCTTATTACCATTAACGTCAACATGATATTTGACTTTATTCCCATCTCAGCATGTTCCGTTTTTTAATTTTGATGTTATTTTATCCTTTTTTAGCCTCCACATGGCTGCGACTTCGACTGAACAGCTGCTGCTTCGTGCCTTGAACTGTCCTGAGGGGACAAATAATGTTTTTGAATTGAACTGAAGCAATTATTTCAAGTTGATTAAACAATCCTCTTTTCGCTTTGTTCATAAAAGCCCTTTGTGGAAGCACCTGCTTCTATTTTGATATCTGGAATTAAACCGTTTCAGTCGTTTTTTCTGGTCACTTCCATGAGAACAGATTTAATATTTTGGATTTTTTTCTCAGACAGAACAACATACATATCAGCTTGAAATTTGGGAAACTGGTGGATATTTCTGACTTTTTTCTGGTGTTTTATTGACCAAATAATTCATAGATAATGAAAATAACCATTATTATAATAAAAAAATGAAAAAACTTCACTACCTTTCATGAAAAATCACCTTTCAGTTGGTGATGTTGCTCTGAAGAACCAGAGATCTTCCTGAGGAACTAGTTTTTATTTTTATTTTCTGGGAACACACATAAAAGGCTGAATAAAACCTGAACAGTCAGTTTATTCGGTGGCTGGTTATTGTTCCACAGACGGCTGTAATATTTCTAAATTGCAGTTCTACGGTCCTCGTACGAGCTCTTATCTGGGTCTGAAGTGAGATGTTTCTTTTGATGAGGTAAAAAGGGTCAAAACTGACATGAGAGGCGCTGAAACCATGATCAGGTTTTATCTAATAAACTCCGACTGCTGAAGTCTGAGAGATAAAACCAGAAAACAAGAGAAACCTGGAAAGGGAAAAATATTTTTTGGTTCCCATAAATGAGGACAACAGGAAGGTTAAATCAAACCTTCTGTTTGCTGTGGATTTAAAACCATAAAAAATACAGATGTTATGAAGCTAAAAACAGAAACAGATGTTCTTCGCTCGTACATTTTCCTCCGATATTTGTGTGCTTTTGTGTAATTTGAAGGCAGAGTGGAAGAAAAGTTTGATAAAAAAAAAACCTCCCTCTGTGTTTCGGGAGTCGCAGTTTTCCTCCAATCAGCCTCCCACTTGTCCATAAATAACACGGGAACACACGATGGCAGCTCATTTTAAAGTCAATGTGGAATAATAAGTGGCTGCAAATCACCGTTTCTGTCCGTTTTTTCAGCCTCTCCAGCTCCATCCGTTATGATGAAGCTGCTGAATGACTGGAAACAGAAACATGCAGCTCCCTCCCTCTGGATTCTGTTCTTACACTGCAAAAAAGAGCAGCCCAAATATAAGATAGAAACACTAAATTTGAGTGTAAAATCACTGAAAACTAGTGAAATGATCTGTCCATGCAGCAAGTACATTTTACTCGATAAGAAATCTTGAAATAAGATTTGAAAATCTAGAAATAGCATCTAAATCTAGCATCAACGTGCACAGAATTAGCACGGCCAATGACATTTATTTGAATTGCTTTCTCAAATATTGCTTTCTACATACAGTGCTAGCAAAGATTACTTGTTGCTTCCCAAAATATAAAGAATTGCTTGAAGCAGTTTCAAAAGCAGTGTTTATGTTTTAACCCTCCTGTTGTCCTCATTTACAGGCACCAAAAAATACTGTTCCCTTGTCGGAAAAAAATCCAAAAATTCAGAAGAATTCTGCAAAAAAATCCCCAGATTTGTAAAAATTTGCAAAACCTTCAGGAAACCAAAATCCAACGAAATTCGCTTTATTTTGGTAGATTTTTTTCTGAATGTTCTTGAAGAAATATTTTCTTTGAAAATTTCTTTTTTTGCACCAAAAAAAATGTTCAAAAATATCCCTAATTTGTAAAAATTACCAAAATCTTCAGGAAGAAAATTAAAAAAAAATCTTTAAAAATTTCCCTGAAAAGTTTTATTTTTAAAAAAATCCCCAAATTTTGCAAGAAATAAAAATTTTAAAATTAAAAAAATTTAAATTATAAATATTTTCAAAAAATGAGTAAAAATTCTTCCAAAAACAATCCTAAAAAAATCTAAAGTGATTCCATATATATCAGTAAAACTTCTAATATTTTCTTTAAGAACATTCACAAAAAATCAACCAAAACCCAGTGAAATTTGCTAATTTTTTGAAAAGATTTAAAAGAATTTTCCTGCCAAAATTGGAGGATTTTTTTGTAAAACAAAACATTTAAGGGAAACTTTTAAAGAATTTTTGGAATTTTCTTCCTGAAGGTTTTGCAGAATTTTATTTTACTTTTTTCAGACAAAGGAACAATATTTTTTGGTGCTCGTAAATGAAGACAACAGGAGGGTTAATAATCTTACAAATTGTGCTCTTGCATAGTAAATTATTCTCAAAACAAGATCAAAAAGACTTTTTGGCTGATGTAAGACTATAAGTGTAGGGTAGACAGTTGATTTTTGAGTGTATTCAGGCCTTTTTTGATTTATTCTCGGAGTGTCTGCTGGGAGACGGAACATATGGCCTCCTGTAACCTCGTCCTTCGCCTCCTGCGACGCCGCCTCGCTTGTTTTGAGTCCTGGAACAGGCCGACTGCCATCGAGAGGCAGCCGAGCGTACGAGAGCCGAGACGCTTCCCCAACTCTGCAGATACACTTTCCTGGTGGAGTTTCTTCTTCGACGGAGAGAGAAAGAGATAGAAAACCTCACATATGTGTCTTTCTCACATCCAGGCTGCTTTAAGCTGCTCTCCCCTGTAAAAATAACAGAAAATGTCCCATTTTCCACCATAAATACAACATTAAGTTACAGCAAATTTACCATTAAACACCAGAATATGTGTTTTATACTATAGATACCATTAAAAACTAGTTGCTATATGCTATAAGTTGTTTTTCTGTTATTTAATGTGTGCTTTAATGCTCCTCAGTCTCTACAGCTCACTGTGTTTGAACCTTCAGCTTTTCTTCCTCTTTCTCTCTCCGTTGAAGAACCTCCAGCAGGAAACCGTGTCTTCCAGGTCTTCTGAAGCCAGAGGCCTCCGTGTCCGTCCAAATTTCTGTGTAAAATCTTCTTTTAGTAGCAGAGCTGCTGCCTCTGGGCATCGGGGGAAACTTTCTAAAGCCACCTGGACGGCAGCAGCTCGGTCTGGGAGGATTCTGAGGATTCTGTATTTACACTCGGTGGAAATGAGAAGTTTCTGGAGAACACAGTGTTCTTCTTTCTCGCCGTATTAAATATGGAAGCGAGCAGATGCTTCCTTCCCTGGAGTGTCCGGTGTCGCTGCTGAGAATCCTGAGGGGTTCGCTGTCTTTCCACCGTCCTCTCATGTATATTTTCGTGTTGTGTTTGCTTTTGGATTCCCCTCCGCCGCGCTTTTCATCCTTCAACAACGCGTCAGTCAGGTGCTCTCCGAGGAGAGAGACGAGGGGGGACGCCGAGGAAGACTGGGAGAGAAAAGGGGGAGGAAGACTTCTGAAAGACTTCTAACTTCCAAGCTGACTGTCGTAGCTGCGCTTGCCAGAGGGGAGAGCACCTTTAAGCATACCGGATGAGCGACGATGTGGAGCAACTACAAAAGCTCAGAAATACAGAATCAGCAGCTCTGCAGCTCCACGACAGCAGAATGGATCTGGTTCTGGATCTGGTTCTGGATCTGGATCTGGTTCTGGATCTGGATCTAGATCTGGATCTGCTCAGAGGTCAGCAAAGGCCTCAAACAGATCCTGCTTTAGTGACATTTAGGAGGAGCTGTTGGTCGTCACACATTAACCCTTGCTGAATTTTTTGACAGAAATGTTCATTTTTTACTCAAAATTTACCAATAAATACCGTAAATCAATAATGTAAAAACATAAATCCATAAAGTACTGTTTTAAACATACTGTAAGTATTTAAGGACATATTTACAAGTTTAAGTCCCGATTTAATGTGTACAGTTTTTATACTGTAGATTTAACATTAAATAACATAAATGTGCTGTTTTTCACCATAAATACAACGTTAAGTTACAACAAATGTCCATTTTTATTCTAAAATTTGCAATAAATACCACAATATTTTATATATTTTTTATATATATTTTATTGTATGCTGTGTAGTGATCTTTAAAAAATGTACTTTCTGTTAATCAAGTGTGTCCCGAGTAACCATAAGTAACAAGGTATTGTCTTTGTTTAAATTGTTCCATATAGTAAGAAACTAGAAAATGTTTATTTTTAATGTTGCATCTATAACAAATAATAGATTCTGAACAGTGCAATACATTAATACTGTACCGACTATTTTAAAAAAGGAGTTTTTCTGTTATTTCACAGTAAATCTGTGACAAAAATAGACATTTGCATAAAAAAGGACATTTTTGAATGTTGTTTTATACTAAAACCCCAAAAAATGGACATTTGCCAATAACTAAATGGCGTATCCACAGAGAGGCTTAGAGATTACCTGTAAAAAATGTAAATAAATAAAATGAAAAATGAAACTTTCTGTTAATTAACAGGGCCACAGTATCAAGCAGTAGCAGGATATTTTCTGTTATTAAAAGGTGACTCTATAGTAAGCAAATAAACACACACACACACACACACACACACACACACACACACACACACACACACACACACACTCTCAGGTTTTAATGGTGTCTATAGTAGAAAAGCACGATTTTTTAAAAGAAATTAATGTATTAACAGTAAACAAAACAACAACGTTTATGTTATAATAATGGTAAATCAATTATATTGACATAAACAATTATTTAATATTTTATTAAATAGCAGTAAGAAAATTCCTGCTTTTGTTTATTAATTGTACTTCATTAATGGACAGAAAATAAATTTACAACAAAATAGTATTTTTTTAAATCGTTAAATAATATTTTTTAAAATAAAATTTTGCTATCAATTAACGCAACATTTTAAAATACTAAAATTTAAATTAGTTTTTAATAATTATGTTTTAAAGAAAATAGTTAAATAATAATAGATGTTTTAAAAATGAAGTACCAGTAAAAATAAATAAATAAATAAATAAATACATAAATAAATAAATAAATAAATAAATGAATGAATGAATGAATGAATGAATGAATGAATAAAATAGACATTTACTAATATTTAATGGTGACAAACAGGACATTTTTAAATGCTAAATCTTAAATAAAAAAAATGGATATGTGCTGATATTTAATGGTGAAAAATAGGAAATATTTAATCAGTAAATCTTAAATTTTAAAAAATGGACATTTGCTGATATTTAGTGGTAAAAAATAGGAAATATTTAATCAGTAAATCTTAAATTTGAAAAAAATGGACATTTGCTAATATTTATTAGTGAAAAATGGACATATTTAAAGAGTAAATCTTAAATTAAAAAATGGACATGTGCTGATATTTAATGGTGACAAATAGGGCATATTTAAATATTATATCTTAAGTTAAAAAAAAAGCATTAACTAATATTTAATGGTGAAAAATGGACATATTTAAACATTAAATCTTGAATAAAAAAACGGACATTTGCTGATATTTTATAGTGAAAAACATGACATTTTTAAACAATAACTCTTACATAAAAAATGGACGTGTTAATATTTAATGGTAAAAAATAGGAAATATTTAAACGGTAAATCTGAAATTAAAAAATGGACATTTGTTGATATTTAATGGTAAAAAATAGGAAATATTTAAATGGTCAATCGTTAATTTAAAAAAAATGGACATTTGTGGATATTTAATGGTGACAGATAGGGCATATTTAAACCGTAAATCTTAAACAAAAAATTGATATTTGTTGATATTTAATAGTGAAAAAATGGACATATTTAAACAATAACTCTTAAATAAAAAATAACATTTGCTGATATTTAATGGTACAAATGGGACATATTTAAATATTAAAAACAGCTCATTTCTGTTATGTAACAGTATATTTAAAGTGAAGAACACCTCTAAGCTGGATGGTGGATCTGGATGTCGTCCTTGATGCACAGATTTGCACAGAGATGAGAAACAGCAGCAGACGACGCGTAAATAAAAATGTTTTACATACAGAATGTAAGAACGCTTCACCTGTCAGCGCTTCAGGAGCTGCTGGGAATAAAGAGCTGCTTTATGATGCAGCGTGAATCAGCAAACATTTCTCTGCTGCTTCGCTTTGAAAAACACAATAAAGGAAACATGAGAGACGCTTGAATCATTTCTGCTCCCTCACTTCTTTAACTCGCTCATTAGGACCTAAAAGGCATTTTTTAGTCTTTATTTTTCTGCTCTCGGCGATAAAAGAACATCTAGAAGTGTGTTTTTCTGTAGGAGCTGTTTGAACATGAAGCCCTGCGGTTTGTTTGCTGTACCACCCACAAGTCAAACATCAGCCGGACGTACAGTCGATGCCAAAATAACCTGCAGGACGGATGGAAAGGTCCGGATCGGTTCGTCCTCCGTCACCGAGTCATCACATGTACAGAGAGAAATGACCAGAGGTGTTCTATTAGCAGGTTTATTCTCTAAAAAGTAACTGCAGGGACCTTTTCACATCATTTATTTACATTACACATGTAAATCCAAGGTTAAACTGTTATTTTACAGAACTTAAATTAATTAGAAGGTGTCATAACTCAAAAACATTGATGCAAAATGTTGCAATTCTTTCCTGTTGAGTGGAAATTTTTTTTTTGAAAGTGAACGATAAAGACGTAGCACGAGAAAAGCATCTGAACACTGATTTTACATGTTGTAGGATCTGTTTTGTTTGTTTCTGATGGAAAACAAAAGCTGGCAGGTCGGGTGAGTCTCCGTCACGCCCTTAACCCTCGTGTCGTCCTGCAGGTCAAAACTGACCCGTTTGAAAATGTGGAAAAACAAATATATATTCTGAGTGAAACACATTTTCAATATTTTTGGGAAATCTTTGAACATTCTTTGGTGGAAAAAAAGAAATGTTAAAAATATTTCTGAAGAACATTCACAAAAAAATCAACCAAAATCCAGCAAATTTTGCTAGATTTTGGTTGATTTTTTGTGAATGTTCTTAAGATAATGTTATAAGTTTTACTGATTTATATGTAATCACTTTAGATATTTTTAGGATTTTTTTGGCAAGATTTTTACTCATTTTTTGAAAATATTTACAAGAATTTTCTTGCCAAATTATTATTATTATTATTATTATTATTATTATTATTTATTTTTTTATTTTTTTAAATAAAAATTTTAAGGGAAACTTTAAACGAATTATTGGAATTTTCTTCCTGAAGATTTTGCAAATTTTCAGAAATTTGGGGAATTTTTTGCCGAATTTTTGGATTTTTTTTCAGACAAGGAAACAATATTTTTTGCTGCACGTAAATAGTAGGGAGGTTAAGCTAAGAAAATAGGCTTTTGATTTCAAGTCATGATGCAAAGGTCCCCTTTTGTATGGAAGTACTTTAGTACTAATATAGTTAGTATTTTAGTATTAATATTTTCCTGCGGGGTGCTGGGAAACGTAGTGCTTGTCTACATTCAGTCAGAAATAGGTACAGCTAGACAGCCTTAAATAAAATGTTGTAATTTTGCAGCTGTGGGCGTCATAGGGTTAAATGGATTGTGCCATACAGCAGTTATGGTGAATGTGACAGTTTCATAAATAAGTGATAAAGCTGCCAGTGTGGAAAGGCTCTCACATCTTAATGTACTTACATTAACCCAATGTAAATTTTAGTACCACTTAGGTTTGGTCAGCTGAGATGGTACCAATATCTGGTCTGGCCCATGGACTATTAGGACAAATGTATTGTACAGAAGTAGTGGCACTGCTTAAATACAAAACTTTTTGAAGGAAAAGATAAGTGAAGTCATTGTGATGATGCAATTTTTTATGTGAAATGTGCATATTTACCTCCAATTGTCATGGTAAAGGGAAAGCTGTTGGTATTTTAAACTTGAAACCTATTGTATTGGATTCCTTGAACCCAAAAATGTACACTTTGACACTAGATTTGTCACTATACCTATAACGGACGCAAAGATGTGGGCTCTAGAGTATTTTCGGCGCATTGGCGGCCATTTTTGAAAAAAATGTGTTTATTTCCAATACAAAGTGTGATCTCACTTGTGTTAGGATAAATTTATTTGTATGACCCTAAAGTACTTCCATACAAAAGGGGACCTTTGCATTATGACTTGAAGTCAAAAGTCACTTAACCTCCCTACTAAAATGAGGACAATAGTAGCGTTAAAACTCTCATATTTTTCAAGAGCATCTTTAACTTTCCTATCACTGCTGCTTTTCTTTTTCTTTAAAATCTGATAATTTAATGTGTCTTCTGGTTGATTTTGCTGCCTTTGTAAGTCAGATTTTAAAAAATGCTCTAAAAACACAAATACTCATATTTAAAAACACCCACGGATGTTGCCTTCTTAACAGCGATGAGACACAAAGAAAAGCAGTGATTATAGTTGAATTCATCGCAGATGGTTCTGTTGTTTACAACACGATAAATATTAAATCAAGGTCCTCTCACAGGCTCTTAATGAACTTTACGTACAAACAGCTGCCCTTACAAGTACAAACTGTTTCATGCAGTATAAATACTACTGGGTTTGTGATAATATGGTGCCTTAAACTGTGTCTGCAGAGGATTGTGGGTCAGCAAACTGCAAAATCCCACCAGATGTAGCTCAACATCTGGGCGTTTCTGGCACACTGCATTTGACATATTGCAGATTGAGACTCACTAAATAGTTTCACAGCGTTCTGTTTACTGCGTTAGTTTGGATATTGGAATGAAAGTACACTTTCCTAGTTAAGGATGGTGTAAATAAGCAGAATTAAATCCATAACAGTCAGATCAACAATACTCAATAAGGACAGAAGCTCTAAAGCAGCAGCAATATCAATATTTGTACCTGGTTCAATGAAGAAAAGGCGTTTAACAGACTTTAACTGGACTTTAAAGGGAAGAAATCTTCTGGAATATTAACCAAAGGGGACAAAAAAAATAATAATTTGCAACAGAAAAGTTCCTGTGTTTGACAACTTTGATATATAGAAACGTCTTCACTCTCAAAAATAAACTGAAAAGAATTAACGCAATCATTTGCACCAATCTTTCTGATTTATGACAAATTTAATTTAATTAAGTTGAGTTCAACCAACAAACTATATTTAATTAAAGGTATTAGTTTTTTCTTCTGCAGTCAAAGGTATTTTTAATTACTTCATGACTGGTAGCACAAACAGTCTTCAAATGGATTATTAATTTTAAAAGTTTGGTTTTTCCATGTTATTTCAAAGGAAGTTTGACATTCAAAACACGCTTTTAAGTTAGTGAACATTTCAAATTCCCCTCGGGATTAATAAAGATTCGTTCTACCATTTAAAAATTCAGTTCCAATCAGATTTTCTTCTACAGATTTTACTTTTTTAAAATGTTTTTGTTCATGTAGCAGCTTTTAAGAAATGAGTCAATTCAGAAACTAAATTTAATAAAATAATGATATTTTTGCTGATTTTCATACATCAAAACATTAAAACTGTGCAATATTATGGTCACAGTAGCAAATGATACATTTCTATTTGTAAAAATCAAGCATTTTGATGTGGAAATTGCAGTTTTGACAGTTTTCTTTACAGTACACATATAAATTAATATTTTTTCTGTCAGAAAGTGTCTTCAAAACTGCATTAAAATGAAAATAAAGCTTCTAATCTAATCTTCTTGGTTTTGGTTGAAAACCTACAGAATTCTATTCACTCTGCAGTTGATTGATAGATTTCTGGTTACAGCAGGTACAAAGGATGCTGCAGTAATAAAAGAATGTAAAATGGTGTCTGTGTCTTTAAAAGTTAAGATATAAGATAAGATGATGAAAACAGGACTGTAGAAATTTTGTGCTCAAGATTCAAGAAAAACAGCAAGAATCTGAGTTCAACTGAAAGAAAGAAGTTTTGGGCATCAAAAAGGCATTTATTACGATCTAACAGGTAAATGTGGGTGTCATCTGCGTAAAAACATATTTAGCCTTTTGAATTAAAGACTTTTCAAGCCACCTCGAGTGTCTAAACCTGGATATTTATGTAATTTTATTGTAATTCTTAAAAATGGGCACTTTCTTAATCACCTTTGTTATGTTTAGGTGAGGAGTCGATAACACCGACAATAAATCAGAAATTTGGGCTTGAACATGAGTTAAAAGGCTAAAAAGCTCCTGTGCAAGCTTTAATACTAATCTAATCTTCTTGGTTCTGGTTAAAAACTTGCAGAATTCTGTTCAGTCTGCAGCTGATGGATAGATCTGAGTTCAACTGAAAGACAGAAGTGTTTGAAATAAATTATGATCCAACAGGCAAATGTGTGTGTCATCTGCGTAAACACGTATTTAGCCTTTTGAATTAAAGGCTTTTTAACCCACCTCGAGTGGCTAAACCTGGACTTTTATGTATTTGTTTTGGCTTGTAATTCATAAAAATCATCCCTTTATTAATCACCTTTATTTAGGTCAGGTGAGGAATCGATAACACCGACAATAAATCAGAAATTTGGGCTTGAACAGGAGTTTAAAGACTAAAAAGCTTCTGTGCAAGCTTCAGTTTTGCAGCTGCCTTCTTAAGATGCAGGCGAGCTCCTTTGTAGTCACTTCATTATGTAGAAATGATAACTACGCCCCACTGGAAGCAAGCTTCTCCAAAATGTATTAAAGCCCTCATTCACATCCACTGATAATCAAGTCGTGACTGTCATCTGGAAATTTTTAATTTTCACAGAGTGTTTGAGCAACACACACATACACACACACACACACACACATACACATATATACGGCTGAAAATAAGCAAACGAAAAAAAAAAATCCTCTGCAACTTCTATTTCCTCCCAAACACTCAGACAGGAAGAAATGAATCACTCAAGTCGTCGTCTTTGCTTTATTTGACATCACAGTCAAGTGAGATAAGAAACGGAGGAGGAGGAAATAAGACGTGCATCTCGGTTTAGTCACAACACTCTGAAGTGGAGGCCGAGTCCAAACACTGCAATGCATGTTGAGTTAATGACCATATTAGAGGATAAATGGGCACTTGGTGCTGCAGCAGCCTTTGAAAGTGTGCTACAGGGAGGATGGGCGGACGAGCTGCAGGCCGAATTATCATAGCAAAGTCTGAGGAAGCAGCAAAGTCAACGACAGATTAAACTGACTCCATGCAGAGAGCCGTCGCTCCACGCTTCAAATTAAACTGCAGCTGAACTCCCAATAAAAAAAAAAAGTCTTTCCATCTCACTCACTTCCCTCTGACCGTGGCATGGCTAAGAGGAAGCGGGGAAAAAAATTACCCAAACTCCAATTGTTTGTCTGTCAGATGCGTTTGTGTTGGCTTTCATGCTTCCCTAACAATGCTGCGAGCAGGAGGAGGGGATTTGGCCGACTGAATCCAGGTCAGACCGTCAGATTACCCTCCTGATCTGGCCGGAAAATTCCAACATGCTGATGGGAGGACACTGATTAAAACAACAACAAAAAAAAAACACAGCAAAGACAAGGAATTTGTTGTTTTAAAAAAGTAATTTGTATTATATTTATTGTGTTGGGATACAATAAAAGAGACAAAAGCAATCATATGTACATGAGTGAAAATAAAAACAATAGTAGAGAGCTTTAGTGACATGAGGGAGGCGGAGGTTAATGCTGCTTTTAGGACGTCATGGAAGATTTAAAGTGGCCCTGAGATGTGGACGGATCGGACAAAATGGCATCAGAAGACAATTAAAGTCGACTCTTTCTGGGGACTTAGGGAAAGGGATTTACTTCAAAGTCCTCCAAAATGATGCAGTCGGAGTCAAACGGGTCGAACAAATGAGAAAACACTCAGGGAAGTCAAAAAGTGGAATTAAAAAAGCCCACAACAGCCGCCACCGTCGTCGTCATTACCGCCGATATTTTTAATTATCAAGTGCACGCTGCTTTCTGAAGTGTTTCTCTGGGAAAAAAATAAATAAAAGACTGCATTTTAAGTAACATCATCCTTTCTTTCTTTCTTTCTTTTTTCTTTGGCAGAGCTGCTGTGGAAGAAGTTAAAGTTTCAGCAATTCTATCTGGGAAAGCACAGCGCTTATTACACAGCTCAATTTCCAATTCTCTCACAGGTACGCACACAAACACACACTCACTCACTCACACACACACACATACACAGAATACAAAATGAGGCCGCAGCACAAAACAATCTCCCAGACAGGCTCAGTGATACAAAAACACATGGACAAAAAGGAAAGACGGCTATTATGCGAGGCTGGAGAGGGCCAGTATTCATATGCTGCTTTATAAGAAGAAACACAACATCATCTTTCATTCCATTTAAGGACCTGCAAACAGAGACAGTTATCTCGGTGGCGTTGCACGAGGCTGCCGTGGAGTGGCTGCTCAGGCTGCGGGCCATTATGCCGGCCCGGAGTGGGGAGCTATAATTGCAGAGGGAGAGTACAATCAGCTGCTGTGTTTGTCTCCGCTCTAATCTCTAAACCCTGGCCGGGCCTTTTCGCTGACACCGGGCTGCCGTTTGCGTCCGGCCTTTCATCTGGCTGCTCGTGGGGAGTCTTTTTAGTTCAGATCAGTCAGAATTTCAACTCGACTTTTCTCGTGCTTCTGGGAGAAACCCGAGGCGATAAACGCCGCTGATGATCCAATGTGAAGCCTAACTGTCCTTAATTCCCTCATGCCGAAGATGCAACCTTTAACCTGTGATTCCTTCCCAGGCGGCAACAAGTCAGTGCAGAAACAATCAACAACGCAATCACATTCCTTCATGTTTACGGTCCCCCCATGACCCAAATACTTCATCTTTGTTGTGGTGGCTATAAACCAGACTATTAGAAGCGAAACTGGGTTTATAGGTGCCGTCCGGACAAAAGCTTGGCTCCTCTACAAAGCTGCGTTTCAGTGCATGATGGTGGGAGCTTTTAAATGTTGCCTAAGCAGGATTATTCAACTGCTGTGCTTCACATGGTTTCACTTCTGCAGGAAAGTACAGTACAGCGCTTGTTCAGGATTGAGTGCAATACTACTTTTAGGAACGAACAAAAAAAAAAATCATTGGAAATTCACTTTCTCTCCTCTCCTGGTGCTCCCAGAACCATTTTCGTCCATTAAAGGCACCTCGCAGAGCTACAGCTGAAGGCCTGTGCCTGGATTCATGTCTTTTTGATTAAGTAAGAGGGAAAGAAAAGCCCTTGGAATGAGGATAAAATACACTTTTCAAGGCACAGTTGTCCAAGCTCCTACCCCTGAATATACTGATAAGAGCAGAAAGTTTTACATTCATTTAAAAAAAAAAAAAAAAAAAAAAAGACAAAACAGCGCTGGGTTTCTTTAACTGTCACGCCGGAAAAGAAGAATACTTTGGACTAACTAGCCAAGAGAGTTTCAGTGTTACAGTAATGTCTGAAAAGGCACACAAACAAACAAAACAAACAAAATGAAAAATAAACGTTCACGATTGTCACTTTTAAAAAAGAATTCCTGCGAGACGGAGGGTCGACTGGAGGTAAATGTGCCGAACGGCGAGGCGGATGGAGGTCAGAGGTTCCCCTCGTCGAGCATCTTGTTGACGCCGTTGCAGATCCGCTGCAGGTGAGCGCGGTAAACCTCCGACGGCCCGTACAGCGTCGCCAGGAAGTCGCAGTCGGCGAAGTGATTGAAGACGTGGTTGACCCGCGAGTGGCTCTTGGCCGTCAAGTGGCGCTTGATGGCCTGGTGCAGCAGCTCGCGGCACTCGTTCAAGATGGCGCTCATGACGCGGCGGTCGAAGGTGAACTCGATCTGGTGGAAGCTCACCGCCGTCATGGCCAGGGTGTGGACCTTCTTCCTGTGAGACAGAAAGAGAAGCTGTCAGCGTCTGAATCTGACCGCAGCAGCAGAAGAGAGTAAAAATAGAAACTGCTGTCTTGTGAGTTTCTTCAGAAAAGTTTCCCGGCCCCCTCCGAAGATTAGTTATAGTGTTGTCCTTCACAGCGACACATCTCCATGATAATATAATCACCATTCTCCATACTGTGCACTTGTGTCAGCTCCTCATGCCTCCAAGCTGAGTGCGACTGTTTCAGAGGGAAATATATGAATTGATGTCCTTAATTTGCCTCCATCGGCAAACAGAAATGTACTTGAAGTGCAGTTTTCCTCTTGACTACATCCTTGTTGTTCCTCGAGGTTTGTCACCTCCTGATGCAAACATTAAAATTCAGTCAGAGACACTTCAGTCGAGTGATTGACCTGATTTGAACGGGAGCAGGAACGAGGACTCTGCTGAGAGAACTTAACCTCCTCGATTGACACATACATGACATTAAATCCTCATGAGTCAACAACATGAAACTCCATGTGAGCAGGAGGTCGGGGCGCTAATAGCTGCCGACACAAACAACTTCAGTGCTCTGCTTCAGCTGACGCGATGCTTCCTATATGCCAGGATGCTTCATTTCAGCTCCTTTACAGTAAACATTTTTGGAGGGTACATTTCTTTGCTTTGTTTCTGAGAGTTTAGTGAGCAGATTGATGCTTCCTTCAAGTTTGTATGTTGAATAAGAAGCAAGAGCCAGGAGGCAATTAGAGAAAAAACTCGACTAGTTCTGTCTGAAGTTTCAAAGTATGCCTGCCAACACCTCGAACGGTGACACATTAACATGTGTGCCGTGTTCAGACAATGACAGCGGAATAGAACGAACAGGAAATGCTCTCATTATTCTGACTCAGGGGGTCTTCACATATGGTTACCGTCACTGCTGCGACACTGAAGAGTTTATTCCACATACAGACAGTGGATTTACAGCCACTGTGCCTCTGGTTTAATATCACTGTGTTGTATAGTAATAGCACAGTGTATAGTGTAATGCAGTATAGTATAGTATAGTATAGTATAGTATAGTATAGTATAGTATAGTATAGTATAGTATAGTATAGTATAGTATAGTATAGTATAGTATAGTATAGTATAGTATAGTATAGTATAGTATAGTATAGTATAGTATAGGGCAGTGGTTCCCAACCTGGGGTCTGTGCCCCCCCCAGGGGGGCGCCAGAGATCTGAGGGGGGGCATGTAGCTTTGTCTGCTCACATTCTGTATAAAATCAGAGTAACAGGCTCGCTGTGTCATCACAAGTCTACCTAAAAAACACTTTTAAAACACATTCATTTGGTCTTTCTTCAAAAATCCTTTGCTACTTCGATGGCCACACCTCCTTGACCTTTCAACTTCTCTCCACGCTTTCTTCAGGTTGGCTCGCTAGTTCATCCTGATTCATTAGTTTGTGTGCAGTTAGAAAATTACTAACGGAAACGGTGTCTGAAAAACGCAAAACGGGTGAAGATTCATCAGTACCCTCAAGAGTTACCTTAAATTTGGTTTTATTAAAGGACAAAACAGAATTATATTATTTGTGGTGAAATGCTCGCAAATGACAGCATGAAGCCAGCGAATTACGGCGACGCCAGGAAACAAAAGACAGTTCGGTAAAGTCGGAAAGATAGTATAGTACAGCACAATGCGGTATAGTACAGCATAGTGCAATACAGTACAGTGAAGTATAGCTTAGTATAGTAGACGATAGTATAGTGTAGTACAGTACAATGTGGTATAGTACAGCATAGTACAGTGAAGTATAGTATAGTAGACTATAGTACAGTAAATATAGTATAGCGAAGTATAGTTAAGTAAACTATAGTATTGTGAAGTATAGTTTAGTTGTTTAAACTACAGTATAGTATAATACAATGCAGTACAGCACAGTATAGTATAGTGTAGTACAGTATAGTGAAGTATAGTATAGTAGAGCAGACTATAGTATAGTACAGTATAGTACTGTATAGTACAGTATAGTATAGTGAAGTATAGCAGAGTAGACTATAGTACAGTGCAGTATAGTATAGTAGAGCAGACTATAGTACAGTACAGTACAGTACACTATAGTATTGTACAGTCGAATGAAGCATGGTTTAGTAGACTGTAGTATAGTACAGTACAGTAAAGTACAGTTTAGTAGAATAGACAATAGTATAGTAGAGAATAGTATATTAGAGTAATTATAGTTTAGTGCAGCATAGAATAGCATAGTTAGATACAGTAGAGTATACTCCACTATAGTAGATCAGTAAAATATAGTAGAGCAGAACTGCATACAAGATAGTATAGCATAGTATAATTAAGTCGAATAAAGAGGAATATATCTAGTATAGTAGGGGAGAATAGATTAGACTAGGCTATAATCTAGTTTGGTGCAGTACAGCATAGCTGTACTATACCTATCTGAGAGTGTGTGTGAGTTAAAATTTCAGCTGGTCTCACTCGGTCATGGTGATCATTAAGATGTATTGGTGATGCTCTAACCAGCACAGGCAGCTACTACATGAACCAAAGTGGTGGAAAGTTGTACTGTTATAACTCTGATGTATTGCAGTATTTACACTTTAAAATGCAGTCTTCTCGTGAAATGCATGCGCTGTTTTTTTCCGTTCATAGAAAAGACCGCATGTAGAAAAAAAATCACCCCAATTTTATCTGGGACAAATCTGACAGTAGAATGCCCTAGTTTACTTTTTATATTTAAGGTCATTTTTGGTCACACACCTGTCTGAGCACCACAGCTAAAAAGCTGCACCTACTGCAGCCTGAAATGTGAAAGTTGGTCTGGAGCCTTGGCTTAGTTAAGTACAATAAAGTATAATATAGTAGAGCAGAATGTCATAGAAGACAGTATAGATTAGCATAATATAGTATAGTAGAATACAGTAGAGTACACTGTAGTAGAATAAAGTGTAATTTTGCCTCCATATTTGTCCCCCACCTGCTCTGTATGAAAACAGCCTGCATGAGTCATGTGACTGTTGGTTACAGCTGAGTCACTATCGGCTTCCCAGATTCATCGAGGAGATTTTTCAATAACTTTCATTATCTTTACAGAATCTGGTAACTGCATACTGTTCATTTTTGTCAAGGTTTTTAAATTTAGCTTGCAGAAGGAAGTGATGTTGAGGAAATATCATGATTTTTAAGGTCAGATTTGATGAAGTTTCCAAACTAAATGGGACATGACAGATGCATCAATTAGAAACTGTCAGAAAATCTTTGAAAAAAATCCACTACAAGAGATTCTTTTCCATTTTTACACTTTGTGGCCCTGATTAATTTTGTTATTTTGGTGATTTTTTTGATTGTCAAAGCAGGTTTTAGGGTCCAAAGGGTTACACAAGCAAGATAGAGAGCATTAATTTCTGAGTTTTAGAGGTAGATTTAACCATTTCCTCTTGCTCTGTACTTCATACAGACATGACAGTGGTTTCTTCTCATCGAGCTGCTGGACAGAAAGCAAATGAGCGTACTGGCTGAAATACGCAGCTGTTTCCTTTCTGACTCTTACCTGAAGTTCTCGACCAGAATGAGCTCCTCGCCGTTGAACTGGTTGTTCCTGTAGAGCACTCCCAGCTTCACCACCATCTTGATCAGGTTCTTGATGATCTTCTGGGACTCCTTGCGGTTGCGGGTGTACTCCTTGGTGACGCGGTACAGCTCGTCCAGCACCTCGCTGCTGGTGTCGTCGATGAAGAGGTTCGCCACGCTCTTGGTGGCCATCTTACTCATCAGCTTCTTCTGCGCCTGCAGGGCCAAACTCTTGGTGCTGAAAGAGTCCATGGTCTAATCTGGAGATGTAGAGAGCAACAGAAGAAGCTGGTTAAACAGTGTTTTCATTTCAGGAGAGGCCAGTGTGAAAACATATTTGCCTGCAGGTGTTCCACATGTGACATACACCAATCAGGCATAATGTTCTGTCCACCTGCCTAATACAGAGGTTTACGATGGTTTACGATGTCCTCGACCTACGGCGTTTCGTCATTACGTTGGAACTGCTTACTTGGAAGTAGTTGGCGAGTGGAGCGGATGAATACGTCGTCACACGGCGCTATAAGATGGCTCGGTTTACATTCGCCGGCTTTACGTCAGCTTGGATTGTGTTACATTTGCTCACTTTTTGCCCTTCATTATGGCTCCCAAAAGTAAGACAGACTCTTCTGATGGAGTTCCGACTTAGGGCAAAAATCAACTTACGTCGGGCTGCAGGTCGCGGTAAGTCGAGGATACCCAGTACTGTGTTGGTCCCCTTTAAGCAGCTAAAACTCCTCTGACCCAGTGGGGCATCTCATGTGGCTCTAGGATGGTGGCAGTGAATTCTGAGGGTCCTGTGGGTTGCAGGTAGGGCTTGCCTGAATAGCAGTTTCTGGGCTCCGGATATTCGGCCCTGATTAATGACGAATATCCGAATATTCGATTCAGTTTGTAATGGGGGGAGGGATTATCCAAATATTCAGATCCCAAAATGAATATTCAGATACCACCGTCACAACCGAATATTCGGATATTCGGGTCCAGCCCTAGTTGCAGGGTGGGACCTACCGAGATCAGGCTTATCCTGGCACATCCCACTCAGTAAGATTTGGACCTGAGTAGTGAGGAACCCAGGTGAACACCTTAGCTCTGTCGTGTTCCTTGGGTCACTCCTGAGCAGCTTTTGCAGTGTGCCGGGGCGCATTGTGGCAACTGGCATCAAGGAGTGGAGGGTTGCTTGACCATGGGTAGAGTAGGGGAATGACATGCAGTACATGGCCATCAATCCATCAATCCATCAATCAATCAATCAATCAAACTTTATTTACAGAGCACTTTTCATACAGTTAAAAATGCAACGCAAAGTGCTTTACAACATTAAAAACATGGGCTGGATTCGAACGACTATAGTCCTTGTTTATGGGTCGCCCGCTCAGCCACCTGAACGGTCTGGGTGCCCGACCTGCAATGTTTAGGTGGGTGGTACATGTCACACATCCTCATAAAGGTCAGGACTCAAGGTTTCATACAGCGCCAAACACATTAGAGCCTGCAATGTGTGAGGTTGTTAGGAATACCACCGTTACTAATGCCGTTTAAACTCCGGGGCCAAGAACTGTCCCCTTTATCAGATAATGAGCCGTGGCAGCTGTCGAATTAGTCCCAGCAAACCCTCTGGCTCAGAGCCCACAAGGTAGTTAGAGAAGAATGTGTCATTACGCCGTGTGGGAGTGAAGTCAGTTACAGCTCGACCACCGGCTGCTAATCTGCTCCATCGCATTCACAAAAACAAGGTGTGAGAACGTGAAGCGGGAGGCTGACAGCTCATTTGCCGCCCGGCTTTGATTTACGCACGATGCCGTTTCTGAGTGTGCGTTTGTTTGCCAAGTGGGGTGACTCAGTGTGAGGCGGCGTCCATGATGAAGGCTCATAAACACTGGAGGGTCACGGGGCCCCGCTGGCTTTCGCAAACCCCCCTCCAGGCCCCTCATCAAACAAGGCAGGGCTGCAGTACGCCTCATCATCTCAGCGTGTCCTGCGGGTCACTTGTTCAGGTTTGTACATTGTGTTTTTCAAAAAATAAAATGAATCTATTTTCCCGTGCACTCCCTCGGTAACCTTCGCAGATCTCCAAGGATAACCTGGGAGCGCACAAGCGTAAACAGGCAACAAAGGCTGTTTTCTACAACCGCCTTCCAAACCCAGCAGCAGAGGGGGGTGAATGAAGAGGAGGAGGCTGATGTGTTGTGAGTTTTATCTTTATAGGGCATGTTCTCCACTTTTCAGGGATGTATTAAAAAAAAAAACACACACAATGAAAGTGAATATGCTTTGATTAAAAAATATCTGATGGTGCCTCTTACAACAGAGCCCAAGGTGACACTTTCAGATAGCTTAAAAGCCAAGTATATTTATTTATAATTAGTCTTATGTAAGAGAGGGGAAAAAAGCAGCAATTTGAGAGGCTGGATACAGATCATATTAGAAGTCTGTCAGGCTGAAACACATTAACTATGTGATGGATTGCTTTGAATTGTGCAACAAATATTCAAGGTCCCCTGAGAAAATGTTTCCTCTTGTGCCACCAGAAGGTTGAAAATGTGTTTTTTTTAATATGAAAATAACAACAATATTGAATGGATTGCTGTAGTATGAACATATACAGTCCCACAACATCATCATCATGTCATATCTGTGTAAATACATATGTAAATTTATCATGTATTATTGTCTTTGTTTTTAGCCTTATTTTACTTTTCTAATTCTTATCCTACTTCTTTCAGGCTTCATCTGTATTTACCCGCTGTAACATATACATTTTCCTGGTGAGGAATCAATAACGTTCTTATCTTTTCGTATCTTTAAAGATTCTAGCACCAACATCAGGCCAAATTTATGCTAATTAGTAAGCTGAACGCACTAAACTAACACGGTAAACGTATCTGCTTTACATCTGCATTCTTGCATTAATGATCTGTGAATAATTTAATGATTAACTGATTATTGAAACTGTTCTTGAGCTTAAGGCGGTGATTTATGGTGGTGTTTTCTGCAGAATGCTCGAGATGGAAAATGTGTGACGAGTTTTCTTTACTGCAGCTCAGATGCAATTTGTTTGTACTCAATTATGTAAAACTATACTGCAAGGTCAGTAAACAGAGCATGAACAAACACTGCTCAGATTTACATAAATATATATTCTGAAACACTATACTAGGAAAAATACCTGTAGGGGTGGAAACTGAAAACTTTGTGGCTACTGAAATCTATCTGTCACTTCTTGAAGCAAAAGTTGGAATTTTAATGTCCATTCAACGCTTAGTTTTCTGGATTCAAGTCATAATTCGCTGAATTATAGGTTTTGCTTTATTTAGACAAAATTGCTAAATTTTAAGGTTTCGTGTGCAACATTCAGAATTACTGGATGTCATCAGAGAAGCAGCATCTCAGACCGAAGCAAACAGCCACAACTTTTCCGTTATGTTTCATTTACAAACAGGTGACTGTAAAACAAAAAAGATCAAATCTTTTTGTTACCTGATGTCACTAAACCAAACAACAAAGTCATGTGAAGTCAGTAAATTAACTCAGGATGTATGAATCTAACCATGAATAGAAAGTGGCAGTGTCCGCAACAAATGACAACTGTTGACATATTCCTCACAAGAAAATAGGGCTGGACCTGAATATCCGAATATTCGGTTGCTGCAGGGGTATCCGAATATTTATTTTGAGATCTGAATATTCGGATCCCCCCGCCCCAGACAATGTCGCATGATCGGTATTCAAAAATTCCTTAAAAGTTTCCCTTAAAAGTTTTTTTTTTTAATTCCTAAATTTTGCAAGAAATAAAAATTTTAAACATAAATTGTAAATATTTTCAAAAAATTACTAAAAATCTTCCAAAAAAGATTCTAAAAAAATCTCAAGTGATTACATATATATCAGTAAAACTTCTAATATATTCTTTAAGAACATTCAGAAAAAAATCAACCAAAATCCAGCGAATTTCGATTTTTTTCTGAATGTTCTTAAACATTTTTTTGAACATCGCTTTTTTTTGCACCAAAAAATGTTCAAAAATTTCCCAAAAATGCTGAAAATGTGGAAGTTTTCACTGTGAAAACACATTTTTTTCCCCCACATGTTCAAACTTTAAAACTGGTCAATTTGACCCGCAGGACGACACGAGGGTTAACACTAATAACAAACACACATTATTTAAAGAGAAAACAATGAAGCAATAAAAAAAAATAAAACTATTTTCATGCTGATGTGGAGAAAGAATTCAGTAATGTCACATTCAGTCTCATTCTTATGGCGTATGAGACAGTTATCCGCTATTCTCTCAGCTGCAACCTTGACCGTGTTAAATGATACTTGAAGCAAGTAGAGGACAAGTATTAAAACACAATTCAAACCACTAAGTACAGTTCCTGCAAATCTTATGAGGTCAACAAGTAGGCTATAAAGTTTTAGTGTTTCAATCAGTGTCTGTTTTAGGATTATATGCTCTTGAAAGACACATAGAACAACGAAATGACTTTGAAAACAGCTCTAAAAACTCCGATCTTCTCCTCTCACTATCTGCTCGCTGAGCTCCGTCGATCTTCCAGGATTGATGATGCCATTTTCCAAGAGAACAGACGGGTCAATAGGTGGTGTTTTATCTGTGTTCATGTGTAATCTGGAACTTAATCTGCTCAAGAACTGGTTAAGGGTGCAGTTTAGGTTAATATGGCGATGTAATCAATAAGAAGTAAAAGAGTTAAACCTAGGGCTGAGCGATATGGCCTCAAAAAAAAAATCTCCGATTTTTTCACAAAAAAATCCCGATTCACGATTTAGCCGATTTTTTTTTTTTTTTAACCCCCTACCTAATCTCTGCACGCTGAAGTCCAGTCTACTTTATGCAAATGAGCTGCAGCCCTCTCCAGGTAAACACACTGGATCGCAGCGGGAAATGCACCGCAACCGGACCAGCATGCCACATGCGGTGCATTTCCAGCTGACCCGGTGTGTTTACCTGGAGAGGGCTGCAGCTCATTTGCATAAAGTAGACTGGACTTCTACTATATGCAAATTGGATACGGCGTGCGGAGATTCCACGCATCGTGAAACTGTCCTCAAACTTCTAAACTAGCCGTCGGTGGCCTAAAACCAGGACAGATTCAGCTGCTGCACAGACTATTTCTCGCCTCAAATGCTTTCAGAAATACTTTTCGCTGACGTGTTTTTGAAATAAAAGGGAAAATTTGCGGCCGAGCCGCCGTGTTTATCCGACTCATCTGTCGGACCGTCCAGCTGAAAGCTCGGTCATGTGACCACATAGCAGGGATCTTCTCGCTGCAAGGCGAAAGTGCTAACCACTACACCACTGTGCAGCCCTAACTCGAGTATCATTATCTTCATTTCATTTGTCTTTCCTTAACTCATGACAGAAACTGAGAAAAGGATCCTTTAAACAGCAGCACAGACCCTCACGTTAAGCCAAAATAAGAAAGGGGCACATAAAATTAAGTAAATAACATGAATAAATATGCATAAAGACGGCTAACAGTTTCAATGGGAGGGTCTCACATGCACCAACATTTAAGTGTATTTGGACCAGATGCCAAAATGTAGAACAGAGAAGCTTGAAATTTCAGCTGACAGTTTTCCACAATATCTTTAGATAGCAGATAATTATTTGTCGCTATATTAATGTTATATTTATGTTCAAAATCTAAACAAATTTGGCTTCAATTGTCAAGTGAAAAAATCTGCCCCTGAGGGTTGTTTGAAGTATCACTTTAACTGCTGAATATTTTATTTATTAACAAATTTTTCCATAAAGTGTCAGAAATAAGTGTAAAAAATGTCTGATGATGCCTTCAGATGGTGGTTTTTGTGCAACCAAATGTCCAAAACTACAAAGATGTGCGATTTACTTTGATGTAAAGCAAAGAAAAGCAACAAAAGCCCAAAATTCAATTCTCACATTAGAGAAGTTAGCATCAATGGTTGGAGTAAACTGACTGAAATCAGTAATATAACAGTTGCAGGAATATTTTCTGTTGGCTCAGTTAATAAACTAATGTTCTATTTCTCAAACATGTTTATGTGAGTATTGATTTGGCATTGCAACCAAAAAAAATCTGAAACAATGGCTACAGCCAAAGTATGAAGGATTTTAGGTTGTGAGGAAATGCACACATAAATAAGGAAAACACTTTTGTACCTCAGGGGGGAAGATAAATACGAAGCAGACTCGAGTCATATCTCATTTCCTTGATAAATCTCCTGACGTGTTACAGACGAGCTAAATGCAGCCTAATAGGTGACTGCCACAGTGAAAACAAAATAATTATATTTACAGAGGCCTCCCATTCACATCATGGTGGGGGATTAATCTTTATACAATACGTCTCCATGTGAGAAAAAAAACAAAAAACAGAAGATTAGCTGAAATGGAAAACTGAATGAGCATGTGCTGGAGAACAGTACAAAGCCAGAGCAGGAGAGGTGCTATTAGTGCAGCAGACAAAGGCAGAGGTGACACATCCCTGCTGGGTGACTGGTGATTTCTACTGCTGTTGCTACTCGAAGGCAGTGCATGTGCTGCTATAGTGTGTGACTTTCATTCCTCTCTTTCTCTCTCTGCAATGCCTCTCTAAGAATATCAATAAGACTCCTTGGAGAGAGTGTCAGCAGGATGCTTTCCAGAGAGAGGAGACACACGAGGAGAGGGTGAGCAAAGAGAAGCGAGGCTGGAGGTGTGCTAAATATCAATCTTGAAGCATCGTCAAAATGTAGGTGTTGAATGAGAGGTCATTTATACACCACCACATGCTGAACCCGGCATCTGGTTGCAGGTGCTGGACATTTAATCAAGCCTCTCGTCCCGCTGGCCAAAAATCACCGACAGATTCCCATCGACTGTTTCGCCACGACTCTAACTCTAATGGTGCTTTTCTATGAGCTCCTACTCGGCTCGGTTTAGGTCATTTTCCATTTAACTTCCACCTCATCGTGGGTGGAGTCGTCATAGCACGGCAGCCCAGAAGTCCTTTAACGTCATTTGTGTATGACACAAATGCAACACAACAATGGAGGACGTGGAGGCGATGCAGTGTTTCCTCTACATTCATTTAGGAGTGGTGGGCCGCCATTCCTAAATCCTAGCTGCTAGTGGAAAAGTAGGTGCTAGTGGAAAAGCGCCATAAACTCATCGAGCTGCTCTCGCCGCTGAAAATCTTCCTCTGATGCAATGTGTGTGAAACGGATAACAAGGAGAAAGACACTAATGATCAGGCTGAAAAAAGACACAAGTTGAAATCTTTATTTCTGTGTTAGCGGCACCTAAGAAACAGTCGCTTAGTTGGTTTGACGACCTTTAATCACTGCATCCAGCCTCGAGTGGAGAATCGCTTATCATAGAGAAAGTCTGCGTTTACGTCCCCTTTCTTCCCCCCGGTGCCCTCGCTGACGGATGTGTAAGAGTTCAGAAAAATGCAAATGGATAATAGGCAGGCCTCTTTCTCAGATTGGAGGGTGATTTCATAGTGCTCATTAAATTCCTTTCCTGCTGGAGACCGGAGCCATCATAGCTGTCAACTCCAGCAGCAGAACAAGAGGAAGAGGAGGAGGAGGAGGGGGAAAGAGTAAGGAGGGATGGAGTGTTTTCCAGTCATGTAGACAAACAGTTGAAACACTCAGGAGTGTCTGCCTGTGGTTTCACTCAAAGCAGCAGAGTGACATAACAGACTCCCGGCACTCTTATCTCCAGGATGGAGGGATATCCTCACTCTCCTCCTCTATTTTCCCAAGGCGAGAAAACTAAAGGCTTCAGGAAAACATGTCCTCGAGGGACAAGTGCAGAGTGATGAGAAAGTTTTTGATGCGACTGCTTTTTTTGGGGGTGGGGGGAGGCGAAGACTCTGCAGCATGAAAGTGGTTGGTGCCAAATCTAAATGGCCTGTGAAGTGCGGTGCCCAGGGACATCCCAGCCAACCCTGACACAGCGTCTTCATAGTGTTTATAGAGGCAACATTTTAACGGATTTAAGGCGGAACGAGACATGACAGCAGAAAACACTGCCGAGTATGGTGGAAAAATATACCCGCTGCGGCCGTCGGTGCACGCAGGAGTCATGCAAACAAACATCAGTGCGCTCTCACACGTATGCACACACATTACTGATAGGGCCCACTTCCCGAACAGCTGTAAATGAAATGAAAACAAAGACAGATTGCAGCAGCCAAGAGTTCAGCACTTATAATTGCAGCAGTTACAAACTCGTACACTCGCTCAGAACAAGCTGGCAAACGCTCACTCACAGAAACATGCAGGCAAAAAGCTCAGCAAAGACTCACGGAAATGAAACCGGACCCGACGCAGCGTTGTATGGATGTCTAGTGACAGTGAGGGACTCTGGGTAATGAACCAAGGGACTGTTACCCTCCTGCAGGTGCAGACAGTCCTGTCAAGCCTGTGTGACGGCCTGTGATGACAAAGAAATAACCTCGCCGTCCTCCTCTGTAGTCCTTGGAGGATTATTGAACCTGGATAATAGAAAGCCGGGTAGACCCTTTATTATACAGATTTAATTTGCTGTGCCTGTTTGAGTTTCAGAGGAGGTAAAGCTGATGTCTGTATCGAGGACACTTCAACCAAAGGCTTTTCCAATTCATTTGGGAAAAGGGGAATAAGTGGGATAACAATTCCTACTGGCTGTCACTTTCATTTAGTGTTTCTATAATGTGGCCATTGTGACCTTTTCACACTGACGCACTGAATAAGTGCTGAAGAAATTGATCTTGTTGCTACAATCTAGAAGCATTGTGTAACCAATTATGTAAATGCCACAGCCTGAAATTTACTTATGAGCCAATGCTGATAGATAACAGTCACTGTAGTTGTCGTATTACAATGAAAAATGTGATTATTACACATTTACATGAGCAAATTCTTATTATTTACATTATCATTTATGACATCTTTTATGTCAGCTGTGTTGTTTATCATGATGTTTCCTAACCTGTGGATTCTGCTGCTGGAATACCTCAATCAAGAAACTAATAAACGACATAGTGTGATGACATTGTGAAGCTGCAGGGGATCATGGGAGTCGTTGTCTTCATCGTCGCTGCCAATGAAAATCTGACAGAATTAATCTTCACGGGCGAGGAATTGTCTGAAACTGTTATTCATGATACGTTTAATCACAAATATTGACGTTTTGTTTTTTAATTCTAATGGAATAGCTGCAAATAATGCTAGCTAACGTCATGTTAATGCCAAACTACCATTGGATGAGCTGACCAGTAGGGCTGGACCCGAATATCCGAATATTCGGTCGTTGCGGCGGTATCCGAATAATTATTTTGAGTCCAAATTCAGGTATCAGGATTGGATCGGAAGTAAAAAAAAATGTGCATCGGTGCATCCCTACTTTAAACCAATCAAAATCTTCTGAAAACAGGATGTAACGACTGCGTTCTGTCCAAATAGTGATGGAGGAGCTGTGGTGGATCATTTGCATGCTAAAGGCGATCAACGCAATTAAAACGGATTATTCACCATAAAAACCGGGAAGGGCTTCTTTAATGCTCAACCCAAAGCTGCGGTAAAACTTGACATTTTCAGTGCGGTGCGTTGCCGCCTGGAGGTTGTTGGTTGTCACTTTATTCCTGCAATCTACATCTGGTGAGTCAGACAATGTGTCACTAAACGTTTTCATCGATCGTACCTGACATTTAGCAGCTCTGTCTTTGTGTGTTTTTGGGCGCTCCATCCTGATACACAAAATTACTTTCTATTTGGGTAAATCCGACATTCGAATGCTATTAACCCTCGCATGTCGTCCTGCGGGCCAAAATTGACTCGTTTTAAAGTTTGAAAATGTGGGGAAAAAAAATATTTTCACAGTGAAACTTCTGGTGTCCACATTTTCAACATTTTTGGGAAATCTTTGAACATTTTTTGGTGGAAAAAAGACTTTAGATATTTTTAGGATTTTTTGGGAAGAATTTTACTCATTTTTTTGAAAATACTTACAAGTATTTTCTTGCCAAATTTGGGGTGGGGGTGGTTAAAAATAAAACTTTGAAGGGAAATTTTTAAGGAATTATTGGAATTTTCTTCCTGAAGGTTTTGCAAATTTTCAGAAATTTGGGGAATTTTTTTGCTCAATTTTTGGATTTTTTTCAGACAATATTTTTTGGTGCCCGTAAATGAGGACAACGGGAGGGTTAAACTGCTTTTTGGTTGCTCACCTGTCTGAGCGGGGACTAGAAGCCTCTCAGTGCACAGCCACCTAGCAGCGTGAGGCATTTTGTAAGGTCGGTAAATTCCAGCGGTCTGCACATGATGCGTTTGGAGGACATCTGTAAATTGTGGCTTCAGAAAACAACCAAGGTGATGCTGTCTCCCTCTAACCCGCAGGAGTCTCTGCATGCATATCCATCACATCAAACCACCCACCACCGCAGGGACATTTTCAAGCCGTTATGATAAAACGGCCATCATTACGCAATGCGTTTGCTGCTAAGAGGGTAACCGAAGCATGGCTGGGAACACTGCTTTTTCTGTCAGAACATCGACGATAAAACAGCCCAATGCCTTCAATGAACTCGTGTCAGATGTGTGGTTGGAAAAGCAGCCTCCCTCCACTGCCTGTAAGTTCTACATCAGGGGTGTAAAACATGCGGCCTGTGGGCCAAAAGCGGCCCTCCAGAGGGTCCAATCCGGCCTTCAAAGTGTACAAATTCCAGAGAAGACGCTGACCGCAATTTATAAATTAGTAAATTTATAAATTTAAAATAATTTCTAGACTATGACAAGTTGTTTTGATCAGAAAGTAAAATACTAAATTGTTCATTGTTCTTTTGTCGTTTTGTGTCTCATTTTAGTTTTTTTGTCTGACTTCTGTCTTATGTTTTTGTTGCTTTACTTTTTTTGTCTCGCTTGTGTTGTTGTCTTTTTGTTTTGTGTCCGTCTCAGTTTTTGTCATTTTGTTTCTCGTTTGTCATTTTGTGTCTCATTTTTGTAATATTTTGTCTTGTTTTTGTTGTTTGTCTCAAGTATTTGTCATTTTATTTCTCATTTTTTTTCATTTTGTGTTTCCTTTTTGTCTTGCTTTTTGTCTCGTTTTTGTCGTTTTGTGTTTTTTTGTTTCACTTCTGCCGTTTGTCCATTTTTGGTTGCTCTGTAGCCATGTTGTCTAATTTTTTTCATTTCGTGGTTTGTCTCATTTTTTGTCGTTTTGTGTCTGAATTTTTACTATTTTGTGTCTCATTTCTGTAATATTTTGTCTTGTTCTTGTTATTTTTGTCCTTTTTTTTTAAAGTGAAGTCCTCTATGGTTCAGTTCCAGATAGCTGTGACTAAATGTTGTGTTCCTTTGTAGACACTGTGATCTGAAAGTTGTAATGTGGAAATGATAAACTGAAGCCGAATGTTGCTGAAATGTAATGTATTTTTCTTAAGAAATTTCAGTTTGGTCATAATGTTTTGTAAAACGAGAATTCCTCAAATGTGAACATTTTCAGAATGAACTTTTTTGCACTAAAACAAAGGAACCATGAGGAGTTGTGCTTATTTATAGGTTATTATGCTGTGATTTTACTGGTCCGGTCCATTGGAGATCAGATTGAGCTGAACTAAAATGAGTTTGACACCCCTGTTCTACATCATCTTTATGGAAACCAACAGGTTAAATGTGCCTTTATTCCCTTTAACAATCATAAAACAATGCGTTAAGAAATTGCAAACGTGTATGGGAATTAACAAAAACTCTTAAAATGCATTATCTGCAAAGAATAAATGATGTGTTGTTACATCTAAATGTAAAGTTTTATAAGTTCAACCAAACACGCAACACTGCTCTTTTTAAACTTTTCAGTGCATAAACATTGCATACAATACATTTAAAAGGCAGAAAAAAGTATTTTTGTTTACCATTTCTGACTGCTCTATATAATTTGCTCTTAAGAAACAGTACAGCACAAAAACAAACCAACCAGCTGCTGGCTGTAGCCTATTATTTAACAGATATGATAGCGGCATCAATTTTCTCATCCAACTCCATCCTGAAATGTCAAGCTGACGCCCAAAATAAAACAATCTGACAAGCAAAAATGAAAGATCGCCCTTTGCTACGATAGTGGTATCAATTTTCTCATCTAACTTTTTCCCAAAATGTCAAATTAATTCTCCAAATAAAACAACCTGAAAAGGAGAAAGTGCCCACAATTCATGTCCATACCAACACTACAGACTGTTGAGGAGACAATTGTCATAACACAAAAAGAATAGCAGAAAACATTGTAAGAAAATGTGCAGCACGATTTTAAAGAACCCAAAAACACAACAGCAGGCTTTATGGAAACCACAGCTCTGAACCTAAGGATAATAAATGATATATAATGCAGAGATATTAAACAGGCAAAAACTGTGAACAGTAACTTCTTCTGCCGTATGTTTCGTGAATTAATCCTCTGATACTCAAAACCTGGAAGGCGTGCTATCTTAGAAAGAGAAATCATAAAAAATACACAATTCATCAGAGCAAGAAACTGTAAAAACAAGAATAATCAACAGATTTTTTACTATTTGCCAGTCCTTGAACTAATCATGTGTGACATACCGTTCTGTCAGGAAAACTGCTGAAATCCAAGCTTAAAAATCATATTTCATCAAAATCTCATTATCCTACATGTCTCGTTTAAATATCTGCAACAATTAAGTTTGCAGCGACCAGAAATTAATAATAATTTGGAAAATATTGATAAAATGTCCAAAAATGTTACTCAGATGTTGCAGTGATTGGACAAAATTGCAAAGTCGCGCAGAATCCGTGGAGATTGGTTGAATTCGCACGATCGCAACATCGTGAATTCCTGGAGGGACTGAAGTTCACAACATTCTCGTGTAACTCAGCAAATGAGGCCACAGTGAGTTTAAAATATGACAAACTGCTTGGAGTAAATGACTCCTAAAATTCTTGCATGCGCTGTCATACATTCTGCACATGCTACTTGATGTGCCTGATTTTGCCCTTTGGCTGCTCACATTGAGGCTGAATCCAGCACGATGTAAGCGTGGCATTGGTTTCCCAAAGCGGAGCATTGAGCAGCGTCCAGGATGCAGCCTCTGCACCGACTGTACTCGCCCGTCACTCAAACTAAAGCTGAGGCGTGACAGGTGAGAAAAGGCCTGAAATTGGATACACCTGTACCTGCTGCCCACTCCAACTCGTGCCACCGTGCCTCACGAGGAGGTCACGGCGCCCTAAATATCACCGGTGTGATACTAGCTGCCAGTCTCGACAGCTTGGCGGGTGCTGATAACAGTCAGCATGAAGAGAGAAACCAATAAAGGATGTGTTTCTGCTGTGCACGGCCACTGTGAGTTGCTAAAAAAGCTCTGGCGCAGACTGTAGAACTTTCCATGACACTTCATCTTACAAGTGACTGGTTGATGGCAGCAGAAAATGTCACGACTTTCATGCTCTTCAGGGATCACTAGTCACATGGATTGGGGCACTGTGACCCTGGAAGAGACGACTCCATCAGCAGAGAAAACCTCCACTGCTTCAGGACAACTCAACAGACATAAATCACAAACCGCAAAGCAGCCTGATTGCCTCCTCTGAGCATCACGGGCGTCCGCAATTAACTCGAATACTTCACAATAACCCTGTTTTTCCTGCTGCAAACACATCATATCCTGTGCTGGTCTGTTAACCCTCATGTCTTCCTGCGGGTCAAACTGACCCATTTTAAAGTTTGAAAATGTGGAAGAAATACATATTTCACAGTGAAACTTCGGATGTCCACATTTTCAACATTTTTGGGAAATCTTTGAACATTTTTTGGTGGAAAAAAGAAATGTTAAAAATGTTTAAGAACATGCACACAAAAAAAAATCAACCAAAATCCAGTGAATTTCACTGGATTTTGGTTGATTTTTATGTGAATGTTCTTAAAGGAAATATTAGAAGTTTTACTGATATATATGGAATCACTTTAGATATTTTTAGGATTTTTTTGGAAGATTTCTACTCATTTGTTGAAAATATTTGCAAGAATTTTCTTACCAAATTTGGGGATTTTTTATTATTTTTTTTTTAAATAAAACTTTAAAGGGAAACTTTTAAGGACTTATTGGAATTTTCTTCCTGAAGGTTTTGCAAATTTTCAGAAATTTGGGGAATTTGGGGATTTTTTTCAGACAAAGAAACAATATTTTTGGTGCCCGTAAATGAGGACAACAGGAGGACTAACTCCAATACTTCACAATAACCCTGTTTTTCCTGCTGCAAACACCTCATATCCTGCGCTGGTCTGTTAAATGTAAGAATCTTTCCTGGTTTTCAGCCCTGTACATTTTCAAAAGCAGAAACCCTGGTGACCGAGACGTACTCGGTTTGAGTTCAGCCAGTGACCTTTACTGTATGTCTGCCTCCCCTCCTCCTCCCATCTCCTCTCCTGTCGATTCCTGCTGCTGTCGTCCAGCAAAAATACCAGAAACAGAGGATTTAAAGATTCAAACTACTGAAAACCTAAGCACTGCAAACAGATACTGAAACAGTATTTAAAACCTCCAACTAAAACATAGTATTACAGTACATACTGCACACTACATCCCATAGTAGTATGCAGTGTAAGACTGTCAAAGCGTCTTATTCTGCATTATGCTTGGATAGATTTAGCTGGTTTCTGGTTTTGGAAAGCAGAAGTAAACAATAGCACAGATAATGTGTAGCATCCCCTTGTGCTATGAAAATCTGGGACAAGTTAAAAATGTGGATTTGATGATTTTTTTTTTCCCAAAGATGAACATTTACCTGCCTGTCTAACAACTGTAAAGGTTCAGAAATATCCCTGTTCTGTGGCAGAACTGCAAATATAACGTGAGCTTCAGTCGGCTCTACTGGTATTAGTGCTGCCTTGGAAATCTAACGTTATCCTCACTTCAATCACACTGGGTCCTTTTCATCAAACCTGCTGATTAACAGCGTTCTACTTTTATCTTTATACACACAGTTTGTATCATGAACGTTTTCTCATATTCAACAGCTTTATAATTTCAATAAAATGTCAAAAATTATCACGTCTCCTGTGTCATTTCAATTATATTTAAATACATTAGCATACATTGGAATGACAAGACTTTTTGTGTGAAGATTAACGGTGAAAATTAAATTTTCAAATCTTTAAAAATATTATTAAAATGTACAAAAACTTTAATGTCTGACAATATCAATAAATATGCAGAAAAATGTTTTTAAAAATGGCCACAAATATGAATATGTCTGAAAATATTAATTAGATAATAGAAAATATTATTACATTTTTGAAAAATAGTCTTAGTCAGAAAATATTATCAAGCTGCAAAAAAACATCATAAAAAATGTCAGAAAATATTTTGCAAATGTTCAAAATGATATGTTGGAAAATATTCTTAAATGTTCAGAAGTCTGTACAAATATTATACAGATGCCCCAAAAAATAATAAAATGTCAGAAAAATATTACTGAAATGTTCCAAAAACATCAAATGTCAAAAAATATTTCTAAAATGTTCCCAAAACATCATTATGTCCAAAAATATTGCTAAAATGTTCAAAAAAAATTAACCAGTCTTAAAAGTAAAATGTAATTAAATCAATGTAACAACTAAAAAACTGATAATTAGCAGGTTTGATGAAAATATTAAGATGCCCCCAAAAAATACAAAAAAATGTCAGAAAATATTTTTCAAATGTTGAGAATTTTTTTTATTATGTTGAAAATACAAAACATCATTATGTCCAAAAATATTACTAAAATGTTTGAAAATATTAACCAGTCTTAAAAAAGTAAGAAGTAAAATGCAATTAAATCAATGTAACAACAAAAAAACTGATAATTAGCAGGTTTGATGAAAATATTAAGATGCAGCAAAAAATTCTGAAAAAAAAATGTCAGAAAATATTTCTCAAATAATTATTTGACTGTGAGCCCATTTTTCGCTGCGTTTCTATGGAAACAGTATAACCAAGGCTAGAATTTTACCTAAACTTGCTCCAAGCAGTTTCCGTTGTGTTTTGCTGATGCTTGTTTTTTATGTTTTGTTTTATTGTTTGTTTATTCAGCAAATGATAGAGGCTCACTGATCTTGATTAGAGGCAATGAATTATCAAAAATAAGTTATTTTTTTACTTGTGAGGTTGTGTGTATGTTTGGGATTTGGACTTTTTTTGAGATAATTGGCAGATTAAAGGGGTAGCCTTAGGCCCTTGGAAATTATGACTGACTTTTTTGGCACCATTATATCAGCCCAACTAGTGGTTTCCAATCTTTTATGTTGTTTATTTAAATACCTGCAGGTTTTAGACTGGTCTGACAAAAAAACAATCGGAGGGCAAAATCTTGATTCACTATTTTCTGAGGTTTTGTTGTGTAAAATATTAACTGTGTCCCTCCATATGAAGTCAATCAAATCTGGAGAAATGTCCCCTCCTCATTGTCTAGAACATGCTGATATGAGCCTTGAAAGTTTAACCAAAATACACTTTTTAAAGTTTTCTCTGGTGAATTATTAATTAGAAAACACATCCAGGGTACCGATGACTGTTTCTGTGACTTTATGTCACAGATGCTGAAATTGTGAGTCTCCAGAACTCAAGACACACTGGAATGTTTCCCAGTCAGTCCGACATTGGGGTATTTTACACGCGTTAAAGAATTAATTTTGGAATAAATATTGTAAATTAAAAATGTTGATACATGTTCTAAAAGCTGAATGCAACTTTTTAGCAACTGTCACTGTCTCCTGCAATTTCGTCACAACAAATAAGCTTATAACATCGCAATTTTTGAGAAAAGCTGCCGCAAATTCAGGCATTTTAGGACACAACAATCTGGAAAAACCCCACAAAATCCTGGAGGGACTGACTGAAGTTATTGTACAAAGAAAATGTGCTGATTCTGAGGGCATCAGGTGGGAGGCACTGATTGATTTTTCATGAAATGACCCTCATGCTTAATCAATACGATCATCAATAATGAAAATAATAGTTACAGTCTAAATGAGAGCCCATAGCTCTGGACAGCAACTGAAATGTATAGAAAGTTCTACGCAGTACAATTAAAGTCATTTATTTTAGATTTCTTCCGAGACTGGGTTTAATGAGTATTTGCGTTTCCCCATTAATCACAGCTTTGTGCCTCACAACAGCTTCATCATTGTCTCAGCACTTTATGATTTTGAAAGACAATAAATAATAATGTACAATACTTGCCCAGCAGGATTAAGCCGAGGCTGGTGAGCCTCATCTATTTATATTTCAGTGTAACCGTATCTGTGCAGATCCCCTCCTCTGAGCGTCTTTTAGAATAGGACAATGCAGTCACGTTGCACGACATTCCCCATGCAGCGTTATTAAGGGCAGAGCTGGAAATTGCAGCAGTAATCCTAGAGACACTGTTGTTCCTGCCGAGGAGGATCCACGGTAACTCATCAACCAGACAAGAGAGGTGTTTGACCTTCTTTTTACCAAACGCAAAGTTCAGTTGAGCGCACGGGTGGCGCACAGAGAAGCCCGAAACATGGCGAGCGCGTGGCCTCGGAGCTGCAGGAAATATCACGGCATTGTTTGAAGTGGAGGGAGCGAGCGATGGTGTCTGCCAACCGACTGGACTCATCTGAGATCCCACTTGAGTCATCTGTTAGTCACAATCATGTCCTCTCATACTGGTTCCCCTCTGTTTTCACTGATTGCCATCCCCACTCTGTTAAATACTGCGTTAACAAATTATGCTCTTTGGGCTCGAGGTGAAGGAAATTAGTCATAATATGCCCTGCTCTTATGGTGGCCTTAATTAAAATGTCATAGGCCCAGACATCAGTCACAGCTCAAGCGACAGTTAGCACCTTGATTATGTCTTTCATTACTTGCACTGCTGTTAAGATGCTAATTATATCGTAAATAATGTATAATTAAAACCTAGACGTGGCAGTTTGTACGTGAGAGTGGACCAGTCCTTGAACTTTTTCTTTCACTTGTGTCACTCCAAATTAACGCTGCTGTAGCCATAAAACAACTATCCACTTATGCATTTTAATGCAAGAACAAATGTTGTCAGTGAGTGCGCTGCTGGCCTCGGGCAGTGCAGCAGCAGCTACTGTATTCCCAGCCTTATTACACATGCCTACCACTGACTGATGCTCTTAAATTAATGCCGCTGCATCTCACTCTCTGTGCTGGTGCTCCACCCTTTATCCTCGTCCCACATCTCGGCTCCAACCTGTTGCACCTCGGCGGACCGTTCTTCGCCTGCAGTCTATTTTAGTCCAAATCGGCAGACTGAATTATTAATCCCAGATCCATTATATGCCGATGTGTTAATTATTAATTGTTCAGGGGGCTCTGGCAGATCTGAGAAAACTCTTAAAAAAGGGTAGGATGGGGCAGAGTTTCTGAGGGAAAGGCATTGATCGCCTCCTTTCTCGGCAGATTTGCAGCCTTCACTGATGACGACTGCGTGGGAAGATGAGAGGGAGCGATGGCACATGTGACCGACGTGCCTCCAGAGCATGCATGTTGAATGTGGCCGTATGTGTGATGCATCTGCTCGGCGCACAATTACGTCTCCCGTGTCAGAAGCGTTGAACTAGATGAGATCGTTGCAGACTTGTTCGCCTGCTACATACAGCTGTTAACACACTCCTCGTTCCCTATTAGCAGTCAGCACCTCCTCTGTTACGCAACATCTCAAGAGAAGAGCGAGACAAACACTACAAAACTTGATGAAAGATGAAATTGCTGCATTCACTTGTCCTGAAATCCTGCCGTTGATTCCCCACCAGTGGAGTGGTTCCAGTAGTGCTTGTCCTCTCAGAACACAAAGCACGGATGTACCTTATATAACAGCCAGGATTGTCTATTGTACCTCAAAGTGGAGACAGATTATATCATACAGCTGGGGGAGAATCTGTAGAGAAAGAAGTTTTTTTTTGATTCAACATTTCCCAGGCAGAATTCCTCCTAATGACGTCTGTAATGCTTGTGGTCGTGATCAAGAGGCTTACTTCAAACTTCGTCCAGCAGTTTGTTTTTCTCGCAGCTCTGCAGTGTTGTGAGGCTTATTTAAATCAGCATTAGAGATGGTAGAATACTGCTCCCACGGGCTCTTCTGTTCACATATCTGCTGTTTTTTACTTGTGAAAGTTTAACCAAAAGGCAGAAAAGCAAAGACGAGATGTCGAAATCATCCAGCCCAGCTCAGAAGCCCTTTTATAATGATCCTCATGTTGAGCTTTTGTTGGCAGCACGTCAGAAAAGTGTTGATTTAACTCTGTATGTTAATGCTCTGCTGTATTGTGTTGTATTGGAAGGTGTTTGTTATTTTGTCTGCCCCCGCAAGTGATTGCGATTCAGCAGAATACAAAAACAACGTGAATACTGCAATCAAAAATTACTACCGAGGTCTGAAAAGAAAAGACGGCAACAATCGATTGTAATTTTTCAAGCAAAAAATGGCTGCTGCTCCAATAAAGGGATTCACCGACAACATCGCCTCAAATTCCTGGAAACCGTGATGAGTTTTAAGAGAGAAAACACTAGAATTTGAACTCACATAATCGAACATTATATAAGCTTCACAGCTTTTGTATATTACAGGCCGTAGAAGTAGACGAAATAATGGATTTATTGATCAGTTAGTATGTCAGTGATTTGATTTGAAAAGTGACAATTTGTGAACAAAGAATGCAAAAATTAACAGTTTGCGGTTTAGTTGATAGTAGAGTCCAAAACTGTCTACACTACTAGCAGAAGCGTCATTCCATATAAAATCAACAAAATCAGATATTTTTCCCAACTTTTTAAAAATGTTAAATAACTTAAGTATATTTATTAAAGCAATTACTTTTGTACTGTGAATATTTGCTGAGTTACACTAGAATGTTGTAAACTTGTAGAGCTTCATAACAGACTTTCTAGATGCTTAATATTTTCTGATGTTTTTTAAAATTATTTTATTTATTATTCTATAATATTATTATTGTTTATTATGTTTTGCAGACTTTCCAACATTTAAAAAATATTTTCCAACATAAAAAATTCTCAACATTTGAAAAATATTTTCTGACATTTTTCATATTTTTTGGGGGCATCTTAATACTTCATTGCTTTTGGTCAAGATCACAAAGCCTTTATCATTTGCACTATATAAAGAGCACTGGTTGAATTAAGGTGCTGCAGTCATTCTGTAATTTTCATTCTTCTTTGCTGGTTGTCAGCCGTTGCTACCAACAACAAACACACAAAGGAAGCCCTGGCAACTGAAAGTGAGTAGGTTGAAAAACGCCAAATCACTTCACCACTGACGCAGCTAATGCAAGGAGAGAGGCTACTCCGGGTCCTAATCCAGGCCATAATTCATTTGACATGTCTGTTGAGGCTGTGCATGATAATGTGTGCCGACTGCACAGAGCAGCTATTCATCCCCGCTGCAGCCTTGTTATGGAGAGAAGCTTTCAACGTGAACACAGCAATGTGCTACACAACACATCAGTGTTTGCAAAACAGACGTCTTCAGCTTTTCCAGTCCACGTTTAGATGTGAAGTGGTTTTGTCTGCAAGAATACCAGGATCATTAGGTGATTAACACTCATGTCGTCCTGCGGGTCAAAAATGACCCGTTTTAAAGTTTGAAAATGTGGAAAAAAAAAAATATTTTCACAGTGAAACTTCCGATGTCCACATTTTCAACATTTTTGGGAAATCTTTGAACATTTTTTGATTGAAAAAAAGAAATGTTAAAAATGTTTCTTAAGAACATTCACAAAACATTTTTGTGAATGTTCTTAAAGAAAATATTTGAAGTTTCACTGATATATATGTAATCAGTTTAGATATTTTTAGGATTTTTTTGAAAATATTTACAAGAATTTTCTTGCCAAATATGGGGATTTTTTTAAAATCAAACTTTTAAGGGAAATTTTAAAGGAATTATTGGAGTTTTCTTCCTGAAGGTTTTGCAAATTTTCAGAAATTTTTTTGTTGAATTTTGGGATTTTTTTCAGACAAGGAAACTATATTTTTTGGTGCCCATAAATGAAGACAACAGGAGGGTTAAACCAGCAGCAAGAAAATTTCTGGTTTTCTTTTGTTCTCTTGCATATGATGACAAATTCTGGGCACTTTGAGTTTTTTTTCTCAACAGATATACTCCCTGTATAGTGGGCTTTGAATAATTTTGTTCGGTTTCCACAAATATAGAAAACACATACATAATGAAGCAATAAGTATTCCAACAGAAGCATTACAATAAGCTTCCATGCTAATATAAACAGAGTTTTCTGTTGCCCAGAGCCCTGCAAAAGTCAAAAATTGAAATTCAGATGACACAGGTACAAGTGGGAACTCCTCCTGACATGCTTTCCACCCACTGGTTTCACATGCCACCACACAGCCTACAGTTAGCCATCAATAACTAATAAACCTGCTTCAGTTGTCCACATCCACATGAAGAAGCACAAATTCTGGGTTTCACTTGCAGACACAGTTTCTCCATGACCTGATAATATGCAGGACAGCTGCTGAACAGCTCTCTACCTGTCATTTCTCATGCTGTATTGATTATCACATTAAGGCATAAACACTGTTTATTCCATGCACTTGTCAATATCGAGATTTTGAAATATTTTGCTTACTTAACGTGCCTTACTTCACACTACTGGATAGAAAACATCGAAAATACACATTTAGGTGTTTACAACAGTTTTTGCAAATTAGTACCCATACACTACCGTTCAAAAGTCTGGGGTCAGAAATGTCCTTATTTTTGAAAGAAAAGCAGTTTTTTTCAATGAAGATAACATTAAACAAATCAGAAATCCAATTTAGACAGTGTTAAATGGCAGATTATTAATGGAATATCTCCATAGGGGTACAGAGGAACATTTCCAGCAACCATCACTCCTGTGTTCTAATGCTACATTGTGTTAGCTAATGGTGTTGAAAGACTCATTGATGATTAGTAAACCCTTGTGCAGTCATGTTAGCACATGGATAAAAGTGGGAGTTTCAATGGAAAACATGGAATTGTCTGGATGACCCCAAACTTTTGAACAGTACAGTGCTTGTTTTACATGTACAGTCGATATTATTATTTATTGCTGTTCATTTAGCTTGTTATCAACACACCGTCAAGTGGCAGCTATTTATACTTTCGCCCCCATGCATGCTGACAATAAAGCTATTCTATCTAAATAAAAAATTTGCAAAAACAAATGGTTTCTGCTAAACAAATGCTTCACAACACAGAATCCATGACAGATTCAGGTGCAATCAACAGTCAGCTAAAACAAATGCAGGGACTTTCCACCAACCTGCAGGTTGTGTTTACACAGAGCAGATAGACAGGTACGGAAGCTGTAAGTTGCATGTTGAGTCGTTTATCATCTAAGAAGCCAAAAATAAACTGTGTGCTTGAACCAGATTTTGTAAAAAACTAAACATTTGCTGCACCTCAACATAACATAAGACTCATCACCGACTTCATTGTGACCAACAGACGTGTAACAAAACTTCAGGGACTTTTCAGCTGAACTGTAGACAGAGCAGATAGCAGACAAAAAAGAAACAAACTAAAAATATTAAATATTTATAGTACATGGAGCAGCCATTTGAAGCCACTTGAAAAAAATGCTGTTTCCATAGAGGGCTGGGACTTAATGTAGTGTGAAAAATGAGCCCACAGTGAGTAAAAATGTGACAGGAGTAAAGAAAAACAAACAAACCATAAAAAGCAAAAGAAATTATTTGGAGTTTAAAAAGTGTAGCTAAAATTCTAGTCATGGTTTGCATTTTCCACAGAGGTGCAGGACTTTATATCGCAGTGAAACAAGACAAAAATGTGACAGGAGCAAAAAACTAAACAAATAAAATTACAGCCAGAAACTGCCTGGAAATCATTAAGTTAAACTAAAATACTAGCCATGGTTTGTGTTTTCCATACTGGACTTGATGTCGCAGTGAAACATGAGCTCACAGTGGTTGAAAACACGACAGGAACAAAAAACAAACAAAACTGCCCAAAAAATGCTTACAGTTCTGAAAGCTAAACTAAAATCCTTGTCATGACTTTACTGTTTCCGTAGAGGTGCAGGACTTTAGACCCACAGTGGTTAAAAACGGGAAAGTTTAAGCCAAATAAAAACTGCCAGAAACTGCTTTTAATTCATTAAATAAAACTAAAATTCTAGTCATGGTTTGTGTTTTCCATACAGATGCGGGACTTCATATCGCAGTGAAACATGGACCCGCAGTGGGTAAAAATGTGACAGGAACGAAACAGACTAACAACAATAAAACAAAACATAAAGAACAACAGAAAATGCTTGGAGTTCAAAATATGTAGCTAAAATTCTAGCCTTGGTTATGCTGTTTCCTTAGAGGTGCCGTGAAAGATGAGCTCACAGTGAGTAAAAACGCGACAGGAGCAAACAAACAAACAAAACAAAACTGCAACAGAAATTGCTTCGAGTTCAAAGGGTGTAGCAAAAAATTCTAGCCTTAGTTTGGCTGTTTCCACAGAGGTATGGTGAAAAATGGGTGCACGATGAATGAAAACGCGACAGGAGGAAAAACAAAAAACAGACCGAAACTTTAAGTCAAACTAAAATTCTAGTTATGGTTTGTGTTTTCCATAGAGGTGCAGGACTTTATGTTGCAGTGAAAAACGAGCCAACAGTGAGAAAAAACGAGGCAGGAGCAAAAAAAAAAACAAACAAGCAAAACAAAACACATACAGAAAAAGAAACTGTTTGGAGTTTAAAGTAAAAAACACAAATTCTAGCATTAGTTACGCTGTTTTCACAGATGTGCAGTGGGAAATGAGCTCATAGTGGGTAAAAACGAGTCAGGAGCAAAAACAAGAAAAGAAAAAGAAAAAATCTATAAATACTACAACAGAAACTGTTTGGAGTTCAAAAAGCTAAGCTAAAATTTGAGCCATGGTGTTGTGTTTTCCATAGAGGTGCAGGAGTTTGAGTTGCAGTGAAAAATGAGCTCACAGTTGGTAAAACTGAGGCAGGAGCATAAACAAGTAAACAAAGGAAAAAAACATTAAAAACAGTAACAACAGAAGAAACTGAAGTTCAAAAGATTCAACAAAAACTCCTGCCTTGGTTATGCTGTTTTTATAGAAGTGTAGGGAAAAGCGAGCTCACAGCGAGTAAAAACGTGACAGGAGCAAAAAACAGACAGTAACTTTAAGCTAACTAAAAGTCTAGTCATGGTTTGTGTTTTCCCGACAGGCACAGACTGTATATCAGAGTGAACAATGAGTTGACAGTGAGTAAAAAAGGAGAAACAAAAACAAGTAAACAAAGTGGGAAATAAACACAATAGAAACTGTTTGGAGTTAAAACGTTAAGTGAAAATTCTAGCCTTCGTAACTGTTCCCACAGAGGTGCAGTGAAAAATGAGCTCACAGTGGGTGAAATTGCGAAAAACACGCAAAAACGTAAGAAAACAAAAAACAGACAGAAACTTTAAGTTAATCAAAATTCTAGTGCAGGTGCAGGATTTTGTATTGCAGTGAAAAATTAGCCAACAGTGAAGAAAAACATAACAGTTACAAAAGCAACAAAAGCAAGGAAAAAAAGGTAAACAAAAAATGAAAAAAACATATAATGTATAAACAAGAAATTGCTTGGAGTTCAAAAAGTTAAGCTAAAATTTTACCCATGGTAAAGGTGCAGTGAAAAATGAGCTCACAGTGGGTAAAAACGTGACAGGGGCAAAAATAAAAATATAAGAAAAATAAAGCTAAAGCTAAGCTAATATTCTTGTCGTGGTTTTACTGCTATAAAGGTGCAGAACTTTTTACTGCAGTGTAACCCGAGTCCACAGTGGGTAAAAACGTGACAAAAAGTGGGGGAAACAAAACGCCCCAAAATTCTCAGAAAATTTCCAATACAAAATTGACGATAATCAGTGTTTTAGTGTAAGTTGGGTGATTTCCATGTTGATGCTATTAGCTAAACTGTTAGCTAAACCATGAGCTAAACTATTAGCTAAACTTTTCCCATGTCCACCTGTAGTTAACCTGCATTTAGCCTGTTAGCAGCTAGCTAACCTATCAATCTGAACCAGACTCCATAAAGTCCGAATTAAACATGGAGGCTGCCAATAAGTGACCGAGCAAACGGAACCAGAGTGACCGTTAGAAGGCAGCCAACACTGACACGGCTCGGTTCGGTAACCGGGTCTCTGACAACCCACCGCTTGTTTCATTAAGACCCGCTCGACCGTTAAGATCAACTGGGGCCACCGTCGCGGACTCACCTTCACTCTCGGCTTCACTTTGACACGGGAGAAGATGACAAGTTAACCCGGGTTAAAGCCTCTCAAGTCTCCATCCTGGCAGCGGAGGGAAGAAAGGACGCTTCACTGCATGTTCTCTCCCCGGTTTGTCCGCTTGTTCGTCGGCCGTGGAGCTCCCCGCTGCCGCCTCTTGTCGTTCGGTGTCGGGGCTCAGAACCGTGAATTATTCAGAGGCTTGTTTTCTGAGTTCGGTTACAAGTTGTAACCGGATTCCGCCTCCTCGTTAAAAAAAAAAAGAAAAAAGTTTCAAACTTGAAACCTGTAAACCAGCAGATTGACGCCAGATCGGACCAATGAGAGGGCAGGGTGTGGGGGAAGCCCCGCCCATTGAGGCCCAAACACTGAGGTCCATTTAGAAGCAGGACGTGCCCTCCCTCCTCCCCTCCCTCTCCTCCTCCCTCCTCCTTACCCCTCCTCCCCCTCAGGCTTCCAGGAATTATCCTGCTCCATTCCCAAGGCTGACAGTTTCCCAGAGGAAACCCTGCTCAGGGAACAATGAGCAGGAACTGTGGCCAGCAGGCTTCTGACAGCAGCTTTAGCACATAAATTGTGTTTTAAAAAGTTTTTCTTCTAATTTATGGAGTGATAAAAATAGACATCCTCTGCAAAAACCGTCAATATGTCAACAAAATGAAATCGGTTTGTAGAATCCCATAAGTTTTAACAGGAAGTTGGTAAAAATGTGAACTTATTGCTACCGTTTTCTTCCCTCAGATGATTATTTTAAGACAGGGGTGTCAAAGTCATTTTAGTTCAGGGGCCACATGTAGTCCGATTTGATCTTAACTGGGCCGGAGCAGTAAAATCACAGCATAATAGACAAACAAAATGACAAAAAAATGAGACAAACGATATGCAGTGAAACAAAAAAGCAAAAGCAAGTGGACAAAAAAAGACAAAAAAATCACACAAACGAGACAAAAATGACAAAAAAGAAACAAAACTACAAAAACATGAGACAAACAACTAAAAAAAGACAAAAACAACAAAAACAAGACAAAATGTTACAAAAATAAGGGACAAAACGACAAAATCGAGAAATAAAATGACAAAAAATTTGACAAATGACACAAAACAAAAAAGAGAAAGAAATTTCATCAAAAACTTACAAAGCGACAAAAAAGTGAACAAAAACGAGACAAAAAATTACAAAAATGACACAAACGAGACAAAAATGACAACAAAAGAAACAAAACGACAAAAACTGTCAAACTACACAAGCGAGCTCATAGGTTACACTTCAACATGTTATTCTGTACTAGATTGTGCATTTGTGCAATATTTTTTGTAATAAATTCGTGTTCTATAAATCAGGCTGTATGTAAACAAACGTTCTATTAAAATGGATGAAATGCAGAGTGTGAAACTGAAAACTTACCTCTAAAATAAAACTGCATTTAAACATATATATTGTAAAGTTACATAACTAATTATGACAGATAAAAATGTAACTCAGATGGTTACTTTAAGGCATTATGACAAATTATTCCTTGTCTTTTTCTGAGATGTAATGTTTTAGAGTGAACAACTGGACAAATTTCATGGTGATACTGATTAATTTACTTTTATTTTTTGCTCATAATGACGAGTCCCGTACTTTACATTTCCATCCATTTTAATAGAACATTTGTTTACATATAGCTTCATTTATTGAACATGAAATTATTACAAAAAATATTTGTCTTCATGTCTCAAAGTAATCAGCTGGGGATTCATTTTGTTCAAAGGTCATCATAACTACATTTTACTGAGTAAAGTTAACTTGTTTTCATCTCAGGCAGCGTATTTTGAAGTTTACTAGATTATATATGTAGAATTAAATAACACACCAACACATCTAACATTTAAAAAATGTTAATGTCTTTTTGTTTCCAGTTTGTGTCACTCACTTCACAGAGTTCACGTGGGTGTTTTTCATTTTAATTCATGCAAAATAGGCATTTTTTTTGCTATATAATGTCTTATTTGCGTATGTAAACAAAACCTTTCATAATAAAAATCACCAAATGTTTGTTTTTGTGTTACGTACCACTACACAGCCTGCATTTATCCATCAACAACTAATAAACCTGATTAATAATCCTCATCCACATGAAGAAATACAGTTTGTTTATGAGCTTCTAATAATATGCAGCTAAATGTCTTCCTGTCTCTCATTTCTCTTATTGCATCGATTATCGCATTAAGACGAGACACTACAGACAAAAACACATTGGTTTTAATGTAGACTTCTGCAAATGAATTTATATTTAATGAGATAATACATCATTTGGTTATTTAAACACAAAAATGCAGAAAAACATGTAGTTGATGTAAGAAAGCAACAGAGGAAGCTTCAGAGTTAGTTTATATTTTTACAGATAATAAGTAGTTTCCATTAAAAACATATGAAATCTGTTAAATGCAGTTTTCTTGGAATCTCCACTACAGCAGCACTTACATACATCCCATGTTTATATGTAATTATATAACAAAATTATATAAATTCTACCTTGTCGGGTTGCATGGCACACTTACATCACTGTGTGCAAGATTCTTATTATATTTCATAATGTCAACTTGCTTGCAGGCTTAATACTGTTTATAGAAAGAGAAAAAAAACACAGTGAGCGGATGTTTTCAGGACGGAGGAAGTTTTTCCTCTTTGCCTAATGAGGACACAGGAATTCCTAAGGTCACATCCTCCTGCATTGTTATGTTAACACTGGGTTCATTTCACAGCTCTGATATTATTCCTGACTCCAGCCGCTGTTGGTTTCCTCGGCCTCGCAGTGCCAGCCTCATGTCAGCGTTAATTCTGTTCATTCGCCTATTTTCTGAGCAGCACTTCTGTATTTTCTACTGGAAGACTTGTGCTGCTGCAGGACTGTGTCACAGCAAAATAAATAAATAACATACCTGTGGTGGTGAAATTGATCTGGAGCGTCCTCTAGTGGTGCAATGTGAGGCCCACTGTAGCAAAAACGCAACATCAGTTTTATTAGGGTCCGAGCACCGAATGGTGCGAAGACCCTATTGGAATGCAAGGAATTATTTATTGTTATTTTATGGATTTTTGAATTGCATTTTTGGCGGACTTATCATACCCCAAAATGCGTCAAACTTGGCATGCTCGTCAGGACTGGCGAAAAATTTTATATTTTATGGGAGTTGCGCATGTGTGTGGCAAAATGGCTCCATAGCGCCCCCTACAATGTTGCAAAAAATGGTCATTAGGTCAACTGGCAGAGTGTTTCATCTACAGCTACAAAATTTTGTAGACATATTCAGCACAACAGGAAACCCAAAAAAGTCAATCATGACCACGCCCTAAACCCAACAGGAAGTCGGCCATCTTGAATTAGCTGTAAATTTTTTAAAATTAATAACTCATTTGGGATGAGTCCGAGATACCTTAAATTTGGCAAATATATGCAACAGTCCTCCCTGATGAAAATTTATCAAAATGCTCCGCAAAAGTCAAAGGGCGTGGCCATGGCGACTCCCAAAAATACTGATCCTTCGCCATGAAACAGGAAGTGGGGTCTAAATCTCTTGTACATGCTCCAATCTGCCTGAAATTTTACATGTATGATCAGTGTACTGCCCTGACGACATCCATGTATTTGTATACATTGACAGGCATAGCGCCACCTTGTGGTAGCAGGAAATAGACATTTTTTTACACTTTGATGTACTATTCTTAGCACGTTGATCAGATTCACCTCAAATGTGGTGACATAAGACTGAACATGTTGATGATGATTCCCAGAGAAAATGGTGACTCGTTGTCAAGGGGCGTGTCTGTGGCAGCATGGCGAATTTCGATTTCTCGCCATGAAAATTGAATTTATTATATCTCAGCTGGAAAGGGTCCAATCTGAACCAAACTTCATGTGACGGACACCCGTCCGGTTCTGAACACATCCACACTCATAAATTTAGAAATACTCATAGCGCCACCTATTGGCAACAGGAAGAAATTGTCATTACATTTGCACATGCCATTGCTGGAAACTTTGTCAAATCATTCTGAAAATTGGTCAGCTCAGTGATTCCCCCTTGACGATGCCACAGTGTGCAGATTTTGACGATTCATAAAACGTTGTTGCCGTGGCAACGTATCGTTATCGTAATAAACAAAGTACTTTTTGACAGGTTAGGAACGCTCATATGCTCACTAAAATTTCCACACACATCAGGACTCCTGAAATATTTCATATTTTAGATAAATTGTCCATGACTGTTGCAAAATGGCTCGATAGCGCCACCTGGAAAATTTCAAACATTTACTAAGGGCCGTATGTGTCACCTACAGTTCTGAAACTTGGTAGGCATATGTAACTCGTCAAGACGCACAAAAATGTAATTGACACCCATGCCCAAAACCCAACAGGAAGTCAGCCATTTTGAATTATATGTCATATGTTTTGATGAATTTGGGTCATTTTTGTACATTGTCAAAAGCTATAAACTCAAACAGGGTAACAGCGAGAGAGCTGAAATTCGGCCAGGATGTATTCCAGGCATGGGTGATCAAAAGTTATCAAAATGCTCCACAAAGGTCTGAGGGCGTGGCCATGGCGGCCTCCTGAATTTTGATGCTTCGCCATGAAACACCAACTGCTGTGTAACTGCCCTAAACATGCTCCAATCTGCCTCAAACTTTACATGTATGACCAGAGTCCTGCCCTGATGACATTCACATGCTGAAATACAGCCACAATCATAGCGCCACCTGTTGGATGGACAGGAAATGCTGTATAACTAGCCTGTACATGGTCCGATCTGCCTGAAATTTTATATGTGGGATCAGAGTCCGACCCTGATCACATCCAGTGGCCAATATACACGCTCGGTCGCAGTGCCACCTGGTGGATGGACAGGAAAGGCTCTATAAGTAGCCTGAACATGCTCCAATCTGCCTGAAATTTTATACGTGTGATCGGAGACCGGCCCTCATCACATTTAGAGGCCGACATGCACTTTCGGTCGCAGCGCCACCTGGTGGACATGCGTGGATTTGCCGACCAGCAAGGATGCGAGGACCCGTCCAATGCTGCTTGCAGCTTCAATTGGATAACTTTGCTCTTCAAAGCGGTGTCAATGTTTTAAAGCTTTATACCCATGGGAGATGACTTTTAATATTTGTTTTTCATCCCACCAAACAGAGGTGGGATATTTGTATGCATTGCACTTATCAGCCAGGAATAGAGCTAAAGATGAAATAACCCAGGATTGACTCCTCTCTCAGTAAAAAGTGTTTTTCTGTACAAACTGTCTTTTAATGTTAAATGAATGCATTTAACTTGCATATGAAGTGTTCCATCAGTCGCTTTGGTTTGACATCAAACAAACAGTTTATTGGCATTTCAAAATGAATGCATCCCATTCCATTTGACAAACAAAGGAAGTTTTTCTCTCAGCAAAATATACGCTTTGTTTTTAAGATCCCTATCAGGAGCAGAAAAGTGTTCATGATAACTTACAATACATAATTACTCATAATTCAATTCACAATGTGGCAACATGTAACAAGAACGTACAGATGACATCCTTTCGTTATTTAGCAAACACTGGCGGTGAAGGATAAAAGGCATAACATACAAAAGAGTACTATACAAACAAAGAGTGACAAGTATTCTGGTGAGATGAGCCTAGAGCCAGAAGTAGTGTGCATGATAACTGTCTTCCATTCAGTTAAGTGTTGGGTTGAATCTGAAAAGGCTGTTGTAGGAGTATGTTTTGTTCAGCTGATTACAACTCATCTTGGTCAAACACACATACAGTTCTCAGGCTTTTTCTGCCTATTTCTTGCATTGTTTTAATTCCTGATTCCATTTGAATATAAAGATAACAGCACGATCTCTAGGTTTAAACTAATCTACACTGATGTCCAGGCAGTAGTCTGTGTTTTTTAGCCATGCATTCAATATGATTCTATGGATTAAAATGTTGCTCTTTCAGTCGCTCCATTTTGGTCTTGTCTGGAATCCCACTGGATAGATTGTCCAGTGAAATTTAGTAAAAGCATTTACGGTTCCCAGAGGATGATTCCAAAAAACTGTGGTGACTCTTTGTGCCAACAGTAGTTTGGAAAATTGGCGTCTGAATGAAATAAGCTTGGGTAAACCTAAGCTTCCATGTAGCTCCATTATCCAAGCAAAATGTGAATTTCTCAAATACTTATATGTTAAGAACTTTGAGTGTTTTGACAAAAATATGGCAAATTATGAGGACAAAAATATTTAAATGTGAATACAAACTGGCACTGTATTGAACCATGAAAAACAAATTTCGAAAATACATGATCTGTCATTTCTGGCCCACGCTAACAACCATGAGAAATGTCAGGGTAAGCTTGTTATCATGCTGATGTTAGTACGTACAGTAGTGAAAAAAAGCTTACATACACTTGTAAAGACCGTGCATATTGTGGCAATCTTGAATTTTCAGTGACTGCTATAGCTCTTAATTTTCTATGCTGGAATGAACGAAACACGTGTCTTTGTCTCAAAAAACATTCATGCATGTTGGTTCTTGTGGATGATTATCTCCACATTCTTCAGGAAAACCTCAAATCATCAGCCAGAAGGATCTTGGATGGAGTTAAGTGTTCCAACAAGACACTGACCAAAAACATGGTAAAGGAATGGTGAAATCAGGCAAGAATTAAGGTTTTAGACTGGTTTTAACTCCTGACTTTAACCCCATTGAGAACCTGTGGACTGTGCTGAAGAAACAAGTCTGTGTGAGTCAACAAATTTAGTCGAACTGCACCGATTCTGTCAAGATGGGTGGTCAAGGACCCAGCCAGAAACTTGGAGATGGCTACTGAAAGCATCTAGTTGAGGTGAAAATGACCAAGGGATGTTTAACCAAATATTCCCATTGCTGTTTGCACATTCTTTTTGAAGCAGTGGATGTTGTCATATTTCCAAAGTACCTGTCATAAATCTATGAAAAAACAACATGCATGATTGTTTTTTGTGACAGAGTGTGTTTTAATGATTCCATGACAATAAATTCAGAGTTACGGGAGTCACTGGAAACTCAGGACCACCATGACATACATGTTCTTTGCAAGTCTTTGTAAATCTTTGTTCACAAATGTAGTTTGTATTCATGGTGCAATGCAATGCATAGCCCTGAGAGCTATGAGTGTTGCTGAAGAAGAACTGGTATCTGTCTGTACATATACAGCGAGACTTAATGAAGAGTGTCTGCAGTGGGTGGGCAGATGACTTCCACCAAAGCTAGGCACAGAGTCGTGAAAACTCAGCAGTGTAGGCTGGTGGGGTGGTGATAAACGGCAGCGCTGAAGTTACCGAGATGGCAATCATGCAGATGAAGTAGATAAAAAAGAGGAGAATGGAGCTGCTGTTTGTACAGATTGGTGGTCAGAAGCAGTGTGAATATGTTTTTAAATCCAGAAAAAGGGGTAAAAAGAGATCTTCTTTTGCATTTTTATCATCAACTTTGAATAGAACGTGTGATGAGTATTCAGTAATGTATTCTACATCTATTTAATAGATGTATTTTTGTATATTTTAATATAATGTATTTTCCTTTCACTGTGTAAGAATGACTGAGCTGAGCCAGAAAACAGTCCTTGAAGGAGGGCTGAAAAACAAAAGCAAGAAATTCTCTTGAAATGGAATTGCAGATGGAATGACGTGCTTAGCCTGCTGGAACTGGTTATGTGGAGGGAAATAAACGAATGGATGGATGAATGTGTCAGCATTGAAGAACGGTCTGTGTGCACCTATTGCTATTCTGCTGTGGGTGGAAATACGTCCCGGTTTCTTTGTATGTCTTTACCCCAGTCAGTCAAAATCATATTAGGCATGCAGCAATGATGTCCCTGCAAAATCAGCTCCCAGGTAATTTGTTTTGGTGCAATATTTGTGCATATAGAAGTGAGCACCTTCATTAAAATGGCTAATTCACTGAAAGAACCAAGCGGACCTGCCTGCCATTTTCAGCATGGTGACTAGCACTGTGAGTGTTGCTTTTTCCAAAGTAAATGGGAAAACAGTAACACTTGAATAGCAAAAGGGGAAAAGAATATTACATGAAATGCTGCTGGAAATGGCAGGCACCTACCTGCAACAGCACATTTGGTGAGTCGGACTAAAAATGTGTTGAGAACATGTCCAATGTTCAGGATTCTTTTTTTTTTTTGCTGTCTAAAATGGGGAGGAAGTAGCTCAAGGGACATTCAGATTTGTTAATGAAGAGTTATTGGAGTCTTAATTCATTCTGTTTTGTTAATGAAATGAGTAAGAAACCACATTTTCAGAGATTTGAGAACCGATGGGACTGATTATAGAGTTGAATCTATGAAATCAAATCTTTCAATAGTCAGCCTTGTTTTATCATCCTGTTTAATAAAGCTTTAAGTCTGTTGTTTTTAGACTTTCATAGTAAATGACTCCTTAAGTGTTTCACCTTTTTCTCCTGCTGTTTATTTTTCTTTTTTTGCATTTATGTTAGGATTTTCTTGAGGCTCAGATGCAGGAAGGAGAAGGAGCACAGATGTTGCGGTAAACGAGCTTTTATTTACAAATTGTAGAATGTGTAACACTACCATTCCCAGTGTCCTCGAGTAACGGAAATAGTCAGAACACAAAAACGGGTAATACGCTGACTTGCTAGCGCCTCTAGTGACCAGGAGAAAACGAAACTATCTCGGACTATAAAAGGCCAGAAAACTAAGCTGGAAAACTCGGAGGATAACTGTAATATTACTATGGCGTAAAACTAAACTTACTCAAGTGCTAGAGAAAGGGTGGGTCAGAGATGCCACCTCCACTTTAGATGCTTTAGTCCAAAAAATCCTACAAACAGAATAACGCACTACACACTGCGTGAATCACAACTACTAAGACTATAACTATAAGCCAGAGTCTAACAAAGAGACCTACTGTGAAGTCCTCATTAACAGAACCAACTACAAGGAACAAAAAAACGGAGCCTGCTCGGACCGGTGCAACAGCTGGCAACTGAAACGCTGGGGGCTTAGGCTCGAAGGCGGCACGGATGTGCCTCTGCTGCGGAGACGACAGGTGAGGGCGACGCTGGAGCTGGTCGAAGGATGGCTGAAGGTAGCAGATGAACCGGGTAAGTCCACATCCAGGGAGGGAATCGGGTGATCTCCACCGGAAGGCAGTCCTGACCTGAAGCAAAGCAGAGCAAGTTACTTGGCGTACTGAGGCAACAGTAAAATGAAGTACTGCGACAGTATTGACGAGCAGCTTTTACGATCCGGCGTCGACAGAAGAGTGGAGCCCGGTTAAGTAGTGAGGGGGGAAGTGGCTGATCGGCTCCGCACATCTGCTGCCACTTCCGCTGATTACCTGTCGCCGCCTCCTCCACAACAAGCATTCCTAAAAAGGAAACAAACACACACAGACACACAAGGGGAGGAGGGGCACTAGCCAGAGCCTGCAGTGACAGGCTTGACAATTTAGCCACACTTTAATCTGTAATTAAAACTTTCTACTGTGTCTCTCTGCTTCCTGAATCTCCCACCTGCCTGCAGTCTGATTGCAGCAATGAGAATCAGCTGCCGTAATCGGCTCACACCAGTCACCTGTTTGCAATTCCACCTCCCAGCATATAAGCCAGCTCTGTCATTCAGTCCCTGCTGCAGCATGGGCTGGCACATCCTGTGTCAACTCACGACCACCAGAGCTTCTTGGACACGACGCTGCCCTTGTAACCCTGTTTGGGTTTCCTACCTACCCCTTCAGCTGAGTTTCTTCTCGTAAGTATCCAGTTTTGATGGATTAGTTTAGGTTGTTCATTTATGGTTTTCTTAAATTTCCCCTTTGTTGTTAGTTTAGAGTGTTTGTTGAATTTTGTAGCTTCATATATATGCACTAGTGTGTGGCTTTCAGTTTTCTATAGTTTAACACATTTTTTTGACGTTTTCCTCCCCTAGACCATCTGCTACAAAGCGTTATTGGGTAACAAATGCACCTGATGAAGACCAGAAATGTTCAAGCAGAAAACTTCAGCTTCCATGAAGGGTGAAGACCCAACAACAACCTTCAAAGCCAATTTGAAAATGGGTAAGAAATGAATGTACACACTGTTTAGTCTAGACCATCATTTGTGCTGATGTCTGTGCTTTTAGATTCTATTAAGATGGGGAAAAATAAATAGTGATAAAAGTGTAGTCTGGGTAAAATACACCACCTGCTTAAGCATGACTGGCTGGATTTTTAACTGACCTGCTGATAAATGTTTCAAAGGTGACCATGGACCTTTCTGGAGGATGTTGCACAAGGAGTTTTGTCATTGTTGCCACATTCTGGTTTTGACTCGACTCCATTTGACTGCATTGATTGCCTTTTCTATTTATAGATGATTGTGAGAAATTGCAAGAATTGTTTTTTTTTTTTTTGTTTAATGTTTTGTACAAGTTTGTTGTCAATAAAAACCTTTATCTATAGAAAAATTGTTTGGATTGTGAACTATTGTTGCAGGAAGAACATCTGTCACTGCAAGTTGATGCTGTGTTTTTTTGTTACAGGAAGGAAGGCTGTGCTGCAACTTGATGCTGTGTTTTTGTTACAGGAAGGAAGGCTGCGCTGCAACTTGATGCTGTGTTTTTGTTACAGGAAGGAAGGCTGCGCTGCAACTTGATGCTATGTTTTCGTTACAGGAAGAATGTCAGTGGCTGCAGCTTGTTGCTGTGTTATTGTTGCAGGAAGACTGTCAGTGGCTGCAACTTGATTCTTTCCTATTGTTGCAGGAAGAATGTCAGTGGCTGCAGCTTGTTGCTGTGTTATTGCTGAAGGAAGAATGTCAGTGGCTGCAACTTGATTTTTTTCCTCTGGTTACAGGAAGAAGTTAGTGGCTGCAACTTGATTTTTTCCTCTGGTTACAGGAAGAAGTCAGTGGCTGCAACTTGATTTTTTTTTCCTCTGGTTACAGGAAGAAGTCAGTGGCTGCAACTTGATTCTTTCCTATTGTTGCAGGAAGAATGTCAGTGGCTGCAAGTTGATTTTTTTCCTCTGGTTACAGGAAGAAGTCAGTGGCTGCAACTTGATTTTTTTTCCCTCTGGTTACAGGAAGAAGTCAGTGGCTGCAACTTGATTTTTTTTTCCTCTGGTTACAGGAAGAAGTCAGTGGTTGCAAGTTGATTTTTTTTCCTCTGGTTACAGGAAGAAGTCAGTGGCTGCAACTTGATTTTTTTCCTCTGGTTACAGGAAGAAGTCAGTGGCTGCAACTTGATTTTTTTTCCTCTGGTTACAGGAAGAAGTCAGTGGCTGCAACTTGATCTTTTTCCTCTGGTTACAGGAAGATGTCAGTGGCTGCAACTTGATTTTTTTTCCTCTGGTTACAGGAAGAAGTCAGTGGCTGCAACTTGATTCTTTCCTATTGTTGCAGGAAGAAGTCAGTGGCTGCAACTTGTTTCTTTCCTCTGGTTACAGGGAGAAGTCAGTGGCTGCAACTTGATTTTTTTCCTCTGGTTACAGGAAGAAGTCAGTGGCTGCAACTTGATTATTTTCTATTGTTAAAGGCAAGTCAAGTCTGCTTCTTTTTGTTTCCTTCTATTAGGTTGTTTTTGTTAGGTTCTGTTAGCTTCTTTGTTTTTATTTGTTTTCTCCTTTCTTTTTTGTCTTTTTTCTCCTTTCTTTTCTGTCTTTTTTGTTAATTCTTTTCTGTTTTTTTCTTAATTCTTTTATGTCTTTTTTCTGCTTTCTTTTCTGTGTTTATTCTTTTCTGTTTTAATTTTTTCTTATTTTATTTTTTTTTAATTTTTTTTTTCATTTTTTGCATTGGTTTTTCCATTTGGTTTTTCGGTTGCGCGGAAGGGAGTCGGGAGTCGGGAGTCGGGAGTCGGGAGTCGGGAGTCGGGAGTCGGGAGTCGGGAGTCGGGAGTCGGGAGTCGGGAGTCGGGAGTCGGAGTGGGAGTCGGGAGTCGGGAGTCGGGAGTCGGGAGGGAGTCGGGAGTCGGGAGTCGGGAGTCGGGAGTCGGGAGTCGGGAGTCGGGAGTCGGGAGTCGGGAGTCGGGAGTCGGGAGTCGGGAGTCGGGAGTCGGGAGTCGGGAGTCGGGAGTCGGGAGTCGGGAGTCGGGAGTCGGGAGTCGGGAGTCGGGAGTCGGGAGTCGGGAGTCCCAACCTGAACCCAACTTCAGCTACTATGATATTGTTCATGATTCTCAAAAACATACAACTTATTATAAAGAACAATTACTGACTAAGATCCAAACAAAACTAATAAAAACATTCAAGAGCACAAAATTCCACCAAACACCTGCATACTGTTTGTATAAATATGTTGTATGTACACACAATTCCATCCCTGTAACTGATAAAAAAAAGCAGCTCAATCTCAACCATAAACCAGTACAATCCCTTCACATTACATTATCATTTTTCCTCATAAATAAAAGTGTAACTTTCAAACTGACAATTTAATGCTCAAAAGATGAACTGTCAACAACACCACTGCAACACACACAATGGGATTTTCCTATACTTCTACATGTTTTGCAGTGAAGCTGTACTTCATATTAAAACTTTCCACAGTCAAACTATTTCAAATCATTTGCTAATTTCATTTTTTTTTTTTTTTTAGAAGAGCCAGGGGGTGATGGAGGGTTCCCGAAATAGCTGCCCATCTATGTATAGTTTGCCCACAACCAGTGCAGTCCGTTTACCTTTCTGTCTGTGTTCTTTCATGATGGGGTATAGTACTTTGCGCCTCTCATTGATTTCCCTGGGAAACTGGTCATTCATCCCGAACGACGTGCCTTTCAGCTCCCGTCCTTTGCTTCTTACGAGCACTTTCTGCTGGAAGTGCTCGAACTTTGCAATAATAGGACGGTGTCGGTTTCCTCCTCGGGGTCCGAGCCGGTGGACGCGGTGGAAAGTGATGTTTTTAACAGTTTCCGCAGGGATTTTAAGCGCCGACACCATGAAGTTTTTAACAAGAGTCTCTGGGTTATCCGGTGTGGACTCAGGGATACCAGAGAAGATCAGGTTGTCCCGCATGCTCCTCGACTGGATGTCCAGGACGGTCTCCCTCAGGGTTGTGTTTTCTTTTTTAAGCGTATCCACCTCTGAAGTGACCGCTGTCAGCGTGGACCGGAGTTCGTTGTTGTCCCTCTGCAGATCCTCTATCTGCTGGTGGGTGAACTCCAGGCTTGCTTTCAGGTGTTTTATTTCCTGGTGAAGCAAACTAAGGATATCGAGCTTCTTATTAATGGATTCTAGAACACTTACCTGGATATCCGTGACCTCCAGGTCTTGTGTGTCAGTCGAAGAGTCTTGCCTTCTTCCTCTTGCTCGGGTTGGCGTCTTCCATCACGCACCGGACGAAGTAGTCGTCAATGAAGTTCTCAAGGTCCTCCACTGTGAGCACTACCGTTTCCGATCTTGCGCAGGCTATTTAGCTAGGTTGTTGGTTTATTTATTTATTTTTAATACAAATACGTCGAGATAACGGCGGTTTGTTTACTTCGCATCTAGCAGCTGGGAGCCGCCATGTTGAATTTCGTCACTCTCGCTGAATCTCGCGATCTCACAGCATCACGTTCCCTGTGTTGTTCTCATTTTTAGTTGGCAGGCATTAAAGTCACTCAATCTTTCCAATTATCTTGCTAATTTCAAACACTGAACTGATTTTATTATTTCCTACAAACAACTAATCTGTACTACAATTAATACCAGTGTTTAGCTGACAAAGAAGGTCTCTTCCCATCACACTCAAAAGTGTTACTTCAACAATCACATACTATACTCCACAGCTGATCCTGCTTTTCAAACATAAACTTGATGAAAAATTAATTTACTTATGGGGCGCCTGAAACTCCTACAACAATTGCTTTACAACTACAAATGAAAACATTATCAGTGAAACATACAACAAAAAGTATACCCCCTTTATCAATTCATAGCTTCAATTTAATTACATAATGACACACAACATTTTGCAAAAATACTTTATCGAAATATTGATAGACACAACTGGTAATATGTTTTGGCTTATTTCACCTATTGATCATCTTGTTCTATTTATCCTGCTCTCAGGAAACTCTGTAAAACTTAAAAATAAATTTAATATTTATATAATTTCCTTAAGCTACACAAATTAAACATTTAACACTATTATTTACTACCAACGCATTAATTTACTTAATATAGTTAACTTTTAAGATTATAGTTAATTTTAATCCAGCACACATGAAATTTTAGTTTCTCTGTATGGACCACAGCAATACAAAACCATTACATTCTCAACTCAAAGCGTTGAAAAAATCCACTTTATATTACACAAATAATTTTACATTGACCCCTTTCCTTTTTACTACTGATCATATTAGATTTCCAATAGGAGACTATTAAACTCTAGTGTTTACAGAGTTCAAAACATTCCCTTCTACTGACAAGCTCCTTACTACTCTGCAGTCTGTGGCCCAGTCTCTCATTCTCCTATAATTCCCACATTGTCTGCATTTCAACTGTGTTCAGGGAGCAGCCTTCTGATAAAAACAACACCGGGGCTGATCTGTGAAATGAAACAATTATTTAACCTTAGCACATCATTCAGTGGAGAAACAACCATCCTTCTACATTTCCATCAACACATGCATTGAGTCTATCCACACACTACTATGCCATGACTGATTTGACACTCTATACCTGTAAGAAATCTCACGACATACACTCTAGAACTAAGGCAAACACCACTGTGATCTGTTAACCATGTCTGCACATCTAGCTCATCAGGTCACTGGACATTCTCAGTGGGAGGTAGATCAAAAGATTCCTCAACCACAGACCGCTCTGTGCCAAAACATACAGTGCAACAATGACTTCATTCTTCATTCTGGAACCACAACATTAGACAATGTTTGCACATTCAGCACATCAGGAAACCCAAAAAAGTCAATCATGGCCACGCCCTAAACCCAACAGGAAGTCGGCCATCTTGAATTAGCTGTAAATTTTTCAAAATTAATAACTCATCGGGGATAAGTCTGAGAGACCTCAAATTTGGCCAGTACATGCAAACACGCGACCTGATGAAAAGTTATCAAAGTTTTCATCTCATTTCGAAGGGCGTGGCCATGGCGACTCCCAAAAAATGGATCCTTCGCCATGAAACAGGAAGTGGTGTCTAACTCAGCTGTACATGCTCCAATCTGCCTAAAATTTTACATGTGTGATCAATGTCCAGCCCTGACAACATCCATATGGTTATATACATTGACAGTCATAGCGCCACCTTGTGGTAGCAGGAAATAGACATTTTTCACACTTTAATGTACTATTCTTAGCACGTTGATCAGATTCACCTCAAATTTGGTGACATAAGCCCGAACACATTGATGATGATTCCCAGAGAAAATGGTGGCTTGTCATCAAAGGGTGTGTCTGTGGCGGCGCGGAGAATTTCGATTTCTCGCCATGAAAATTTAATTATTAATATCTCAGCTGGAAATGGTCCAATCTGGACCAAACTTGATATGGTGGACACCAGTCTGAGTCTGAACACATCCACACCCATAAATTTAGAAATACTCATAGCGCCACCTATTGGCAACAGGAAGAAATTGTCATTACATTTGCACCTACCATTGCCGGAAACTTTGTCATATCATCTTGAAAACTGGTCAGCTGAGTGGTTACGCCTAGACGATGCCACAGTGTGAAGATTTTCACGATTCGTAAAACACTGTTGCCGTGGCAACGTATCGTTGCCGTAATAAACAAAGTACTTTTTGACAGGTTAAAAATGCTCAAATGCTCACCAAAATTACCACACATATCTGGACCTGCAACCCATTTGATATTTTAGGGAAACTGCACATGTGTGTGGCAAAATGGCTCCATAGCGCCACCTGGAAAATTTCAAACAGTTACTACGGACACTACGTGTCACCTCGAATTATGAAACTTGGTAGGCATATGTAACTCGTCAAGAGGCACAAAAATGTAATTGACACCCATGCCCAAAACCCAACAGGAAGTCAGCCATTTTGAATTATATGTCATATGTTTTGACGAATTTGGGTCATTTTTAGACATTTTCAAAAGCTATAAACTCAAACAGGGTAACACCGACAGAGGTGAAATTCGGCCAGGATGTACTCCAGGCATGGGTGATCGAAAGTTATCAAAATGTTCACCTTAAGTCTGAGGGCGTGGCCATGGCGGCCTCGTGAATTTTGATGCTTCGCCATGAAACATCAACTGCTCTGTAACTGCCCTAAACATGCTCCAATCTGCCTCAAACTTTACATGTATGATCACAGTCCTGCCCTAATGACATTCACATGCTGAAATACAGCCACAGCCATAGCGCCACCTGTTGGATGGACAGGAAATGCTCTATAACTGGCCTGTACATGGTCCGATCTGCCTGAAATTTTGTATGTGTGATCAGACTCCGACCCTGATCACATCCATAGGCCAATATACACTCTCGGTCGCAGCGCCACCTGGTGGATGGACAGGAAAAGCTCTATAAGTAGCCTGAACATGCTCCAATCTGCCTGAAATTTTACACGTGTGATCGGAGACCGGCCCTCATCACATTTAGAGGCCGTCATGCACTTTCGGTCGCAGCGCCACCTGGTGGACATGCGTGGATTTGCCGACCAGCAAGGATGCGAGGACCCGTCCAATGCTGCTTGCAGCTTTAATTTTTTCAATTATTATTCCTTTATTTTATATATATATATATATATATATATATATATATATATATATATATATATATATATATATATATATATATATATATATATATATATATATATATACATATATATATATATATATATATATATGAATAATAAAAATATATACATACATGACACCCAAATACTCTTCATGTTGGGAAATACCAGAAACTGCACAGTTTTTTGCACATTTCACATCCCTATTACCGAGTCTTCAATGCGCATTTCCTCTAATAAATCCCTGTAAAACCCAAACACAGAAAAAAGCAAAAATAACATATAAATAATAAATTTTATATATATGTAAAATACATATATTATATATGTATGTAAAATCTGTAGTTACTGTTATCTATCTATCTATCTATCTATCTATCTATCTATCTATCTATCTATCTATCTATCTATCTATCTATCTATCTATCTATCTATCTATCTATCTATCTATCTATCTATCTATCTATCTATCTATCTATCTATCTATCTATCTATCTATCACAGATAAAATTCTGTCTAGCAAATGAAGTGATCAAATAGCTGCACAAGAAGTCGATATCTTTCATTATTTTCCCTGAAAATGAAACAAAGTACATTTTCACACAAGGCTGGTATTGATGCACCAGCAAGTCCATATACATATATAAATGGATGGATCCGTATTTCCTACTAACAAATACAATCCTTCATCATCAGTTCACCAACTTTTGCAACCTCTAACATCATCATGATATGTGGCGTGGCTCCAGTTTCCTCTGAGTGTTACGTTTGTGTTGCACCCTAACCCCTGTTTCTAATAGCTGGAGCTGGGATGGTGATGGAACATGTACAGCTGGCACCCAGCAGACATCATCAGATGGAGACCACTTGAAAACGAAGCAGCCAGTCTGAATGACAGTAAGTGGAGGCTGAGTCACCGCTGACAAGGATGAGAGGAGCTGGATATAAGGGGAAAGTTTATGCACTTAAGTGGGCCAGCTGCAGATTCATTTTCTGTTTCCATGTTACTTAAATACGGCACTTATGGCAATAAGCATCATTGAATAGAAATAGAATCCCTTGATTCTGCACAGTGTAAAACAACACTAGCAGCGTTATTTAAAAGAATTGTTCAAATGCACAATATAGTACAGAATAACATGTTGAAGTGTAACCTATGAGAACACTGATATAGCTTATTGTTGTGATAATAGCTTATCTGGGGTATGTAGGTCACTATTAACCCTTGTGTCGTCCTGCGGGTCAAAACTGATCCGTTTCAAAGTTTGAAAAAAAAAAAAAATGTTTTCACAGTGAAACTTCTGATGTCCACATTTTCAACATTTTTGGGAAAACTTTGAACATTTTTTGGTGGAAAAAAAAGAAATGTTAAAAATGTTTCTTAAGAGCAATCACAAAAAAAATCAAACCAAAAGGTAGATTTTTTTGTGAATGCTCTTAAAGAAAATACTAGAAGTTTTACTGATGTATATGTAATCACTTTAGATATTTTTAGGATTTTTGGGAAGAATTTTACTCATTTTTTGAAAATGTTTACAAGAATTTCTTGCCAAATTTGGGGGATTATTTTTTTTTTAAATAAAGCTTTTAAGGGAAACTTTTAAGGAATTATTGGAATTTTCTTCCTGAAGGTTTTGCAAAATTTTCAGAAATTTAGGGATTTTTTTGTTGATTTTTTGGGATTTTTTTTTCAGACAAGGAAGCAATATTTTTTGGTGCCCATAAATGACGACAACAGGGGGGTTAACTCCATTTCCCACAATCCTCGGCGGATGTGACGTATTCCTGCTACGTGTCCAGAAGTTGTGTTGTCAACATGGCGGCTCAGCAGGGAGATGTTGATGAACTGTTCGACGTGAAAAATGCTTATTACATCGGCAGTTACCAGCAGTGTATTAACGAGGCTCAGAAAGTGAAGGTAGGAAACACATTTCTTTAAAACCCGAATGTGATTAAGTGATGTTTTTCTCGCTAACGGTGGGAAACACGGCGTCTGATAGCAGCGATGCTAAATGTTTGAGCTAACTTTTCTCCTGCTGATCTGATTCGGGTTTTCACTGTAACTTGCGTTTTGTGTTTGAAGCCGTCATCGCCAGAGAAGGAGACAGAGAGGGACATGTTTCTGTACAGAGCATACATCGCACAGGTAAGTCAAAGTACCATTTTAAAAAAGTGTCTTGTCTTTAAGCCAAGCTGACTGCTAGCTAGCTTTAGCAGTGCTGACATAAGTATCACAGTTAAACCTCAGTCTGTTAAAGTGACAGCATTCTGTCATTCAAACGTAATTAGTAAATGTTCCTTCATTCAGACAAACCTACCACAGTAACGGATGGAGCGTCGGTACTCACGTGATATTTGTCATTCACGCGAGACTGGACAAAACATCCACTGATGGTTTCTGCAGTGCATTATAAAGCATTTATAGTCATTAGATTGATTTTGTGAAAATTAAGGCCTTAAATGGCATTAAAAATCCTTAAATTTGATTCTCAGTGATATTAAAAAATATTTCTGCAGTTTTCAAGAAAACTATAATAATATATAATTGTAGACTGCGATTCGTCAGATATGTGCATCTGCGTAAACATGCCGAAGCATTGCGACAACTGCTCCGGCCGGTCAGGTACAATTGCCAAAAACTCAATTTTTTTTATAGTGGCCGGCAGGCTGGACCAGGTGGAGGTCCAAAAAACATGGATTTCAGAGAAGGACTACAGCCCGTTGGTGGTCATTGATGGTTTCTGGATTCCGAAATAGTGAAATGTACGGACAGAAAAATCATCTTTTACAAAAAAACCAAACCTGTGTAATTTGTTGAGTTCACGGTCATGGCATTAAAATTTTTTACAGTGTAGCATTAAAATGGCATTAAAAAGAAGAAAAAAATAGAAGCTTATCAAACTGGCAAAATGGCTATTGCAAAGTTTATTTATGATTTTTTAAAGATGGAAAATTCTGTCCATGCGTGATAATAATCAAACTACTGCTTTACCAACAGTACAATAAAAATATCTCAACAGCTGTGATGCAGCTCAAAACTGAAGATGATGGCTAAGGAGCTCTTGATTTATCTACAGCAGATTAACTGTGTCACAGCTCACCTGTCTGAGGGGCAGAAAAGTTCATAGTGTGACCTGCTGTTAGATCCTGAGTCGCCCAGTCTTCATGTCGGCAACAGTTTATAATGATAATTACTGTGCTGCTGTTTTATTGTTCAACGTACACAAACGGATCCTGCTGCTGTCTGGTGCAGCAGGTATTTAATAAACTCAGAGAAAAAAGTCTAAAGCCGCAAACTAAACTACAGCTCCTGTGGATTAAAAAAAAAAATTACATTCATTATTAGTGAATATCATTACTCTAAGCGATTTCTAGCTCTCTTTATTGCAGTAAAGTCCCATTATTTTGCACCATTCATGTAGCCAAATAATTCAAAATTGTTCATCAAAGTAAATGAGAAAGATTTTATGTGATTTTGGCAGAGGAACAGTTTCTTTTGCACTCTGGGATGTTTTTGAAGCAATATTGGTGCTCGGACAAGGAAAAGGTCTTCCCTAAATCGCTTCAGCTTAAATTACCAATCTGTTAATGCGACTGGATGCAGTTCAGACTTGTAAAGTAGATTCGTGTCACAGCTTTACAGAAAAGTGAGCAGGGAACTCATTCAGACTTAAAGACGACACGTTCACTTGCTGTCAGACTACTGGAAAGCAGTGTAGGTCTGAGTGGGGCTTTATTTAACACTTTCTGTTCCCGTTGTTGAAGAGGAAGTACGCTGTTGTCCTGGATGACATCAAGGCCAACTCTTCACCTGAGCTCCAGGCTGTAAGGATGTTTGCAGAGTATCTGTCCAATGACATAAAAAGGTAGGAGCTTCCGGTTTTCATTTAGTATGGAGGGCACTTTCTGTCACTGTGCCTCATAAACAAGAGCTCGATACATTAATTCATATTTTTAGCATAATATTCTTTCTAGTAGCATCAATAGTAGATTAAGCACAAAGTATTACACGCAGTGACAAATATGTGGCCCAAGATGCCATCTGTCTGAATATTTATTCACATTTTAACCCTCGTGTTGTCCTGTGGGTCAAAATTGAAGTTTTATAAAGTTTGAAAGTTTGAAAATGTGAAAAAAGATATATATATATATATATATATATATATATATATATATATATATATATATATATATATATATATATATATATGTATATATATGTATATTTCTTGTGGGTTTTATTCTTTATTCTTATTGTTTCGGTTTGGAACAGGTGCACAATGCATTATACTATGTATAATTGAGTTTGTGATAAATGAAGGTCTTGAATCTTGAACCTTTTCCTTCAGGGACGCTATTGTTGCCGATTTGGACAAGAAGATGGCGAAGAGCGTCGATGCTGCCAACACCACCTTCCTGCTGATGGCCGCCTCCATCTACTACCGTGAGATGAACACTGACGCTGCTCTCAGGACTCTGCATCAAGGAGAAAGCCTGGAGTGGTAAGAAGGCATCAAAATACCAGTTTATAGTTTATTTATCCACTGTACAGATGGAAATAATCACCACAAAAATGAAGCTGCTCCTGCTCAGTTCATGTTTGCGTGATTACTGCGAGAGAGGAACGGATTTTTATTAAGAGAATATTGATTTTCACAAATAAACACAGTTAGCTGATGAGGCTAATTTGTGCGTGTGTGGACGAGATAAAGAGATTAGCTGCATTTGCGTACACAAATCATTAATGCTCTGTTTTGTTGGTCGTTTTGGTAAATTGAGCAGAAACATTCATTTAAAATAAATCAACACCACAAAGTAAAGGGTTGTTTAGAGACTGTGGAGTCCACAGCGTTGACTACTTTAGTTTCATTTGTGAGTTGAGGTGTTTTGTGGTACATGTGCTCCTCATCACTGTCTGATTGATGAGAGCTCAGCATGAAACTGACCCCCATCATTTGTTTATTCATCAGCATGGCCATGAGCATTCAGGTGCTTCTAAGTCTGGATCGTGTCGACCTGGCAAGGTATGGAGTTATTAAATGTCCTCATGCAAAAAACATAATGTACATGATTTGCATTCAACTGGTATATTAGCTTTTGTTGTTTCAAGACTCACGGAAACATCTATGTGCATTAATCATAAACTCCCAAAGCCTACTCTACCTATGGCTAATTTTGAACCTGTGTAGTATAAATTTTCAAAAGTTTGCACAGACAAAAACACACACTTTTTAAACTAATGCTTCTTTTTAACTCACATTTTTTCTGTGCATGTTTTACCTTTTCATATATTTTTTTCTAACTAATTTTGATCTATAACTCTTTGTTAGATCATTATTTAGACTATTAGCGTTGGTGTTCTGTGTGTCAAATGCTGCTTTTACACTTAATTTCTTTTGTAAGGATCAGTAAAGTATATATTCTATTCATTCATTCATTCTGTTTATAACGATGACATTTTTTTTTCTTCGACAGGAAAGAGCTGAAGAAGATGCAGGAGCAGGATGAGGATGCCACTCTCACCCAGCTAGCCACAGCCTGGGTTAACATCGCAGTGGTGAGGAGAAAATCATTCATTTCTTGTTTGGAGTTTAATTATTTATTTGGTAAGTTCTGCAAAATATTAATGCCAAAATTTTAGAATTTCATTTGTTTTTAAAACCTCTCAGTTACTGGTTTTTCACCCTTAAAAACAGCCTCACCTGGAATTTTAAAGGTTAAATATCTCCAGAAGTGTAACTCCAGCAGCTGTGAAATGTGGCGAGGACACAGACATTAGCGTATATATGTGGATGTATCCATATTTCCTTCTAAATATACTGTCTTTGTTTGACATTTCACCAACGTTTGAGGCCTCTAACATCCGTACAGTTTGATGTGTTTTCAAGTATGGCAAGCCTGTGTTCCAGTTTGTTGCTTTTAATTTACAAAAATGGTGCTGAAAAATTGATAGAACAGAATGGAATAGAATAGAATAGGTTACTGTTAATAATTATTGATTTCTTTAATAATTAGTTTTCTTTATTTATACGTATTATTAGTCAAGTCTTTTCTTTCTGTTGTGTTTTGCTATTTTTTTTTATCCTTTTGTATAAATGTAAACTGACATATTGGTGTATATTTATTCTAAATCATGTACGCTATTATTGTTATTATTATTATTGTCATTATTATTGTTTATAAATGTTAGTATTTTGAAGAAGCAGAATGAATAGATTTGCAATCACTGTGTTAGGAGAAGGGGTGGGATCAGATAAGCTTCGACTTATTCCCGCTCCTTTTTGAGCAACTTATTCATTGTCTTTTGTTGTTGTTTTCTTTTTATGTTGAAATGTTCAAAGTTAACTTATAAAAAAAAAAACCAAACAAACAAAAGAATAGAATAGAATGTATTATCTTTATTAGTCCCACAAGGGGAGATTTGCAAGTATATACACTATATGTACAATATAAGTAAGAACAACAGAAGAACACAAATTTCCGAATATTTCCATGCATGAATTTTTCATGACTGTTGGTTAAGTGTCATTATGAGAGTGTGTGGTCTGTTGGGAGCAGTGATCAATGGTGCAGCAGCATATTTCCTCAATTCTGCCTGAAATGACACAGATTGACCTTTTTTCTAACATCACCAGAATATTGTATGTAGTCAGCTGAGGAATAAATGCTGTATCATGGGAACTCTGCCGACCCTTGGTGCATCTGTGTGCACACCAAATACAATAAATCCCTCTTAATCACGCTGTAAACGTTCAGGTTGGGTTTAATTGGTAGTATGTACAACAGCAAATCTTACCGTGATATAAATCTAAATTAACCGAAGCGTGACAGGCGGCAGATGGACTGTGTTCCATTTAGGTTGCTCATATTGCTGCAAGCTGGGTTTATTTGAGTGACACATCTCATACACAAAAGTCTAACAATCTAAAGTTCTCTACATATAGTCCATAGACCCGGACCTGAAATCTCCAGTATCGGTACCACTCAAGGTGACCAGTTCTTTCTGGTATTTTTAACTAGCTATATGTCTCTAGTTTGCATTTTGATATGATGCTGTTGCAGACTCACAGCTTAATAAATGTTATCACTGGTTTAAAGGACACAATGAAAGAGTCTGAGCCAAAAGTTCTAACAACGCGACGGGATGGAATTTGACAGGATTCTTCCTCATGATGAAAAACTAAGAAACGCCACATGCTACACATCGTCACCTGTGTTAATAACTTTACAGCACAGAACAAAACTATAACAAACCTGAGACTGAGAAAGATTTCATTGCTATGGCAACAAGATTGTCTGTGACCAAAACAGAACACAAAAACAAGACAAAATAACAAAGCAAGACACAAAATGACAAAAACAAGACACAAAACGACTGTAACAAGACTCAAAATAACAAAAACAAGACACAGTGACCAAGCAAGACATAAAATGACAAAAACGAGACACAAAACGACAAAAACAAGACAAAAAATGACAAAAACAGGACACAAAACGTTTTTGTATATATGTGTATATATATATATATATATATATATATATATATATATATATATTATCCATTCTCAAGCTGTTTTATTTGATTATTGACATATGTTAGATGTGATCTTTGCATACGGTGAGATAAATGAATTGTGCCATACAGCGGTTATGGTAAATGTTTCACTAATAAGTGATAAAGCTGCCAGTATGGAAAGACTCTCACATCTTAATGTACTTACATTAACCCAGTGTACATTTTAGTAGCAGTTAGGTTTGGTCAGCTGAGATGGTTCCAGCATCTGGTCTGACCCATGGACTAGTAGTCATAAGGAGCAGTGTAATTCCAACACAATTAAAAGTCACAGCCGGCCTTTGTCCTTATTATTGGCTCTTCAGAGTAATCGCTGACTCTGCTTGCTGTTTCAGGGTGGAGAGAAGCTGCAGGATGCCTACTACATTTTCCAGGAGATGTCTGACAAATACTCGTCCACGCTGCTGCTGCTGAACGGACAGGCGGCCTGTTACATGGCTCAGAACAAGTGGGAGGAGGCTGAAGGAGTGTTGCAGGAGGCGCTCGATAAGGTAGGAGGACGGTAGTCTGTTCTTTGTCTGGCTGTCCTGTTTTTGTCTCTTCACATCGACTGAACACGCCGTGATGCACAAAGACGCTCTGTTTATTCACCTAAAGTCTTTAATGACTTGTTCCTTAAGCTGCGTTTAGATCCACATCCTTCATTACGACATTTTTAATGAATACCTGCTGAACACAGGAGTTGTAACAATAATACGGGGTTAAACCTCATCACTCTTTAAGATGTATTCAGAATTGTTGAGTACATAACAATTAAACAGGGTTTTTAACTATAAATATTTATAAAATTGTGTAGTCTTGCCGTTACAGATGTTATACACACGTCAACAAAATAGTTGGTACCCCTCGGTTAATGAAAGAAAAACCCACAATGGTCACAGAAATAATTTGGATCTGACAAAAGTAATCATAAATAAAAATTCTGTGAAAAGTAACCAATGAAAATCAGACATTGCTTGTGAATCGTGGTTCAACAGAATTATTTAAAAAAAATAAACGCATGAAACAGGCCTGGACAAAAATGATGGTACCCTTAACTTAATATTTTGTTGCACAACCTTTTGAGGCAATCACTGCAATCAAACCGTTTCTGTAAAACGTCACTAATTTAGTAAAAAAATAAATAAATAAATGATTGAATAAGACATAAGCATTGTAAAAAATGAAAAAAATCTTCTGCCTTCATGTTAGCAGCAGATGGCAGCATTTACTTCATAGCACTGGAAGGTTCTTGTACTTCATCTACAGCAGGTTTAAGTTTAACCAGCGTGCACTATTGAATCACACTATCCAGCTAATTATTTAATTAATTGTGTTATTTTTTCTTCACACCTTTGATAAATATCACAGCTCTCTGTCTGAATCATCATGTTTATCATTTTAAATTACTCTACACTGTGTTTGACGCCTCCCGTCTATTATCCAGATAACTTTGATAACTCAGAAATCCTGCTTTAACAGGTAGACCTTGGACTCGATGGCAGCTTGTGTGAGTCTCATCCTATGCAGCTCGGCGGTTAAACGTTTACAGAGCCGTGGCTATCCATTGCTCTCACTAAACAGACAGAACTTAACAGGAATGCGGCGAGACTTTCACACGTTCTGTGCAGCTAAACCAGGCGAATTGTTTTATTTTCATTGTGATTAATGGACTCAACAGACAGAAGCAATAAACTGGATCCCTGAAGGTTCCTGCAACACACAGTTGTTTTCTGTATTTATGAAAAAGAAGAAACGGCGGTCGTTTAATTTAGTTTTTGCCCTCGGGAAGACACGTGAATCACACTAAACACAAGAACGGAATAAAATAGAATCACTTTATTGTCATTGCAGCAATCCTATTGCTATATTCACACAATCAGGCATTTTGAAGTTTTAGTACAGGAATAAATGTGCATCTATGGAAACAGTGGAAATAGCTCGTTCTTTTAAAGATAACTTATTTGGTGTAATGAGGCCTGTAAAACTGATGTTCCACCTCTGGATATAACTCATACACTACTGCAGTTATGTTAGCACATAAAGGAAAGTGGGAGTTTTCATGGAAAATGTGAAATTGTCTGGGTGACCCCAAACATCTGAACAGTAGTATAGGTTAACATTGACTAATTTATGAGCAACTTTAACAAATATAGAGCAACTTTAACTCCTATAGAGCAACTTCAACTCATTTTTGAGCAACTTTAAGCAATATGGAGCAACTTTAACTAATATAGAGTAATTTTAACAAATATTGAGCAACTTTAGCTAATATAGAGTAACTTTAACATATATAGAGCAACTTTAAATCATTAAGAGCAACTTTAATTAATATAGAGCAACTTTAACTAATATGGAGCAACTTTAAAGAATTTAGAGTAACTTTAACAAATTTAGAGCAACTTTGAGTCATTTTAGAGCAACTTTAACTAATGTAGAGCAACCTTAACTAATACAGACCAACTTTAATTCATGTATACTACCGTTCAAAAGTTTGAGGCCTGTTTAAAAAGCTGCATTTAACCCTTTTTTGGGGCTTTTTAGCCACAGTAGCAGAGATTTGAGAGTTCTTTCACTAAAATCAGCTGCCAGATGTAGCTGGAAGTTAAAGTTGATCGTAGTTATTGGACTGTTGATGAGTTTGTTGAAGATTTTCTGGATTAATTAGTGGCAGTCAATTTACCGTCATGCTGCATTTTTTCTATGTTGCCATAGAAACAAAGGTACAAAAAATTGACTGCATCATCCAAAGAAAAAAAATTATATTTTCATGGAAAGCATGAAATTTTCTGGGTGACCCCAAACTTTTGAACAGTAGCGTAGATGATAAAATATGGCTTAAAGTGGTGCAGATTAAACACAAGTTGGTGTCTTTCACCGGCTAGTTTCTACTTTTGAGACTCTGCCACTCACCGTCTGTATCTTTGTGTCATCTTATCAGGACAGCAGCCACCCTGAGACGCTGATCAACCTCATCGTGCTGACCCAGCACCTGGGCAAAGCTCCCGAGGTGAGACTTTGGACCGACAGCTGTTAATGACAGCACCGTTGTTGTAACGGCTTCAGTTTAGCTCCCTCCTACAGACAAACTAGTCAAAGAGGACTCCAAGCAGCTTCTATTCAGCAACGCTTTCTGCTTGGAAATCTGCAATTTTAGGTTTGTTTTTTTTTGTTTAAATCGGGAAAATGAACTCCAGCGTCTTCTATCGCAGATCTACCGGTTTAGTGATGTGAGTGCGAGTTACACAACCTGAATCTCAGAGTTCATGAGATAAAGACTCAATTATCTCCGGTGCATTCGATGGACTTGATAGCGGTGCGCTAGAATGCTGACCACTCAATCGGAGTCGTCGTTAACAAGGTCCCGCCTGTGATAACCGCTGATTAGCTCGTCACACTCAAGGTTAACAGGAATGGTGTGGACGTTTCTTTGAAAACTGGCTGAAAATCAGGAATGTCACCATGACTTAAAGAGCACATTTAAAACTGCAGTGCATTCCAGGAGAGAAACAAGATCATGAACGGACCAAAAACAAGTGTAAAGATTGAGGTTAAGAGGTTAGGATTGTGCTAACTAGTTAAAATATTAAGGCTAGGACACTACAGTATTATTAATTAGTAGATTAACCTGATGAATTGAGGTCTAAAGTTGTGACCCTAAAAATACTCATGAATATCCAACAAATCTAAGGATTCTCTGGATTTCTATGAGCAAGCTTTCTTTTTCTGTGTATTATTTTGTGGGAAAAGAGATAAACCATTGAAAAGACCTCTATTTAATCATTTGTTTGTCTAAATTAAGTCGAGCAAAGTTCAAGTCAGTGTGATCCTGACAGTGACATAAGTTGTAGATGGAATTTGTTTTGGATCCCCTTTTGTGCTCATTATTACCCAAACCTGGTATTAAAATTTCACCAGAAGGAAGCTATTTAAACGCTTCAAAAAACAGTTTCGAGCAACGTTATTCGAAGCATTCCTGGAAGTTATGCAACCTGTAGCTGTAGTAGTAGAATCTTCTGTCTCTAACATTAAACAACCATGACAAATTTAGCAACAACAGAAGTATTAGAAGAAATGCGTTGTGTAATATTAGTGAGAATTTGACAAAAGACAGTTTAGTTGTGGTTTGGTCATACTTCATTGGCAGTGGATGTCAACATATGCAAACAATCTCATAACTGTTGTCAGGTTTTGAGTTAAATGTGGCTAAATTCTGATTATTGCGCAGTTTTGTCCTTTTCTAACTTAGCTAAACATGCTTTAAGCTGCTCAGAAGAGCACAGATAACACTAGAGCTGCAATCTCACGTGATTGTTTAATCAGAATACTGTGTTCAGGCCCTGGAAAACATGTTTGTTTTTATTTGTTGACAAACCTTAATAACCTTTACTCGGAAAGCCTGTTTTTCAGCTCTTTCGGAAGGTTTTTTTTGGCCCGTTTACTGTCACTTTTTTAAAACTTTTGCGTCGTCTGTTTGTCCTCAGGTAACCAACCGGTATCTGTCCCAGCTGAAAGATGCACACCGAGCTCACCCCTTCCTCAAGGACTATTTAGCAAAGGTAACCTTCCTTCCACTCACAGCTGCTGACCATCCTTCTTAACTTCACTCTGTTATAGTTTAATCACCTGGCCCGGTTGTTATGGTGGTTTGGCAGCAGGTGTCCTTGGAACGAACCCAACGAGAGCATTAAACTCTGAATCTTTAGCCTTTGTCACACTCTGTGGTGTAATTACACAACAGTGCAGATGTACATAAACACTAAAACTGGGTTACACGCTGACCAAACAAAGCATGCGATGCACAGCTGTTTCCACGGTCAGATTTTTTTGTTTTCTTTAAGCGCTTCTTCTGCTCTTTTGTTTCCCTGCAGGAGAACGAGTTCGACAGACTAGCCATGCAGTACGCTCCCAGCGCTACGGCGTGAAACATCTCCTTTTACGGAGTTCGACGCCATGAAAACAACTCGACATCTCTCTTACATACATGTACACTGAACAGAAATGTAAACGCAGCATGTAGTGTTAAATTAAAATCTGTGAATTCTTTTTAACATAGAGGAAAAGGCATTTGTTGTCCCAAAACATGGTGTCTCTACAACAGAAGGAAGCAACCAAGCACATTGAAATACAAACCAGATTTCTCACATTTTCCACGCAGATTAAATGACAAACAATGTCCTGCTCATCCTGAAGGACTTGGTGAATTTGGTGGACATTTTTTGATGTCTGGTTAGCTGTTTGAAATGATCTTTTTCGACCACTAACGGTGAATTTCTGGACATTTAGAAGTATGCTGCACTTCTACAACAGAATGAATCATCTGAGTCCTGAAGGACTTGATGAAGTTGGTGGACATTTTTGAGCTGTTGTCAGACATCCACAGCATCATTTGGCAGATTTTATGTCACAACAAGCTGTCTGAAATTATTTCTTAGATGACAAACGGTGATTTTTGGGACTTCCAGAAATAATCAGCATGAGTCCTGCTCATCCTGAAGGACTTGGTGAAGTTGGTGGACATTTTTGGCATCATGTGGCAGATTTTCTGTCGCACCAACCTGTCTGAAATTATTTTTTAGGCTACTAACGGTGACTTTCTGGACATTTAGAAATACACGGCATCTCTAAAATAAAATGGATGACCTGAAACACAAATTAAATGATGTCCTGCACATCCTGAATGAGTCCGTGAAGTTGATGGACATTTTTTGAAGTTTGGTTAACTATCTGAAAAGATTTTTTTTAGACCAGTATCTGTGAAGGTCTGGACGTTCAGAAATACTCTGCATCTCTAAAACAGAGTGAATCATTCTCATTCTCCGACCTGTCTGAAATTATTTTTCAGGCTACTAACAGTGAATTTCTGGATGTTCAGAAATACACATCCTGAAGGACTGGGTGAAGTTGGTGGACATTTTTGAGCTGTTGTCAGACATTCACAGCATCATGTGGCAGATTTTCTGTCACACCGAGCTGTCCGAATCAAACAACTGCTGGGTTTGTGGTCATTCAGGTGCTTTTTTTTTTTGCAGCCCTAACCGTCATTTTTCTCCTGTCATCTGTGGCATCGCATCATTTGAATAAAGCTGCATTATGAGGTGGCCTTTTTATAGCAGCGTCTGTGAGCTTCTCAGGATATCTGATCTATGTTTTTTTAAGCCACCAGTGTGTGGTTTAACTCTGAATTTGTCACCAGTCGAACAGCTTGAAAACTTTCTGCGCACAATTGGCTAAATTTGTACCATTCTCATGCTGCGTTTATATTTCCGTCCAGTGTGTGTTTTCATATTTTCACTTGGTCGCTTTATTTAAACCACACGTGAGGTCATAATTTCCCTTGGAGGGTGTCCAGTCTTTAGAAATTTATATTTCTCCCACCATATCCACATGTAATGCAAACATTCCTTTGAAATGATAATAAATGTTTAACAGCGGAGTTGTGTTTGCTGTGTGAATCTTTGTTTAAGGTTGGTATACATGCAGGTTTAGGAGAGAATTTCAAAATGAAGCAAAGTCAAATCAAATTAATTTATGTTGCACAGAGTTGAAAAACGTCCTGCACATGTTGTCAGTCATGTCGCAACAAAAATTCTGTGCAAACAAGACAGAATAAAACTTGTATTTACCAAGTAGCCAGTGCAGGGTATATTATCTTTTTTTTGTGTGCCAGTTGAATGTGTTGGAGCAGGAAGACAAACAAAAAACAAATGGAGCAAATCTAAAGAATTTTAAATAGTACACATATTTGCAGTGTGCAGGAATGTGCACATTTAAATACTATAAGGGGAAAACAGCTTGAAGAGGATAAGTAATATTCTTATTTTAAATATTTTGTGCAAACAATGAAAGGATAAAACTTATATATATATAAAAAAAATTATCAAACAAAATAAAATGGTATAAAATACTCAAACAAAACATAAATATGATTAATTTCTAAAAATGAAATAAATATTAACCCTCGTGTTGTCCTGCGGGTTATTTTTCTTTTTTTTTTTGTTCCAGTTAAAATTTTAAGAATTTTAAGTAATAAAAAGAAATATTGCGACATCATGCAAATATTTATTTTTATTACTTAAAATTCTTAAAATTTTAACTGGCACCAAAAAAAAATAATTAAAAAATGCAGGAATGTGAAAACTTTAATACTATCATCAACTAAAGATGTGCAGAGGATAAATACTCTTATTTTAAAAAATATCTGTGCCAATATTGACACGATAAAATGTGTAAAAATCAATTTGTTGAACAAAATAAAATGGTATAAAATTATCAATAATATTAATTTCTAATGTTGAAATAAATATTAAATATAAACCAAAACCGGAAACCACTGAAAACATAAACGTCTTAATTATTTATTTTTTTTAAATTTATTTTAGTGCCAGATAAAAGTGCTGCAGCAAAACAAGTAAGAATCAAAAGGAGCAAAGAATGAAAAAATATTTGCATCATTTTGTGTGCAGGAATGTGCAAACCTTAATACTATAACAACTGGAGATGTGCAGAGGATAAATATATTTTTTAAAATTCTTTGCAAACATGGACAGGATAAAACTTGTAAGATCAATTTACAATTTTTTTTGTGATTTTTTTTTGGTGCCAATTAAAAGTGCAGCAGCAAGAAAAATAAGAAGCAAATGGAGCAAAGAATTTTAAGTAATTAAAAGAAATATTTGCATGATGTGTGCGAACTTTAATACTGTACAAAGAAGTTAAGATGTGCAGAGGAGAAATAATACTCTTATTTTAAAAAATCTGTGCAAACAGGACAACACTTTATATATTAATACAAATACGTGTTTATTATTATTTGCAAATTTTCAGGAATTTGGGAATTTTTTTCCTGAATTTTCGGATTTTTTCAGACAAGGAAACAATATTTTTTGGTGTCTGTAAATGAGGACAACAGGAGGGTTAAAAATCTGTGCATGAATGTGTTTTATTGATGGTCGGAGGTCACTGAGGGTCTCCGGCCTCCTTCATGAGAACAGCTGCTGTTATGAGGAAATACAGATTTTAACGTTTTGTTTTGGGTTGGGTTTTTTGCGCTTTTGTGGGAGGGTTTTTTTGCGCCGCCAGTGCGTCTGCGCTGTCTCGGTAATCCTCCGAGCAGAAGACGGTTCAAACGCCAGATAGCGGTCCTAATTGCGTCACGCCCCTCCGCTTTCTCCCCCCCTTTTCGCATAAACGGAGCGGAGCCGTCGGTCCCGCTTTCACCGCAACAGTTGATCGGAGCGCAGCGTCAGGACGCAGCGTCGGACACGTTGAGCACCGGGAGCACCGAGAGGCGGAGGAGAAGCAGCAGCAGAGCCCGCAGGATAATATTCCTCCGATTTATCCTCTTTTTGTGTGCTTGTTGCTGTCGCCGGGATAACTCGTGTCGGGAATCCGCCGCTCCAGAGTGGCGGCGCGGCGCGGACACGTTATATAAGGCGAATAACGGGCGGATGAGCCCGTGTGGCGGCGGAGCGGCGCTGATCACCGAGCCGAGCCGAACCCCCAGCTCTTAACTCGTTCATGCGTGTGCGCCCGGTCACGTTACCGACGTCCAGGCTAACCGTGCCGCCGATGCCGTGTGGCTCCGCTTTAGCTTAGGCGGCTAACCGGGACGCGCAGCTGCCGCGGATGAGCGCAGCGGAATGATGAGCAGAAGGAGCCTCCAGCGGCGCTAATGGATCACCGTAACGGCCAGAACCCGCTCAGGATTCGGTTTGTGTGAGCTTCCCAGTCCAGCCTCGGTGTCGGTTCGCCCCCCGCCTCCCCGCAGAGCCGCCGGGCCCCATTGATAAAGTGTCCGGGACGCGGAGAATGGGCCCGAGTCTTAATTTGGACAACAAAGAATTAGGCTGCTGAGCTGTTAGATAAGCGCTTTGAGCTAAGAAGCTCCACCGATCACCGTCTGGACCCCGCAGCTCCCCGGACTCCATCTCTGCCGGTTTTTGTCGTGTGTGCGCCGCCGCTATGGGTAGTCCCGCCGGGCCGGTGGACGTGGAGCCCATGCCGGGCTACTTGGAGCTGATCAGCAGAGCCTCCGCCGTCATGCTGGACGCCTGGACGGACTGTAGCGGCTGCGGGCTGGAGCTCTCCACACGGACTCTCCTGGAGAACGCCAACATTACCTGGACCGAGATCGGCCTGTTCTTCTTTTGCGCCTTTTTGTGGACGCAGGTCAGGAAAGGACTGACACAAAGTCTGTTTAAGGTGAGTGAATCCCTCATTACCGCTCCGTGGGTGTGGGAGACCTGACACATGGACGCAGCTTAGTGGGTCCACGGCCAGGTGGAGATCAACCTGAGTCCCAGCTGCTGCTCAGAGCTGCTTCTGCTTCTTCTTATTTGGGTTTAGTGACTCATTCAAGATGGTGGCAGGTTCAAGCTGGGTGAGGAAGAGATCAGAACCCAGTCAGGCCTCCATCAGAGCACATGGAGGAGGAGGAGGATGAAGACAGTCAGCACATGTGTTGATCCAACAAACAGATTCTAACATTAACAGGGTCTTTACAGAGTTAACACATATTTGCAGGTATATTTATAGTAGTAGTTGTAGCTCATAATTGTCTTTATAATATATATGTGTGTTTGTGTTGGACAGTAAACACCCTTATGTTCCTTATATTTAACATCCATAGTATAATATCACATCATTTAATACAATATATAGTAAATACATGTACATAATATATATAAATATAATATTATATACAGTAGAAACTCTTATCTGCACCTTTATGTACATGTAATAATGTAATATATAGACAATCATGCTTATGATCGATCTATCTGTGCAATCTATCTATCTATCTATCTATCTATCTATCTATCTATCTATCTATCTATCTATCTATCTATCTATCTATCTATATCTATATATATATGTGTGTGTGTGTGCTCATTTATGCAGCAATATACCCAGTTGCCTTTATATAATCTATAACTTAATTCGATGTAATATATAGTGTACATTAACTTTTTATTTTTATATATATATATATATATATATATATATATATATATATATATATATATATATATATATATATATATATATATTATTATTATTATTATTATTATTATTATTATTATTATTATATAATAATAATAATAATATTTTTGTATATATATATAGTCAACAGTGGTCATTATCTATCTATCTATCTATCTATCTATCTATCTATCTATCTATCTATCTATCTATCTATCTATCTATCTCTGTATGAATATAATATTGTATACAGTAGACAGCCTTATCTGCACCCCATTGTTTTCTATATAATATACAGGCAACAGTGGCCATGTTGTTGCTATCTAGCTATCTATCTATATAGCAAAAACCACCCCGCTGTTTTTGTATAACTTATTGTAACATAATATTAAGTGTATACATGCACATCATATACATGTATGAAAACATAACATGTCATATAGTAGACACCCGTATCTGCACCATAATGTACATATAATATACAGACAATCATGTTTGTCTATATGATGAATATTTAAAAATAAATACGTATATGCAAAAAGCAAGCACATATCTATATATATATATATATATATATATGCATAAATGTATATAATCTTAACTGTAAAATGAACAGAATATATTGCACCAAAACAGGCATAGTTGCATCATCGTCATCATCATTATATATTTATAAATGTGTATGTATAAGGATGCAGATGATTTAATATATATAGACAACACATAGACAGCTGTAGAACCCCCATTACTGGACGTATATAGATATTTATGATGGCTATGTGGTGAACTGTGAATGTATATATCAACTAAACACCTAGAGTTGTTTATTTGTTGCTTTATATTCCGAGTAAATGTTTATTTTACAGTTCAGATTTGCTCTATTATAATCCCATTAAGTCTCATTAAGACTGTCTTTAGTCAAACTGCTGACTCCATTGTGCCAGAATAAGATTTTAGACTCCCACCTGTGTGCTTTTAGGTGCTTTCTGACAGGACAGCCTGAATTGAAAGTAAATTGCTGAGCAGAAAGTGTTGCAGACTGTTTCTCTTTGTCACACATGTGCACATACACCATCAGAAATAGGTGCGTTTAACGGGTACATTTTCCAGAAAGTCAATACAATCCATCTGCTATTGTAAATTAGAGGCCTCCCAGTGATGCAACAATCATATTAGCATCCAGTATCGTCACGAGTCGGTCTTGCTCATTGATTTGCAGCACGCTGTCATGAAGTGGAAATTCACTGTTTATTTTTTGATGATGTGCACTTTCAAAAAAAAAAAAAAAAAAACGTGTGACGGCATCTTACCTCGACGCATCCGTCAGACGCTCGACAGGTTGGCTTCACGCCCAGGTCTCCTCTGTTCCCTCCGCCCAGTCGCAGCCGGCAGGGAGGGGCCCTCCCCTGGGTGGATGCGTCCTGGGTGGATGCGTCCTGGGTGGATGTGTCCTGGGTGGATGTGTCCTGGGTGGGTGTGTCCTGGGTGGATGTAGCCTGGGTGGATGTGTCCTGGGTGGATGTGTCCTGGGTGGATGTGTTCTGGGTGGATGTGTCCTGGGTGGATGTAGCCTGGGTGGATGTGTCCTGGGTGCATGTGTCCTGGGTGGATGTGGCCTGGGTGGATGTGTCCTGGGTGGATGCGTCCTGGGTGGGGGTGGAGCGGTGGATGATGCTGGAGCACTTTACTGTAGCTCAGGGCCCCATGTGTGAAGCCAGATGAGGCCTGAGAACGCAGAGAATGAGGCCTGTAACCCCCCACTCTCCTATTTTTTTTTTAATCTTTTCTGCATCATGTATGTGTGTCGGCTCCTATGGAACATTATGGGATGGAACGTGTTTGTGCTATAAAGGCTGAGAACAATGAAAGTAGGTTGAATCCGGTGCATGTGTAGTAACACCTTACATTAGGGATGGAGAGGAGGAGTTCAGCGCCGGGGCAGCCGTGCAGCGCTAATGCAGTATTACTGTTGTACATCACAGAAAAGCTGCCAGAAGAGGTTTTATGTGAGCAGAGAGCACAGACTCGGAACAAAACAAGATGCTTTCCTTCACTGTCTTGCAAAATTAAGTAAACCGCGGCGCATTTAATAACTTGCCAGTAATGAGTGAATATGCGGTTTTCACAGTGTTGAAGTATCCAGTTGCTGCGGTTCTTGATGTGGAGTAAAGTGGTTGAACTGTCATGAGCGTAATAAATTACAGCGCAGACAATAACAAACACACATTCTTGATTAGCTGCAGAGACCAGAGACCTGATAGAAATCAAATGATGCACTTAGAATCTCATGATCTGTGGAGGAACCTCAGGAAAACAACAAACATTTTAGACCTGATTTAACCCTCCTGTCGTCCTGCGGGTCAAACGGACCCGTTTTAAAGTCTGAAAATGAGGAAAAAATATATTTTCTCACCGAAAACTTTCACATTTTTCAAAATCCAGCGAATCTCGCTGGATTTTGGTTGATTTTTTTGTGAATGTTCTTATTAATATTAGAACTTTTACTGATATATATGGAATCACTTTAGATATTTTTAGGATTTTTTTTTTTAAAAGTTTTATTAATTTTATGAAAATATTTACAATTTTTATTTTTTACATTTTTATTTCTTGCCAAACTTGGGGATTAAAAAAAAAAAAAAAAAACTTTTAAGGGAAACTTTTAAGGAATTTTTGGAATTTTCTTCCTGAATATTTTGCAAATTTTTATAAATTTGGGGATTTTTTTTGCTGAATTTTTGGATATTTTTCAGAGAAAGGAACGATATTTTTTGCTGCTGAGGACAACAGGAGGGTTAATATTCTGCATCTCATACATGCATCAAGTACAGAGGAGGGTATTTGTTTGTTTTGTTTACCTGTTTATCACAAAGCCAAAAATGGTGTTAGATTTGAAGGAAAATGCCAAATATTCCTCAAATGTAAGAATTTTCTGCTTTTACATTACAGTAAACAGACAGTTTGTGGTTTTAAGCATTTGCTGTGACATTAAATGGCCTCCTCTTTCACTCTGGGTTACTGAGTTGGAATATTTTAACTGATAAATTGAAAACACAACCCACAGACGAATCAATACTGAGAACAATAGTCAGATGCAGATGTCTGAAATCGAGCCCTACTTCTCCGAAAGTTGCTGGTGCATTTTTGTCACTCATCTGCCACAGGCTGATGGATAAAAATAATTAGTTTCCTGTTTTCTTACTTACAGCACTTACAGTCACGTTTGAAGAATGAAAGTTGACCCACTTAAAACCTCCCCTTACTCTGGTTTGCATTTTCTGCTGTACAGATTCCAGTTATGAAAACAGACGAAGTGATACTTGATTTTTTTTGACTGCAGTCGAACCTCGTTCCACAAGAATAACCTCCACGAACCTGAGACTTGAGCGTTCGCAGTCAAAAGAGGAAGGACTTTAGTCAAGAGGCACCGAATGCTCTGCTTTGCTGCAGATACAAATGTCAAACTGTTTCCTTACAGCTCACCGCTAAATTTGGCATTATGAACTCCATTTGATAATAACTTAACCGAAACAGTTGTTCGGTGATTAATATATTAACCCTCGTGTCGTCCTGCGGTTCAAAACTGACCCATTTAAAAGTTTAAAAATATGAAAAAAAAAATATTTTCACAGTGAAACGTCCACATTTTCAACATTTTTTGGGAAATTTTTGAACATTTTTTGGTGGAAAATGAACCAAATCCAGCCAAATTCGCTGGATTTTGGGTGATTTTTTTGGTGAATGTTCTTAAGAAATATTTTAAACATTTTTTTTCCCACCAAAAAATGTTCAACGATTTCCCAGAAATGTTGAAAATGTGGTCATCAGAAGTTTCACTGTGAAAATGTATTTTCAAACTTTGAAACGGGTCAATTTTGACCCGCAGGACGACACAAGGGTTAATCAATGAAGAAAACTGAACACAGTGATCGTTATTTGATCTGCTATTACAAGTATTTTTGACAACACAAGACAAGTGACAAAAGCCACTGTAGTGGTTTAGGTTCGTGGACCAGGGGTCTGTAGTAATGCTGAAAATGAGAGCTCTGGCCGGTAGCCGTTAAGGCCAGTTCATGATTTCTACATCCATAAGGGTAGTAGTCGAGTAGTAGGCCACACAGATGACCTTTAACTCCTGGAAGGAAATCATCAAATCCCCAGGGAAGACAGTATGTAGGCTGAAGGGGAAGTATCTGTGAGACAGATATGTGAAGGCCAAGAGAATGTATGTAGTGGTATAGTCCGTTGCTTGACGAGCATACGTGGAATGGACCAAAAATGTAGTATTCTTCAACATGGTGCCCATTGCTACTTTGTGGTAAGATGCTAGGGATGCAAGTTATGGAAACTGTGGTCAGTATTTGGCAGCAATATTAACATGGGACATGTGTCCTACAGTGATATTTCTGCTTTAACAAAGTCAGAATGTAAACCACCATGATATCAGAACTCCTTGCTTTTGATGTCTAGTTGGAGGCCATTAAACATTACAGAAGTCTTTGTCATGGTGCCCGTTGCTAGCTAAACCCTCACACAATACAGCTGTCTCCTTGGGTTTCAATAGCAGTAAACAGTAAAGGGCTACTAACAGACAGAAGAAGAACAACCTTTAACAACTATAGCTAGCGCAGAAGCTATCCCTACCAAGCATCAGTAAGAGGATCCACCGGGTGGAAAACCTGCGTACTACAGCTAATCTACAATACACTGTCTGACATGTCCTTTGACTCCTGCCTTATCAGTTAGCATGTTTTAATCGGTTTCATGACTCCATTAACTGTTAATCGTTAACACCTCTGGTTAATGTATTTTGATCAGTTGGGTTGCTAACTGCAGCTAATCGATTAGTGATTAATCCTTATCATTCCTATACAGGACTGTGTAATCCAATCACATTTAAAGCCATCAAGTATTCGGCCCCCTCAGCACTTTGGTTGAAGTCGGGCAGTGAATGAACACTTGCTTTTATGGTGCATTTACAAAGCTATGAGGTACAGTCCAGGTTGCAGATCATGACCTATGCTTTGTGCTTTTCTGTGACGCTCTACACGTGTGAAGCTTTCTGATCAGAGATGATGCTGCCGTCTCTTCACATGTCGCTATCCCTGCTGTCAGTGTGCTGGCGGTGGTTACAGCTGCCTGGTTGAGTGAGTGTTTTTCATCACATTTGGTTGAATGCTTGGGTGTACGAGTCACAGCAGCACCTACTCAGGTTAAATTAAACACAACTAGTTTATGAGCCACTTGAGTTGTGCTGTTGCATAAGACACTGTAGTGCCTCACCGTGTTCAGCCACCACCGACACTGACATTTAAAAACCCAAACAAAGGTAAATGTGTCTTTAGAGTGAGTGCTGAAAAGCTCTTTTTTAACCCTTGTGTCGTCCTGCACGTCAAAATTGACCTATTTTAAAGTTTGAACATGTGGGAAAAAAATAGATTTTCACAGTGGAACTTCTGTCCACATCTTCAACATTTTTGGGAAATCTTTCAACATTTTTTGGTGGAAAAAAAGAAATGTTAAAAATGTTTCTTAAGTACATTCACAAAGAAATCAACCAAAATCCAGTGAAATTCGCTGGATTTTGGTTGATTTTTATGTGAATGTACTTTAAAAAAAGAAGTTATTAGCAGTTGTACTGATATATATGGAATCACTTTAGATATTTTTAGGATTTTTTTGTAAGATTTTTACTCATTTTTTGAAAATATTTATAATTTTAATTAAACATTTTTTTATTATTTGTTAAATTTTTATTTCTTGCCAAATTTGGGTGGTTTATTGATTATTTAAAAATAAGACTTTTAAGGGAAACTTTGAAGGAATTATTGGACTTTTCTTCCTGACGGTTTTGCAAATTTTCAGAAATTTGGGGTATTTTTTTGCTGAATTTTTGGATTTTTTTCAGACAAGGAAACTATTTTTTGGTGTCTGTAAATGAGGACAACAGGAGGGTTAAGAAAACGTGTACATGTCACACATAGTCGAACACGAAAGTAGTCCTTCCTCATTTTCCTTCATCACTTTTCTCTGCACAACACAAACTGTGTGCTGCAGGTTTGTGTTGCCGTTCGCCTGCATGGTATAAATAGGTGTTCGTCTGATGGGTTATAACGTGAGCGTTGCATTTACAAGCATGCGTTGGATGCTTTGCACGCATTCAGACGGCCTTAAAATGCGCACATGTGCAGCCTTTATGAGGCCACAGTAAAATTAGCGATAGAGACAAATGTGTAATAGTGGAGGGAGAAGGGGTGATCGGAGGGAAGGAATAAACAAATAAGGGATCTAGAGGAAGGAAGGACTGGAGTGGGGAAGTGGGCCGGAGGGCGTTGTGTAGCTGCTGACTCAGCATGCAGCAGCCAATCATTAACACGACCGCGCACACACCCGAACACATGCACACGGTGGTCAAAGGACATGTGCTGTCTTACGCCAACATGCCACTTCAGTTCACTATCTTCGTTTTGCGGCAGAAAGCGACGGTGCAGTGGAGATAAAAGCAGGCAGGCGGTGGTCCAGCAGCGGCGAACCAGCAGCAGCAGCAGAAGAAGAAGAAGCAGCAGCAGTTTATAGCAGCAGCAGCAGCAGCAGAAGAAGCAGCAGCAGCAGCAACAGTTTATAGCAGCAGCAGCAGCAGCAGAAGAAGAAGAAGAAGCAGCAGCAGTTTATAGCAGCAGCATCAGCAGCAGCAGAAGAAGCAGCAGCAACAGTTTATAGCAGCAGCAGCAGCAGCAGAAGAAGAAGCAGCAGCAGCAGTTTATAACGGCACTCATAAATACCTCCCAACGCACACAGTGCAGCAGTCACTCAGACAGCACAGCAGCAGGGAGTTTACCAGCCTCGGCCTTGTTGCAGAGCTTATCTCCCTGCATTGAGCCCGGTGGCACCTCATCTCCTCGCTGTTGTTCTAAATGTGAAAGCAGCCTGAGGTTTGACAAGGTTCCCGACCACAGATCCCAGATCACTTTCCACTAAGCTCCTGCTCATTGTTGTGCATTAGAGCCGCAGAGAGAAACACGATACTTGATTTGCGGCGAAGGGGGGAAGTGATATCCATTCAGCCAAAAGTGCCCACTCAGGTGAAACTTGCTTGTAATTCTGACACTGATTGCAAGCAGTCATTATTTGTTATGATAGTTTGGCCGGTGATAGCCCTCCGATCTGCTCTCATGACTCAGCTTTCTTTCTTATCAAGCAGCACTTTCACCATCAGCTGACATGTGATCTGCTCCATGCGTGTTCTACATCATGAAGACGTGGCACTTAAAGGTTCACGAAACTGTTTCCTCCAGAGCAAATGTTTGGGCTCAACATCAAAAACAACATGATTGTCAGTTAACCCTCCTGTTGTCCTCATTTACAGGCACCAAAAAATACTGTTTGCTTGTCTGAAAAAAATCCAAAAATTCAGCAAAAAAGTTCCTCAAATTTCTGAAGATTTGCAAAACCTTCAGGAAGAAAATTATAATAATTCCTTAAGAGTTTTATTTAAAAAAAAAAAAAATAATAATAATCCCCCAAATTTGGCCAAAAAATTCCTGTAAATATTTTCAAAAAATTAGTAAAAATCTTCCAAAAAATCCAAAAAATATCTAAAGTGATTCCATATATATCAGTAAAACTTCTAATATTCTCTTCAGAACATTCACAATAAAATCAACCAAAATCCAGCGAAATTTGCTGGATTTTGGTAGATTTTTATGTGAATGTTCTTAAGAAACATTTTTAACATTTCTTTATTTTCCACCAAAAAATGTTCAAAGATTTCCCAAAAATGTTGAAAATGTGGACATCAGAAGTTTCACTGTGAAAATATATTTTTTTTTCCACATTTTCCAACTTTAAAACGGGTCAATTTTGACCCGCAGGACGACACGAGGGTTAAGTTAGTACAAGTTGAATTTAGCTTTAATCATAGAAATGTGAGGGAACTACCATTGCTATGTCAACACAACCCATCCAAACAATGTTTACAACTTCAAAGATGAAATGATGTAATGAAGTCATTGAAGATAGCGACTCTGAATTACCTTTTACAGTACACAGAGGTTTCACTGCAGGTAATCAAGCTTTCTATCTGTGCCAGTGCTAATGTCAGCGTTCCAACATGCTTGTAGCTTCGTGTTTCTACAAATAGCTGGAGGCCTGATGGTTTCCTGCGCTGATGCTTTGTGTGCTCGTGGTTTGACCGCCTGCAGGTTTGTTCCGGCCTGTGATGCACTTTAGCATCTAGCTGCTGCCCATTTCTGACTTTCTGCTGCCATATTTGGTAGCTCGCATTTTAAGATTCTTAGAGGTGAAACAATCAGTCCACTAATTGGTCAATCACTCAAGAGATAAGGGCAACTAATGCGACTACTGATTAAATGTCAAATAAAGTCATTCTCCAAGCAAAAATGCCAGGGGAATTTGTTCCTATCTTCTGTTCTAGAATTTTACAGACCACACGCTGAAACGATTCATTTGAAAACCCTGCAGATTGTTGGACAGTTGTGTCACATCTCGTCAAGCTTCATAAGGTTAAATGAATGAATTAATTACACATCGTTAATTTTAAAGTTCAGTGACCTGCTAATTAACGTTCAGTCCAACGACATGTAGATCTGAAACGATGAATGGATTAATCTAATAAGCAGCTGATCAATCATCATCCAGAATTGTGTCTCAGATATGAGGATTTTTTGACTTTTCTCCATTTTAAATATTACAAATTAAATATATTTGGGTTTTGTACAGTTTAATAAGTCACCTTCGAGTTGAGATGTTTTGACAGGCAGGTTTGTCTGTATTGTTTGGCATTTTGTTGAATAAAAGATATATTATAATTGATCAAATAAATATTGGCAACAGGGCTGAAAAGTCTATTAGATATATATATAATGAGTAATTAATGATGTGGATTAAATTAAATTACCTGTTTTTAACCCTCCTGTTGTCCTCATTTCGGGCACCAAAAAATATTGTTTGCTTGTGTGAAAAACATCCAAAAATTCCCCAAATTTCAGAAAGTTTGCAAAACCTTCAGGAAGAAAATTCCAATAATTCCTTAAAAAATTCCCTTAAAAGTTTTATTTAAAAAAAAATAAATAAAAAAATCCCCCAAATTTGGCAAGAAAATTCTTCTAAATATTTTCAAAAAACTAGTAAAAATCTTCCCAAGAACCCTAAAAATATCTGAAGTGATTCCATATATATCAGTAAAACTTCTAATATTTTCTTTAAGAACATTCACAAAAAAAATCAACCAAAATCCAGCGAATTTCGCTGGATTTTGGTTGATTTTTTTTGTGAATGTTCTTAAGAAACATTTTTAACATTTTCTTTTTTCCCACCAAAAAATGTTCAAAGATTTCCCAAAAATTTTGACAATGTGGACATCAGAAGTTTCACTGTGAAAATAGATTTTTTTCCACATTTTCCAACTTTAAAACGGGTGAATTTTTACCCGCAGGACGACACGAGGGTTAAATGATCGGATGTTTATGTGTCACTCATAGCATGCTCTATCATCATAGGCTGTTTACAAGGCAGGGTGGGTTTGTTTATGCAACTAAACTTGCATCTAAAATTGCATTTAAGTGACAGTTTTCTTATTTTTATCGATGAAACGTCCCCGATCGATCCACATCGTCATCATTTTGTCAGAACTAACTGACAGATTAATTAATGATGACAGCGATCATTAGCTGCATCCCTATTCCTCCGCTGTAATTCGAGCCCCGGCGTTGCTGTAATTCCAAACACAAAAGACCATCAGATCATTTGAGGATAAAACAGGGAGTGGTTGTTGGGCTCATGAATCAGGCCTGTTTGTGTGACAGTCAGACTCTCTTCTGGTCAGCTGGAATGTGCCGAGAGGCCTTGACCGCCACAGAGCTGCTGTGGCCGGCCTCTCAATCTTTTTCCTCTTCCTCTCCCTTTCTGTCCTATTTATTCTCCTCCAGATAGACACAGTGGACGGGCCTCCATTGGCCGAGAACACACTGTCACTGTAGGCTTCGCTCTTGGCAGCTGCCTCCCGTCTAACAAGGACACTTTTGTAATCGAGTGCGAGAACACAGTTGTCAGAGGAAACCGGAGTTCATCTCGTCTGCTCTGCGCTCTGTATTTCTGTATTTTTTTTTTTTTTTGTTTTCCGCCACGTTTGTTTGTGTGGCTCGTTCGGTTGCTGTAGTTATGGGTAACGTCTGAGAGCCAAACATTCTTTGTGTTGCAGCTACATCGGTTCGTTCTCCCCAACCTCTCTGTGGAGGAAACTGGACTAGACTCACACAGAGAGCACTTTCCTAACCATGGTCGTAATAGTGGACTGCTTTTTCCAAGATTTGCTTCATCGAGCCTCCCCCTCTGCCTCTCCTCACCCTCCCTACGGTACTGGGTTTGTGTAACTGCTTGGCTAGTTAGTGCAAACCTGTAAGTCAGTCGTCGGACCTCGCTGACATCTGGCAGCGATTACAGAGGTTGTTCTAATGAAATGACTAGCCGAGGTGTGACTCAGTCAGAAACGCTGCACACTACAAAGCTATTTTGTCACTCTCCAAAATCCCCTCTGGCACATTTAAAAGACACAATTCCACATCTGTAGAGTTAGCCTGGTTTCAACATCTTTTGTAAGAGGCGTCACAGACGCGGTACACTGCCGATAGAAAGCATTTCACCTCCCTTGGAAGTTTTCCGTGTTTATTGCTTTTCGATTCTGAATCATGGGCAACATATTTTGGCTCTTTTGATAAGAATTTATGACAAGATAAGAACAAGAAGAAAGACGCTAGTAGGAGAGGCTGCCAAGACACCTATGACTCCTCCGAAGTTGTAACAAGCTTCTGCAACTCTTGCCTTTTCATCACCGGCCAAAGCTTGACGGGAAAGTGGCAAAAAGAAAGACACTGGAAAAAGCTGATATTAAATCTGGGATAGAGTTCACTGGAAGGCATGGTGGTGGCAGCATCATGGTGTGAAGCATGGTGGTGGCAGTATTACAATATGAAGCATGGTGGTGGCAGCATCATGATGTGAAGCACGGTAGTGGCAGCATCATGATGTGAAGCACGGTAGTGGCAGCATCATGATGTGAAGCATGGTGGTGGCAGTATTATAATATGAAGCATGGTGGTGGCAGCATCATGGTGTGAAGCATGGTGGTGGCAGCATCATGGTGTGAAGCATGGTGGTGGCAGTATTATAACATGAAGCATGGTGGTGGCAGCATCATGGTGTGAAGCATGGTGGTGGCAGCATCATGGTGTGAAGCATGGTGGTGGCAGTATTATAACGTGAAGCATGGTGGTGGCAGCATCATGGATGTGAAGCACTGGTGGTGGCAGCATCATGATGTGAAGCACGGTAGTGGCAGCATCATGATGTGAAGCATGGTGGTGGCAGTATCATAATATGAAGCATGGTGGTGGCAGCATCTGATGCGATCACTTATTTTCTATTTATTATATAGTATATGAATAGATTTTAATTAATTGACATTATTTTGTAGAAATCTGTTTTCACTTTGACATGAAACAACCTTTTTTTGGTAAATTCTCATCAAAAAACCCTAAGTAACCATGACAACGATTCCATATTAAAATGCAATTAAAGGGTGAAACTTTCAAAGGGGGTGAATGCTTTTTATCGTCGCTGTATATTGTGTTTTAAAAGTCTGAAAGTTACTTTGAATTAAATGAAAGATCTAAATTTAAAGCCATTAGTACGAAATTGTGTGACGTAACTATAAATGTACAGAATATCTGAGTGATTTCAGGGTCAAAACATGTCTAACTGTGGCTGTAATCGACCCATTTAGAGGCATTCTAAAAGGAAAATGAACTATCGTACGGTAAGAGCACACTTTTGATGAAATGGAACCTGAAATGGTTGCTTTGATTGACTCCACAGGCCTGTAGTCCGGCTGTGCATTTGTCTGGTTCCTGCCACACCTGAGCCAAAGCTTTAACCTTAATCCTGACATCCCATCATTATTTAACTCCATTAGACTGTTAGTGTAATGAGGCCTGTCGGCTGTAGAGGAGCCTAATCATCGCTCTGAGCTTCTCCAAATACAAGATTCTGTCCTGAGTGACGCACGAGCACTTTTTACGAGCACTTAGTAGCCGTTTCAAGCCGCGAACTATAATCAATGCAATCAGAATTTAGGTATTTATAGCAGTTCAGCATATACTTTTAACCCTCGTGTCGTCCTGCGGGTCAAAATTGACCCGTTTCAAAGTTCGTAAATGTGGGAAAAAAATCTATTTTCACAGTGAAACTTCTGATGTCCACATTTTCAACATTTTTGGGAAATCTTTGAACATTTTTTGGTAGAAAAAAGAAATCTTAAAAATGTTTCTTAAGAACATACACATAAAAATCAACCAAAATCCAGTGAATTTCGCTGGATTTTGGTTGATTTTTATGTGAATGTTCTTAAAGTAAATATTAGAAGTTTTACTGATATATATGGAATCACTTTAGATATTTTTATAATTATTTTGGAAGATTTTTTTATAAATCTTTAGAAAATATTTCCAGGAATTTTCTTGCCAAATTTGGGGGATTCTTAAAAAAAATAAAACTCTTGGAATTGGAATTTTCTTCCTGAAGTTTTTGCAAATTTTCAGAAATTTGGGGAGTTTTTTTTGCTGAATTTTTGGATTTTTTTTCAGACAAGGAAAATATTTTTTGGTGCGTGTAAATGAGGACAACAGGAGGGTTAAATAATGTAGAATAACTGTAAAATGATCAAAATACACCTATTTCTTTCTTACAGTCAACATGTAAATTACTGCTTTTTCTGTGATTTTTCTATATATTTTTTATTCCGCCGTGTGATGTAAAATCTGACATGTATTGTATTTCTGAATGACCCAGGTTTAAACTAACAGGCGGTTTTCCTCGTGTTCTTTTGCCGGTTACATGACTATAATATGTGACTTACAAACAGCTGTAATCATTAAATCCTGGAAGCATTTTGACATTCGATAGCGCTCACCTCGAGTCGAGTTAATCATTAGCGGCTGAGTTTTCCCCCTGCATCATCACGCTCCACATTTGTTTTCACTTTCTATCCCATGTGTTCGCAGTCGTGAACGAAACCGAGACTCAGCAGCGTTTTATCCTCTCTGAACGTAGTAAAACGCAACAGTTAGAAGCAGCTACACGACTGAAACATGCAAAGCACATTCCAGTAATACATGTACATGGATGATCGTCGCTGCTAATTAGAAAGTCGTGTAACGTCACACAGTGATGTTCCATTTCTAGCAGTCTGCGTCAGTTTCTGGGTTTTTTATTTGCTCCTGTCACATTTTTCTCCACTGTATGCTCATTTTTTTTTTTGTACTGCAATATAAAGTTTTACTGATATATATGTAATCACTTTAGATATTTTTAGGATTTTTTGGAAGATTTTTACTAATTTTTTGAAAATATTTACAAGAATTTTCTTGCAAATTTTCAGAAATTTGGGAAATTTTTTTGCAGAATTTTTGGATTTTTTTTTCAGACAAGGAAACAATATTTTTTGGTGCCCGTAAATGAGGATAACAGGAGGGTTAATCTGCCCTCAGCTGTTTCAGTGCTGGAATTTTAGTGTGTTCATGCTAATTTTTTTCCATACTTTATCTGCTCTGTTTGCATTTTTAGCTGAAAAGTTCCCGATTTTTTTTCCATGACTGTTGCTCACAGCTGAATCATTTATGACTCGCTGGTAACATCGAGGAGCAGAGAATTTTTAGCTTTTTGCAGAAATTGGTTAAAGCACACCGATTATTTTTGACAAATTTTTAAAATGGGCGAAATGTCAGGATTTTAAGCTTAGGTTTGGTTAATTTGATTTAAAGGACCCCCAGAAAGTTGAAAATCTGACAATTATTTTCTGATTTCACAGTTTCTTGTACAGATAAATGGTGTAATTTTGGCTATTTTCTTGAAGATAATAAATAAATGTTGAAAATAAGGTGAAATATTTGGTAAACAAGTATATATTTAGCAGGTCTAAATACAGTAAAACAGTGTAATTATATGGTCTCACGATGTAAAAGAGCAAATTAGTGGATATTATTCACAGTTTTAACCTGTTTTTTTAACATGTAAATTATTTCATCACCTGGAATTTAACAAAATTTAATATTTTAATATGCTTTTTTTATTTCAAATAACTGCAGATATCTTTTAATTCTTGATATATTTGCTCATTTAAATGCAGTAAAATGTAGTGTCATGTTGTAAAAATACATATTTTTGATGTGATAATTATTTACCTCTAACTTGTTTCTTTGCAGCTGACATACCATTGATAATCAGGATTAGTCACTGAATCTCTGGGTAATATTAATGTAAAAAGGCCTGTTTCAGAAACACAAACAAAGGCGTCCTCATTCTGCGAGCGTTTCCGCTGGCGTGATGCTGCATTATGAATGACGGCCATATGTCTGCTAGCTGTCGGTTCGGACACAGAGCGGCTTGACTCACTCTGTTTACACAATTATTTACAGGGGTTTTTTTTACAGTTATGTTTAATATTATCTGCAATTTAACAACACAAGTAAAAGGGTTAAAGTCAGTAAAATAGTGTATTTAAGGCCAAATGCGGTAAAAGCAATGAAAAAACAATTACCTAAAAAATAGATTTTCATTATTTACCTTCACGTCTCTTCTCTTCCTTTCTCTTTTTGTTTGTGTTTTGTTTTGTGTAGGCAAAATCAGCGATACGATAATCATACATACTTAGATTATGTCCCTCTGCAGTATTTGTGGTAATAAAATACGACTTTCTTTCCAGATCTATATATGGTAACTTTAGCTTCAGCCTGAATAATTAGCTGTTTACAGTCTGGTGTACTGTAAAATGTAATGATGCAAGGAAGCAGCAACAGATAACAAATGAACACCGGCCTTGTCTCACATCATTAGAGGCTAGACTCGGATAGATGAGCTGCAGGAGATGTCCTGCTGTTGTGTATTTGTCATTAGTAAACTGTGACTGATGGTGTTGCAGAGAAATCTGAGGGTTAAAATGCACAAAATCACCAGTCTAAAAACATATCATCTGCCTACATATTTCACAGAAGCTAGTTTTGGACCCCAAATAACAAAGAGGTAAATAAATCTGAGATGATGCAGCAACATGTTTCCTGATTTCCGTTTGAATCGGCACGACTGAGCCTCACAGCAGATGGTTTTCCATTTCTACATCTGCAGCAGCCTGGTGCCAGTTTGTGGTCGTTTAACCCTCCTGTTGTCCCCATTTACAGGCACCAAAAATATTCTTTCCTTGTCTGGAAAAAAGTCAGCAAAAAATTTCCCCAAATTTCTGAAAATTTGCAAAACCTTCAGGAAGAAAATTCCAATAATTCCTTAAAAGTTTCCCTTAAAAGTTTTATTAAAAAAAAAAAAAAAAAAGTCCCCCAAATTTGGCAAGAAAATTCTTGTAAATGCTTTCAAAAAAATTAGTAAAAATTTTCCAAAAAAAATCCTAAAAATATCTAAAGTGATTCCATATATATCAGTAAAACTTCTAATATTTTCTTTAAGAACATTCACTTAAAAATCAACCAAATCCAGCGAAATTCGCTGGATTTTGGTTGATTTCTTTGTGATTGTTCTTAAGAAACATTTTTAACATTTCTTTTTTCCACCAAAAAATGTTCAATGCTTTTCCCAAAAATGTTGAAAATATGGACATCAGAAGACTCACTGAGAAAATATATATTTTTTCTACATTTTCAAACTTTAAAATGGGTCAATTTTGACCTGCAGGACGATACGAGGGTTAATTGACTTTAACGAATCATTGCTTATTGACTAACACTGCTGACTTGTTTAAAATTTGCATGACTAAAATGTAAATATATATTAGCGGAAATGTTAGCCTCAAAAATCCAGCATCATTGACATATAATCCTTGTCTACAAAGCTGCTAATGTGTGATATTGTTAGGAAACAATGCTGCTTCACTACATCCAATAACAGAGGCGGAAGCAGGCGTGTGATCAAGTTTAATCCTGTATGAATCTTGAGCGTGGAAGTTGCATGCGTTGGCTTTGCTGCAGCAGGAGTTAATTTGAGAAGCAGTTATGGGCTTAAGGCTTCCTCTGGGATCCACCAACAGGCTAAACCTCCTGGTAATAGATGCACCTGTTGTGCCACTTAGAAACAACACACTTACCTGACTTAACCTTTCCTCATTTGAATAATATTTCAAATGTTCTTTTTTTCAGGTCAGACGAGAAAACGTCCAGTTTCCTTTATTCTCAGACAAGTCAAAATATCTACACTGGTAAAAATGCCCCTCTCAAAACAATAAAATAATATTTCAAGGAACTTTTACCTTGAAATAAGTGAAAAATGGCTTGGTAAGATTTCTTGAAATAAGATCTGATATTTAGAATATTGAGAACTTAACCCTCATGTCGTCCTGCGGATCAAAATTGACCCGTTTGAAAGTTGAAAATGTGGAAAAAAAATAAATTTTCTCAGTGAAATGTCTGATGTCCACATTTTCAACATTTTAGGGAAATCTGAACATTTTTTGGTGGAAAAAAAGAAATGTTAAAAATGTTTCTTTGGAACATTCACAAAAAAATCAACCAAAATCCGGCGAAATTGGCTGGATTTTGGTAGATTTTTTTGTGAATGCTCTTAAAGAAAACATTAGAAGTTTTACTGATTTATATGTAATCACTTTAGATATTTTTAGATATTCCACATCCTGCCGACTCTCTGGAAGCTCCACTGACTGCAGACAACATGAGTCAGCTGCTAGCCGGTATGTGGCTAAACAAGAAGAAACGGACGCCGATCGATTCCGGCGGTGAATCACAACTCCAGAGGAATGTGAACGGACAAACAGCAGCTCGATAATTAGCCACAGCGAGGAGGAACACGTATGCACATATGAATGCTGTCTGGACTGTACTGCTGCTCAAACCAGATCTTCAGATCAGCAACCTTAGGACACATATTTCCTGCACCACTGAACATTTTTAGACTAAAACATGCACCGTTGCACCTGTGGTCCTGGTTACATTTGAGAAAAATTCAGATGGTTAAAATCTAGACTTTTGATCTGGAATCCAAACTCTGCTCAGTTTACAAAACACTTTTATGTCCTGTGGTATTTTAAAGCCCTCCCAGACTCTGGAAGCTTTGGGTTTTTGAGAACTTTTAACATGTAAACAAGTCGCCTATATTGTCTAAAACTATCTCTGACTGGAGCCAAAAACAACCGACATCATGACGCAACACTTACACACTGATCCTGAAGAATAAACATTTGTTGATGCACTTTCATTGGTTATGGTGTCTGATTGCAGCAACCTTAAGACACATATTTCCTGCACCAGTGAACATTTTTAGACTAAAACATGCACCGTTGCACCTGTGGGCTTTTTCGCGTCCTGGTTACATTTGCCACAAATTCAAACCGTTAAAATCTAGACCTTTGGCTTTTTTCTGTTAATAAAACACAAGTTTAGTGAAGAGGCATCTAAGGCTGCAACCTACGAGTAAAAAAGAGAAATTTACAAAGCAGATTCAGGTGTAATGTCTGGAAAAGCTTCACTCTCATTCTGTGCAACGCAGACATTCTCTCAAGTTGACTCAAATCGAGACACGCTAAAGATGAAGACTTTTCAAACAGGAAGTCATCACGGGGCCCCAACATTTGCTTAGAGACATGGCAAAGTCAGCAGAGTCAAATGTTTCAGAAGGTGTGTCGTCCACGCTGCCGCTGGGATTTGTTTCCATGCAGACGGCGTGGGGTCATCGGCGCTCATCCACTCGCGTTCTAACTTGCAAATGAGTTGTGCTCCCCGGGGACAGAGCCTCGCCTCTTCATGTGTTTTTAATCAAATCAGGTTCCAGTGTTCAGCCGGCGTCTTGTCCAGCGTCAGAAATCCAGCTGTGTTGGATGTGAGTCGTCCCGGTCTGCCAGAAATCCTCGCATGCCGTTTGATCCCGGCTCCCTCCAGATGTGCGTCTCGAACATCTCGTTGTTTCTGCCGGAATGGAAAAATGTTGCTGGTTTTCCCCCTCAAGGTCCCTGTAATTAGGCTCATTTACGTTGCTGCCGTTGGCCACCTGGAAAAACACAATAAGTCGGACGTCAAAAAAAACCCGCGTGAGGCTGTAAATATGTGGAGTTTAGGCAGCTGAGCATTGGTGGTTCAGTGGGAGACCCGGGTTCGATTCCCGGCCAATGCACAAACCTTTTTCTGAAACTAACCGCTCCCCTGTCTGCAGGATTAACACTGAACAATAATGTTAATATCATTTCCAGTAGTATGTTCAGTATCATCGAGTCCCTTGCGCTTTATTTTAATTTCATATGCAATTTTACTTTATTACTTCAGCATCATTGCTAAATTGACTTCTGACTTTTCCCGTCTAGTTTTATTTGAATGATTTGTACTTAGACTTAATTGCTATTTTAATGGCAGTTTGTCAAAAAATATAACAAAGAAAGAAAGATGCTCCATAAATGCTTTTTTTCCCCTTGCTTTTCACTTTTCTCAATATATTTAAATAAGAAGCAGGTTTATTAGCAGTGGAGCTAATTCATATTATTAACCCTCCTGTTGTCCTCATCTACAGGCACCAAAAAATATTGTTTCTTTGTCTGAAAAAAAAATCCAAAAATTCAGCAAAATTTCTGAAAATTTGCAAAACCTACAGGAAGAAAATGCCAGTAATTCCTTAAAAGTTTCCCTTAAAAGTTTTATTTAAAAAAAAAATCCCCCAAATTTGGCAAGAAAATTCTTGTAAATATTTTCAAAAAATGAGTCAAAATCTTCCAAAAAAATCCTAAAAATATCTAAAGTGATTCCATATATATCAGTAAAAGTTCTAATAATTTCTTTAAGAACATTCACAAAAAATCAACCAAAATCCAGTGAAATTCGCTGGATTTTGGTTGATTTTTTTGTGAATGTTCTTATGAAACATTTTTAGCATTTCTTTTTTTCTTCCAAAAATGTTCAAAAATTCCCAAAAATGTTGAAAATGTGGACATCAGAAGTTTCACTATGAAAATATTTTTTCCCTACATTTTCAAACTTAGTACAGTACAGTCCAGACAGCATTCATATGTGCATACGTGTTCCTCCTCGCTGTGGCTAATTATCGAGCTGCTGTTCGTCCGTTCACATTCCTCTGGAGTCGTGATTCACCGCCGGAATCGATCGGCGTCCGTTTCTTCTTGTTTAGCCACATACCGGCTAGCAGCTGACTCATGTTGTCTGCAGTCAGTGGAGCTTCCAGAGAGTCGGCAGGATGTGGATGTGAAAAGGTCAGGACTGAAAAAGCTGCCGTTACTCAACATCCCAGAGAGAAGCATGGAGAGAGCAGGAAGGGGGAAAAACAGCTATAAGACTGCAAGAATCTGTGATGCTAATGTGGTTTATCATCACTTTTTAGCACGTCTTGAAGCCACTTCACCCCCACATTGTTGCTGCTTTCATCACTCTATGAGCGTCCAGACGAACCCTGCCGATGATAATGCAGATCCAGACCGAATATTCGCTGCATAAATCTCACATTTTGTTCAGTGATTCAGTCCGTTCGCAGCTTTGTAGGTGGAATTACGAACAGGGAACACGTTTGTTCTGCAACCTGTCCATTATTCTCATTGTCTGTGGTTTTCTTGGTTAATTAATGAGTTGTTTGCTCCTTAAAATGTCAGATAATGCAGAAAAATGTTGATCTGTAGGTGAAGATTATATCCTCAGATGTCTTGTTTTGGTTTTTTGAGTCGTTTTAGAAAAATACTGAGTCTTGTTTTGTCAGATTTTAATTCATTTTTAATTCTTTAACCGTTGAGAAAAAAATATTGAGTCCCTTCGGAAAAGTTTTTAATCATTTAGGAAAAGTTTGAGTCACTTTGGAAAGTTACCGAGTCATTTTTTGTTAGGTTTTAATTAATTCTTTAACAGTTTTTTTTTTTTTTTTTTAAATTGAGTCGCTTTGGAAAATTTTTGAGTCCTTTTGGAGAATTTTAAGTCACTTTAGACAATTTTTAACCTTTTTCAGTATTTTTTTGAGATATTTTTGTCAGATTTTAATTCATTTTGGACAATTCTTTCAATAGTTTTTTTTTTTTTAAACTCACTTTGGAAGCATTTTGAGTCATTTTTGTTGAATTTTTAAGTCATTTTGGACATGTTTTAAAATCATTTTGAAGATTTTTTGAGTCACTTTGGAAAGGAGTTTGAGTCTTTTTGTCCAATTTTAATTAATTTTGGACAATTCTTTAACCATTTTATGGAGGAAAAATGAGTCACTCCTTTCAGACAATTTTATTTTATTTTTTTGTGTTGCAGGCTCACAGTTAGGCTGTTAACCCTCCTGTTGTCCTGCAGGTCAAAATTTACCCGTTTTAAAGTTTGAAAATGTGGAAAAAAACATATTTTCACAGTGAAACTTCTGATGCCCACATTTTCAACACTTTTGGGAAATCTCTGAACATTTTTTGTGGAAAAAAAAATGTTAAAAATGTTAGAAATTTTACTGATATATATATATAGAATCACTTTAGATATTTTTAGTATTTTTTTTGGAAGGTTTTTACTCATTATTTGAAAATCTTTTCTTGCCAAATTAGGGGGATTTTTTTTTTTTTAAATAAAACTTTTAAGGGAAACTTTCAAGGAATTATTGGAATTTTCTTCCTGAAGGTTTTGCAAATTTTCAGAAAATTGTGGAATTTTTTTGCTGAGTTTTTGTAATTTTTTTCAGACAGAAACAGTATTTTTTGGTGCTCATAAATGAGGACAACAGGAGGGTTAAATGATTGGCTGTTCACTTATTATGGAGGGATATGATTGGCTGTTGACGAGGAAGTGAGGAGGCAGTGGAGTTTGTTGATGCAACCGAACTTGGATTTTTAAATTATGTTTAAATGACAGTTTACTTGATTTCTGTCGATTAAATTTCTATCAGTCGTTACTGTTTTATTCCTGTTTTGCGGACCCGAAGGTGAAGGAGGCGTTTTTGTGGCTCCTTGTGCTGCTCGGTGGGAATGAGCTTTATCCCTGCTGACAGCTGTCCTCTCATCACCTCATGAAGAACAGGAAGGCAGGAGGGTGGTCGGGTGAGATCATCGTCTCTTTATAGCGGCCGATAATCTGCACTGGATGGTTGAAAACAGTGGATTCTAACCTACTTACAAACTTCTCTGAGTCACTTACAGCATGTATATATAGAGCATAAACCTCTGGCCGGCGTTGGATTAGCCTCCGCTAAATCCTGCTTGCCCCAGTCTGGAGAAAGAAAAAAAAAAAAGATGTACAGAGACCAGAGGGGGAAATCGGTGACAGAATTGGGTTTAAAGGTGACGAGCGGAGTGACATCAGCCGGGCAGAGAGAAACCGAAGCCAGACGGAGTTAAAGGAATGAAAGAGGCTGAATGAGAGTCATGCCTTATTGAACAGCATCACTGACTCACTTTATCTCCTTATGCAACAGGCCAGAGTCCATTCAGCTGCTTCCCTTCATCACCTGCCTCCAGAAAGTAGAACGATCAGCAGCCCGGGCGATTAGCGGGCCGATATTTTCTCCTTTTTTTGGTCAATTATTGATCATTTAAATGCCCTCCTTCTCTGTCTGTTTCTCTCTGTGGTCACAGAAATGTCTCTGAACTAGAAACACAAAACAGGAAGTTAACTTCTCTCACAGCGGCTAATGCTACGCTAACAGCTAGCGGCTAAGTTAGAACACAGATTAACCTGAAACAGGAAAACAGTAATTAATAGAGCTTTAAGATCTTGGCTTTAGTGAGCAATAAATAGTGAAATATATAGAAAATAGAGAAGAACAGCAGGAGACAAACTGATCAATATCAGTCAACAAACAGATGAGATAATTCAGTCACTAATATTTCTATTTTACAGAATTTAATCTGGAGAATTATGAGTCACTTTGAAAACATTTTGAGTCTTTTTTTTTTGGTCGGATTTTAAGTAATTTTGGACAATTTTTTTAACCATTAGGTCCCACTCTGACATTTTTTTGAGTCACTTTGGAAAAATTTTGAGTCTCATTTGGTCAAATTTTAATTCATTTTGGACACTTCTTGAACCGCTTTTTCTTTTTTTATAAAAAAAATTGAGTTACTTCGGAAATGGTTTGAGTCATTTTAGAAAATTGCTGAGTCTTGCTTGTCAGATTTTAATTCATTTTTGACAATTCTTTAACTGTTTTCCCTGTTAAAAGGGTGTTTTCCACTGTCACCTTAGGGCTGCTCTGGGGTTCAGGCATATGGGTTCTGTAAAGCGTCTTGAGACAATTTGACTGTAATTAGCGCTATATCAATAAAATTGAATTGAATTGAAATTGAATTGAATTTTGAAACAAAAATGAATCTATTTGGAAAAGTTTTTAGTCCTTTTGGAGAATTTTGAATATAATAGCAATTTTAAATATAATAATTAATATATGCAATATGTTAAATAAAATAGCAATATATGAAATAGCATTCAATGCTTTTCCCAAAAATGTTGAAAATATGGACATCACAAGATTCACTGAGAAAATATATATTTTTTCTACATTTTCAAACTTTAAAATGGGTCAATTTTGACCTGCAGGACGATACGAGGGTTAATTGACTTTAACCAATCATTGCTTATTGACTAACACTGCTGACTTGTTTAAAATTTGCATGACTAAAATGTAAATATATATTAGCGGAAATATTAGCCTCAAAAATCCAGCATCATTGACATATAATCCTTTTCTACAAAGCTGCTAATGTGTGATATTGTTAGGAAACAATGCTGCTTCACTACATCCAATAACAGAGGTGGAAGCAGGCGTGTGATCAAGTTTAATCCTGTATGAATCTTGAGCGTGGAAGTTGCATGCGTTGGCTTTGCTGCAGCAGGAGTTAATTTGAGAAGCAGTTATGGGCTTAAGGCTTCCTCTGGGATCCACCAACAGGCTAAACCTCCTGGTAATAGATGCACCTGTTGTGCCACTTAGAAACAACACACTTACCTGACTTAACCTTTCCTCATTTGAATAATATTTCAAATGTTCTTTTTATGTAGCAGGAACTGAAACCGCTGGTTTAACCTGTCTCAAAATAAACCTCTGGTTTGGGTGTAGCTTCACACAGAAGTCGCTGTTCTGTATTCACTTCAAGGTTTGGAGTCACGGTTCAGGTCAGACGAGATAACGTCCAGTTTTGTTTATTCTCAGACAAGTCAAAATATCTACACTGGTAAAAATGCCCCTCTCAAAACAATAAAAAAAATATTTCAAGGAACTTTTACCTTGAAATAAGTGAAAAATGGCTTGGTAAGATTTCTTGAAATAAGATCTGATATTTAGAATATTGAACATTTCTTTTTTTCCACCAAAAAATGTTCAAAAACTTCCCAAAATTGTTGAAAATGTGGACATCAGAAGTTTCACTGTGAAATTATGTTTTTTTCCACATTTTCAAACTTTAAACCAGGTCAGTCTGACCCTCAGGACAACATGAGGGTTAAAGAAGGAGCCTAGTTCTTAATAACAGGTTCTCTGCTATCCCATGCTGTAAAACATTACATTTAATATTTATCGGCTCCAAATATTATCGTCTTTCTTGACTACCAACAGTCGGCATTGGTATCGGTCCTAAAAAAAAACATATCGGTCGATCCCTAGAAGGAAGCTTGTATGAGAAGGTCCAGAAGTGTAGAGGAATAGACGACGTTGAAGGATGAGGAAGGATGATGGAGAATTTTTCTCCTCGCTGCTGCTGCCAGCATCTCTGCCTGGTTGCTATGGGAACCACTCGTTCGTCGTGAAGCCTCTTTCACACCGACTCTCATCCTTTCATGCCGCCGCTGTAATTTCGTCAGCGGGACGGTGAAAGCCAAGCCAGCCAGAGTCTGTCTGTCAGAGGCTGGGAGGAAGCTGCTGAGTGGTCGCAGGTCCCAGCTGAGTGTAATTCAAGGCCCTGTCATGCATCCGGCAGAGGACGAGTGGATTAGCTGGTGTCCTTGACCCACTGTAGCCCGGCGCTGTAGGCTGGCGTAGAGAACCGGAGGGTAGCTGGGCCGAGTGGGTGGATGGGACCCGGAGAGATGGTGGGCTGGTGGCACAAGAACGGAACCATTGGAGGGCCGTTATGTAATCTGACAGTCTGCATTTGAAGCACCGATTCTGGTCCTGCTGTGGGGTTTTGGTCGGTTAAAGACCTCTAACTGAACACAAACATCTGCCAACATCTGCTCCAGGCAGGATTATTATCTATTATATAAATAATCTATTTATATGTATCATTTAACCCTCGTGTTGTCCTGCAGGTCAAAATTGACCCGAAGTTCTTACACGTAACTTCCTATAAAATACGTATTCATTTCCTATATGTTTCTTTGTTTCATGTTATTTTGCATTAGCCACAAAAATTTACAGACTATTTTTGTAACTTTATTGAGATTTTTGTTTATTTCAAAAATGTGGAAAATGCAGCATTAATGTTGATTCACGGTTCGGTGCAGCAGCAGTGTGGTGCTTCCATAGACCGTCTAATAATCCAGTCTCTGATAGACCGTCTAATAATCCAGTCTATCATAGACCATCTAATAATCCAGTCTCTGATAGACCGTCTAATAATCCAGTCTATCGTAGACCGTCTAATAATCCAGTCTCTGATAGACCGTCTAATAATCCAGTCTCTGATAGACCGTCTAATAATCCAGTCTATCATAGACCGTCTAATAATCCAGTCTATCATAGACCGTCTAATAATCCAGTCTATCGTAGACCGTCTAGTAATCCAGTCTATCGTAGACCGTCTAATAATCCAGTCTATCGTAGACCGTCTAATAATCCAGTCTATCGTAGACCGTCTAATAATCCAGTCTATCGTAGACCGTCTAATAATCCAGTCTATCGTAGACCGTCTAATAATCCAGTCTATCATAGACCGTCTAATAATCCAGTCTGGGTGCTCTACAGGAACCTCGACTGGCCTCTCCGGGTCTTTGTGAGTGGGTTGTGTTGTTGTGTTTGTGTGGTTGTGTGCTGACAGCTGGCTTCTATAAATAAACGTCCAGGCGGGGGGGAGACAGGGGTGAGGACGGGGGGAAACCAACAAATGCAGAGCGAGGAGGGGGAGGCTGATGGACTGATACAGATGTACTGAAACACTCGGAGGAATGTGGCGAGCGTCCTGCCTTCCTGCACCACATGGCACCGCCGTCTCAGCCAATCAGCGGCCTCAGCTGGGATCACATGACCAGCTCTGTTCCGCTACATGTGTCACAGCTGAAGACCTGAGTTTTTCTCACATCAGCGTCGCTTCCTTCCCTCCTGTTGTGACTCGAGAAAACATCCAGTGACAGAAAGATTCAGAGACAGAAAAACTGGAATCCAGACTGACTTTTTACTCTGGTAGAAGTTAGCAGCTCATGATCTTACATTAAGCCTCCTGTTGTCTTCATTTACAGGCACCAAAAAATATTGTTGCCTTGTCTGAAAAAAAACCCCAAATTTATGATAATTTGCAAAACCTTCAGGAAGAAAATTCCAATAATTCCTTCAAAGTTTCCCTTAAAAGTTTTATTTTAAAAAAAATCCTCCTAATTTTGCAAGAAAGTTCTTGTAAATATTTTCAAAAAATGAGTAAAAATCTTCCCAAAAAATCCTAAAAATATCTAAAGTGATTCCATATATATCACTAAAACTTCTAAAATTTTCTTGAAGAACATTCACATAAAAATCAACCAAAATCCAGCGAAATTCGCTGGATTTTGGTTGATTTTTTTCTCCACATTTTCAAACTTTAAAACGGGTCAATTTGACCCACAGGACGACACCTGGGTTAATTTAGGAGGTAATATGGTGTATTTATTGTCAATAACTGTACTTTTCACTAAGCTTTGTTTCATTTTTAACATGCTCTTTTGCACATTTCCACATATTTATAGATCTACAAGGGAAAAAGGTCGATGATTAAATGATTAAATAAACAAATGACAATACTTGTTGCTATAGTTGCTGTCATTTTTATATTATATCAAACATAATATGAGTTTTACGTTAACTTTTGTATATTTGGCACATCTAAAATGTTAAAAAAAACAATGTGTCCACCTACAACATTAATGTTTTTACCTTTGAAAAATGTAAAAAAAAAAAAAAAGCCACAAAGAAACCAAACAAATTTCCTAAAATGAAAGCGGCACTAAAAGAAAAGTGAAAGTTTGGTCAGACTCAGCAGGTAGGAGACAGGAAACGGACACGGCTGAGCTGTTTTTCATCACACGGACAGAACCGGAGCGACTTCCCGGTTCCGAGGAGCATCGACTCCCCATTAATTTGTCATGTCGCCGTCACCGAGCCTCGTCGGATCGAGTCCCGACGAGAAGCTGGTGATGGAGGTGAGCGGTATCACTGACACCAGACCACTTTCACTGTCAGGCCTCCGGTTACCGTCTAATCGCTGCTGCGTGTGTGTGTGTGTGTGTGTGTGTGTGTGTGCTGGGTTTGGTTTCCTGTGTTGGCTTTGAAACACTGAACACCTGCCCGTCTCGCTGAGCCAACGTACCTGTCGAGATGCTTCACCTGAACGTGTTTAATTCATTAGTGATCAATATGTCCTCCCCAGCAGGTCTGTAATGTAAGAAAAATAAAAGTACAAAACAACATTTACCTTTAAAACATGTAAATAAAACTAAAAATTATCCTTATGTTTAGATCATAGCAAGCAAAATATAAGTTTTTCCTCATAATTTACCATGAAAAACTTGTTAAAAAAAAAAGGAAAAAAATAAAACATTATGTCCACCTATATATCAATGGAGTTATGTTAAATGAATGTAAAAAAAAAAACCCCATGTTCACCCTCCTGTTGCTTTCATTTACGGGCACCAAAAAATATTGTTTCCTTGTCTGAAAAAAATCCAAAAATTCAGCAAAAAAATTCCCAAAATTTCTGAAAATTTGCAAAACTTGCAGGAAGAAAATTCCAATAATTCCTTAAAAGTTTTATTTAAAATAAATCCCCCAAATTTGGCAAGAAAATTCTTGTAAATATTTTCAAAAAATGAGTGAAAATCTTCAAAAAAAATTCCAAAAAATATCTAAAGTGATTCCATATATATCAGTAAAACTTCTAATATTTTCTTAACATTCACATAAATTTTTTTTTGTGAATGTTCTTAAGAAACATTTTTAACATTTCTTTTTTTTTGGACATCAGAAGTTTCACTGTGAAAATATAAATTTGTTTTCCACATTTTCAAACTCAATTTTGACCCACAGGTGACACAAGGGTTAATTTGGTCTAGAAAGAACATAAAAATATTCAGTTTGCTGCCATGTGTGGAAAAAGAAGAAGTGTCTAATTTAAATTTACATAAAAACCTTGCGTATTTCGTAGATTTTGTTTTACATTTGACATGTAGATTCAGTTTTTTGTCACACTGGTGTCATTTTACGACTTTACCTCGACTGTTAGCTGCTTTTTACTGAATGATTCAGAGATTTCGGAGGTTTTTCTGTCACAGAGAGGCTGTGGAGGAAGATAAGGCTGGGCGGGTTTGACTTATCGGCTGCATCAGGACGTCAGGACTCCTCCACTTCCTCCCTTTCTGCTTGCATTGCAAACCTGAAGCAGCCTTGTGAAAGACTTGTTTCTGCGGGCAGACGGTCACATGCTGCCTGCAGTTCTGCTGCACATGTCCGGGGAGAAACGCAACCAAAGCGTCGGCGTTTTTAACTTAAATATTTCTGTGCTCTGCCCCATAAAGCATATTTCTATAATATCTGGTGTTGAAACGACTTCCTGACAGCGTCGGCGGCAGCAGACGGTCAGAAATGACTCATCTGATGCTTCAGCAACATCAACATCTCAATATATACCAGCAGAGATGTGGAATAAGCAGCTTCCTGTTAACCCTGCTGTCGTCCTGCGGGTCAAAATTGACCCGTTTTACAGTTTGAAAATGTGGAAAAAATACATATTTTCACAGTGAAACTTCTGATGTCCACATTTTCAACATTTTTGGGAAATTTTTGAACATTTTTTGGTGGAAAAAAAGAAATGTTAAAAATGTTTCTTAAGAACATTCACAAAAAAATCAATTAAAATCCAGCGAACTTTGCTGGATTTTGGTTGAAAATGTTAGAAGTTTTACTGATATATATGTAATCACTTTAGATATTTTTAGGATTTTTTTTGAAGATTTTTACTCATTTTTAAAAAAATATTTACAAGAATTTTCTTGCCAAATTTGGGAGATTTTTTTCAATAAAAATTCTAAGGAAAACTTTTAAGAAATTATTGGAATTTTCTTCCTAAAGGTTTTGCAAATTTTCAGAAATTTGGGGAATTTTTTTGCTTAATTTTTGGATTTTTTTCAGACAAGGAAACAATGATTTTGGTGCCTGTAATTTTTTTAAAGTTTAAAAATGTGAAAAAAAAAATATTTTCACAGTGAAACTTCTGATGTTCACATTTTCAACATTTGTAGGAAATTCTTGAACATTTTTTGGGGGAAAGAAAAAGAAATGTCAAAAAACACACTTTTTAAGAAAATTCACAAAAAAATCAACCAAAATCCAGTGAAATCCGCTGGATTTTGGTAGATTTTTTGTGAATATTCTTAAAGAAAATATTAGAAGTTTTACTGATATATAAGTAATCACTTTAGATATTTTTAGGATTTTTGTTTTGAAGATTTTTACTCATTTTTCATTTTTACAAGCGTTTTCTTGCCAAATTTGGGACATTAAAAAAAAAAAAAAAAACTTTTAAGGGAAACTTTGAAGGAATTATTGGAGTTTTCTTCCTTTGCAAACTTTCAAAAGTTGCATTTTTTTTCAGACAAGAAAACAATACTTTTTGGTGCCCATAAATGAAGACAACAGGAGGGTTAAATAAAGAGTAGAAGATGTGGTCGGACAGTTCATTTATCAGGTTTTAGCGGTCGTTTAGCTGCGTTAGCCCAAAGGAAACCTGTTGGGTTTCTCTCTGTCACATATTACTGTGAGGTCTTGACCTTATTTTGTAAAAAGCCTCGAGCTTTATAAACAAAACCGAACTGTGTGAAGATAAACAGTCTGTGAGGAAAGATGGGATTTTATTCATCCTGAAGGAGATTCTTGTGCAAGATGTTGCTCCAAAAAATCCCCAAAATGCGACAATAAATGCAGTGACTTGTAGAGAATCGATGAGATGTAAATACGACACATTGCAACAACTAAAAGTATAAATAAGTGGCTGAAATAAGACTAGAATAGAGGATATGGAAGTCATCCTGATCAGCGTGGTTACTGCAAACAGTTGGCTTTTTAAGAAATTTTAAATTAGACATACAGAATAAAGACATTTTGATGAATAGTCAAGTGTATCAGAGCACAGAACAAACTCAAGTCTTTACGATCAAACCTAAACAACGGGCGACGAGGAAACCGTCTGGATGAATGCAACTCCAGAATGAACTCTGACTGTCGTTTCTCTGTTTTCCCTGCAGCCTCTTGCACAGTGGTGGCGGCTGCTGCCCAAAGATGCTGCCAAGATGCCGGAGAGCGCGTGGAAGCTGGTCTTCTACAGCATGTCGTGGTCCTACAGCACCTACCTGCTCTTCTTCACCTCCTACTCCTTCTTCCACGACCCGCCCTCCGTCTTCTACAGTAAGAGCCTCAAAATAGTGACGTTCAACCCTCTAAACTCCAGCAGCTTCTGGGCGTTTTTTCACACATTTTCACTAATTTTTTGCTTTCGACATAGTATTGTAAGGCGTTTTTTTTGCGCCAAAATTCACGTTTTTTTTTCAAAAGAAAACCTTTCTGGAGTGTTTTTCACGGCCTCCTTTACATTATTTCATCATATGGCACGTTTTTACAACATGTTTGAAAAATGGCTTTTTTTTTCGACATAGTATAGTAAGGCGTTTTTTTTTTGCGCCAAAATTCATGATGATTTTTTTTCACAGAAAACCTTTGTGGAGTTTTTTTCACAAAGTCCTGCACCTCTATGGAAACACAACCATGACTAGAAGTACAGGTGTTACCAGTAGTGGAATAAAAGACGGCGATTCTGCATACTATACATATTTTACTACTCATAATATTAGTTTCTGTTCTTGTCTCCTCTCTGCTCTGTGTAAATACAGCCTGCAGTTCAATCCAAAAGTCTCTGAATTTTCCTCCCGTGACTGTCAGTCGTAGATGAATCGGTCATGGCTTTTTAGTTGTGCCGAAGAGCGCAGAATTTTTTGTTTTTTACAGAATGTGGCTACTGCAAAAAGTTTAATTTTGACGAAATTTTACATTAGAGATATAAAATAAAGACATTTTGATGAATAATCGAGATTTTAACCCTCCTGCTGTCTTCATTTTCGGGCACCAAAAAATATTGTTTCCTTGTCTAAAAAAAAATAAAAAAAATTTAACAAAAAAATTCAGCAAGTGTCTGAAAATTTGCAAAATCTTCAGGAAGAAAATTCCAATAATTCCTTCAAAGTTTCCCTTAAAAGTTTTATTTAAAAAAATAAATAAATAAATAAATAAAATAAAATCCCCCAAATTTGGCAAGAAAATTCTTGTAAATATTTTCAAAAAATAAGTAAAAATCTTCCAGAAAAATCCTAAATATATCTTACGTGATTGCATATATATCAGTAAAACATCCAATATTTTCTTTAAGAACATTCACATAAAAATCAACCAAAATCCAGTGAATTTTGCTGGATTTTAGTTGATTTTTTGTGAATGTTCTTAAGAAACATTTTTTAACATTTAATTAAAAATTTCCCAAAAATGTTAAAAATGTGGACATCAGAAGTTTCACTGTGAAATTATATATTTTTTCCACATTACAAACTTTGAAACAGGTAATTTGACCCGCAGAATGACACGAGGGTTTAATAAATGCGGTAATTTGGGCGACTTTTACAAAACCTTTTACAGCCACTGGCAGCTTTTGGGGTTCAGAAGGTTCAAGTTGAATTATTTTGTTGATTGAGTTGTCTACATCCCGAGAAAAAAATCAGTTACAAGTTGATTTAAAAAGCTGAGATGAGACTGAATAATGAGAACAAACGTGTTTATTAGTGGTGCAGCTGAGCCGGTTTCTTACCTGAAGTCATTTTAATGTCATGAAACCGTGCAGAGACTCTGAGAATTCAAACAGGCAGATATTTATAGCGGTTGGTACAGGATTTACAGCCGGGTGCTTCATGCATATTCTCAGCCTTTAATTGATCCCACGCTCCTGTTCTTTCATGATTAGATGCAGTTATTGACACAAAACCACCCACATTTTCTTTCTTTCTTCATTTATTTGTTCGGGGGCGCTTTAAATTCTGCCACAAAATGCATAAAAAATGATTCACATCTAGAGCCTCACTGGAAAAAATGCCCCTCTCAAAACAAGAAACAATAAACTTATTTCAAGGAACTTTTACCTTCAAATAAGTGAAAAAATCTGCCAATAGAACAAGTGAAAAATGTCTTGGTAAGATTACTTGAAATAAGATCTGATATTTAGAATATTGAGATCTTAAAATTAGCTGAGAAAACTTACTTTAAGTTCTATTTTACCAGGATTGTCAAGCTGAGGTGTCTTAAAATAAGCCAGACATGCTAAAAAATAGCAGTTTTTCCACTCAAAAATAGATTTCTGCTTTCATGTAACCTCCTAATTTGAGATGCATTAAACTTATTTTTAGTTGTATTATAGCAGCACTTCTCTAGATTTAAGACCATCTTGTACTTGAAATAAGATTCCAAAGATTATCTCCATCTGCTGAAATGTCTCTTGTTGAGTGAATTTATCTTAACCCTCGTGTCGTCCTGCAGGTCAAAATAGACTCATTTTAAAATTTGAAAATGTGGAAAAAAAATATATTTTCACAGTGAAACTTCTGATGTCCATATTTTCAACTTTTTTAGGAAATTTTTGGACATTTTTTGGTTGAAAAAAAGAAATGTTAAAAATGTTTCTTAAGAACATTCACCAAAAAAAATCTACCAAAATCCAACGAATTTCGCTGGATTTTGGTTGATTTTTATGTGAATGTTCTTCAAGAAAATTTTAGAAGTTTTACTGATATATATGGAATCACTTTAGATATTTTTAGGATTTTTTTGGAGGATTTTTACTCATTTTTAAAAAAATATTTACAAGAATTTTCTTGCCAAATTTGGGGGATTGTGTTAAAATAAAACTTTTAAGGAATTATTGGAATTTTCTTCCTGACAGTTTTGCAAATTTTCAGAAATTTGTGGAATTTTTTGCAGAATTTTTGGATTTCTTTCAGACAAAGAAACAATATTTTTGGTGCCTGTAAATGTTTTAAATTTTGAAAATGTGGGAAAAAAAATTTTCACAGTGAAACTTCTGATGTCCACATTTTCAACATTTGTGGGAAAGTTTTGAACATTTTTTTTCTGGGAAAAAAAAGAAATGTCAAAAAACACGTTTCTTAAGAACATTCACAAAAAAATCTACCAAAACCCATCGAATTTCACTGGAAAAAGTTTTTAATCACTTTAAATATTTTTAGGATTTTTTAGAAGTTTTTTACTCACTTTCTGAAAATATTTTGAAAGAATTTTCTTACCAAATTTGTGGGATTTTTTTTTTTAGGAAACTTTTCAGGAATTATTGCAATTTTCTTCCTGAAGGTTTTGTAAATCTTCAGAAATTTGGGGAATTTTTTGTCAGAATTTTTGGATTTTTTTCAGACAAGGAAACAATATTTTTTGGTGCCCGTAAATGAAGACAACAGGAGGGTTAAATGAATTCATCTTAAATCAAGTGGGATGAGACATTCTGACTAGAAATAAGACAAATAGACTTGGTAGGATGTAGAGTTTCTGCAGCTCTTCCGTCAGACCTGGAGGTGTCTGGGCTGCTGAGTGGAGCCTCCAAAGTCTGGCCGACAGCGCCAGGTTCATCTTTAATCGCCACTTCTCCTCTAATAGCCGTCAAACTGAGGCAGAGCAGTGTGAGGGAGGGAGGACGAAGCAGAAGAAATCAAAGCAGAGCGGCAGAAGCAAGGCCGGGTTCTGAGTCCTGAAGAGCAGAATAAAAAGTGCAGCAGAAACCGGCAGCTCCGGTTCCTCTGGCAGCTCGTCTGTTGTGATCCAGGCCTCCTCTCAATGTTTAATGACGGAAGGGCCGATCAATAAACATTACAACGTAACCTCATCTCACCAGAGACAAACTGCGCTCCGGCCTCGGAGCAGAAAGTTTCCGTCCAACATCCGATAGGTTTCAGAGGCGAGAAGCGGCTTCAGCTCGTCTGGTTCGCTTCGGGAAACCTCCTTTTTGAGCTCAACCTGATCCTGAAGCCCCACGGAGTTACTGCGTTTAATTTAGATGTATTTGTGTAGAAATATTCTTCGTTAACCCTCCTGGTGTCTTCATTTACAGGCACCAAAAAATATTGTTTCCTTTTCTGAAAAAAAATCTGAGAATTCAGCAAAAAAATTCCCCAAATTTCTGAAAATTTTCAAAACCTTCAGGAAGAAAATTCCAATAATTCCTTCACCCTCATGTCATCCTGCGGGTCAAAACTGACCCATTTTAAAGTTTGAAAATGTGGAAAAAATATATATTTTCACAGTGAAACTTCTGATGTCCACATTTTCAACATTTTTGGGAAATCTTTGAACATTTTTTGGTGGAAAAAAGAAATGTTAAAAATGTTTCTTAAGAACATTCTCCAAAAAAATCAACCAAAATCCAGCGAATTTCGCTGGATTTTGGTTGATTTTTTTTGGTGAATGTTCTTAAAGAAAATATTAGGAGTTTTACTGATATATATGTAATCACTTTAGATATTTTTAGGATTTTTTTGGAAGATTTTTACTAATTTTTTCAAAATATTTACAAGAATTTTCTTGCCAAATTTGGGGGATTTTTTTTTTTTTTTAAATAAAACTTTCAAGGGAAACTTTTAACCCTCCTGTTGTCCTCATTTAAAGGCACCACAAAATATAGTTTCCTTGGCTGAAAAAATCAAAATTTCAACAAAGAAAATGCCCAAATTTCTGAAAATTTGCAAAACCTTCAGGAAGAAAATTCCAATAATTTCTTAAAAGTTTCCTTAATTCTGATGTACACATTTTCAACATTTTTGGGAAAATTTTGAACATTTTTTGGTGGAAAAAAAAAGTTTAAAAAAAAAAAAAAATTTCTTAAGAAAATCCAGTGAAATTCGATGGATTTTGGTTGATTTTTTTTGTGAATGTTCTTTTTTTAGAAGTTTTACTGATATATATGGAATCACTTTAGATATTTTTAGGATTTTTTTGGAAGATTTTTACTCATTTTTTGGAAATATTGACAAGAATTGTCTTGCCAAATTTGGGAGATTTTTATTTATTTATTTTTTAAGTAAAACTTTTAAGGGAAACTTTTAAGGAGTTATTGGAATTTTCCAAAGATTTTGCAAATATTCAAAGATTTTTTTGCAGAATTTTTGTATTTTTTCAGACAAGTAAACAATATTTTGTGGTTCTTGTAAATGAGCACAACAGGAGGGTTAAACTCAGTCAGCAACATGACAGAATGTGACGACAATCTACAAAAGAAGGAACATCTTTTGAGTCTTGTTCCTGCTGCCTCTGGTGCAGAAATAAACTCCAGTAAAGCCGAGTGTTCGTTCGTAGCTCCTCAAACAGACCTCCTCTTTTCTAGAGATGCGTTTCAGGAACTGAGAAAGCCTAAAGACGAAGCGCTGAGAGAGATTTCCGGGTCACGAGCTGGAAAACGGAGCAGAATAAAGAAAAGAGACAAAAACAAACAAAAGCCTCCGCCGGCAGAGTTTGCACTGACGAGCAGAGAACCTGAAGCAAATAAAACCGTCGGCAAACTGGTTTCCAGCTCCGTGACGGAGACGATGCTTCTGTTTTACTGTGGGAAAAACTCAATTACAAGCAAGAAAACCATTAATAAAGCAGAAAAATGACACGATTACAATAAAAACCTGCATGAAAAACGTCTCAGAGGCTGCACAGCGCTCTAAATTCACTGAAATAATGCTAGATTTCTACTCATCTGGTTCACGTCTGGATCATAAAGTTCGTCTCGATCATCTGCAGCATCAACCTTTAAAACCCAAACCGCACCAGTTTCACAGCCGTGCAGGTGTCACAAATGAAGACACATTTTAAGACATTTTGGACAAATGTAAGGAATTTTGCACAATTTTTGTGTAATTTTGGACATTTTTCAACAGTTTTCCATTATTTGGACAATCCGTAAGTCATTTGGGAACATTTTTCTGTGATTTTGGACAACTTTTATGTCATTTTCACCCTTTTTAAGGATAAATGAACACATTTGAGTTCTGTTTTGATCTGCGGCCGGATCTCTTTTGCATCCGTCCTGGTGTCACAGTCTGAAGCCAAGAAATGCAGACAAATTTCAAGACATTTTGGAGAAATTTTAATCATTTTTGTGTAATTTTGTGTCATTTTTCAACAGTTTTCCATTATTGTGGAACATTTTTCTGTGATTTCTGACAACTTTCATGTCATTTTTAATGGATAAAGAACACATTTGAGTTCTGTTAAGATCTGCACCTGGATCAGTTTTGCATCCATTAAGGCGTCACAGTCTGAAGCCAGTAAATGCAGATTAAACTTCAGCTGATCAGTTTGGGATTGATTGACTGCAAATATGGACGACTTGTCTTTAAATGTGACGTGTTGCTGCCACCTATAGACAGAACGTCACTGCATTTATCTGTGCTTCATGTTAATGTGAAATAAACCACTGTTAAAACAATTATAGACAAAATAATAAGCCAGAATTAACCACAAATTTCATGCAGCAGTTTTGGTGAAAGTCTAATGAATGGAAAAATAATTTAATTAATGAAACAAACTATTAAAATTCTACACTCCCAGACCAGATACTTTTGTCTTTAACCCAGATATCCAGATAAAAATGCATGTTATTCCTCCATATTCACCTATTAAAATGGAAATAATGTAACCTTCGTGTCATTTTTAGCATTTTTTTAATGGATAAAGGCAAGGACAGCACAGGGGTTAATGGACGGTTAACACTTTTAGATTCTGCTACATGTGGACAATTAGATGTTGCACAGATTCATTTGGATGTTGACAAGAAGAGATTCCTCCACTAGTAGACACAATGATGTTGCACATGTTCTCTCCTACGTATAAACATGGATATTACACAGCAGAGTTTTGCAGATCATTTCAATGGGATTCCTGTGTCCCCTCAGACTGGAAGAGTGGTATGTCAGTGCCTACAGACATCGCCATCGCCTACCTGATCCAGGGCAGCTTCTATGGCCACTCCATCTATGCCACCCTCTACATGGACGCCTGGAGGAAGGACTCTGCAGTGATGGTGGTTCATCACATCATCACGCTGGCGCTCATCAGCTTCTCCTACGCCTTCAGGTATGTACTCAGAAAACCTTTTCATCACATGAGCACAAATATGCATTTAACCCCCCTGTTGTCCTCATTCGTGGGCACCAAAAAATATTGTTTCCTTGTCTGAAAAAATCCAAAAAGATCTGAAAAAAATTCCCAAAATTTCTGAAAATTTGCAAAACCTTCAGGAAGAAAATTCCAATAATTCCTTAAAAGCAAGAAAATTCTTGTAAATATTTTCAAAAAATAAGTAAAAATCTCCTAAAAAAGTAATTACATATATGTCAGTGAAACTTCGAAGATTTTCTTAACCCTTGTGTCGTCCTGCGGGTCAAAATAGACCCGTTTTTAAGTTTGAAAATGTACAAAAAATATTTTCACAGTGAAAAATGTTTCTTCAAGAATATTCACAAAAAAATCAACCAAAATCCAGCGAAATTCGCTGGATTTTGGTTGATTTTTTTGTGGCTGTTCTTAAAGAAAATATTAGAAGTTTAACTGATATATATGTAATCACTTTAGATAGTTTTAGGATTTTTTTGGAAGATTTTTATTCATTTTTTGAAAATATTTACAATTTTTTTTATTATTTCTTGAAAAGTTTGTTTGTTTATTTTTTAAAATAAAACTTTTAAAGGAAACTTTTAAAGAATTTTGGGAATTTTCTTCCTGAAGACTGCAAATTTTTACAAATTTGGGGAATTTTTTTGCTGAATTTTGGTTGATTTTTATGTGAATGTTCTTAAAAAAAACATTTTTAACATTTCTTTTTTTTCTACCAAAAAATGTTCAAAGATTTCCCAGAAATGTTGAAAATGTGAACATCAGAAGTTTCACTGTGAATATATATATTTTTTCCACACTTTCAAACTTTAAAACGGGTCAATTTGACCCACAGGACGACACGAGGGTTAAAAAACTGGTGAGTTGTTCTGTATGAAGTCAACTAAATCTGGAAAAAGTTCCTCTACAGTAACTTTGGTTTATTTAATGAAACATGCAAAGTTTGACTTGAGTTAAAGCCCTTGAAGTACCATTTAGGAGCCTCACAACTTCATCAGTACAACAGACAGACACATGAACATTTCCAGGTATTAAAGTCACATTTGAGTTCAAACCAAGTTAGAAAGGCTACAAGAAAATGATCCTTTCATTGTCTAGAATTTGTTCTGACCAACCACCTATCACACATGCTGATATGAGCCTTGAAAGTTTACCCAGAATGCACTTTCTCAGGTTTTTTTCCAGCCCCATATGCATCTACTGTGGTACTAAAGGTCAGAAAAGACATGAAACAGGCACAAATAGACACAAAATAGCCACAAAAATGCACAAAACTACCACAAAAAGACACAAAACCACCCTTAAGGATTACCCAGAATGCACTTTTTCAGGTTTTTTCCAGCCATATATCATCATACCACCACCTCCGTGCTTCACTGTCAGGACTATGCATTCACTGTGGTGGTCCTGGTCAGAAATACACAAAACAACCACAAAGAAACACCAAACCAACCTTAAAGTTTACCCAGAATGCACTTTTTCAAGTTTTCTTTGGTGAATTATCAGAAAACAGAAACACATCCAGGGAACTAGGGTTGTCAAGGTTAACCGGTTTTACAATAACCGCGATTATGAATAGATATTCGTCACATTTTTCACAACCACGATTATTTCATCATATAGCATGTTTTTACAACACGTTAAAAAAAAATCGCAATTTTTTTTTCGACATAGTATAGTATGGTGTTTTTTGCACCAATCTTCATGATGATTTTTTTTTTCAAAGAAAAGCTTTCTGGAGTGTTTTTCACGGTCTCCTTTACATTATTTCATCATATGGCACGTTTTTAGAACACGTTAAAAAAAATCGCATTTTTTTTCGACATAGTATAGTATGGCGTTTTTTGCGCCAATCTTCATGATGATTTCTTTTTCAAAGAAAACCTTTGTGGAGTGTTTTTCACGGCCTCCTTTACATTATTTCATCACATGGCACGTTTTTACATGTTGAAAAATCTCATTTTTTTTCGACATAATATAGTATGGTGGTTTTTTTTGCGCCAAATTTCATGATGATTTTTTTTCAAAGAAAACCTTTCTGGAGTGTTTTTCACGGCCTCCTTTACATTATTTCATCATATGACACGTTTCTACAACATGTTAAAAAAATCGCATTTTTTTTTCGACATAGTATAGTATGGCGTTTTTTTTGCGCCAGACTTCATGATGATTTTTTTTTTTCAAAGAAAACCTTTCTGGAGTGTTTTTCACAGTCTCCTTTACATTATTTCATCATATGGCACGTTTTTGCAACACGTTAAAAAAATGGCATTTGTTTTTCGACATAGTATAGTCTGGCTTTTTTTTGCGCCATAATTCATGATGATTTTTTTTTCCAAGAACACCTTTCTGGAGTGTTTTTCACGGTCTCCTTTACATTATTTCATCATATGGCATGTTTTTACAACGTGGAAAAATCGCATTTTTTTTCGACATAGTATAGTATGGCGTTTTTTTTTGCGCCAAACTTCATGATGATTTTTTTTTCCAAGAACACCTTTCTGGAGTGTTTTTCACGGTCTCCTTTACATTATTTCATCATATGGCATGTTTTTACAACATGTTAAAAAAATCGCATTTTTTTTCGACATAGTATAGTGTGGCGTTTTTTTCGCGCCAGACTTCATGATGATTTTTTTTTTCAAAGAAAACCTTTCTGGAGTGTTTTTCACAGTCTCCTTTACATTATTTCATCATATGGCACGTTTTTACAACACGTTAAAAAAATCGCATTTTTTTTCGACATAGTATAGTATGGCGTTTTTTTTGCGCCATCATTCATGATGATTTTTTTTTCCAAAGAAGACCTTTCTGAAGTGTTTTTCATGGCCTCCTTTACATTATTTCATCATATGGCATGTTTTTACAACATGTTAAAAAACTCACATTTTTTTTTCGACATAGTATAGTATGGCGTTTTTTTGCGCCAAACTTCATGATGATTTTTTTTTCCAAGAACACCTTTCTGGAGTGTTTTTCACGGTCTCCTTTACATTATTTCATCATATGGCACGTTTTTACATGTTAAAAAAATGACATTTTTTTTCGACATAGTATAGTAAGGCGTTTTTTTGCTGCGCCAAATTTCATGATGATTTTTTTGCAAAGAAAACCTTTCTGGAGTGTTTTTCACGGCCTCCTTTACATTATTTCGTCATATGACACGTTTTTACAACATGTTAAAAAAAATCGCATTTTTTTCGACATAGTATAGTAAGGCGTTTTTTTGCGCCAAAATTCATGATGATTTTTTTTCCAAATAAAACCTTTCTGGAGTGTTTTTCACGGCCTCCTTTACATTATTTCATCATATGGCACGTTTTTACAACATGTTTGAAAAATCGCATTTTTTTTCGACATAGTATAGTATGGCGTTTTTTTTGCGCCAAACTTCATGATGATTTTTTTTTCAAAGAAAACCTTTCTGGAGTGTTTTTCACGGCCTCCTTTACATTATTTCATCATATGGCACGTTTTTACAACATGTTAGAAAAATCGCATTTTTTTTCGACATAGTATAGTAAGGCGTTTTTTTGCGCCAAAATTCATGATGATTTTTTTTCCAAATAAAACATTTCTGGAGTGTTTTTCACGGCCTCCTTTACATTATTTCATCATATGGCATGTTTTTACAACATGTGGAAAAATCGCATTTTTTTTCGACATAGTATAGTATGGCGTTTTTTTGCGCCAAACTTCATGATGATTTTTTTTTCCAAGAACACCTTTCTGGAGTGTTTTTCACGGTCTCCTTTACATTATTTCATCATATGGCATGTTTTTACAACATGTGGAAAAATCGCATTTTTTTTTCGACATAGTATAGTATGGCGTTTTTTTGCGCCAAACTTCATGATGATTTTTTTTGCAAAGAAAACCTTTCTGGAGTGTTTTTCACGGCCTCCTTTACATTATTTCATCATATGGCACGTTTTTACAACATGTGGAAAAATCGCATTTTTTTTCGACATAGTATAGTAAGGCGTTTTTTTTGCGCCAAACGTCATGATGATTTTTTTTTCAAAGAAAACCTTTCTGGAGTGTTTTTCATGGCCTCCTTTACATTATTTCATCATATGGCATGTTTTTACAACATGTTAAAAAAATCGCATTTTTTTTCGACATAGTATAGTAAGGCGTTTTTTTTGCGCCAAATTCATGATGATTTTTTTTTCAAAGAAAACCTTTCTGGATTCAAGCTGTTTTACATTTCTTACGATATGCCTTTTCCAAATTTGAAAAATAGCATTTTTTGCCATAGTAATTAACATTTTTATTCACAAATCATGATTTTCAAACAAATACATGTTTGAATTATTTCAGCATTTTTTATATTCACTCAGATGTTCATCTCTTTGGATAAACACTAAATGAAATTGTATGGCGTTTTTCTGCACCAAACTTCATGATGATTTTTTTTCCAAGAAAAACTTTCTGAAGTGTTTTTCACGGCTTCCTTTACATTATTTCATCATATGGCACATTTTCTGCATGGAGTTTGCATATTCTCCCTGTGCATGCGTGGGTTTTCTCCGGGTACTCCGGCTTCCTCCCACAGTCCAAAAATATGCTGAGGTTAATTGGTCATTCTAAATGGCCCGTAGGTGTGAATGTGAGAGTGATTGTTTGTCTTTGTATGTAGCCCTGCGACAGACTGGCGACCTGTCTGGGGTGTCCCCTGCCTTCGCACGAGTCAGCTGGGATAGGCTCCAGCCCCCCCCGCGACCCTAGTGAGGATTAAGTGGTGTATAGATAATGGATGGATGGATAGTTTAGTCTGGCGTTTTTTTGCGCCAAACTTCATGATGATTTTTTTTCCAAGAAGACCTTTCTGGAGTGTTTTTCACGGTCTCCTTTACATTATTTCATCATATGGCACGTTTTTACAACATGTTTGAAAAATTGCATTTTTTTTCGACATAGTATAGTAAGGCGTTTTTTTTGCGCCAAATTTCATGATGATTTTTTTTTCAAAGAAAACCTTTCTGGAGTGTTTTTCACGGCTTCCTTTACATTATTTCATCATATGGCACATTTTTACAACACGTTAAAAAAATCGCATTTTTTTTTCGACATAGTATAGTATGGCGTTTTTTTGCGCCAAACTTCATGATGATTTTTTTTTCAAAGAAAAGCTTTCTGGAGTGTTTTTCACAGCCTCCTTTACATTATTTCGTCATATGACACGTTTTTACAACATGTTTGAAAAATTGCATTTTTTTTCGACATAGTATAGTAAGGCGTTTTTTTTGCACCAAAAGCCATGATGATTTTTTTTTCAAAGAAAACCTTTCTGGAGTGTTTTTCACGGCCTCCTTTACATTATTTCATCATATGGCACGTTTTTACAACATGTTTGAAAAATCGCATTTTTTTTCGACATAGTATAGTAAGGCGTTTTTTTTGCGCCAAATTTCATGATGATTTTTTTTTCAAAGAAAACCTTTCTGGAGTGTTTTTCACGCCCTCCTTTACATTATTTCGTCATATGACACGTTTTTACAACATGTTAAAAAAATCGCATTTTTTTTCGACATAGTATAGTAAGGCGTTTTTTTTGCACCAAAAGTCATGATGATTTTTTTTTCAAAGAAAACCTTTCTGGAGTGTTTTTCACGGCCTCCTTTACATTATTTCGTCATATGACACGTTTTTACAACATGTTAAAAAAATCGCATTTTTTTCGACATAGTATAGTAAGGCGTTTTTTTTGCACCAAAAGTCATGATGATTTTTTTTTCAAAGAAAACCTTTCTGGAGTGTTTTTCACGGCCTCCTTTACATTATTTCATCATATGGCACGTTTTTACAACATGTTTGAAAAATCGCATTTTTTTTCGACATAGTATAGTAAGGCGTTTTTTTTGCGCCAAGTTTCATGATGATTTTTTTTTCAAAGAAAACCTTTCTGGAGTGTTTTTCACGGCTTCCTTTACATTATTTCATCATATGGCACATTTTTACAACATGTTAAAAAAATCGCAATTTTTTTTCGACATAGTATAGTATGGCGTTTTTTTTGCGCCAAACTTCATGATGATTTTTTTTCCAAGAAAAACTTTCTGAAGTGTTTTTCACGGCTTCCTTTACATTATTTCATCATATGGCACATTTTCTGCATGGAGTTTGCATATTCTCCCTGTGCATGCGTGGGTTTTCTCCGGGTACTCCGGCTTCCTCCCACAGTCCAAAAATATGCTGAGGTTAATTGGTCATTCTAAATGGCCCGTAGGTGTGAATGTGAGAGTGATTGTTTGTCTTTGTATGTAGCCCTGCGACAGACTGGCGACCTGTCTCGGGTGTCCCCTGCCTTCGCACGAGTCAGCTGGGATAGGCTCCAGCCCCCCCCGCGACCCTAGTGAGGATTAAGTGGTGTATAGATAATGGATAGTTTAGTCTGGCGTTTTTTTGCGCCAAACTTCATGATGATTTTTTTTCCAAGAAAACCTTTCTGGAGTGTTTTTCACGGTCTCCTTTACATTATTTCATCATATGGCACATTTTTACAACACGTTAAAAAAATCACATTTTTTTTTCGACATAGTATAGTATGGCGTTTTTTTGCGCCAAACTTCATGATGATTTTTTTTTCAAAGAAAACCTTTCTGGAGTGTTTTTCACGGCCTCCTTTACATTATTTCATCATATGGCACGTTTTTACAACATGTTTGAAAAATCGCATTTTTTTTCGACATAGTATAGTAAGGCGTTTTTTTTGCACCAAAATTCATGATGATTTTTTTTTCAAAGAAAACCTTTCTGGAGTGTTTTTCACGGCCTCCTTTACATTATTTCGTCATGTGACACGTTTTTACAACATGTTAAAAAAATTGCATTTTTTTTCGACATAGTATAGTAAGGCGTTTTTTTTTGCACCAAAAGTCATGATGATTTTTTTTTCAAAGAAAACCTTTCTGGAGTGTTTTTCACGGCCTCCTTTACATTATTTCGTCCTATGACACGTTTTTACAACATGTTAAAAAAATCGCATTTTTTTTCGACATAGTATAGTATGGCGTTTTTTTTGCGCCAAACTTCATGATGATTTTTTTTCCAAGAAAAACTTTCTGAAGTGTTTTTCACGGCTTCCTTTACATTATTTCATCATATGGCACATTTTCTGCATGGAGTTTGTATATTCTCCCTGTGCATGCGTGGGTTTTCTCCGGGTACTCCGGCTTCCTCCCACAGTCCAAAAATATGCTGAGGTTAATTGGTCATTCTAAATGGCCCGTAGGTGTGAATGTGAGAGTGATTGTTTGTCTTTGTATGTAGCCCTGCGACAGACTGGCGACCTGTCTAGGGTGTCCCCTGCCTTCGCACGAGTCAGCTGGGATAGGCTCCAGCCCCCCCCCGCGACCCTAGTGAGGATTAAGCGGTGTATAGATAATGGATGGATGGATAGTTTAGTATGGCGTTTTTTTGCGCCAAACTTCATGATGATTTTTTTTTCCAAGAAAACCTTTCTGAAGTGTTTTTCATGGCCTCCTTTACATTATTTCATCATATGGCATGTTTTTACAACATGTTTAAAAAAATCACATTTTTTTTTCGACATAGTATAGTAAGGCGTTTTTTTGCGCCAAACTTCATGATGATTTTTTTTTCAAAGAAAACCTTTCTGGAGTGTTTTTCACGGTCTCCTTTACATTATTTCATCATATGGCACGTTTTTACAACACGTTAAAAAATCGCATTTTTTTTCAACAGAGTATAGTATGGCGTTTTTTTTGCGCCAAACTTCTCCTTCCCGACGCTTCTTCTGCACGCAGCCCGACTGGTGTGTTTTTCTACTGAATCTATCGAATGTGAAGTTAAATGACGGTAAGACAGCTGAGAGAACATTCACAGTGCTCTAAGGAGAAAACAAAACCGACAGCGATGAAATGAAAATGTTCTAAAACCAAAAGAAGAAAAACTCATCGCACCCTAAGTTGTTTTTTTTTGTGTGTGTGTTTATTTTTTTTCTTTTTTCTTCCACCTTCCTTTCTGTTTCTGTTTTGACGCTCGTCCCCTCCGGCTGAGAGGCTTTTTTCCGGCGTCTCGTCGTCGTTTCCTGCAGCCAGGCGGTGGCGCCGGAGAGCCGGTTATAGATGCTTCTCCTTGGCGACGCCGTTCTGCACGTGCTTCCTGCAGAGAAACAGCAAGACAATCAGGAAATGTTTGGGTCATCCAGAGAAAACTTCTCAGTCTCATAATTAGCTATAAATCTGTGTGAATTTATACAGTTTTACTGTTATTTTCAAAAGCAGGACAAATTTTTACAGTTTCATAAAAAATATGAACCCATTTCCTAGGTTTATGTTTTAAAAAATCAATGTTTTGACCATCTAGTGTAAATTTTGACATTTTTAGTCTCAACAAATCATATTTTGAAACATAACTGAATGCATATTTTTAATTATTATACAACATTTTTCATGTCTTTTAGAAAATACTACAAATATTTAACCATTCTGATTAATTCGAACAAAAATACCAATTCTAAAGGTCTGTTGTCTAGACTTTGGGAAAAAAAACAACAGCTGGTCTCATAATTTTCTTTAAATCTGAACAAATTTCTCAGGTTTATATGAAAAATTAAAGAAAAATCAAGAAATGTTTTGGCCATCTTGTGCACATTTTGACATTTTTAGTTTCAATAAATCATATTTTTAAGCAAAATGTATCATATATTTTTAATTATTGCAAGACTTTTTAAATGTGTTTTAGACAATAATCCAATTTTTTAACCACTATGATAAAATTCTAGTAAAAATACCAATTTTAAAGGTCTGCTGTGTAAATTTTGAGAAAGAAAACAGATGTTCTAATAATTAATTCCAAAAGCTGTATGAATTAATACAGTTTCTTACTGAATATGAACCTGTTTCCCAAAAATTCAAGAAAAATTAAGACATGTTTTGGCCATTTAGTGTGAATTTATACATTTTTAGTCTCAATAAATCATATTTTCAAACATAATTTATTGCATGTTTTGAATTATTCTCAGATTTTTTGGTGATATCTCCACTCAGATGTTCATCTCTTTGGATAAACGCTAAATGAAATTGTATGGCGTTTTTCTGCACCAAACTTCATGATGATTTTTTTTCCAAGAAAACCTTTCTGGAGTGTTTTTCACGGCCTCCTTTACATTATTTCATCATATGGCACGTTTTTACAACATGTTTGAAAAATTGCATTTTTTTTCGACATAGTATAGTAAGGCGTTTTTTTTGCGCCAAAATTCATGATGATTTTTTTTTCAAAGAAAACCTTTCTGGAGTGTTTTTCACGGCCTCCTTTACATTATTTCATCATATGGCACGTTTTTACAACACGTTAAAAAAATCGCATTTTTTTTCGACATAGTATAGTATGGCGTTTTTTTGCGCCAAACTTCATGATGATTTTTTTTTCAAAGAAAATCTTTCTGGAGTGTTTTTCACGGCCTCCTTTACATTATTTCATCATATGGCACATTTTTACAATATGTTTGAAAAATCGCATTTTTTTTTCGACATAGTATAGTAAGGCGTTTTTTTTGCACCAAATTTCATGATGATTTTTTTTTCAAAGAAAACCTTTCTGGAGTGTTTTTCACGGCCTCCTTTACATTATTTCATCATATGACACGTTTTTACAACATGTTAAAAAAATCACATTTTTTTTCGACATAGTATAGTAAGGCGTTTTTTTTGCGCCAAAAGTCATGATGATTTTTTTTTCAAAGAAAAGCTTTCTGGAGTGTTTTTCACGGCCTCCTTTACATTATTTCATCATATGGCACGTTTTTACAACATGTTTGAAAAATCGCATTTTTTTTCGACATAGTATAGTAAGGCGTTTTTTTTGCGCCAAATTCATGATGATTTTTTTTTCAAAGAAAACCTTTCTGGAGTGTTTTTCACGGCCTCCTTTACATTATTTCATCATATGGCACGTTTTTACAACATGTTAAAAAATCACATTTTTTTTCGACATAGTATAGTAAGGCGTTTTTTTTGCGCCAAATTTCATGATGATTTTTTTTTCAAAGAAAACCTTTCTGGAGTGTTTTTCACGGCCTCCTTTACATTATTTCATCATATGACACGTTTTTACAACATGTTAAAAAAATCGCATTTTTTTTCGACATAGTATAGTAAGGCGTTTTTTTTGCGCCAAAAGTCATGATGATTTTTTTTTCAAAGAAAACCTTTCTGGAGTGTTTTTCACGGCCTCCTTTACATTATTTCATCATATGGCACGTTTTTACAACATGTTTGAAAAATCGCATTTTTTTTCGACATAGTATAGTAAGGCGTTTTTTTTGCGCCAAATTTCATGATGATTTTTTTTTCAAAGAAAACCTTTCTGGAGTGTTTTTCACGGCCTCCTTTACATTATTTCATCATATGGCACATTTTTACAACATGTTAAAAAAATCGCATTTTTTTTTCGACATAGTATAGTAAGGCGTTTTTTTTGCGCCAAAATTCATGATGATTTTTTTTTCAAAGAAAACCTTTCTGGAGTGTTTTTCACGGCCTCCTTTACATTATTTCATCATATGGCACGTTTTTACAACATGTTGAAAAAATCACATTTTTTTTCGACATAGTATAGTAAGGCGTTTTTTTTGCGCCAAAATTCATGATGATTTTTTTTTCAAAGAAAACCTTTCTGGAGTGTTTTTCACGGCCTCCTTTACATTATTTCATCATATGGCACGTTTTTACAACATGTTAGAAAAATCGCATTTTTTTTTCGACATAGTATAGTAAGGCGTTTTTTTTGCGCCAAAATTCATGATGATTTTTTTTTCAAAGAAAACCTTTCTGGAGTGTTTTTCACGGCCTCCTTTACATTATTTCATCATATGACACGTTTTTACAACATGTTTGAAAAAATCGCATTTTTTTTCGACATAGTATAGTAAGGCGTTTTTTTTGCGCCAAATGTCATGATGATTTTTTTTTCAAAGAAAACCTTTCTGGAGTGTTTTTCACGGCCTCCTTTACATTATTTCATCATATGGCACGTTTTTACAACATGTTAAAAAAATCGCATTTTTTTTCGACATAGTATAGTATGGCGTTTTTTTTGCGCCAAACTTCATGATGATTTTTTTTCCAAGAAAAACTTTCTGAAGTGTTTTTCACGGCTTCCTTTACATTATTTCATCATATGGCACATTTTCTGCATGGAGTTTGTATATTCTCCCTGTGCATGCGTGGGTTTTCTCCGGGTACTCCGGCTTCCTCCCACAGTCCAAAAATATGCTGAGGTTAATTGGTCATTCTAAATGGCCCGTAGGTGTGAATGTGAGAGTGATTGTTTGTCTTTGTATGTAGCCCTGCGACAGACTGGCGACCTGTCTAGGGTGTCCCCTGCCTTCGCACGAGTCAGCTGGGATAGGCTCCAGCCCCCCCCCGCGACCCTAGTGAGGATTAAGCGGTGTATAGATAATGGATGGATGGATAGTTTAGTATGGCGTTTTTTTGCGCCAAACTTCATGATGATTTTTTTTTCCAAGAAAACCTTTCTGAAGTGTTTTTCATGGCCTCCTTTACATTATTTCATCATATGGCATGTTTTTACAACATGTTTAAAAAAATCACATTTTTTTTTCGACATAGTATAGTAAGGCGTTTTTTTTGCGCCAAACTTCATGATGATTTTTTTTTCAAAGAAAACCTTTCTGGAGTGTTTTTCACGGTCTCCTTTACATTATTTCATCATATGGCACGTTTTTACAACACGTTAAAAAATCGCATTTTTTTTCAACAGAGTATAGTATGGCGTTTTTTTTGCGCCAAACTTCTCCTTCCCGACGCTTCTTCTGCACGCAGCCCGACTGGTGTGTTTTTCTACTGAATCTATCGAATGTGAAGTTAAATGACGGTAAGACAGCTGAGAGAACATTCACAGTGCTCTAAGGAGAAAACAAAACCGACAGCGATGAAATGAAAATGTTCTAAAACCAAAAGAAGAAAAACTCATCGCACCCTAAGTTGTTTTTTTTTGTGTGTGTGTTTATTTTTTTTCTTTTTTCTTCCACCTTCCTTTCTGTTTCTGTTTTGACGCTCGTCCCCTCCGGCTGAGAGGCTTTTTTCCGGCGTCTCGTCGTCGTTTCCTGCAGCCAGGCGGTGGCGCCGGAGAGCCGGTTATAGATGCTTCTCCTTGGCGACGCCGTTCTGCACGTGCTTCCTGCAGAGAAACAGCAAGACAATCAGGAAATGTTTGGGTCATCCAGAGAAAACTTCTCAGTCTCATAATTAGCTATAAATCTGTGTGAATTTATACAGTTTTACTGTTATTTTCAAAAGCAGGACAAATTTTTACAGTTTCATAAAAAATATGAACCCATTTCCTAGGTTTATGTTTTAAAAAATCAATGTTTTGACCATCTAGTGTAAATTTTGACATTTTTAGTCTCAACAAATCATATTTTGAAACATAACTGAATGCATATTTTTAATTATTATACAACATTTTTCATGTCTTTTAGAAAATACTACAAATATTTAACCATTCTGATTAATTCGAACAAAAATACCAATTCTAAAGGTCTGTTGTCTAGACTTTGGGAAAAAAAACAACAGCTGGTCTCATAATTTTCTTTAAATCTGAACAAATTTCTCAGGTTTATATGAAAAATTAAAGAAAAATCAAGAAATGTTTTGGCCATCTTGTGCACATTTTGACATTTTTAGTTTCAATAAATCATATTTTTAAGCAAAATGTATCATATATTTTTAATTATTGCAAGACTTTTTAAATGTGTTTTAGACAATAATCCAATTTTTTAACCACTATGATAAAATTCTAGTAAAAATACCAATTTTAAAGGTCTGCTGTGTAAATTTTGAGAAAGAAAACAGATGTTCTAATAATTAATTCCAAAAGCTGTATGAATTAATACAGTTTCTTACTGAATATGAACCTGTTTCCCAAAAATTCAAGAAAAATTAAGACATGTTTTGGCCATTTAGTGTGAATTTATACATTTTTAGTCTCAATAAATCATATTTTCAAACATAATTTATTGCATGTTTTGAATTATTCTCAGATTTTTTGGTGATATCTCCACTCAGATGTTCATCTCTTTGGATAAACGCTAAATGAAATTGTATGGCGTTTTTCTGCACCAAACTTCATGATGATTTTTTTTTCCAAGAAAACCTTTCTGGAGTGTTTTTCACGGCCTCCTTTACATTATTTCATCATATGACACGTTTTTACAACATGTTAAAAAAATTGCATTTTTTTTCGACATAGTATAGTAAGGCGTTTTTTTTGCGCCAAAATTCATGATGATTTTTTTTTCAAAGAAAACCTTTCTGGAGTGTTTTTCACGGCTTCCTTTACATTATTTCATCATATGGCACGTTTTTACAACACGTTAAAAAAATCGCATTTTTTTTCGACATAGTATAGTAAGGCGTTTTTTTTGCGCCAAATTTCATGATGATTTTTTTTTCAAAGAAAACCTTTCTGGAGTGTTTTTCACGGCTTCCTTTACATTATTTCATCATATGGCACATTTTTACAATATGTTTGAAAAATCGCATTTTTTTTTCGACATAGTATAGTAAGGCGTTTTTTTGCGCCAAATTTCATGATGATTTTTTTTTCAAAGAAAACCTTTCTGGAGTGTTTTTCACGGCCTCCTTTACATTATTTCATCATATGACACGTTTTTACAACATGTTAAAAAAATCACATTTTTTTTCGACATAGTATAGTAAGGCGTTTTTTTTGCGCCAAAAGTCATGATGATTTTTTTTTCAAAGAAAACCTTTCTGGAGTGTTTTTCACGGCCTCCTTTACATTATTTCATCATATGGCACGTTTTTACAACATGTTTGAAAAATCGCATTTTTTTTCGACATAGTATAGTAAGGCGTTTTTTTTGCGCCAAATTTCATGATGATTTTTTTTTCAAAGAAAACCTTTCTGGAGTGTTTTTCACGGCCTCCTTTACATTATTTCATCATATGGCACGTTTTTACAACATGTTAAAAAAATCGCATTTTTTTTCGACATAGTATAGTAAGGCGTTTTTTTTGCGCCAAATTTCATGATGATTTTTTTTTCAAAGAAAACCTTTCTGGAGTGTTTTTCACGGCCTCCTTTACATTATTTCATCATATGACACGTTTTTACAACATGTTAAAAAAATCACATTTTTTTTCGACATAGTATAGTAAGGCGTTTTTTTTGCGCCAAAAGTCATGATGATTTTTTTTTCAAAGAAAACCTTTCTGGAGTGTTTTTCACGGCCTCCTTTACATTATTTCATCATATGGCACGTTTTTACAACATGTTTGAAAAATCGCATTTTTTTTCGACATAGTATAGTAAGGCGTTTTTTTTGCGCCAAATTTCATGATGATTTTTTTTTCAAAGAAAACCTTTCTGGAGTGTTTTTCACGGCTTCCTTTACATTATTTCATCATATGGCACATTTTTACATGTTAAAAAAATCGCATTTTTTTTTCGATATAGTATAGTATGGCGTTTTTTTTGCGCCAAACTTCATGATGATTTTTTTTTCAAAGAAAACCTTTCTGGAGTGTTTTTCACGGCCTCCTTCACATTATTTCATCATATGACACGTTTTTACAACATGTTAAAAAAATCACATTTTTTTTCGATATAGTATAGTAAGGCGTTTTTTTTGCGCCAAATTTCATGATGATTTTTTTTTCAAAGAAAACCTTTCTGGAGTGTTTTTCACGGCCTCCTTTACATTATTTCATCATATGACACGTTTTTACAACATGTTAAAAAAATCACATTTTTTTTCGACATAGTATAGTAAGCCGTTTTTTTTTGCGCCAAAAGTCATGATGATTTTTTTTTCAAAGAAAACCTTTCTGGAGTGTTTTTCACGGCCTCCTTTACATTATTTCATCATATGGCACGTTTTTACAACATGTTTGAAAAATCGCATTTTTTTTCGACATAGTATAGTAAGGCGTTTTTTTTTGCGCCAAATTTCATGATGATTTTTTTTTCAAAGAAAACCTTTCTGGAGTGTTTTTCACGGCTTCCTTTACATTATTTCATCATATGGCACATTTTTACATGTTAAAAAAATCGCATTTTTTTTTCGATATAGTATAGTATGGCGTTTTTTTTGCGCCAAACTTCATGATGATTTTTTTTCCAAGAAAAACTTTCTGAAGTGTTTTTCACGGCTTCCTTTACATTATTTCATCATATGGCACATTTTCTGCATGGAGTTTGTATATTCTCCCTGTGCATGCGTGGGTTTTCTCCGGGTACTCCGGCTTCCTCCCACAGTCCAAAAATATGCTGAGGTTAATTGGTCATTCTAAATTGCCCGTAGGTGTGAATGTGAGAGTGATTGTTTGTCTTTGTATGTAGCCCTGCGACAGACTGGCGACCTGTCTAGGGTGTCCCCTGCCTTCGCACGAGTCAGCTGGGATAGGCTCCAGCCCCCCCCCGCGACCCTAATGAGGATTAAGCGGTGTATAGATAATGGATGGATGGATAGTTTAGTGTGGCGTTTTTTTGCGCCAAAATTCATGATGATTTCTTTTTTCAAAGAAAACCTTTCTGGAGTGTTTTTCACAGTCTCCTTTACATTATTTCATCATATGGCACGTTTTTACAACATGTTAAAAAAATCACATTTTTTTTCGACATAGTATAGTATGGCGTTTTTTGCCACTTCTTGGAGTGGATGTGAAACTGATCGGGTTGCAGTTTTTCACCCTCGTGTCGTCCTGCGGGTCAAAATTGACCCGTTTTAAAGTTTGAAAATGTGGATAAAATATATTTTCACAGTGAAACTTCTGATGTCCACATTTTCAACATTTTGGGGGAATTTTTTCGCATTTTTTGGTGGAAAAAAAATGTTAGAAAAAATGTTTCTTTAAGAACATTTACAAAAAAATCTTCCAAAATCCTGCGAATTTTTAACAGAACAGCTTTTAACAGAACAGTTTTTAACAAATGTTTTTCCCTTTAAAGTTTCATGTCATCTGTTTTGCTACTACGACTCAGAAATTAGGAAAAACTAGACTAAAAAGATGAAATTTCAACCCACATCTATGTACTTCAAGGGCCTGTGGCTCTAAAAATATTCATAGTATGAAAGTAAAACTCTGCATTGCTTCATGAAATGCATTTAAAGTTACTGTAGATAAAAAATCAACTGATTCTGAGGAGGTCAGATGGGAGGAACTGATTGATTTTAAAATAAATTCACCCTTTTTGATAATCACAACAACACAGCTCAACTAGAACACAGCTTGTGTGATAAATTTTGCAAACGCAGCAACATTAAATGTAGCTTCCTGGATTATTGTTCTTTAAAAAAATGCAGAACAGAAACTTACTGTGTTGGTTGAATATTCGCACCGAACATCAGCTTTTCAGCTTCGTTGCTGCAAAACAGAAGACAGGAGTTGTGTTTGTCACAGCTCAGCAAAACGTAATCAGATGAAGCCAAAAGTTGCAAATACAGTAACTTTCCTTTAATAAAAACAAAATGCACAGTAACTAAAAAACAAGATTGACAGCATCACATTTGACCTGTTTTTTTTCCTCAGTTACTGACGGCACATAACCTTATTTACAATTATATATATTTCTTCGAAAGGTTTAGAGTTTTTTGCTGGTTTGATTACTAGAAATGAGTAGAAACGTTCCTTTCAGTGAGTGTCTTCTTCCCTCAGATACCACAACGTAGGGATCCTGGTGTTGTTCCTCAACGACATCACCGACATCCAGCTGGAGTTCACTAAGCTCAACGTCTACCTGAAGTCC